>OX371223.1:288847515-290047515 GCA_947310385.1 Nephrotoma appendiculata
TGCTTTCCACAAGCATCCAACCGGTAGTTTCGTGTTCAACGTGTTGTATACTGTACCTATAATCATTTTGAACCAGAATTTAAACAAAAAAAAGTTTTCAGTTTTTTGCGAAAAAACGTGATGGTTAGCCTTACTTTTTTTGAACGGATAAAATTTATAGTCACGGATTCCGAATGTTTTGTTTATTTTGGATTATCAATGTAATTATGAGTAGATCTACGTTTAGTTTGCTTCAATATGTCACCCCGTTCGCCTGCAATTCAGGTTCGAAACAAAATGTGGCCGAATTTCAAAATACAAAACTTCCAATAACCACTGCTTTCCACAAGCATCCAACCGGTAGTTTCGTGTTCAACGTGTTGTATACTGTACCTATAATCATTTTGAACCAGAATTTAAACAAAAAAAAGTTTTCAGTTTTTTGCGAAAAAACGTGATGGTTAGCCTTACTTTTTTTGAACGGATAAAATTTATAGTCACGGATTCCGAATGTTTTGTTTATTTTGGATTATCAATGTAATTATGAGTAGATCTACGTTTAGTTTGCTTCAATATGTCACCCCGTTCGCCTGCAATTCAGGTTCGAAACAAAATGTGGCCGAATTTCAAAATACGAAACTTCCAATAACCACTGCTTTCCACAAGCATCCAACCGGTAGTTTCGTGTTCAACGTGTTGTATACTGTACCTATAATCATTTTGAACCAGAATTTAAACAAAAAAAAGTTTTCAGTTTTTTGCGAAAAAACGTGATGGTTAGCCTTACTTTTTTTGAACGGATAAAATTTATAGTCACGGATTCCGAATGTTTTGTTTATTTTGGATTATCAATGTAATCATGAGTAGATCTACGTTTAGTTTGCTTCAATATGTCACCCCGTTCGCCTGCAATTCAGGTTCGAAACAAAATGTGGCCGAATTTCAAAATACAAAACTTCCAATAACCACTGCTTTCCACAAGCATCCAACCGGTAGTTTCGTGTTCAACGTGTTGTATACTGTACCTATAATCATTTTGAACCAGAATTTAAACAAAAAAAAGTTTTCAGTTTTTTGCGAAAAAACGTGATGGTTAGCCTTACTTTTTTTGAACGGATAAAATTTATAGTCACGGATTCCGAATGTTTTGTTTATTTTGGATTATCAATGTAATTATGAGTAGATCTACGTTTAGTTTGCTTCAATATGTCACCCCGTTCGCCTGCAATTCAGGTTCGAAACAAAATGTGGCCGAATTTCAAAATACAAAACTTCCAATAACCACTGCTTTCCACAAGCATCCAACCGGTAGTTTCGTGTTCAACGTGTTGTATACTGTACCTATAATCATTTTGAACCAGAATTTAAACAAAAAAAAGTTTTCAGTTTTTTGCGAAAAAACGTGATGGTTAGCCTTACTTTTTTTGAACGGATAAAATTTATAGTCACGGATTCCGAATGTTTTGTTTATTTTGGATTATCAATGTAATTATGAGTAGATCTACGTTTAGTTTGCTTCAATATGTCACCCCGTTCGCCTGCAATTCAGGTTCGAAACAAAATGTGGCCGAATTTCAAAATACGAAACTTCCAATAACCACTGCTTTCCACAAGCATCCAACCGGTAGTTTCGTGTTCAACGTGTTGTATACTGTACCTATAATCATTTTGAACCAGAATTTAAACAAAAAAAAGTTTTCAGTTTTTTGCGAAAAAACGTGATGGTTAGCCTTACTTTTTTTGAACGGATAAAATTTATAGTCACGGATTCCGAATGTTTTGTTTATTTTGGATTATCAATGTAATTATGAGTAGATCTACGTTTAGTTTGCTTCAATATGTCACCCCGTTCGCCTGCAATTCAGGTTCGAAACAAAATGTGGCCGAATTTCAAAATACAAAACTTCCAATAACCACTGCTTTCCACAAGCATCCAACCGGTAGTTTCGTGTTCAACGTGTTGTATACTGTACCTATAATCATTTTGAACCAGAATTTAAACAAAAAAAAGTTTTCAGTTTTTTGCGAAAAAACGTGATGGTTAGCCTTACTTTTTTTGAACGGATAAAATTTATAGTCACGGATTCCGAATGTTTTGTTTATTTTGGATTATCAATGTAATTATGAGTAGATCTACGTTTAGTTTGCTTCAATATGTCACCCCGTTCGCCTGCAATTCAGGTTCGAAACAAAATGTGGCCGAATTTCAAAATACAAAACTTCCAATAACCACTGCTTTCCACAAGCATCCAACCGGTAGTTTCGTGTTCAACGTGTTGTATACTGTACCTATAATCATTTTGAACCAGAATTTAAACAAAAAAAAGTTTTCAGTTTTTTGCGAAAAAACGTGATGGTTAGCCTTACTTTTTTTGAACGGATAAAATTTATAGTCACGGATTCCGAATGTTTTGTTTATTTTGGATTATCAATGTAATTATGAGTAGATCTACGTTTAGTTTGCTTCAATATGTCACCCCGTTCGCCTGCAATTCAGGTTCGAAACAAAATGTGGCCGAATTTCAAAATACAAAACTTCCAATAACCACTGCTTTCCACAAGCATCCAACCGGTAGTTTCGTGTTCAACGTGTTGTATACTGTACCTATAATCATTTTGAACCAGAATTTAAACAAAAAAAAGTTTTCAGTTTTTTGCGAAAAAACGTGATGGCTAGCCTTACTTTTTTTGAACGGATAAAATTTATAGTCACGGATTCCGAATGTTTTGTTTATTTTGGATTATCAATGTAATTATGAGTAGATCTACGTTTAGTTTGCTTCAATATGTCACCCCGTTCGCCTGCAATTCAGGTTCGAAACAAAATGTGGCCGAATTTCAAAATACAAAACTTCCAATAACCACTGCTTTCCACAAGCATCCAACCGGTAGTTTCGTGTTCAACGTGTTGTATACTGTACCTATAATCATTTTGAACCAGAATTTAAACAAAAAAAAGTTTTCAGTTTTTTGCGAAAAAACGTGATGGTTAGCCTTACTTTTTTTGAACGGATAAAATTTATAGTCACGGATTCCGAATGTTTTGTTTATTTTGGATTATCAATGTAATTATGAGTAGATCTACGTTTAGTTTGCTTCAATATGTCACCCCGTTCGCCTGCAATTCAGGTTCGAAACAAAATGTGGCCGAATTTCAAAATACGAAACTTCCAATAACCACTGCTTTCCACAAGCATCCAACCGGTAGTTTCGTGTTCAACGTGTTGTATACTGTACCTATAATCATTTTGAACCAGAATTTAAACAAAAAAAAGTTTTCAGTTTTTTGCGAAAAAACGTGATGGTTAGCCTTACTTTTTTTGAACGGATAAAATTTATAGTCACGGATTCCGAATGTTTTGTTTATTTTGGATTATCAATGTAATTATGAGTAGATCTACGTTTAGTTTGCTTCAATATGTCACCCCGTTCGCCTGCAATTCAGGTTCGAAACAAAATGTGGCCGAAAGCCTTACTTTTTTTGAACGGATAAAATTTATAGTCACGGATTCCGAATGTTTTGTTTATTTTGGATTATCAATGTAATTATGAGTAGATCTACGTTTAGTTTGCTTCAATATGTCACCCCGTTCGCCTGCAATTCAGGTTCGAAACAAAATGTGGCCGAATTTCAAAATACAAAACTTCCAATAACCACTGCTTTCCACAAGCATCCAACCGGTAGTTTCGTGTTCAACGTGTTGTATACTGTACCTATAATCATTTTGAACCAGAATTTAAACAAAAAAAAGTTTTCAGTTTTTTGCGAAAAAACGTGATGGTTAGCCTTACTTTTTTTGAACGGATAAAATTTATAGTCACGGATTCCGAATGTTTTGTTTATTTTGGATTATCAATGTAATCATGAGTAGATCTACGTTTAGTTTGCTTCAAGATGTCACCCCGTTCGCCTGCAATTCAGGTTCGAAACACAATGTGGCCGAATTTCAAAATACGAAACTTCCAATAACCACTGCTTTCCACAAGCATCCAACCGGTAGTTTCGTGTTCAAAGTGTTGTATACTGTACCTATAATCATTTTGAACCAGAATTTAAACAAAAAAAAGTTTTCAGTTTTTTGCGAAAAAACGTGATGGTTAGCCTTACTTTTTTTGAACGGATAAAATTTATAGTCACGGATTCCGAATGTTTTGTTTATTTTGGATTATCAATGTAATTATGAGTAGATCTACGTTTAGTTTGCTTCAATATGTCACCCCGTTCGCCTGCAATTCAGGTTCGAAACAAAATGTGGCCGAATTTCAAAATACGAAACTTCCAATAACCACTGCTTTCCACAAGCATCCAACCGGTAGTTTTGTGTTCAACGTGTTGTATACTGTACCTATAATCATTTTGAACCAGAATTTAAACAAAAAAAAGTTTTCAGTTTTTTGCGAAAAAACGTGATGGTTAGCCTTACTTTTTTTGAACGGATAAAATTTATAGTCACGGATTCCGAATGTTTTGTTTATTTTGGATTATCAATGTAATTATGAGTAGATCTACGTTTAGTTTGCTTCAAGATGTCACCCCGTTCGCCTGCAATTCAGGTTCGAAACAAAATGTGGCCGAATTTCAAAATACGAAACTTCCAATAACCACTGCTTTCCACAAGCATCCAACCGGTAGTTTCGTGTTCAACGTGTTGTATACTGTACCTATAATCATTTTGAACCAGAATTTAAACAAAAAAAAGTTTTCAGTTTTTTGCGAAAAAACGTGATGGTTAGCCTTACTTTTTTTGAACGGATAAAATTTATAGTCACGGATTCCGAATGTTTTGTTTATTTTGGATTATCAATGTAATCATGAGTAGATCTACGTTTAGTTTGCTTCAAGATGTCACCCCGTTCGCCTGCAATTCAGGTTCGAAACAAAATGTGGCCGAATTTCAAAATACGAAACTTCCAATAACCACTGCTTTCCACAAGCATCCAACCGGTAGTTTCGTGTTCAACGTGTTGTATACTGTACCTATAATCATTTTGAACCGCAATTTAAACAAAAAAAAGTTTTCAGTTTTTTGCGAAAAAACGTGATGGTTAGCCTTACTTTTTTTGAACGGATAAAATTTATAGTCACGGATTCCGAATGTTTTGTTTATTTTGGATTATCAATGTAATTATGAGTAGATCTACGTTTAGTTTGCTTCAATATGTCACCCCGTTCGCCTGCAATTCAGGTTCGAAACAAAATGTAGCCGAATTTCAAAATACGAAACTTCCAATAACCACTGCTTTCCACAAGCATCCAACCGGTAGTTTCGTGTTCAACGTGTTGTATACTGTACCTATAATCATTTTGAACCAGAATTTAAACAAAAAAAAGTTTTCAGTTTTTTGCGAAAAAACGTGATGGTTAGCCTTACTTTTTTTGAACGGATAAAATTTATAGTCACGGATTCCGAATGTTTTGTTTATTTTGGATTATCAATGTAATTATGAGTAGATCTACGTTTAGTTTGCTTCAATATGTCACCCCGTTCGCCTGCAATTCAGGTTCGAAACAAAATGTGGCCGAATTTCAAAATACAAAACTTCCAATAACCACTGCTTTCCACAAGCATCCAACCGGTAGTTTCGTGTTCAACGTGTTGTATACTGTACCTATAATCATTTTGAACCAGAATTTAAACAAAAAAAAGTTTTCAGTTTTTTGCGAAAAAACGTGATGGTTAGCCTTACTTTTTTTGAACGGATAAAATTTATAGTCACGGATTCCGAATGTTTTGTTTATTTTGGATTATCAATGTAATTATGAGTAGATCTACGTTTAGTTTGCTTCAATATGTCACCCCGTTCGCCTGCAATTCAGGTTCGAAACAAAATGTAGCCGAATTTCAAAATACGAAACTTCCAATAACCACTGCTTTCCACAAGCATCCAACCGGTAGTTTCGTGTTCAACGTGTTGTATACTGTACCTATAATCAGTTTGAAATAGAATTTAAACAAAAAAAAGTTTTCAGTTTTTTGCGAAAAAACGTGATGGTTAGCCTTACTTTTTTTGAACGGATAAAATTTATAGTCACGGATTCCGAATGTTTTGTTTATTTTGGATTATCAATGTAATTATGAGTAGATCTACGTTTAGTTTGCTTCAATATGTCACCCCGTTCGCCTGCAATTCAGGTTCGAAACAAAATGTAGCCGAATTTCAAAATACGAAACTTCCAATAACCACTGCTTTCCACAAGCATCCAACCGGTAGTTTCGTGTTCAACGTGTTGTATACTGTACCTATAATCATTTTGAACCAGAATTTAAACAAAAAAAAGTTTTCAGTTTTTTGCGAAAAAACGTGATGGTTAGCCTTACTTTTTTTGAACGGATAAAATTTATAGTCACGGATTCCGAATGTTTTGTTTATTTTGGATTATCAATGTAATTATGAGTAGATCTACGTTTAGTTTGCTTCAATATGTCACCCCGTTCGCCTGCAATTCAGGTTCGAAACAAAATGTAGCCGAATTTCAAAATACGAAACTTCCAATAACCACTGCTTTCCACAAGCATCCAACCGGTAGTTTCGTGTTCAACGTGTTGTATACTGTACCTATAATCATTTTGAACCAGAATTTAAACAAAAAAAAGTTTTCAGTTTTTTGCGAAAAAACGTGATGGTTAGCCTTACTTTTTTTGAACGGATAAAATTTATAGTCACGGATTCCGAATGTTTTGTTTATTTTGGATTATCAATGTAATTATGAGTAGATCTACGTTAAGTTTGCTTCAATATGTCTCCCCGTTCGCCTGCAATTCAGGTTCGAAACACCATGTGGCCGAATTTCAAAATACGAAACTTCCAATAACCACTGCTTTCCTCAAGCATCCTACCGATACTTTCGTGTTCAACGTGTTGTATACTGTACCTATAATCATTTTGAACCGGAATTTAAACAAAAAAAAGTTTTCAGTTTTTTGCGAAAAAACGTGATGGTTTGCCTTACTTTTTTTGAACGGATAAAATTTATAGTCACGGATTCCGAATGTTTCGTTTATTTTGGATTATCAATGTAATTATGAGTAGATCTACGTTTAGTTTGCTTCAATATGTCACCCCGTTCGCCTGCAATTCAGGTTCGAAACAAAATGTGGCCGAATTTCAAAATACGAAACTTCCAATAACCACTGCTTTCCACAAGCATCCAACCGGTAGTTTCGTGTTCAACGTGTTGTATACTGTACCTATAATCAGTTTGAAATAGAATTTAAACAAAAAAAAGTTTTCAGTTTTTTGCGAAAAAACGTGATGGTTAGCCTTACTTTTTTTGAACGGATAAAATTTATAGTCACGGATTCCGAATGTTTTGTTTATTTTGGATTATCAATGTAATTATGAGTAGATCTACGTTTAGTTTGCTTCAATATGTCACCCCGTTCGCCTGCAATTCAGGTTCGAAACAAAATGTAGCCGAATTTCAAAATACGAAACTTCCAATAACCACTGCTTTCCACAAGCATCCAACCGGTAGTTTCGTGTTCAACGTGTTGTATACTGTACCTATAATCAGTTTGAAATAGAATTTAAACAAAAAAAAGTTTTCAGTTTTTTGCGAAAAAACGTGATGTGAGCCTTACTTTTTTTGAACGGATAAAATTTATAGTCACGGATTCCGAATGTTTTGTTTATTTTGGATTATCAATGTAATTATGAGTAGATCTACGTTTAGTTTGCTTCAATATGTCACCCCGTTCGCCTGCAATTCAGGTTCGAAACAAAATGTAGCCGAATTTCAAAATACGAAACTTCCAATAACCACTGCTTTCCACAAGCATCCAACCGGTAGTTTCGTGTTCAACGTGTTGTATACTGTACCTATAATCATTTTGAACCAGAATTTAAACAAAAAAAAGTTTTCAGTTTTTTGCGAAAAAACGTGATGGTTAGCCTTACTTTTTTTGAACGGATAAAATTTATAGTCACGGATTCCGAATGTTTTGTTTATTTTGGATTATCAATGTAATTATGAGTAGATCTACGTTTAGTTTGCTTCAATATGTCACCCCGTTCGCCTGCAATTCAGGTTCGAAACAAAATGTGGCCGAATTTCAAAATACGAAACTTCCAATAACCACTGCTTTCCACAAGCATCCAACCGGTAGTTTCGTGTTCAACGTGTTGTATACTGTACCTATAATCATTTTGAACCAGAATTTAAACAAAAAAAAGTTTTCAGTTTTTTGCGAAAAAACGTGATGGTTAGCCTTACTTTTTTTGAACGGATAAAATTTATAGTCACGGATTCCGAATGTTTTGTTTATTTTGGATTATCAATGTAATTATGAGTAGATCTACGTTTAGTTTGCTTCAATATGTCACCCCGTTCGCCTGCAATTCAGGTTCGAAACAAAATGTAGCCGAATTTCAAAATACGAAACTTCCAATAACCACTGCTTTCCACAAGCATCCAACCGGTAGTTTCGTGTTCAACGTGTTGTATACTGTACCTATAATCAGTTTGAAATAGAATTTAAACAAAAAAAAGTTTTCAGTTTTTTGCGAAAAAACGTGATGGTTAGCCTTACTTTTTTTGAACGGATAAAATTTATAGTCACGGATTCCGAATGTTTTGTTTATTTTGGATTATCAATGTAATTATGAGTAGATCTACGTTTAGTTTGCTTCAATATGTCACCCCGTTCGCCTGCAATTCAGGTTCGAAACAAAATGTAGCCGAATTTCAAAATACGAAACTTCCAATAACCACTGCTTTCCACAAGCATCCAACCGGTAGTTTCGTGTTCAACGTGTTGTATACTGTACCTATAATCAGTTTGAAATAGAATTTAAACAAAAAAAAGTTTTCAGTTTTTTGCGAAAAAACGTGATGTGAGCCTTACTTTTTTTGAACGGATAAAATTTATAGTCACGGATTCCGAATGTTTTGTTTATTTTGGATTATCAATGTAATTATGAGTAGATCTACGTTTAGTTTGCTTCAATATGTCACCCCGTTCGCCTGCAATTCAGGTTCGAAACAAAATGTAGCCGAATTTCAAAATACGAAACTTCCAATAACCACTGCTTTCCACAAGCATCCAACCGGTAGTTTCGTGTTCAACGTGTTGTATACTGTACCTATAATCAGTTTGAAATAGAATTTAAACAAAAAAAAGTTTTCAGTTTTTTGCGAAAAAACGTGATGGCTAGCCTTACTTTTTTTGAACGGATAAAATTTATAGTCACGGATTCCGAATGTTTTGTTTATTTTGGATTATCAATGTAATTATGAGTAGATCTACGTTTAGTTTGCTTCAATATGTCACCCCGTTCGCCTGCAATTCAGGTTCGAAACAAAATGTAGCCGAATTTCAAAATACGAAACTTCCAATAACCACTGCTTTCCACAAGCATCCAACCGGTAGTTTCGTGTTCAACGTGTTGTATACTGTACCTATAATCAGTTTGAAATAGAATTTAAACAAAAAAAAGTTTTCAGTTTTTTGCGAAAAAACGTGTTAGCCTTACTTTTTTTGAACGGATAAAATTTATAGTCACGGATTCCGAATGTTTTGTTTATTTTGGATTATCAATGTAATTATGAGTAGATCTAGGTTTAGTTTGCTTCAATATGTCACCCCGTTCGCCTGCAATTCAGGTTCGAAACAAAATGTAGCCGAATTTCAAAATACGAAACTTCCAATAACCACTGCTTTCCACAAGCATCCAACCGGTAGTTTCGTGTTCAACGTGTTGTATACTGTACCTATAATCATTTTGAACCAGAATTTAAACAAAAAAAAGTTTTCAGTTTTTTGCGAAAAAACGTGATGGCCTTACTTTTTTTGAACGGATAAAATTTATAGTCACGGATTCCGAATGTTTTGTTTATTTTCGATTATCAATGTAATTATGAGTAGATCTACGTTTAGTTTGCTTCAATATGTCACCCCGTTCGCCTGCAATTCAGGTTCGAAACAAAATGTAGCCGAATTTCAAAATACGAAACTTCCAATAACCACTGCTTTCCACAAGCATCCAACCGGTAGTTTCGTGTTCAACGTGTTGTATACTGTACCTATAATCATTTTGAACCAGAATTTAAACAAAAAAAAGTTTTCAGTTTTTTGCGAAAAAACGTGATGGTTAGCCTTACTTTTTTTGAACGGATAAAATTTATAGTCACGGATTCCGAATGTTTTGTTTATTTTGGATTATCAATGTAATTATGAGTAGATCTACGTTTAGTTTGCTTCAATATGTCACCCCGTTCGCCTGCAATTCAGGTTCGAAACAAAATGTAGCCGAATTTCAAAATACGAAACTTCCAATAACCACTGCTTTCCACAAGCATCCAACCGGTAGTTTCGTGTTCAACGTGTTGTATACTGTACCTATAATCAGTTTGAAATAGAATTTAAACAAAAAAAAGTTTTCAGTTTTTTGCGAAAAAACGTGATGGTTAGCCTTACTTTTTTTGAACGGATAAAATTTATAGTCACGGATTCCGAATGTTTTGTTTATTTTGGATTATCAATGTAATTATGAGTAGATCTACGTTTAGTTTGCTTCAATATGTCACCCCGTTCGCCTGCAATTCAGGTTCGAAACAAAATGTAGCCGAATTTCAAAATACGAAACTTCCAATAACCACTGCTTTCCACAAGCATCCAACCGGTAGTTTCGTGTTCAACGTGTTGTATACTGTACCTATAATCATTTTGAACCAGAATTTAAACAAAAAAAAGTTTTCAGTTTTTTGCGAAAAAACGTGATGGTTAGCCTTACTTTTTTTGAAAGGATAAAATTTATAGTCACGGATTCCGAATGTTTTGTTTATTTTGGATTATCAATGTAATTATGAGTAGATCTACGTTTAGTTTGCTTCAATATGTCACCCCGTTCGCCTGCAATTCAGGTTCGAAACAAAATGTAGCCGAATTTCAAAATACGAAACTTCCAATAACCACTGCTTTCCACAAGCATCCAACCGGTAGTTTCGTGTTCAACGTGTTGTATACTGTACCTATAATCAGTTTGAAATAGAATTTAAACAAAAAAAAGTTTTCAGTTTTTTGCGAAAAAACGTGATGGTTAGCCTTACTTTTTTTGAACGGATAAAATTTATAGTCACGGATTCCGAATGTTTTGTTTATTTTGGATTATCAATGTAATTATGAGTAGATCTACGTTTAGTTTGCTTCAATATGTCACCCCGTTCGCCTGCAATTCAGGTTCGAAACAAAATGTAGCCGAATTTCAAAATACGAAACTTCCAATAACCACTGCTTTCCACAAGCATCCAACCGGTAGTTTCGTGTTCAACGTGTTGTATACTGTACCTATAATCAGTTTGAAATAGAATTTAAACAAAAAAAAGTTTTCAGTTTTTTGCGAAAAAACGTGATGGTTAGCCTTACTTTTTTTGAACGGATAAAATTTATAGTCACGGATTCCGAATGTTTCGTTTATTTTAGATTATCAATGTAATTATGAGTAGATCTACGTTTAGTTTGCTTCAATATGTCACCCCGTTCGCCTGCAATTCAGGTTCGAAACAAAATGTAGCCGAATTTCAAAATACGAAACTTCCAATAACCACTGCTTTCCACAAGCATCCAACCGGTAGTTTCGTGTTCAACGTGTTGTATACTGTACCTATAATCATTTTGAACCAGAATTTAAACAAAAAAAAGTTTTCAGTTTTTTGCGAAAAAACGTGATGGCTAGCCTTACTTTTTTTGAACGGATAAAATTTATAGTCACGGATTCCGAATGTTTCGTTTATTTTGGATTATCAATGTAATTATGAGTAGATCTACGTTTAGTTTGCTTCAATATGTCACCCCGTTCGCCTGCAATTCAGGTTCGAAACAAAATGTAGCCGAATTTCAAAATACGAAACTTCCAATAACCACTGCTTTCCACAAGCATCCAACCGGTAGTTTCGTGTTCAACGTGTTGTATACTGTACCTATAATCATTTTGAACCAGAATTTAAACAAAAAAAAGTTTTCAGTTTTTTGCGAAAAAACGTGATGGTTAGCCTTACTTTTTTTGAACGGATAAAATTTATAGTCACGGATTCCGAATGTTTTGTTTATTTTGGATTATCAATGTAATTATGAGTAGATCTACGTTTAGTTTGCTTCAATATGTCGCCCCGTTCGCCTGCAATTCAGGTTCGAAACAAAATGTGGCCGAATTTCAAAATACGAAACTTCCAATAACCACTGCTTTCCACAAGCATCCAACCGGTAGTTTCGTGTTCAACGTGTTGTATACTGTACCTATAATCATTTTGAACCAGAATTTAAACAAAAAAAAGTTTTCAGTTTTTTGCGAAAAAACGTGATGGCTAGCCTTACTTTTTTTGAACGGATAAAATTTATAGTCACGGATTCCGAATGTTTTGTTTATTTTGGATTATCAATGTAATTATGAGTAGATCTACGTTTAGTTTGCTTCAATATGTCGCCCCGTTCGCCTGCAATTCAGGTTCGAAACAAAATGTGGCCGAATTTCAAAATACGAAACTTCCAATAACCACTGCTTTCCACAAGCATCCAACCGGTAGTTTCGTGTTCAACGTGTTGTATACTGTACCTATAATCATTTTGAACCAGAATTTAAACAAAAAAAAGTTTTCAGTTTTTTGCGAAAAAACGTGATGGTTGTTAGCCTTACTTTTTTTGAACGGATAAAATTTATAGTCACGGATTCCGAATGTTTTGTTTATTTTGGATTATCAATGTAATTATGAGTAGATCTACGTTTAGTTTGCTTCAATATGTCACTCCGTTCGCCTGCAATTCAGGTTCGAAACAAAATGTGGCCGAATTTCAAAATACGAAACTTCCAATAACCACTGCTTTCCACAAGCATCCAACCGGTAGTTTCGTGTTTTTTGAACGGATAAAATTTATAGTCACGGATTCCGAATGTTTTGTTTATTTTGGATTATCAATGTAATTATGAGTAGATCTACGTTTAGTTTGCTTCAATATGTCGCCCCGTTCGCCTGCAATTCAGGTTCGAAACAAAATGTGGCCGAATTTCAAAATACGAAACTTCCAATAACCACTGCTTTCCACAAGCATCCAACCGGTAGTTTCGTGTTCAACGTGTTGTATACTGTACCTATAATCATTTTGAACCAGAATTTAAACAAAAAAAAGTTTTCAGTTTTTTGCGAAAAAACGTGATGGTTAGCCTTACTTTTTTTGAACGGATAAAATTTATAGTCACGGATTCCGAATGTTTTGTTTATTTTGGATTATCAATGTAATTATGAGTAGATCTACGTTTAGTTTGCTTCAATATGTCGCCCCGTTCGCCTGCAATTCAGGTTCGAAACAAAATGTGGCCGAATTTCAAAATACGAAACTTCCAATAACCACTGCTTTCCACAAGCATCCAACCGGTAGTTTCGTGTTCAACGTGTTGTATACTGTACCTATAATCATTTTGAACCAGAATTTAAACAAAAAAAAGTTTTCAGTTTTTTGCGAAAAAACGTGATGGTTAGCCTTACTTTTTTTGAACGGATAAAATTTATAGTCACGGATTCCGAATGTTTTGTTTATTTTGGATTATCAATGTAATTATGAGTAGATCTACGTTTAGTTTGCTTCAATATGTCGCCCCGTTCGCCTGCAATTCAGGTTCGAAACAAAATGTGGCCGAATTTCAAAATACGAAACTTCCAATAACCACTGCTTTCCACAAGCATCCAACCGGTAGTTTCGTGTTCAACGTGTTGTATACTGTACCTATAATCATTTTGAACCAGAATTTAAACAAAAAAAAGTTTTCAGTTTTTTGCGAAAAAACGTGATGGCTAGCCTTACTTTTTTTGAACGGATAAAATTTATAGTCACGGATTCCGAATGTTTTGTTTATTTTGGATTATCAATGTAATTATGAGTAGATCTACGTTTAGTTTGCTTCAATATGTCGCCCCGTTCGCCTGCAATTCAGGTTCGAAACAAAATGTGGCCGAATTTCAAAATACGAAACTTCCAATAACCACTGCTTTCCACAAGCATCCTACCGGTAGTTTCGTGTTCAACGTGTTGTATACTGTACCTATAATCATTTTGAACCAGAATTTAAACAAAAAAAAGTTTTCAGTTTTTTGCGAAAAAACGTGATGGTTAGCCTTACTTTTTTTGAACGGATAAAATTTATAGTCACGGATTCCGAATGTTTTGTTTATTTTGGATTATCAATGTAATTATGAGTAGATCTACGTTTAGTTTGCTTCAATATGTCACCCCGTTCGCCTGCAATTCAGGTTCGAAACAAAATGTAGCCGAATTTCAAAATACGAAACTTCCAATAACCACTGCTTTCCACAAGCATCCAACCGGTAGTTTCGTGTTCAACGTGTTGTATACTGTACCTATAATCATTTTGAACCAGAATTTAAACAAAAAAAAGTTTTCAGTTTTTTGCGAAAAAACGTGATGGCTAGCCTTACTTTTTTTGAACGGATAAAATTTATAGTCACGGATTCCGAATGTTTTGTTTATTTTGGATTATCAATGTAATTATGAGTAGATCTACGTTTAGTTTGCTTCAATATGTCGCCCCGTTCGCCTGCAATTCAGGTTCGAAACAAAATGTGGCCGAATTTCAAAATACGAAACTTCCAATAACCACTGCTTTCCACAAGCATCCAACCGGTAGTTTCGTGTTCAACGTGTTGTATACTGTACCTATAATCATTTTGAACCAGAATTTAAACAAAAAAAAGTTTTCAGTTTTTTGCGAAAAAACGTGATGGTTAGCCTTACTTTTTTTGAACGGATAAAATTTATAGTCACGGATTCCGAATGTTTTGTTTATTTTGGATTATCAATGTAATTATGAGTAGATCTACGTTTAGTTTGCTTCAATATGTCGCCCCGTTCGCCTGCAATTCAGGTTCGAAACAAAATGTGGCCGAATTTCAAAATACGAAACTTCCAATAACCACTGCTTTCCACAAGCATCCTACCGGTAGTTTCGTGTTCAACGTGTTGTATACTGTACCTATAATCATTTTGAACCAGAATTTAAACAAAAAAAAGTTTTCAGTTTTTTGCGAAAAAACGTGATGGTTAGCCTTACTTTTTTTGAACGGATAAAATTTATAGTCACGGATTCCGAATGTTTTGTTTATTTTGGATTATCAATGTAATTATGAGTAGATCTACGTTTAGTTTGCTTCAATATGTCGCCCCGTTCGCCTGCAATTCAGGTTCGAAACAAAATGTGGCCGAATTTCAAAATACGAAACTTCCAATAACCACTGCTTTCCACAAGCATCCAACCGGTAGTTTCGTGTTCAACGTGTTGTATACTGTACCTATAATCATTTTGAACCAGAATTTAAACAAAAAAAAGTTTTCAGTTTTTTGCGAAAAAACGTGATGGCTAGCCTTACTTTTTTTGAACGGATAAAATTTATAGTCACGGATTCCGAATGTTTTGTTTATTTTGGATTATCAATGTAATTATGAGTAGATCTACGTTTAGTTTGCTTCAATATGTCGCCCCGTTCGCCTGCAATTCAGGTTCGAAACAAAATGTGGCCGAATTTCAAAATACGAAACTTCCAATAACCACTGCTTTCCACAAGCATCCAACCGGTAGTTTCGTGTTCAACGTGTTGTATACTGTACCTATAATCATTTTGAACCAGAATTTAAACAAAAAAAAGTTTTCAGTTTTTTGCGAAAAAACGTGATGGTTAGCCTTACTTTTTTTGAACGGATAAAATTTATAGTCACGGATTCCGAATGTTTTGTTTATTTTGGATTATCAATGTAATTATGAGTAGATCTACGTTTAGTTTGCTTCAATATGTCGCCCCGTTCGCCTGCAATTCAGGTTCGAAACAAAATGTGGCCGAATTTCAAAATACGAAACTTCCAATAACCACTGCTTTCCACAAGCATCCAACCGGTAGTTTCGTGTTCAACGTGTTGTATACTGTACCTATAATCATTTTGAACCAGAATTTAAACAAAAAAAAGTTTTCAGTTTTTTGCGAAAAAACGTGATGGCTAGCCTTACTTTTTTTGAACGGATAAAATTTATAGTCACGGATTCCGAATGTTTTGTTTATTTTGGATTATCAATGTAATTATGAGTAGATCTACGTTTAGTTTGCTTCAATATGTCGCCCCGTTCGCCTGCAATTCAGGTTCGAAACAAAATGTGGCCGAATTTCAAAATACGAAACTTCCAATAACCACTGCTTTCCACAAGCATCCAACCGGTAGTTTCGTGTTCAACGTGTTGTATACTGTACCTATAATCATTTTGAACCAGAATTTAAACAAAAAAAAGTTTTCAGTTTTTTGCGAAAAAACGTGATGGTTAGCCTTACTTTTTTTGAACGGATAAAATTTATAGTCACGGATTCCGAATGTTTTGTTTATTTTGGATTATCAATGTAATTATGAGTAGATCTACGTTTAGTTTGCTTCAATATGTCGCCCCGTTCGCCTGCAATTCAGGTTCGAAACAAAATGTGGCCGAATTTCAAAATACGAAACTTCCAATAACCACTGCTTTCCACAAGCATCCAACCGGTAGTTTCGTGTTCAACGTGTTGTATACTGTACCTATAATCATTTTGAACCAGAATTTAAACAAAAAAAAGTTTTCAGTTTTTTGCGAAAAAACGTGATGGTTGGCCTTACTTTTTTTGAACGGACAAAATTTATAGTCACGGATTCCGAATGTTTTGTTTATTTTGGATTATCAATGTAATTATGAGTAGATCTACGTTTAGTTTGCTTCAATATGTCGCCCCGTTCGCCTGCAATTCAGGTTCGAAACAAAATGTGGCCGAATTTCAAAATACGAAACTTCCAATAACCACTGCTTTCCACAAGCATCCAACCGGTAGTTTCGTGTTCAACGTGTTGTATACTGTACCTATAATCATTTTGAACCAGAATTTAAACAAAAAAAAGTTTTCAGTTTTTTGCGAAAAAACGTGATGGTTAGCCTTACTTTTTTTGAACGGATAAAATTTATAGTCACGGATTCCGAATGTTTTGTTTATTTTGGATTATCAATGTAATTATGAGTAGATCTACGTTTAGTTTGCTTCAATATGTCGCCCCGTTCGCCTGCAATTCAGGTTCGAAACAAAATGTGGCCGAATTTCAAAATACGAAACTTCCAATAACCACTGCTTTCCACAAGCATCCAACCGGTAGTTTCGTGTTCAACGTGTTGTATACTGTACCTATAATCATTTTGAACCAGAATTTAAACAAAAAAAAGTTTTCAGTTTTTTGCGAAAAAACGTGATGGCTAGCCTTACTTTTTTTGAACGGATAAAATTTATAGTCACGGATTCCGAATGTTTTGTTTATTTTGGATTATCAATGTAATTATGAGTAGATCTACGTTTAGTTTGCTTCAATATGTCGCCCCGTTCGCCTGCAATTCAGGTTCGAAACAAAATGTGGCCGAATTTCAAAATACGAAACTTCCAATAACCACTGCTTTCCACAAGCATCCAACCGGTAGTTTCGTGTTCAACGTGTTGTATACTGTACCTATAATCATTTTGAACCAGAATTTAAACAAAAAAAAGTTTTCAGTTTTTTGCGAAAAAACGTGATGGTTAGCCTTACTTTTTTTGAACGGATAAAATTTATAGTCACGGATTCCGAATGTTTTGTTTATTTTGGATTATCAATGTAATTATGAGTAGATCTACGTTTAGTTTGCTTCAATATGTCGCCCCGTTCGCCTGCAATTCAGGTTCGAAACAAAATGTGGCCGAATTTCAAAATACGAAACTTCCAATAACCACTGCTTTCCACAAGCATCCAACCGGTAGTTTCGTGTTCAACGTGTTGTATACTGTACCTATAATCATTTTGAACCAGAATTTAAACAAAAAAAAGTTTTCAGTTTTTTGCGAAAAAACGTGATGGCTAGCCTTACTTTTTTTGAACGGATAAAATTTATAGTCACGGATTCCGAATGTTTTGTTTATTTTGGATTATCAATGTAATTATGAGTAGATCTACGTTTAGTTTGCTTCAATATGTCGCCCCGTTCGCCTGCAATTCAGGTTCGAAACAAAATGTGGCCGAATTTCAAAATACGAAACTTCCAATAACCACTGCTTTCCACAAGCATCCAACCGGTAGTTTCGTGTTCAACGTGTTGTATACTGTACCTATAATCATTTTGAACCAGAATTTAAACAAAAAAAAGTTTTCAGTTTTTTGCGAAAAAACGTGATGGTTAGCCTTACTTTTTTTGAACGGATAAAATTTATAGTCACGGATTCCGAATGTTTTGTTTATTTTGGATTATCAATGTAATTATGAGTAGATCTACGTTTAGTTTGCTTCAATATGTCGCCCCGTTCGCCTGCAATTCAGGTTCGAAACAAAATGTGGCCGAATTTCAAAATACGAAACTTCCAATAACCACTGCTTTCCACAAGCATCCAACCGGTAGTTTCGTGTTCAACGTGTTGTATACTGTACCTATAATCATTTTGAACCAGAATTTAAACAAAAAAAAGTTTTCAGTTTTTTGCGAAAAAACGTGATGGTTAGCCTTACTTTTTTTGAACGGATAAAATTTATAGTCACGGATTCCGAATGTTTTGTTTATTTTGGATTATCAATGTAATTATGAGTAGATCTACGTTTAGTTTGCTTCAATATGTCGCCCCGTTCGCCTGCAATTCAGGTTCGAAACAAAATGTGGCCGAATTTCAAAATACGAAACTTCCAATAACCACTGCTTTCCACAAGCATCCAACCGGTAGTTTCGTGTTCAACGTGTTGTATACTGTACCTATAATCATTTTGAACCAGAATTTAAACAAAAAAAAGTTTTCAGTTTTTTGCGAAAAAACGTGATGGCTAGCCTTACTTTTTTTGAACGGATAAAATTTATAGTCACGGATTCCGAATGTTTTGTTTATTTTGGATTATCAATGTAATTAT
This sequence comes from Nephrotoma appendiculata, assembly GCA_947310385.1. Taxonomy (NCBI): domain Eukaryota; kingdom Metazoa; phylum Arthropoda; class Insecta; order Diptera; family Tipulidae; genus Nephrotoma; species Nephrotoma appendiculata. The sequence continues at coordinate 288,866,421 of OX371223.1, forward strand.
GAGTAGATCTACGTTTAGTTTGCTTCAATATGTCGCCCCGTTCGCCTGCAATTCAGGTTCGAAACAAAATGTGGCCGAATTTCAAAATACGAAACTTCCAATAACCACTGCTTTCCACAAGCATCCAACCGGTAGTTTCGTGTTCAACGTGTTGTATACTGTACCTATAATCATTTTGAACCAGAATTTAAACAAAAAAAAGTTTTCAGTTTTTTGCGAAAAAACGTGATGGTTAGCCTTACTTTTTTTGAACGGATAAAATTTATAGTCACGGATTCCGAATGTTTTGTTTATTTTGGATTATCAATGTAATTATGAGTAGATCTACGTTAAGTTTGCTTCAATATGTCTCCCCGTTCGCCTGCAATTCAGGTTCGAAACACCATGTGGCCGAATTTCAAAATACGAAACTTCCAATAACCACTGCTTTCCTCAAGCATCCTACCGGTACTTTCGTGTTCAACGTGTTGTATACTGTACCTATAATCATTTTGAACCAGAATTTAAACAAAAAAAAGTTTTCAGTTTTTTGCGAAAAAACGTGATGGCTAGCCTTACTTTTTTTGAACGGATAAAATTTATAGTCACGGATTCCGAATGTTTTGTTTATTTTGGATTATCAATGTAATTATGAGTAGATCTACGTTTAGTTTGCTTCAATATGTCGCCCCGTTCGCCTGCAATTCAGGTTCGAAACAAAATGTGGCCGAATTTCAAAATACGAAACTTCCAATAACCACTGCTTTCCACAAGCATCCAACCGGTAGTTTCGTGTTCAACGTGTTGTATACTGTACCTATAATCATTTTGAACCAGAATTTAAACAAAAAAAAGTTTTCAGTTTTTTGCGAAAAAACGTGATGGTTAGCCTTACTTTTTTTGAACGGACAAAATTTATAGTCACGGATTCCGAATGTTTTGTTTATTTTGGATTATCAATGTAATTATGAGTAGATCTACGTTTAGTTTGCTTCAATATGTCGCCCCGTTCGCCTGCAATTCAGGTTCGAAACAAAATGTGGCCGAATTTCAAAATACGAAACTTCCAATAACCACTGCTTTCCACAAGCATCCAACCGGTAGTTTCGTGTTCAACGTGTTGTATACTGTACCTATAATCATTTTGAACCAGAATTTAAACAAAAAAAAGTTTTCAGTTTTTTGCGAAAAAACGTGATGGTTAGCCTTACTTTTTTTGAACGGATAAAATTTATAGTCACGGATTCCGAATGTTTTGTTTATTTTGGATTATCAATGTAATTATGAGTAGATCTACGTTTAGTTTGCTTCAATATGTCGCCCCGTTCGCCTGCAATTCAGGTTCGAAACAAAATGTGGCCGAATTTCAAAATACGAAACTTCCAATAACCACTGCTTTCCACAAGCATCCAACCGGTAGTTTCGTGTTCAACGTGTTGTATACTGTACCTATAATCATTTTGAACCAGAATTTAAACAAAAAAAAGTTTTCAGTTTTTTGCGAAAAAACGTGATGGCTAGCCTTACTTTTTTTGAACGGATAAAATTTATAGTCACGGATTCCGAATGTTTTGTTTATTTTGGATTATCAATGTAATTATGAGTAGATCTACGTTTAGTTTGCTTCAATATGTCGCCCCGTTCGCCTGCAATTCAGGTTCGAAACAAAATGTGGCCGAATTTCAAAATACGAAACTTCCAATAACCACTGCTTTCCACAAGCATCCAACCGGTAGTTTCGTGTTCAACGTGTTGTATACTGTACCTATAATCATTTTGAACCAGAATTTAAACAAAAAAAAGTTTTCAGTTTTTTGCGAAAAAACGTGATGGTTAGCCTTACTTTTTTTGAACGGATAAAATTTATAGTCACGGATTCCGAATGTTTTGTTTATTTTGGATTATCAATGTAATTATGAGTAGATCTACGTTTAGTTTGCTTCAATATGTCGCCCCGTTCGCCTGCAATTCAGGTTCGAAACAAAATGTGGCCGAATTTCAAAATACGAAACTTCCAATAACCACTGCTTTCCACAAGCATCCAACCGGTAGTTTCGTGTTCAACGTGTTGTATACTGTACCTATAATCATTTTGAACCAGAATTTAAACAAAAAAAAGTTTTCAGTTTTTTGCGAAAAAACGTGATGGCTAGCCTTACTTTTTTTGAACGGATAAAATTTATAGTCACGGATTCCGAATGTTTTGTTTATTTTGGATTATCAATGTAATTATGAGTAGATCTACGTTTAGTTTGCTTCAATATGTCGCCCCGTTCGCCTGCAATTCAGGTTCGAAACAAAATGTGGCCGAATTTCAAAATACGAAACTTCCAATAACCACTGCTTTCCACAAGCATCCAACCGGTAGTTTCGTGTTCAACGTGTTGTATACTGTACCTATAATCATTTTGAACCAGAATTTAAACAAAAAAAAGTTTTCAGTTTTTTGCGAAAAAACGTGATGGTTAGCCTTACTTTTTTTGAACGGACAAAATTTATAGTCACGGATTCCGAATGTTTTGTTTATTTTGGATTATCAATGTAATTATGAGTAGATCTACGTTTAGTTTGCTTCAATATGTCGCCCCGTTCGCCTGCAATTCAGGTTCGAAACAAAATGTGGCCGAATTTCAAAATACGAAACTTCCAATAACCACTGCTTTCCACAAGCATCCAACCGGTAGTTTCGTGTTCAACGTGTTGTATACTGTACCTATAATCATTTTGAACCAGAATTTAAACAAAAAAAAGTTTTCAGTTTTTTGCGAAAAAACGTGATGGTTAGCCTTACTTTTTTTGAACGGATAAAATTTATAGTCACGGATTCCGAATGTTTTGTTTATTTTGGATTATCAATGTAATTATGAGTAGATCTACGTTTAGTTTGCTTCAATATGTCGCCCCGTTCGCCTGCAATTCAGGTTCGAAACAAAATGTGGCCGAATTTCAAAATACGAAACTTCCAATAACCACTGCTTTCCACAAGCATCCAACCGGTAGTTTCGTGTTCAACGTGTTGTATACTGTACCTATAATCATTTTGAACCAGAATTTAAACAAAAAAAAGTTTTCAGTTTTTTGCGAAAAAACGTGATGGCTAGCCTTACTTTTTTTGAACGGATAAAATTTATAGTCACGGATTCCGAATGTTTTGTTTATTTTGGATTATCAATGTAATTATGAGTAGATCTACGTTTAGTTTGCTTCAATATGTCGCCCCGTTCGCCTGCAATTCAGGTTCGAAACAAAATGTGGCCGAATTTCAAAATACGAAACTTCCAATAACCACTGCTTTCCACAAGCATCCAACCGGTAGTTTCGTGTTCAACGTGTTGTATACTGTACCTATAATCATTTTGAACCAGAATTTAAACAAAAAAAAGTTTTCAGTTTTTTGCGAAAAAACGTGATGGTTAGCCTTACTTTTTTTGAACGGATAAAATTTATAGTCACGGATTCCGAATGTTTTGTTTATTTTGGATTATCAATGTAATTATGAGTAGATCTACGTTTAGTTTGCTTCAATATGTCGCCCCGTTCGCCTGCAATTCAGGTTCGAAACAAAATGTGGCCGAATTTCAAAATACGAAACTTCCAATAACCACTGCTTTCCACAAGCATCCAACCGGTAGTTTCGTGTTCAACGTGTTGTATACTGTACCTATAATCATTTTGAACCAGAATTTAAACAAAAAAAAGTTTTCAGTTTTTTGCGAAAAAACGTGATGGCTAGCCTTACTTTTTTTGAACGGATAAAATTTATAGTCACGGATTCCGAATGTTTTGTTTATTTTGGATTATCAATGTAATTATGAGTAGATCTACGTTTAGTTTGCTTCAATATGTCGCCCCGTTCGCCTGCAATTCAGGTTCGAAACAAAATGTGGCCGAATTTCAAAATACGAAACTTCCAATAACCACTGCTTTCCACAAGCATCCAACCGGTAGTTTCGTGTTCAACGTGTTGTATACTGTACCTATAATCATTTTGAACCAGAATTTAAACAAAAAAAAGTTTTCAGTTTTTTGCGAAAAAACGTGATGGTTAGCCTTACTTTTTTTGAACGGATAAAATTTATAGTCACGGATTCCGAATGTTTTGTTTATTTTGGATTATCAATGTAATTATGAGTAGATCTACGTTTAGTTTGCTTCAATATGTCGCCCCGTTCGCCTGCAATTCAGGTTCGAAACAAAATGTGGCCGAATTTCAAAATACGAAACTTCCAATAACCACTGCTTTCCACAAGCATCCAACCGGTAGTTTCGTGTTCAACGTGTTGTATACTGTACCTATAATCATTTTGAACCAGAATTTAAACAAAAAAAAGTTTTCAGTTTTTTGCGAAAAAACGTGATGGTTAGCCTTACTTTTTTTGAACGGATAAAATTTATAGTCTAGGATTCCGAATGTTTTGTTTATTTTGGATTATCAATGTAATTATGAGTAGATCTACGTTTAGTTTGCTTCAATATGTCGCCCCGTTCGCCTGCAATTCAGGTTCGAAACAAAATGTGGCCGAATTTCAAAATACGAAACTTCCAATAACCACTGCTTTCCACAAGCATCCAACCGGTATTTTCGTGTTCAACGTGTTGTATACTGTACCTATAATCATTTTGAACCAGAATTTAAACAAAAAAAAGTTTTCAGTTTTTTGCGAAAAAACGTGATGGCTAGCCTTACTTTTTTTGAACGGATAAAATTTATAGTCACGGATTCCGAATGTTTTGTTTATTTTGGATTATCAATGTAATTATGAGTAGATCTACGTTTAGTTTGCTTCAATATGTCGCCCCGTTCGCCTGCAATTCAGGTTCGAAACAAAATGTGGCCGAATTTCAAAATACGAAACTTCCAATAACCACTGCTTTCCACAAGCATCCAACCGGTAGTTTCGTGTTCAACGTGTTGTATACTGTACCTATAATCATTTTGAACCAGAATTTAAACAAAAAAAAGTTTTCAGTTTTTTGCGAAAAAACGTGATGGCTAGCCTTACTTTTTTTGAACGGATAAAATTTATAGTCACGGATTCCGAATGTTTTGTTTATTTTGGATTATCAATGTAATTATGAGTAGATCTACGTTTAGTTTGCTTCAATATGTCGCCCCGTTCGCCTGCAATTCAGGTTCGAAACAAAATGTGGCCGAATTTCAAAATACGAAACTTCCAATAACCACTGCTTTCCACAAGCATCCAACCGGTAGTTTCGTGTTCAACGTGTTGTATACTGTACCTATAATCATTTTGAAATAGAATTTAAACAAAAAAAAGTTTTCAGTTTTTTGCGAAAAAACGTGATGGTTAGTTAGCCTTACTTTTTTTGAACGGATAAAATTTATAGTCACGGATTCCGAATGTTTTGTTTATTTTGGATTATCAATGTAATTATGAGTAGATCTACGTTTAGTTTGCTTCAATATGTCGCCCCGTTCGCCTGCAATTCAGGTTCGAAACAAAATGTGGCCGAATTTCAAAATACGAAACTTCCAATAACCACTGCTTTCCACAAGCATCCAACCGGTAGTTTCGTGTTCAACGTGTTGTATACTGTACCTATAATCATTTTGAACCAGAATTTAAACAAAAAAAAGTTTTCAGTTTTTTGCGAAAAAACGTGATGGCTAGCCTTACTTTTTTTGAACGGATAAAATTTATAGTCACGGATTCCGAATGTTTTGTTTATTTTGGATTATCAATGTAATTATGAGTAGATCTACGTTTAGTTTGCTTCAATATGTCGCCCCGTTCGCCTGCAATTCAGGTTCGAAACAAAATGTGGCCGAATTTCAAAATACGAAACTTCCAATAACCACTGCTTTCCACAAGCATCCAACCGGTAGTTTCGTGTTCAACGTGTTGTATACTGTACCTATAATCATTTTGAACCAGAATTTAAACAAAAAAAAGTTTTCAGTTTTTTGCGAAAAAACGTGATGGCTAGCCTTACTTTTTTTGAACGGATAAAATTTATAGTCACGGATTCCGAATGTTTTGTTTATTTTGGATTATCAATGTAATTATGAGTAGATCTACGTTTAGTTTGCTTCAATATGTCGCCCCGTTCGCCTGCAATTCAGGTTCGAAACAAAATGTGGCCGAATTTCAAAATACGAAACTTCCAATAACCACTGCTTTCCACAAGCATCCAACCGGTAGTTTCGTGTTCAACGTGTTGTATACTGTACCTATAATCATTTTGAACCAGAATTTAAACAAAAAAAAGTTTTCAGTTTTTTGCGAAAAAACGTGATGGTTAGCCTTACTTTTTTTGAACGGATAAAATTTATAGTCACGGATTCCGAATGTTTTGTTTATTTTGGATTATCAATGTAATTATGAGTAGATCTACGTTTAGTTTGCTTCAATATGTCGCCCCGTTCGCCTGCAATTCAGGTTCGAAACAAAATGTGGCCGAATTTCAAAATACGAAACTTCCAATAACCACTGCTTTCCACAAGCATCCAACCGGTAGTTTCGTGTTCAACGTGTTGTATACTGTACCTATAATCATTTTGAACCAGAATTTAAACAAAAAAAAGTTTTCAGTTTTTTGCGAAAAAACGTGATGGTTAGCCTTACTTTTTTTGAACGGATAAAATTTATAGTCACGGATTCCGAATGTTTTGTTTATTTTGGATTATCAATGTAATTATGAGTAGATCTACGTTTAGTTTGCTTCAATATGTCGCCCCGTTCGCCTGCAATTCAGGTTCGAAACAAAATGTGGCCGAATTTCAAAATACGAAACTTCCAATAACCACTGCTTTCCACAAGCATCCAACCGGTAGTTTCGTGTTCAACGTGTTGTATACTGTACCTATAATCATTTTGAACCAGAATTTAAACAAAAAAAAGTTTTCAGTTTTTTGCGAAAAAACGTGATGGCTAGCCTTACTTTTTTTGAACGGATAAAATTTATAGTCACGGATTCCGAATGTTTTGTTTATTTTGGATTATCAATGTAATTATGAGTAGATCTACGTTTAGTTTGCTTCAATATGTCGCCCCGTTCGCCTGCAATTCAGGTTCGAAACAAAATGTGGCCGAATTTCAAAATACGAAACTTCCAATAACCACTGCTTTCCACAAGCATCCAACCGGTAGTTTCGTGTTCAACGTGTTGTATACTGTACCTATAATCATTTTGAACCAGAATTTAAACAAAAAAAAGTTTTCAGTTTTTTGCGAAAAAACGTGATGGTTAGCCTTACTTTTTTTGAACGGATAAAATTTATAGTCACGGATTCCGAATGTTTTGTTTATTTTGGATTATCAATGTAATTATGAGTAGATCTACGTTTAGTTTGCTTCAATATGTCGCCCCGTTCGCCTGCAATTCAGGTTCGAAACAAAATGTGGCCGAATTTCAAAATACGAAACTTCCAATAACCACTGCTTTCCACAAGCATCCAACCGGTAGTTTCGTGTTCAACGTGTTGTATACTGTACCTATAATCATTTTGAACCAGAATTTAAACAAAAAAAAGTTTTCAGTTTTTTGCGAAAAAACGTGATGGTTAGCCTTACTTTTTTTGAACGGATAAAATTTATAGTCACGGATTCCGAATGTTTTGTTTATTTTGGATTATCAATGTAATTATGAGTAGATCTACGTTTAGTTTGCTTCAATATGTCGCCCCGTTCGCCTGCAATTCAGGTTCGAAACAAAATGTGGCCGAATTTCAAAATACGAAACTTCCAATAACCACTGCTTTCCACAAGCATCCAACCGGTAGTTTCGTGTTCAACGTGTTGTATACTGTACCTATAATCATTTTGAACCAGAATTTAAACAAAAAAAAGTTTTCAGTTTTTTGCGAAAAAACGTGATGGCTAGCCTTACTTTTTTTGAACGGATAAAATTTATAGTCACGGATTCCGAATGTTTTGTTTATTTTGGATTATCAATGTAATTATGAGTAGATCTACGTTTAGTTTGCTTCAATATGTCGCCCCGTTCGCCTGCAATTCAGGTTCGAAACAAAATGTGGCCGAATTTCAAAATACGAAACTTCCAATAACCACTGCTTTCCACAAGCATCCAACCGGTAGTTTCGTGTTCAACGTGTTGTATACTGTACCTATAATCATTTTGAACCAGAATTTAAACAAAAAAAAGTTTTCAGTTTTTTGCGAAAAAACGTGATGGTTAGCCTTACTTTTTTTGAACGGATAAAATTTATAGTCACGGATTCCGAATGTTTTGTTTATTTTGGATTATCAATGTAATTATGAGTAGATCTACGTTTAGTTTGCTTCAATATGTCGCCCCGTTCGCCTGCAATTCAGGTTCGAAACAAAATGTGGCCGAATTTCAAAATACGAAACTTCCAATAACCCCTGCTTTCCACAAGCATCCAACCGGTAGTTTCGTGTTCAACGTGTTGTATACTGTACCTATAATCATTTTGAACCAGAATTTAAACAAAAAAAAGTTTTCAGTTTTTTGCGAAAAAACGTGATGGCTAGCCTTACTTTTTTTGAACGGATAAAATTTATAGTCACGGATTCCGAATGTTTTGTTTATTTTGGATTATCAATGTAATTATGAGTAGATCTACGTTTAGTTTGCTTCAATATGTCGCCCCGTTCGCCTGCAATTCAGGTTCGAAACAAAATGTGGCCGAATTTCAAAATACGAAACTTCCAATAACCACTGCTTTCCACAAGCATCCAACCGGTAGTTTCGTGTTCAACGTGTTGTATACTGTACCTATAATCATTTTGAACCAGAATTTAAACAAAAAAAAGTTTTCAGTTTTTTGCGAAAAAACGTGATGGTTAGCCTTACTTTTTTTGAACGGATAAAATTTATAGTCTAGGATTCCGAATGTTTTGTTTATTTTGGATTATCAATGTAATTATGAGTAGATCTACGTTTAGTTTGCTTCAATATGTCGCCCCGTTCGCCTGCAATTCAGGTTCGAAACAAAATGTGGCCGAATTTCAAAATACGAAACTTCCAATAACCACTGCTTTCCACAAGCATCCAACCGGTAGTTTCGTGTTCAACGTGTTGTATACTGTACCTATAATCATTTTGAACCAGAATTTAAACAAAAAAAAGTTTTCAGTTTTTTGCGAAAAAACGTGATGGTTAGCCTTACTTTTTTTGAACGGATAAAATTTATAGTCACGGATTCCGAATGTTTTGTTTATTTTGGATTATCAATGTAATTATGAGTAGATCTACGTTTAGTTTGCTTCAATATGTCGCCCCGTTCGCCTGCAATTCAGGTTCGAAACAAAATGTGGCCGAATTTCAAAATACGAAACTTCCAATAACCACTGCTTTCCACAAGCATCCAACCGGTAGTTTCGTGTTCAACGTGTTGTATACTGTACCTATAATCATTTTGAACCAGAATTTAAACAAAAAAAAGTTTTCAGTTTTTTGCGAAAAAACGTGATGGTTAGCCTTACTTTTTTTGAACGGATAAAATTTATAGTCACGGATTCCGAATGTTTTGTTTATTTTGGATTATCAATGTAATTATGAGTAGATCTACGTTTAGTTTGCTTCAATATGTCGCCCCGTTCGCCTGCAATTCAGGTTCGAAACAAAATGTGGCCGAATTTCAAAATACGAAACTTCCAATAACCACTGCTTTCCACAAGCATCCAACCGGTAGTTTCGTGTTCAACGTGTTGTATACTGTACCTATAATCATTTTGAACCAGAATTTAAACAAAAAAAAGTTTTCAGTTTTTTGCGAAAAAACGTGATGGCTTGCCTTACTTTTTTTGAACGGATAAAATTTATAGTCACGGATTCCGAATGTTTTGTTTATTTTGGATTATCAATGTAATTATGAGTAGATCTACGTTTAGTTTGCTTCAATATGTCACCCCGTTCGCCTGCAATTCAGGTTCGAAACAAAATGTGGCCGAATTTCAAAATACGAAACTTCCAATAACCACTGCTTTCCACAAGCATCCAACCGGTAGTTTCGTGTTCAACGTGTTGTATACTGTACCTATAATCATTTTGAACCAGAATTTAAACAAAAAAAAGTTTTCAGTTTTTTGCGAAAAAACGTGATGGTTAGCCTTACTTTTTTTGAACGGATAAAATTTATAGTCACGGATTCCGAATGTTTTGTTTATTTTGGATTATCAATGTAATTATGAGTAGATCTACGTTTAGTTTGCTTCAATATGTCGCCCCGTTCGCCTGCAATTCAGGTTCGAAACAAAATGTGGCCGAATTTCAAAATACGAAACTTCCAATAACCACTGCTTTCCACAAGCATCCAACCGGTAGTTTCGTGTTCAACGTGTTGTATACTGTACCTATAATCATTTTGAACCAGAATTTAAACAAAAAAAAGTTTTCAGTTTTTTGCGAAAAAACGTGATGGCTAGCCTTACTTTTTTTGAACGGATAAAATTTATAGTCACGGATTCCGAATGTTTTGTTTATTTTGGATTATCAATGTAATTATGAGTAGATCTACGTTTAGTTTGCTTCAATATGTCGCCCCGTTCGCCTGCAATTCAGGTTCGAAACAAAATGTGGCCGAATTTCAAAATACGAAACTTCCAATAACCACTGCTTTCCACAAGCATCCAACCGGTAGTTTCGTGTTCAACGTGTTGTATACTGTACCTATAATCATTTTGAACCAGAATTTAAACAAAAAAAAGTTTTCAGTTTTTTGCGAAAAAACGTGATGGTTAGCCTTACTTTTTTTGAACGGATAAAATTTATAGTCACGGATTCCGAATGTTTTGTTTATTTTGGATTATCAATGTAATTATGAGTAGATCTACGTTTAGTTTGCTTCAATATGTCGCCCCGTTCGCCTGCAATTCAGGTTCGAAACAAAATGTGGCCGAATTTCAAAATACGAAACTTCCAATAACCACTGCTTTCCACAAGCATCCAACCGGTAGTTTCGTGTTCAACGTGTTGTATACTGTACCTATAATCATTTTGAACCAGAATTTAAACAAAAAAAAGTTTTCAGTTTTTTGCGAAAAAACGTGATGGTTAGTTAGCCTTACTTTTTTTGAACGGATAAAATTTATAGTCACGGATTCCGAATGTTTTGTTTATTTTGGATTATCAATGTAATTATGAGTAGATCTACGTTTAGTTTGCTTCAATATGTCGCCCCGTTCGCCTGCAATTCAGGTTCGAAACAAAATGTGGCCGAATTTCAAAATACGAAACTTCTAATAACCACTGCTTTCCACAAGCATCCAACCGGTAGTTTCGTGTTCAACGTGTTGTATACTGTACCTATAATCATTTTGAACCAGAATTTAAACAAAAAAAAGTTTTCAGTTTTTTGTGAAAAAACGTGATGGTTAGCCTTACTTTTTTTGAACGGATAAAATTTATAGTCACGGATTCCGAATGTTTTGTTTATTTTGGATTATCAATGTAATTATGAGTAGATCTACGTTTAGTTTGCTTCAATATGTCGCCCCGTTCGCCTGCAATTCAGGTTCGAAACAAAATGTGGCCGAATTTCAAAATACGAAACTTCCAATAACCACTGCTTTCCACAAGCATCCAACCGGTAGTTTCGTGTTCAACGTGTTGTATACTGTACCTATAATCATTTTGAACCAGAATTTAAACAAAAAAAAGTTTTCAGTTTTTTGCGAAAAAACGTGATGGTTAGCCTTACTTTTTTTGAACGGATAAAATTTATAGTCACGGATTCCGAATGTTTTGTTTATTTTGGATTATCAATGTAATTATGAGTAGATCTACGTTTAGTTTGCTTCAATATGTCGCCCCGTTCGCCTGCAATTCAGGTTCGAAACAAAATGTGGCCGCGAATTTCAAAATACGAAACTTCCAATAACCACTGCTTTCCACAAGCATCCAACCGGTAGTTTCGTGTTCAACGTGTTGTATACTGTACCTATAATCATTTTGAACCAGAATTTAAACAAAAAAAAGTTTTCAGTTTTTTGCGAAAAAACGTGATGGTTAGCCTTACTTTTTTTGAACGGACAAAATTTATAGTCACGGATTCCGAATGTTTTGTTTATTTTGGATTATCAATGTAATTATGAGTAGATCTACGTTTAGTTTGCTTCAATATGTCGCCCCGTTCGCCTGCAATTCAGGTTCGAAACAAAATGTGGCCGAATTTCAAAATACGAAACTTCCAATAACCACTGCTTTCCACAAGCATCCAACCGGTAGTTTCGTGTTCAACGTGTTGTATACTGTACCTATAATCATTTTGAACCAGAATTTAAACAAAAAAAAGTTTTCAGTTTTTTGCGAAAAAACGTGATGGCTAGCCTTACTTTTTTTGAACGGATAAAATTTATAGTCACGGATTCCGAATGTTTTGTTTATTTTGGATTATCAATGTAATTATGAGTAGATCTACGTTTAGTTTGCTTCAATATGTCGCCCCGTTCGCCTGCAATTCAGGTTCGAAACAAAATGTGGCCGAATTTCAAAATACGAAACTTCCAATAACCACTGCTTTCCACAAGCATCCAACCGGTAGTTTCGTGTTCAACGTGTTGTATACTGTACCTATAATCATTTTGAACCAGAATTTAAACAAAAAAAAGTTTTCAGTTTTTTGCGAAAAAACGTGATGGCTAGCCTTACTTTTTTTGAACGGATAAAATTTATAGTCACGGATTCCGAATGTTTTGTTTATTTTGGATTATCAATGTAATTATGAGTAGATCTACGTTTAGTTTGCTTCAATATGTCGCCCCGTTCGCCTGCAATTCAGGTTCGAAACAAAATGTGGCCGAATTTCAAAATACGAAACTTCCAATAACCACTGCTTTCCACAAGCATCCAACCGGTAGTTTCGTGTTCAACGTGTTGTATACTGTACCTATAATCATTTTGAACCAGAATTTAAACAAAAAAAAGTTTTCAGTTTTTTGCGAAAAAACGTGATGGCTAGCCTTACTTTTTTTGAACGGACAAAATTTATAGTCACGGATTCCGAATGTTTTGTTTATTTTGGATTATCAATGTAATTATGAGTAGATCTACGTTTAGTTTGCTTCAATATGTCGCCCCGTTCGCCTGCAATTCAGGTTCGAAACAAAATGTGGCCGAATTTCAAAATAAGAAACTTCCAATAACCACTGCTTTCCACAAGCATCCAACCGGTAGTTTCGTGTTCAACGTGTTGTATACTGTACCTATAATCATTTTGAACCAGAATTTAAACAAAAAAAAGTTTTCAGTTTTTTGCGAAAAAACGTGATGGTTAGCCTTACTTTTTTTGAACGGATAAAATTTATAGTCACGGATTCCGAATGTTTTGTTTATTTTGGATTATCAATGTAATTATGAGTAGATCTACGTTTAGTTTGCTTCAATATGTCGCCCCGTTCGCCTGCAATTCAGGTTCGAAACAAAATGTGGCCGAATTTCAAAATACGAAACTTCCAATAACCACTGCTTTCCACAAGCATCCAACCGGTAGTTTCGTGTTCAACGTGTTGTATACTGTACCTATAATCATTTTGAACCAGAATTTAAACAAAAAAAAGTTTTCAGTTTTTTGCGAAAAAACGTGATGGCTAGCCTTACTTTTTTTGAACGGATAAAATTTATAGTCACGGATTCCGAATGTTTTGTTTATTTTGGATTATCAATGTAATTATGAGTAGATCTACGTTTAGTTTGCTTCAATATGTCGCCCCGTTCGCCTGCAATTCAGGTTCGAAACAAAATGTGGCCGAATTTCAAAATACGAAACTTCCAATAACCACTGCTTTCCACAAGCATCCAACCGGTAGTTTCGTGTTCAACGTGTTGTATACTGTACCTATAATCATTTTGAACCAGAATTTAAACAAAAAAAAGTTTTCAGTTTTTTGCGAAAAAACGTGATGGTTAGCCTTACTTTTTTTGAACGGATAAAATTTATAGTCACGGATTCCGAATGTTTTGTTTATTTTGGATTATCAATGTAATTATGAGTAGATCTACGTTTAGTTTGCTTCAATATGTCGCCCCGTTCGCCTGCAATTCAGGTTCGAAACAAAATGTGGTCGAATTTCAAAATACGAAACTTCCAATAACCACTGCTTTCCACAAGCATCCAACCGGTAGTTTCGTGTTCAACGTGTTGTATACTGTACCTATAATCATTTTGAACCAGAATTTAAACAAAAAAAAGTTTTCAGTTTTTTGCGAAAAAACGTGATGGCTAGCCTTACTTTTTTTGAACGGATAAAATTTATAGTCACGGATTCCGAATGTTTTGTTTATTTTGGATTATCAATGTAATTATGAGTAGATCTACGTTTAGTTTGCTTCAATATGTCGCCCCGTTCGCCTGCAATTCAGGTTCGAAACAAAATGTGGCCGAATTTCAAAATACGAAACTTCCAATAACCACTGCTTTCCACAAGCATCCAACCGGTAGTTTCGTGTTCAACGTGTTGTATACTGTACCTATAATCATTTTGAACCAGAATTTAAACAAAAAAAAGTTTTCAGTTTTTTGCGAAAAAACGTGATGGTTAGCCTTACTTTTTTTGAACGGATAAAATTTATAGTCACGGATTCCGAATGTTTTGTTTATTTTGGATTATCAATGTAATTATGAGTAGATCTACGTTTAGTTTGCTTCAATATGTCGCCCCGTTCGCCTGCAATTCAGGTTCGAAACAAAATGTGGCCGAATTTCAAAATACGAAACTTCCAATAACCACTGCTTTCCACAAGCATCCAACCGGTAGTTTCGTGTTCAACGTGTTGTATACTGTACCTATAATCATTTTGAACCAGAATTTAAACAAAAAAAAGTTTTCAGTTTTTTGCGAAAAAACGTGATGGCTAGCCTTACTTTTTTTGAACGGATAAAATTTATAGTCACGGATTCCGAATGTTTTGTTTATTTTGGATTATCAATGTAATTATGAGTAGATCTACGTTTAGTTTGCTTCAATATGTCGCCCCGTTCGCCTGCAATTCAGGTTCGAAACAAAATGTGGCCGAATTTCAAAATACGAAACTTCCAATAACCACTGCTTTCCACAAGCATCCAACCGGTAGTTTCGTGTTCAACGTGTTGTATACTGTACCTATAATCATTTTGAACCAGAATTTAAACAAAAAAAAGTTTTCAGTTTTTTGCGAAAAAACGTGATGGCTAGCCTTACTTTTTTTGAACGGATAAAATTTATAGTCACGGATTCCGAATGTTTTGTTTATTTTGGATTATCAATGTAATTATGAGTAGATCTACGTTTAGTTTGCTTCAATATGTCGCCCCGTTCGCCTGCAATTCAGGTTCGAAACAAAATGTGGCCGAATTTCAAAATACGAAACTTCCAATAACCACTGCTTTCCACAAGCATCCAACCGGTAGTTTCGTGTTCAACGTGTTGTATACTGTACCTATAATCATTTTGAACCAGAATTTAAACAAAAAAAAGTTTTCAGTTTTTTGCGAAAAAACGTGATGGCTAGCCTTACTTTTTTTGAACGGATAAAATTTATAGTCACGGATTCCGAATGTTTTGTTTATTTTGGATTATCAATGTAATTATGAGTAGATCTACGTTTAGTTTGCTTCAATATGTCGCCCCGTTCGCCTGCAATTCAGGTTCGAAACAAAATGTGGCCGAATTTCAAAATACGAAACTTCCAATAACCACTGCTTTCCACAAGCATCCAACCGGTAGTTTCGTGTTCAACGTGTTGTATACTGTACCTATAATCATTTTGAACCAGAATTTAAACAAAAAAAAGTTTTCAGTTTTTTGCGAAAAAACGTGATGGTTAGCCTTACTTTTTTTGAACGGATAAAATTTATAGTCTAGGATTCCGAATGTTTTGTTTATTTTGGATTATCAATGTAATTATGAGTAGATCTACGTTTAGTTTGCTTCAATATGTCGCCCCGTTCGCCTGCAATTCAGGTTCGAAACAAAATGTGGCCGAATTTCAAAATACGAAACTTCCAATAACCACTGCTTTCCACAAGCATCCAACCGGTAGTTTCGTGTTCAACGTGTTGTATACTGTACCTATAATCATTTTGAACCAGAATTTAAACAAAAAAAAGTTTTCAGTTTTTTGCGAAAAAACGTGATGGCTAGCCTTACTTTTTTTGAACGGATAAAATTTATAGTCACGGATTCCGAATGTTTTGTTTATTTTGGATTATCAATGTAATTATGAGTAGATCTACGTTTAGTTTGCTTCAATATGTCGCCCCGTTCGCCTGCAATTCAGGTTCGAAACAAAATGTGGCCGAATTTCAAAATACGAAACTTCCAATAACCACTGCTTTCCACAAGCATCCAACCGGTAGTTTCGTGTTCAACGTGTTGTATACTGTACCTATAATCATTTTGAACCAGAATTTAAACAAAAAAAAGTTTTCAGTTTTTTGCGAAAAAACGTGATGGCTTGCCTTACTTTTTTTGAACGGATAAAATTTATAGTCACGGATTCCGAATGTTTTGTTTATTTTGGATTATCAATGTAATTATGAGTAGATCTACGTTTAGTTTGCTTCAATATGTCGCCCCGTTCGCCTGCAATTCAGGTTCGAAACAAAATGTGGCCGAATTTCAAAATACGAAACTTCCAATAACCACTGCTTTCCACAAGCATCCAACCGGTAGTTTCGTGTTCAACGTGTTGTATACTGTACCTATAATCATTTTGAACCAGAATTTAAACAAAAAAAAGTTTTCAGTTTTTTGCGAAAAAACGTGATGGTTAGCCTTACTTTTTTTGAACGGATAAAATTTATAGTCACGGATTCCGAATGTTTTGTTTATTTTGGATTATCAATGTAATTATGAGTAGATCTACGTTTAGTTTGCTTCAATATGTCGCCCCGTTCGCCTGCAATTCAGGTTCGAAACAAAATGTGGCCGAATTTCAAAATACGAAACTTCCAATAACCACTGCTTTCCACAAGCATCCAACCGGTAGTTTCGTGTTCAACGTGTTGTATACTGTACCTATAATCATTTTGAACCAGAATTTAAACAAAAAAAAGTTTTCAGTTTTTTGCGAAAAAACGTGATGGCTAGCTAGCCTTACTTTTTTTGAACGGATAAAATTTATAGTCACGGATTCCGAATGTTTTGTTTATTTTGGATTATCAATGTAATTATGAGTAGATCTACGTTTAGTTTGCTTCAATATGTCGCCCCGTTCGCCTGCAATTCAGGTTCGAAACAAAATGTGGCCGAATTTCAAAATACGAAACTTCCAATAACCACTGCTTTCCACAAGCATCCAACCGGTAGTTTCGTGTTCAACGTGTTGTATACTGTACCTATAATCATTTTGAACCAGAATTTAAACAAAAAAAAGTTTTCAGTTTTTTGCGAAAAAACGTGATGGTTAGCCTTACTTTTTTTGAACGGATAAAATTTATAGTCACGGATTCCGAATGTTTTGTTTATTTTGGATTATCAATGTAATTATGAGTAGATCTACGTTTAGTTTGCTTCAATATGTCGCCCCGTTCGCCTGCAATTCAGGTTCGAAACAAAATGTGGCCGAATTTCAAAATACGAAACTTCCAATAACCACTGCTTTCCACAAGCATCCAACCGGTAGTTTCGTGTTCAACGTGTTGTATACTGTACCTATAATCATTTTGAACCAGAATTTAAACAAAAAAAAGTTTTCAGTTTTTTGCGAAAAAACGTGATGTTAGCCTTACTTTTTTTGAACGGATAAAATTTATAGTCACGGATTCCGAATGTTTTGTTTATTTTGGATTATCAATGTAATTATGAGTAGATCTACGTTTAGTTTGCTTCAATATGTCGCCCCGTTCGCCTGCAATTCAGGTTCGAAACAAAATGTGGCCGAATTTCAAAATACGAAACTTCCAATAACCACTGCTTTCCACAAGCATCCAACCGGTAGTTTCGTGTTCAACGTGTTGTATACTGTACCTATAATCATTTTGAACCAGAATTTAAACAAAAAAAAGTTTTCAGTTTTTTGCGAAAAAACGTGATGGTTAGCCTTACTTTTTTTGAACGGATAAAATTTATAGTCACGGATTCCGAATGTTTTGTTTATTTTGGATTATCAATGTAATTATGAGTAGATCTACGTTTAGTTTGCTTCAATATGTCGCCCCGTTCGCCTGCAATTCAGGTTCGAAACAAAATGTGGCCGAATTTCAAAATACGAAACTTCCAATAACCACTGCTTTCCACAAGCATCCAACCGGTAGTTTCGTGTTCAACGTGTTATATACTGTACCTATAATCATTTTGAACCAGAATTTAAACAAAAAAAAGTTTTCAGTTTTTTGCGAAAAAACGTGATGGCTTGCCTTACTTTTTTTGAACGGATAAAATTTATAGTCACGGATTCCGAATGTTTTGTTTATTTTGGATTATCAATGTAATTATGAGTAGATCTACGTTTAGTTTGCTTCAATATGTCGCCCCGTTCGCCTGCAATTCAGGTTCGAAACAAAATGTGGCCGAATTTCAAAATACGAAACTTCCAATAACCACTGCTTTCCACAAGCATCCAACCGGTAGTTTCGTGTTCAACGTGTTGTATACTGTACCTATAATCATTTTGAACCAGAATTTAAACAAAAAAAAGTTTTCAGTTTTTTGCGAAAAAACGTGATGTTTGTTAGCCTTACTTTTTTTGAACGGATAAAATTTATAGTCACGGATTCCGAATGTTTTGTTTATTTTGGATTATCAATGTAATTATGAGTAGATCTACGTTTAGTTTGCTTCAATATGTCGCCCCGTTCGCCTGCAATTCAGGTTCGAAACAAAATGTGGCCGAATTTCAAAATACGAAACTTCCAATAACCACTGCTTTCCACAAGCATCCAACCGGTAGTTTCGTGTTCAACGTGTTGTATACTGTACCTATAATCATTTTGAACCAGAATTTAAACAAAAAAAAGTTTTCAGTTTTTTGCGAAAAAACGTGATGGTTAGCCTTACTTTTTTTGAACGGATAAAATTTATAGTCACGGATTCCGAATGTTTTGTTTATTTTGGATTATCAATGTAATTATGAGTAGATCTACGTTTAGTTTGCTTCAATATGTCGCCCCGTTCGCCTGCAATTCAGGTTCGAAACAAAATGTGGCCGAATTTCAAAATACGAAACTTCTAATAACCACTGCTTTCCACAAGCATCCAACCGGTAGTTTCGTGTTCAACGTGTTGTATACTGTGCCTATAATCATTTTGAACCAGAATTTAAACAAAAAAAAGTTTTCAGTTTTTTGTGAAAAAACGTGATGGTTAGCCTTACTTTTTTTGAACGGATAAAATTTATAGTCACGGATTCCGAATGTTTTGTTTATTTTGGATTATCAATGTAATTATGAGTAGATCTACGTTTAGTTTGCTTCAATATGTCGCCCCGTTCGCCTGCAATTCAGGTTCGAAACAAAATGTGGCCGAATTTCAAAATACGAAACTTCCAATAACCACTGCTTTCCACAAGCATCCAACCGGTAGTTTCGTGTTCAACGTGTTGTATACTGTACCTATAATCATTTTGAACCAGAATTTAAACAAAAAAAAGTTTTCAGTTTTTTGCGAAAAAACGTGATGGTTAGTTAGCCTTACTTTTTTTGAACGGATAAAATTTATAGTCACGGATTCCGAATGTTTTGTTTATTTTGGATTATCAATGTAATTATGAGTAGATCTACGTTTAGTTTGCTTCAATATGTCGCCCCGTTCGCCTGCAATTCAGGTTCGAAACAAAATGTGGCCGAATTTCAAAATACGAAACTTCCAATAACCACTGCTTTCCACAAGCATCCAACCGGTAGTTTCGTGTTCAACGTGTTGTATACTGTACCTATAATCATTTTGAACCAGAATTTAAACAAAAAAAAGTTTTCAGTTTTTTGCGAAAAAACGTGATGGTTGTTAGCCTTACTTTTTTTGAACGGATAAAATTTATAGTCACGGATTCCGAATGTTTTGTTTATTTTGGATTATCAATGTAATTATGAGTAGATCTACGTTTAGTTTGCTTCAATATGTCGCCCCGTTCGCCTGCAATTCAGGTTCGAAACAAAATGTGGCCGAATTTCAAAATACGAAACTTCCAATAACCACTGCTTTCCACAAGCATCCTACCGGTAGTTTCGTGTTCAACGTGTTGTATACTGTACCTATAATCATTTTGAACCAGAATTTAAACAAAAAAAAGTTTTCAGTTTTTTGCGAAAAAACGTGATGGCTAGCCTTACTTTTTTTGAACGGATAAAATTTATAGTCACGGATTCCGAATGTTTTGTTTATTTTGGATTATCAATGTAATTATGAGTAGATCTACGTTTAGTTTGCTTCAATATGTCGCCCCGTTCGCCTGCAATTCAGGTTCGAAACAAAATGTGGCCGAATTTCAAAATACGAAACTTCCAATAACCACTGCTTTCCACAAGCATCCAACCGGTAGTTTCGTGTTCAACGTGTTGTATACTGTACCTATAATCATTTTGAACCAGAATTTAAACAAAAAAAAGTTTTCAGTTTTTTGCGAAAAAACGTGATGGTGAGCCTTACTTTTTTCGAACGGATAAAATTTATAGTCACGGATTCCGAATGTTTTGTTTATTTTGGATTATCAATGTAATTATGAGTAGATCTACGTTTAGTTTGCTTCAATATGTCGCCCCGTTCGCCTGCAATTCAGGTTCGAAACAAAATGTGGCCGAATTTCAAAATACGAAACTTCTAATAACCACTGCTTTCCACAAGCATCCAACCGGTAGTTTCGTGTTCAACGTGTTGTATACTGTACCTATAATCATTTTGAACCAGAATTTAAACAAAAAAAAGTTTTCAGTTTTTTGCGAAAAAACGTGATGGTTAGCCTTACTTTTTTTGAACGGATAAAATTTATAGTCACGGATTCCGAATGTTTTGTTTATTTTGGATTATCAATGTAATTATGAGTAGATCTACGTTTAGTTTGCTTCAATATGTCGCCCCGTTCGCCTGCAATTCAGGTTCGAAACAAAATGTGGCCGAATTTCAAAATACGAAACTTCCAATAACCACTGCTTTCCACAAGCATCCAACCGGTAGTTTCGTGTTCAACGTGTTGTATACTGTACCTATAATCATTTTGAACCAGAATTTAAACAAAAAAAAGTTTTCAGTTTTTTGCGAAAAAACGTGATGGTGAGCCTTACTTTTTTCGAACGGATAAAATTTATAGTCACGGATTCCGAATGTTTTGTTTATTTTGGATTATCAATGTAATTATGAGTAGATCTACGTTTAGTTTGCTTCAATATGTCGCCCCGTTCGCCTGCAATTCAGGTTCGAAACAAAATGTGGCCGAATTTCAAAATACGAAACTTCTAATAACCACTGCTTTCCACAAGCATCCAACCGGTAGTTTCGTGTTCAACGTGTTGTATACTGTACCTATAATCATTTTGAACCAGAATTTAAACAAAAAAAAGTTTTCAGTTTTTTGCGAAAAGCCTTACTTTTTTTGAACGGATAAAATTTATAGTCACGGATTCCGAATGTTTTGTTTATTTTGGATTATCAATGTAATTATGAGTAGATCTACGTTTAGTTTGCTTCAATATGTCGCCCCGTTCGCCTGCAATTCAGGTTCGAAACAAAATGTGGCCGAATTTCAAAATACGAAACTTCCAATAACCACTGCTTTCCACAAGCATCCAACCGGTAGTTTCGTGTTCAACGTGTTGTATACTGTACCTATAATCATTTTGAACCAGAATTTAAACAAAAAAAAGTTTTCAGTTTTTTGCGAAAAAACGTACCCTTACTTTTTTTGAACGGATAAAATTTATAGTCACGGATTCCGAATGTTTTGTTTATTTTGGATTATCAATGTAATTATGAGTAGATCTACGTTTAGTTTGCTTCAATATGTCGCCCCGTTCGCCTGCAATTCAGGTTCGAAACAAAATGTGGCCGAATTTCAAAATAAGAAACTTCCAATAACCACTGCTTTCCACAAGCATCCAACCGGTAGTTTCGTGTTCAACGTGTTGTATACTGTACCTATAATCATTTTGAACCAGAATTTAAACAAAAAAAAGTTTTCAGTTTTTTGCGAAAAAACGTGATGGTTAGCCTTACTTTTTTTGAACGGATAAAATTTATAGTCACGGATTCCGAATGTTTTGTTTATTTTGGATTATCAATGTAATTATGAGTAGATCTACGTTTAGTTTGCTTCAATATGTCGCCCCGTTCGCCTGCAATTCAGGTTCGAAACAAAATGTGGCCGAATTTCAAAATACGAAACTTCCAATAACCACTGCTTTCCACAAGCATCCAACCGGTAGTTTCGTGTTCAACGTGTTGTATACTGTACCTATAATCATTTTGAACCAGAATTTAAACAAAAAAAAGTTTTCAGTTTTTTGCGAAAAAACGTGATGGTTACCTTACTTTTTTTGAACGGATAAAATTTATAGTCACGGATTCCGAATGTTTTGTTTATTTTGGATTATCAATGTAATTATGAGTAGATCTACGTTTAGTTTGCTTCAATATGTCGCCCCGTTCGCCTGCAATTCAGGTTCGAAACAAAATGTGGCCGAATTTCAAAATAAGAAACTTCCAATAACCACTGCTTTCCACAAGCATCCAACCGGTAGTTTCGTGTTCAACGTGTTGTATACTGTACCTATAATCATTTTGAACCAGAATTTAAACAAAAAAAAGTTTTCAGTTTTTTGCGAAAAAACGTGATGGTGAGCCTTACTTTTTTCGAACGGATAAAATTTATAGTCACGGATTCCGAATGTTTTGTTTATTTTGGATTATCAATGTAATTATGAGTAGATCTACGTTTAGTTTGCTTCAATATGTCGCCCCGTTCGCCTGCAATTCAGGTTCGAAACAAAATGTGGCCGAATTTCAAAATACGAAACTTCTAATAACCACTGCTTTCCACAAGCATCCAACCGGTAGTTTCGTGTTCAACGTGTTGTATACTGTACCTATAATCATTTTGAACCAGAATTTAAACAAAAAAAAGTTTTCAGTTTTTTGCGAAAAGCCTTACTTTTTTTGAACGGATAAAATTTATAGTCACGGATTCCGAATGTTTTGTTTATTTTGGATTATCAATGTAATTATGAGTAGATCTACGTTTAGTTTGCTTCAATATGTCGCCCCGTTCGCCTGCAATTCAGGTTCGAAACAAAATGTGGCCGAATTTCAAAATACGAAACTTCCAATAACCACTGCTTTCCACAAGCATCCAACCGGTAGTTTCGTGTTCAACGTGTTGTATACTGTACCTATAATCATTTTGAACCAGAATTTAAACAAAAAAAAGTTTTCAGTTTTTTGCGAAAAAACGTACCCTTACTTTTTTTGAACGGATAAAATTTATAGTCACGGATTCCGAATGTTTTGTTTATTTTGGATTATCAATGTAATTATGAGTAGATCTACGTTTAGTTTGCTTCAATATGTCGCCCCGTTCGCCTGCAATTCAGGTTCGAAACAAAATGTGGCCGAATTTCAAAATAAGAAACTTCCAATAACCACTGCTTTCCACAAGCATCCAACCGGTAGTTTCGTGTTCAACGTGTTGTATACTGTACCTATAATCATTTTGAACCAGAATTTAAACAAAAAAAAGTTTTCAGTTTTTTGCGAAAAAACGTGATGGTTAGCCTTACTTTTTTTGAACGGATAAAATTTATAGTCACGGATTCCGAATGTTTTGTTTATTTTGGATTATCAATGTAATTATGAGTAGATCTACGTTTAGTTTGCTTCAATATGTCGCCCCGTTCGCCTGCAATTCAGGTTCGAAACAAAATGTGGCCGAATTTCAAAATACGAAACTTCCAATAACCACTGCTTTCCACAAGCATCCAACCGGTAGTTTCGTGTTCAACGTGTTGTATACTGTACCTATAATCATTTTGAACCAGAATTTAAACAAAAAAAAGTTTTCAGTTTTTTGCGAAAAAACGTGATGGTTACCTTACTTTTTTTGAACGGATAAAATTTATAGTCACGGATTCCGAATGTTTTGTTTATTTTGGATTATCAATGTAATTATGAGTAGATCTACGTTTAGTTTGCTTCAATATGTCGCCCCGTTCGCCTGCAATTCAGGTTCGAAACAAAATGTGGCCGAATTTCAAAATAAGAAACTTCCAATAACCACTGCTTTCCACAAGCATCCAACCGGTAGTTTCGTGTTCAACGTGTTGTATACTGTACCTATAATCATTTTGAACCAGAATTTAAACAAAAAAAAGTTTTCAGTTTTTTGCGAAAAAACGTGATGGTTAGCCTTACTTTTTTTGAACGGATAAAATTTATAGTCACGGATTCCGAATGTTTTGTTTATTTTGGATTATCAATGTAATTATGAGTAGATCTACGTTTAGTTTGCTTCAATATGTCGCCCCGTTCGCCTGCAATTCAGGTTCGAAACAAAATGTGGCCGAATTTCAAAATAAGAAACTTCCAATAACCACTGCTTTCCACAAGCATCCAACCGGTAGTTTCGTGTTCAACGTGTTGTATACTGTACCTATAATCATTTTGAACCAGAATTTAAACAAAAAAAAGTTTTCAGTTTTTTGCGAAAAACGTGATGGTTAGCCTTACTTTTTTTGAACGGATAAAATTTATAGTCACGGATTCCGAATGTTTTGTTTATTTTGGATTATCAATGTAATTATGAGTAGATCTACGTTTAGTTTGCTTCAATATGTCGCCCCGTTCGCCTGCAATTCAGGTTCGAAACAAAATGTGGCCGAATTTCAAAATACGAAACTTCTAATAACCACTGCTTTCCACAAGCATCCAACCGGTAGTTTCGTGTTCAACGTGTTGTATACTGTACCTATAATCATTTTGAACCAGAATTTAAACAAAAAAAAGTTTTCAGTTTTTTGCGAAAAAACGTGATGTTAGCCTTACTTTTTTTGAACGGATAAAATTTATAGTCACGGATTCCGAATGTTTTGTTTATTTTGGATTATCAATGTAATTATGAGTAGATCTACGTTTAGTTTGCTTCAATATGTCGCCCCGTTCGCCTGCAATTCAGGTTCGAAACAAAATGTGGCCGAATTTCAAAATACGAAACTTCTAATAACCACTGCTTTCCACAAGCATCCAACCGGTAGTTTCGTGTTCAACGTGTTGTATACTGTACCTATAATCATTTTGAACCAGAATTTAAACAAAAAAAAGTTTTCAGTTTTTTGCGAAAAACGTGATGGTTAGCCTTACTTTTTTTGAACGGATAAAATTTATAGTCACGGATTCCGAATGTTTTGTTTATTTTGGATTATCAATGTAATTATGAGTAGATCTACGTTTAGTTTGCTTCAATATGTCGCCCCGTTCGCCTGCAATTCAGGTTCGAAACAAAATGTGGCCGAATTTCAAAATACGAAACTTCTAATAACCACTGCTTTCCACAAGCATCCAACCGGTAGTTTCGTGTTCAACGTGTTGTATACTGTACCTATAATCATTTTGAACCAGAATTTAAACAAAAAAAAGTTTTCAGTTTTTTGCGAAAAAACGTGATGGTTAGCCTTACTTTTTTTGAACGGATAAAATTTATAGTCACGGATTCCGAATGTTTTGTTTATTTTGGATTATCAATGTAATTATGAGTAGATCTACGTTTAGTTTGCTTCAATATGTCGCCCCGTTCGCCTGCAATTCAGGTTCGAAACAAAATGTGGCCGAATTTCAAAATAAGAAACTTCCAATAACCACTGCTTTCCACAAGCATCCAACCGGTAGTTTCGTGTTCAACGTGTTGTATACTGTACCTATAATCATTTTGAACCAGAATTTAAACAAAAAAAAGTTTTCAGTTTTTTGCGAAAAACGTGATGGTTAGCCTTACTTTTTTTGAACGGATAAAATTTATAGTCACGGATTCCGAATGTTTTGTTTATTTTGGATTATCAATGTAATTATGAGTAGATCTACGTTTAGTTTGCTTCAATATGTCGCCCCGTTCGCCTGCAATTCAGGTTCGAAACAAAATGTGGCCGAATTTCAAAATACGAAACTTCTAATAACCACTGCTTTCCACAAGCATCCAACCGGTAGTTTCGTGTTCAACGTGTTGTATACTGTACCTATAATCATTTTGAACCAGAATTTAAACAAAAAAAAGTTTTCAGTTTTTTGCGAAAAAACGTGATGGTTAGCCTTACTTTTTTTGAACGGATAAAATTTATAGTCACGGATTCCGAATGTTTTGTTTATTTTGGATTATCAATGTAATTATGAGTAGATCTACGTTTAGTTTGCTTCAATATGTCGCCCCGTTCGCCTGCAATTCAGGTTCGAAACAAAATGTGGCCGAATTTCAAAATACGAAACTTCTAATAACCACTGCTTTCCACAAGCATCCAACCGGTAGTTTCGTGTTCAACGTGTTGTATACTGTACCTATAATCATTTTGAACCAGAATTTAAACAAAAAAAAGTTTTCAGTTTTTTGCGAAAAACGTGATGGTTAGCCTTACTTTTTTTGAACGGATAAAATTTATAGTCACGGATTCCGAATGTTTTGTTTATTTTGGATTATCAATGTAATTATGAGTAGATCTACGTTTAGTTTGCTTCAATATGTCGCCCCGTTCGCCTGCAATTCAGGTTCGAAACAAAATGTGGCCGAATTTCAAAATACGAAACTTCTAATAACCACTGCTTTCCACAAGCATCCAACCGGTAGTTTCGTGTTCAACGTGTTGTATACTGTACCTATAATCATTTTGAACCAGAATTTAAACAAAAAAAAGTTTTCAGTTTTTTGCGAAAAAACGTGATGGTTAGCCTTACTTTTTTTGAACGGATAAAATTTATAGTCACGGATTCCGAATGTTTTGTTTATTTTGGATTATCAATGTAATTATGAGTAGATCTACGTTTAGTTTGCTTCAATATGTCGCCCCGTTCGCCTGCAATTCAGGTTCGAAACAAAATGTGGCCGAATTTCAAAATAAGAAACTTCCAATAACCACTGCTTTCCACAAGCATCCAACCGGTAGTTTCGTGTTCAACGTGTTGTATACTGTACCTATAATCATTTTGAACCAGAATTTAAACAAAAAAAAGTTTTCAGTTTTTTGCGAAAAACGTGATGGTTAGCCTTACTTTTTTTGAACGGATAAAATTTATAGTCACGGATTCCGAATGTTTTGTTTATTTTGGATTATCAATGTAATTATGAGTAGATCTACGTTTAGTTTGCTTCAATATGTCGCCCCGTTCGCCTGCAATTCAGGTTCGAAACAAAATGTGGCCGAATTTCAAAATAAGAAACTTCCAATAACCACTGCTTTCCACAAGCATCCAACCGGTAGTTTCGTGTTCAACGTGTTGTATACTGTACCTATAATCATTTTGAACCAGAATTTAAACAAAAAAAAGTTTTCAGTTTTTTGCGAAAAAACGTGATGGTTAGCCTAACTTTTTTTGAACGGATAAAATTTATAGTCACGGATTCCGAATGTTTTGTTTATTTTGGATTATCAATGTAATTATGAGTAGATCTACGTTTAGTTTGCTTCAATATGTCGCCCCGTTCGCCTGCAATTCAGGTTCGAAACAAAATGTGGCCGAATTTCAAAATACGAAACTTCCAATAACCACTGCTTTCCACAAGCATCCAACCGGTAGTTTCGTGTTCAACGTGTTGTATACTGTACCTATAATCATTTTGAACCAGAATTTAAACAAAAAAAAGTTTTCAGTTTTTTGCGAAAAAACGTGATGGTTAGCCTTACTTTTTTTGAACGGATAAAATTTATAGTCACGGATTCCGAATGTTTTGTTTATTTTGGATTATCAATGTAATTATGAGTAGATCTACGTTTAGTTTGCTTCAATATGTCGCCCCGTTCGCCTGCAATTCAGGTTCGAAACAAAATGTGGCCGAATTTCAAAATACGAAACTTCCAATAACCACTGCTTTCCACAAGCATCCAACCGGTAGTTTCGTGTTCAACGTGTTGTATACTGTACCTATAATCATTTTGAACCAGAATTTAAACAAAAAAAAGTTTTCAGTTTTTTGCGAAAAAACGTGATGGTTAGCCTTACTTTTTTTGAACGGATAAAATTTATAGTCACGGATTCCGAATGTTTTGTTTATTTTGGATTATCAATGTAATTATGAGTAGATCTACGTTTAGTTTGCTTCAATATGTCGCCCCGTTCGCCTGCAATTCAGGTTCGAAACAAAATGTGGCCGAATTTCAAAATACGAAACTTCCAATAACCACTGCTTTCCACAAGCATCCAACCGGTAGTTTCGTGTTCAACGTGTTGTATACTGTACCTATAATCATTTTGAAATAGAATTTAAACAAAAAAAAGTTTTCAGTTTTTTGCGAAAAAACGTGATGGTTAGTTAGCCTTACTTTTTTTGAACGGATAAAATTTATAGTCACGGATTCCGAATGTTTTGTTTATTTTGGATTATCAATGTAATTATGAGTAGATCTACGTTTAGTTTGCTTCAATATGTCGCCCCGTTCGCCTGCAATTCAGGTTCGAAACAAAATGTGGCCGAATTTCAAAATACGAAACTTCCAATAACCACTGCTTTCCACAAGCATCCTATCGGTAGTTTCGTGTTCAACGTGTTGTATACTGTACCTATAATCATTTTGAACCAGAATTTAAACAAAAAAAAGTTTTCAGTTTTTTGCGAAAAAACGTGATGGTTAGCCTTACTTTTTTTGAACGGATAAAATTTATAGTCACGGATTCCGAATGTTTTGTTTATTTTGGATTATCAATGTAATTATGAGTAGATCTACGTTTAGTTTGCTTCAATATGTCGCCCCGTTCGCCTGCAATTCAGGTTCGAAACAAAATGTGGCCGAATTTCAAAATACGAAACTTCCAATAACCACTGCTTTCCACAAGCATCCAACCGGTAGTTTCGTGTTCAACGTGTTGTATACTGTACCTTTTTGAACCAGAATTTAAACAAAAAAAAGTTTTCAGTTTTTTGCGAAAAAACGTGATGGTTAGCCTTACTTTTTTTGAACGGATAAAATTTATAGTCACGGATTCCGAATGTTTTGTTTATTTTGGATTATCAATGTAATTATGAGTAGATCTACGTTTAGTTTGCTTCAATATGTCGCCCCGTTCGCCTGCAATTCAGGTTCGAAACAAAATGTGGCCGAATTTCAAAATACGAAACTTCCAATAACCACTGCTTTCCACAAGCATCCAACCGGTAGTTTCGTGTTCAACGTGTTGTATACTGTACCTATAATTATTTTGAACCAGAATTTAAACAAAAAAAAGTTTTCAGTTTTTTGCGAAAAAACGTGATGGTTAGCCTTACTTTTTTTGAACGGATAAAATTTATAGTCACGGATTCCGAATGTTTTGTTTATTTTGGATTATCAATGTAATTATGAGTAGATCTACGTTTAGTTTGCTTCAATATGTCGCCCCGTTCGCCTGCAATTCAGGTTCGAAACAAAATGTGGCCGAATTTCAAAATACGAAACTTCCAATAACCACTGCTTTCCACAAGCATCCAACCGGTAGTTTCGTGTTCAACGTGTTGTATACTGTACCTATAATCATTTTGAACCAGAATTTAAACAAAAAAAAGTTTTCAGTTTTTTGTGAAAAAACGTGATGGTTAGCCTTACTTTTTTTGAACGGATAAAATTTATAGTCACGGATTCCGAATGTTTTGTTTATTTTGGATTATCAATGTAATTATGAGTAGATCTACGTTTAGTTTGCTTCAATATGTCGCCCCGTTCGCCTGCAATTCAGGTTCGAAACAAAATGTGGCCGAATTTCAAAATACGAAACTTCCAATAACCACTGCTTTCCACAAGCATCCAACCGGTAGTTTCGTGTTCAACGTGTTGTATACTGTACCTATAATCATTTTGAAATAGAATTTAAACAAAAAAAAGTTTTCAGTTTTTTGCGAAAAAACGTGATGGTTAGTTAGCCTTACTTTTTTTGAACGGATAAAATTTATAGTCACGGATTCCGAATGTTTTGTTTATTTTGGATTATCAATGTAATTATGAGTAGATCTACGTTTAGTTTGCTTCAATATGTCGCCCCGTTCGCCTGCAATTCAGGTTCGAAACAAAATGTGGCCGAATTTCAAAATACGAAACTTCCAATAACCACTGCTTTCCACAAGCATCCTATCGGTAGTTTCGTGTTCAACGTGTTGTATACTGTACCTATAATCATTTTGAACCAGAATTTAAACAAAAAAAAGTTTTCAGTTTTTTGCGAAAAAACGTGATGGTTAGCCTTACTTTTTTTGAACGGATAAAATTTATAGTCACGGATTCCGAATGTTTTGTTTATTTTGGATTATCAATGTAATTATGAGTAGATCTACGTTTAGTTTGCTTCAATATGTCGCCCCGTTCGCCTGCAATTCAGGTTCGAAACAAAATGTGGCCGAATTTCAAAATACGAAACTTCCAATAACCACTGCTTTCCACAAGCATCCAACCGGTAGTTTCGTGTTCAACGTGTTGTATACTGTACCTATAATCATTTTGAACCAGAATTTAAACAAAAAAAAAGTTTTCAGTTTTTTGCGAAAAAACGTGATGGCTAGCCTTACTTTTTTTGAACGGATAAAATTTATAGTCACGGATTCCGAATGTTTTGTTTATTTTGGATTATCAATGTAATTATGAGTAGATCTACGTTTAGTTTGCTTCAATATGTCGCCCCGTTCGCCTGCAATTCAGGTTCGAAACAAAATGTGGCCGAATTTCAAAATACGAAACTTCCAATAACCACTGCTTTCCACAAGCATCCTATCGGTAGTTTCGTGTTCAACGTGTTGTATACTGTACCTATAATCATTTTGAACCAGAATTTAAACAAAAAAAAGTTTTCAGTTTTTTGCGAAAAAACGTGATGGTTAGCCTTACTTTTTTTGAACGGATAAAATTTATAGTCACGGATTCCGAATGTTTTGTTTATTTTGGATTATCAATGTAATTATGAGTAGATCTACGTTTAGTTTGCTTCAATATGTCGCCCCGTTCGCCTGCAATTCAGGTTCGAAACAAAATGTGGCCGAATTTCAAAATACGAAACTTCCAATAACCACTGCTTTCCACAAGCATCCAACCGGTAGTTTCGTGTTCAACGTGTTGTATACTGTACCTATAATCATTTTGAACCAGAATTTAAACAAAAAAAAGTTTTCAGTTTTTTGCGAAAAAACGTGATGGTTAGCCTTACTTTTTTTGAACGGATAAAATTTATAGTCACGGATTCCGAATGTTTTGTTTATTTTGGATTATCAATGTAATTATGAGTAGATCTACGTTTAGTTTGCTTCAATATGTCACCCCGTTCGCCTGCAATTCAGGTTCGAAACAAAATGTGGCTGAATTTCAAAATACGAAACTTCCAATAACCACTGCTTTCCACAAGCATCCAACCGGTAGTTTCGTGTTCAACGTGTTGTATACTGTACCTATAATCATTTTGAACCAGAATTTAAACAAAAAAAAGTTTTCAGTTTTTTGCGAAAAAACGTGATGGTTAGCCTTACTTTTTTTGAACGGATAAAATTTATAGTCACGGATTCCGAATGTTTTGTTTATTTTGGATTATCAATGTAATTATGAGTAGATCTACGTTTAGTTTGCTTCAATATGTCGCCCCGTTCGCCTGCAATTCAGGTTCGAAACAAAATGTGGCCGAATTTCAAAATACGAAACTTCCAATAACCACTGCTTTCCACAAGCATCCTATCGGTAGTTTCGTGTTCAACGTGTTGTATACTGTACCTATAATCATTTTGAACCAGAATTTAAACAAAAAAAAGTTTTCAGTTTTTTGCGAAAAAACGTGATGGTTAGCCTTACTTTTTTTGAACGGATAAAATTTATAGTCACGGATTCCGAATGTTTTGTTTATTTTGGATTATCAATGTAATTATGAGTAGATCTACGTTTAGTTTGCTTCAATATGTCGCCCCGTTCGCCTGCAATTCAGGTTCGAAACAAAATGTGGCCGAATTTCAAAATACGAAACTTCTAATAACCACTGCTTTCCACAAGCATCCAACCGGTAGTTTCGTGTTCAACGTGTTGTATACTGTACCTATAATCATTTTGAACCAGAATTTAAACAAAAAAAAGTTTTCAGTTTTTTGCGAAAAAACGTGATGTTAGCCTTACTTTTTTTGAACGGATAAAATTTATAGTCACGGATTCCGAATGTTTTGTTTATTTTGGATTATCAATGTAATTATGAGTAGATCTACGTTTAGTTTGCTTCAATATGTCGCCCCGTTCGCCTGCAATTCAGGTTCGAAACAAAATGTGGCCGAATTTCAAAATACGAAACTTCTAATAACCACTGCTTTCCACAAGCATCCAACCGGTAGTTTCGTGTTCAACGTGTTGTATACTGTACCTATAATCATTTTGAACCAGAATTTAAACAAAAAAAAGTTTTCAGTTTTTTGCGAAAAACGTGATGGTTAGCCTTACTTTTTTTGAACGGATAAAATTTATAGTCACGGATTCCGAATGTTTTGTTTATTTTGGATTATCAATGTAATTATGAGTAGATCTACGTTTAGTTTGCTTCAATATGTCGCCCCGTTCGCCTGCAATTCAGGTTCGAAACAAAATGTGGCCGAATTTCAAAATACGAAACTTCTAATAACCACTGCTTTCCACAAGCATCCAACCGGTAGTTTCGTGTTCAACGTGTTGTATACTGTACCTATAATCATTTTGAACCAGAATTTAAACAAAAAAAAGTTTTCAGTTTTTTGCGAAAAAACGTGATGGTTAGCCTTACTTTTTTTGAACGGATAAAATTTATAGTCACGGATTCCGAATGTTTTGTTTATTTTGGATTATCAATGTAATTATGAGTAGATCTACGTTTAGTTTGCTTCAATATGTCGCCCCGTTCGCCTGCAATTCAGGTTCGAAACAAAATGTGGCCGAATTTCAAAATAAGAAACTTCCAATAACCACTGCTTTCCACAAGCATCCAACCGGTAGTTTCGTGTTCAACGTGTTGTATACTGTACCTATAATCATTTTGAACCAGAATTTAAACAAAAAAAAGTTTTCAGTTTTTTGCGAAAAACGTGATGGTTAGCCTTACTTTTTTTGAACGGATAAAATTTATAGTCACGGATTCCGAATGTTTTGTTTATTTTGGATTATCAATGTAATTATGAGTAGATCTACGTTTAGTTTGCTTCAATATGTCGCCCCGTTCGCCTGCAATTCAGGTTCGAAACAAAATGTGGCCGAATTTCAAAATACGAAACTTCTAATAACCACTGCTTTCCACAAGCATCCAACCGGTAGTTTCGTGTTCAACGTGTTGTATACTGTACCTATAATCATTTTGAACCAGAATTTAAACAAAAAAAAGTTTTCAGTTTTTTGCGAAAAAACGTGATGGTTAGCCTTACTTTTTTTGAACGGATAAAATTTATAGTCACGGATTCCGAATGTTTTGTTTATTTTGGATTATCAATGTAATTATGAGTAGATCTACGTTTAGTTTGCTTCAATATGTCGCCCCGTTCGCCTGCAATTCAGGTTCGAAACAAAATGTGGCCGAATTTCAAAATACGAAACTTCTAATAACCACTGCTTTCCACAAGCATCCAACCGGTAGTTTCGTGTTCAACGTGTTGTATACTGTACCTATAATCATTTTGAACCAGAATTTAAACAAAAAAAAGTTTTCAGTTTTTTGCGAAAAACGTGATGGTTAGCCTTACTTTTTTTGAACGGATAAAATTTATAGTCACGGATTCCGAATGTTTTGTTTATTTTGGATTATCAATGTAATTATGAGTAGATCTACGTTTAGTTTGCTTCAATATGTCGCCCCGTTCGCCTGCAATTCAGGTTCGAAACAAAATGTGGCCGAATTTCAAAATACGAAACTTCTAATAACCACTGCTTTCCACAAGCATCCAACCGGTAGTTTCGTGTTCAACGTGTTGTATACTGTACCTATAATCATTTTGAACCAGAATTTAAACAAAAAAAAGTTTTCAGTTTTTTGCGAAAAAACGTGATGGTTAGCCTTACTTTTTTTGAACGGATAAAATTTATAGTCACGGATTCCGAATGTTTTGTTTATTTTGGATTATCAATGTAATTATGAGTAGATCTACGTTTAGTTTGCTTCAATATGTCGCCCCGTTCGCCTGCAATTCAGGTTCGAAACAAAATGTGGCCGAATTTCAAAATAAGAAACTTCCAATAACCACTGCTTTCCACAAGCATCCAACCGGTAGTTTCGTGTTCAACGTGTTGTATACTGTACCTATAATCATTTTGAACCAGAATTTAAACAAAAAAAAGTTTTCAGTTTTTTGCGAAAAACGTGATGGTTAGCCTTACTTTTTTTGAACGGATAAAATTTATAGTCACGGATTCCGAATGTTTTGTTTATTTTGGATTATCAATGTAATTATGAGTAGATCTACGTTTAGTTTGCTTCAATATGTCGCCCCGTTCGCCTGCAATTCAGGTTCGAAACAAAATGTGGCCGAATTTCAAAATAAGAAACTTCCAATAACCACTGCTTTCCACAAGCATCCAACCGGTAGTTTCGTGTTCAACGTGTTGTATACTGTACCTATAATCATTTTGAACCAGAATTTAAACAAAAAAAAGTTTTCAGTTTTTTGCGAAAAAACGTGATGGTTAGCCTAACTTTTTTTGAACGGATAAAATTTATAGTCACGGATTCCGAATGTTTTGTTTATTTTGGATTATCAATGTAATTATGAGTAGATCTACGTTTAGTTTGCTTCAATATGTCGCCCCGTTCGCCTGCAATTCAGGTTCGAAACAAAATGTGGCCGAATTTCAAAATACGAAACTTCCAATAACCACTGCTTTCCACAAGCATCCAACCGGTAGTTTCGTGTTCAACGTGTTGTATACTGTACCTATAATCATTTTGAACCAGAATTTAAACAAAAAAAAGTTTTCAGTTTTTTGCGAAAAAACGTGATGGTTAGCCTTACTTTTTTTGAACGGATAAAATTTATAGTCACGGATTCCGAATGTTTTGTTTATTTTGGATTATCAATGTAATTATGAGTAGATCTACGTTTAGTTTGCTTCAATATGTCGCCCCGTTCGCCTGCAATTCAGGTTCGAAACAAAATGTGGCCGAATTTCAAAATACGAAACTTCCAATAACCACTGCTTTCCACAAGCATCCAACCGGTAGTTTCGTGTTCAACGTGTTGTATACTGTACCTATAATCATTTTGAACCAGAATTTAAACAAAAAAAAGTTTTCAGTTTTTTGCGAAAAAACGTGATGGTTAGCCTTACTTTTTTTGAACGGATAAAATTTATAGTCACGGATTCCGAATGTTTTGTTTATTTTGGATTATCAATGTAATTATGAGTAGATCTACGTTTAGTTTGCTTCAATATGTCGCCCCGTTCGCCTGCAATTCAGGTTCGAAACAAAATGTGGCCGAATTTCAAAATACGAAACTTCCAATAACCACTGCTTTCCACAAGCATCCAACCGGTAGTTTCGTGTTCAACGTGTTGTATACTGTACCTATAATCATTTTGAAATAGAATTTAAACAAAAAAAAGTTTTCAGTTTTTTGCGAAAAAACGTGATGGTTAGTTAGCCTTACTTTTTTTGAACGGATAAAATTTATAGTCACGGATTCCGAATGTTTTGTTTATTTTGGATTATCAATGTAATTATGAGTAGATCTACGTTTAGTTTGCTTCAATATGTCGCCCCGTTCGCCTGCAATTCAGGTTCGAAACAAAATGTGGCCGAATTTCAAAATACGAAACTTCCAATAACCACTGCTTTCCACAAGCATCCTATCGGTAGTTTCGTGTTCAACGTGTTGTATACTGTACCTATAATCATTTTGAACCAGAATTTAAACAAAAAAAAGTTTTCAGTTTTTTGCGAAAAAACGTGATGGTTAGCCTTACTTTTTTTGAACGGATAAAATTTATAGTCACGGATTCCGAATGTTTTGTTTATTTTGGATTATCAATGTAATTATGAGTAGATCTACGTTTAGTTTGCTTCAATATGTCGCCCCGTTCGCCTGCAATTCAGGTTCGAAACAAAATGTGGCCGAATTTCAAAATACGAAACTTCCAATAACCACTGCTTTCCACAAGCATCCAACCGGTAGTTTCGTGTTCAACGTGTTGTATACTGTACCTTTTTGAACCAGAATTTAAACAAAAAAAAGTTTTCAGTTTTTTGCGAAAAAACGTGATGGTTAGCCTTACTTTTTTTGAACGGATAAAATTTATAGTCACGGATTCCGAATGTTTTGTTTATTTTGGATTATCAATGTAATTATGAGTAGATCTACGTTTAGTTTGCTTCAATATGTCGCCCCGTTCGCCTGCAATTCAGGTTCGAAACAAAATGTGGCCGAATTTCAAAATACGAAACTTCCAATAACCACTGCTTTCCACAAGCATCCAACCGGTAGTTTCGTGTTCAACGTGTTGTATACTGTACCTATAATTATTTTGAACCAGAATTTAAACAAAAAAAAGTTTTCAGTTTTTTGCGAAAAAACGTGATGGTTAGCCTTACTTTTTTTGAACGGATAAAATTTATAGTCACGGATTCCGAATGTTTTGTTTATTTTGGATTATCAATGTAATTATGAGTAGATCTACGTTTAGTTTGCTTCAATATGTCGCCCCGTTCGCCTGCAATTCAGGTTCGAAACAAAATGTGGCCGAATTTCAAAATACGAAACTTCCAATAACCACTGCTTTCCACAAGCATCCAACCGGTAGTTTCGTGTTCAACGTGTTGTATACTGTACCTATAATCATTTTGAACCAGAATTTAAACAAAAAAAAGTTTTCAGTTTTTTGTGAAAAAACGTGATGGTTAGCCTTACTTTTTTTGAACGGATAAAATTTATAGTCACGGATTCCGAATGTTTTGTTTATTTTGGATTATCAATGTAATTATGAGTAGATCTACGTTTAGTTTGCTTCAATATGTCGCCCCGTTCGCCTGCAATTCAGGTTCGAAACAAAATGTGGCCGAATTTCAAAATACGAAACTTCCAATAACCACTGCTTTCCACAAGCATCCAACCGGTAGTTTCGTGTTCAACGTGTTGTATACTGTACCTATAATCATTTTGAAATAGAATTTAAACAAAAAAAAGTTTTCAGTTTTTTGCGAAAAAACGTGATGGTTAGTTAGCCTTACTTTTTTTGAACGGATAAAATTTATAGTCACGGATTCCGAATGTTTTGTTTATTTTGGATTATCAATGTAATTATGAGTAGATCTACGTTTAGTTTGCTTCAATATGTCGCCCCGTTCGCCTGCAATTCAGGTTCGAAACAAAATGTGGCCGAATTTCAAAATACGAAACTTCCAATAACCACTGCTTTCCACAAGCATCCAATCGGTAGTTTCGTGTTCAACGTGTTGTATACTGTACCTATAATCATTTTGAACCAGAATTTAAACAAAAAAAAGTTTTCAGTTTTTTGCGAAAAAACGTGATGGTTAGCCTTACTTTTTTTGAACGGATAAAATTTATAGTCACGGATTCCGAATGTTTTGTTTATTTTGGATTATCAATGTAATTATGAGTAGATCTACGTTTAGTTTGCTTCAATATGTCGCCCCGTTCGCCTGCAATTCAGGTTCGAAACAAAATGTGGCCGAATTTCAAAATACGAAACTTCCAATAACCACTGCTTTCCACAAGCATCCAACCGGTAGTTTCGTGTTCAACGTGTTGTATACTGTACCTATAATCATTTTGAACCAGAATTTAAACAAAAAAAAAGTTTTCAGTTTTTTGCGAAAAAACGTGATGGCTAGCCTTACTTTTTTTGAACGGATAAAATTTATAGTCACGGATTCCGAATGTTTTGTTTATTTTGGATTATCAATGTAATTATGAGTAGATCTACGTTTAGTTTGCTTCAATATGTCGCCCCGTTCGCCTGCAATTCAGGTTCGAAACAAAATGTGGCCGAATTTCAAAATACGAAACTTCCAATAACCACTGCTTTCCACAAGCATCCTATCGGTAGTTTCGTGTTCAACGTGTTGTATACTGTACCTATAATCATTTTGAACCAGAATTTAAACAAAAAAAAGTTTTCAGTTTTTTGCGAAAAAACGTGATGGTTAGCCTTACTTTTTTTGAACGGATAAAATTTATAGTCACGGATTCCGAATGTTTTGTTTATTTTGGATTATCAATGTAATTATGAGTAGATCTACGTTTAGTTTGCTTCAATATGTCGCCCCGTTCGCCTGCAATTCAGGTTCGAAACAAAATGTGGCCGAATTTCAAAATACGAAACTTCCAATAACCACTGCTTTCCACAAGCATCCAACCGGTAGTTTCGTGTTCAACGTGTTGTATACTGTACCTATAATCATTTTGAACCAGAATTTAAACAAAAAAAAGTTTTCAGTTTTTTGCGAAAAAACGTGATGGTTAGCCTTACTTTTTTTGAACGGATAAAATTTATAGTCACGGATTCCGAATGTTTTGTTTATTTTGGATTATCAATGTAATTATGAGTAGATCTACGTTTAGTTTGCTTCAATATGTCACCCCGTTCGCCTGCAATTCAGGTTCGAAACAAAATGTGGCTGAATTTCAAAATACGAAACTTCCAATAACCACTGCTTTCCACAAGCATCCAACCGGTAGTTTCGTGTTCAACGTGTTGTATACTGTACCTATAATCATTTTGAACCAGAATTTAAACAAAAAAAAGTTTTCAGTTTTTTGCGAAAAAACGTGATGGTTAGTTAGCCTTACTTTTTTTGAACGGATAAAATTTATAGTCACGGATTCCGAATGTTTTGTTTATTTTGGATTATCAATGTAATTATGAGTAGATCTACGTTTAGTTTGCTTCAATATGTCGCCCCGTTCGCCTGCAATTCAGGTTCGAAACAAAATGTGGCCGAATTTCAAAATACGAAACTTCCAATAACCACTGCTTTCCACAAGCATCCTATCGGTAGTTTCGTGTTCAACGTGTTGTATACTGTACCTATAATCATTTTGAACCAGAATTTAAACAAAAAAAAGTTTTCAGTTTTTTGCGAAAAAACGTGATGGTTAGCCTTACTTTTTTTGAACGGATAAAATTTATAGTCACGGATTCCGAATGTTTTGTTTATTTTGGATTATCAATGTAATTATGAGTAGATCTACGTTTAGTTTGCTTCAATATGTCGCCCCGTTCGCCTGCAATTCAGGTTCGAAACAAAATGTGGCCGAATTTCAAAATACGAAACTTCCAATAACCACTGCTTTCCACAAGCATCCAACCGGTAGTTTCGTGTTCAACGTGTTGTATACTGTACCTATAATCATTTTGAACCAGAATTTAAACAAAAAAAAGTTTTCAGTTTTTTGCGAAAAAACGTGATGGTTAGCCTTACTTTTTTTGAACGGATAAAATTTATAGTCACGGATTCCGAATGTTTTGTTTATTTTGGATTATCAATGTAATTATGAGTAGATCTACGTTTAGTTTGCTTCAATATGTCGCCCCGTTCGCCTGCAATTCAGGTTCGAAACAAAATGTGGCCGAATTTCAAAATACGAAACTTCCAATAACCACTGCTTTCCACAAGCATCCAACCGGTAGTTTCGTGTTCAACGTGTTGTATACTGTACCTATAATCATTTTGAACCAGAATTTAAACAAAAAAAAGTTTTCAGGTTTTTGCGAAAAAACGTGATGGTTAGCCTTACTTTTTTTGAACGGATAAAATTTATAGTCACGGATTCCGAATGTTTTGTTTATTTTGGATTATCAATGTAATTATGAGTAGATCTACGTTTAGTTTGCTTCAATATGTCGCCCCGTTCGCCTGCAATTCAGGTTCGAAACAAAATGTGGCCGAATTTCAAAATACGAAACTTCCAATAACCACTGCTTTCCACAAGCATCCAACCGGTAGTTTCGTGTTCAACGTGTTGTATACTGTACCTATAATCATTTTGAACCAGAATTTAAACAAAAAAAAGTTTTCAGTTTTTTGCGAAAAAACGTGATGGTTAGCCTTACTTTTTTTGAACGGATAAAATTTATAGTCACGGATTCCGAATGTTTTGTTTATTTTGGATTATCAATGTAATTATGAGTAGATCTACGTTTAGTTTGCTTCAATATGTCGCCCCGTTCGCCTGCAATTCAGGTTCGAAACAAAATGTGGCCGAATTTCAAAATACGAAACTTCCAATAACCACTGCTTTCCACAAGCATCCAACCGGTAGTTTCGTGTTCAACGTGTTGTATACTGTACCTATAATCATTTTGAACCAGAATTTAAACAAAAAAAAGTTTTCAGTTTTTTGCGAAAAAACGTGATGGCTAGCCTTACTTTTTTTGAACGGATAAAATTTATAGTCACGGATTCCGAATGTTTTGTTTATTTTGGATTATCAATGTAATTATGAGTAGATCTACGTTTAGTTTGCTTCAATATGTCGCCCCGTTCGCCTGCAATTCAGGTTCGAAACAAAATGTGGCCGAATTTCAAAATACGAAACTTCCAATAACCACTGCTTTCCACAAGCATCCTATCGGTAGTTTCGTGTTCAACGTGTTGTATACTGTACCTATAATCATTTTGAACCAGAATTTAAACAAAAAAAAGTTTTCAGTTTTTTGCGAAAAAACGTGATGGTTAGCCTTACTTTTTTTGAACGGATAAAATTTATAGTCACGGATTCCGAATGTTTTGTTTATTTTGGATTATCAATGTAATTATGAGTAGATCTACGTTTAGTTTGCTTCAATATGTCGCCCCGTTCGCCTGCAATTCAGGTTCGAAACAAAATGTGGCCGAATTTCAAAATACGAAACTTCCAATAACCACTGCTTTCCACAAGCATCCAACCGGTAGTTTCGTGTTCAACGTGTTGTATACTGTACCTTTAATCATTTTGAACCAGAATTTAAACAAAAAAAAGTTTTCAGTTTTTTGCGAAAAAACGTGATGTTAGCCTTACTTTTTTTGAACGGATAAAATTTATAGTCACGGATTCCGAATGTTTTGTTTATTTTGGATTATCAATGTAATTATGAGTAGATCTACGTTTAGTTTGCTTCAATATGTCACCCCGTTCGCCTGCAATTCAGGTTCGAAACAAAATGTGGCTGAATTTCAAAATACGAAACTTCCAATAACCACTGCTTTCCACAAGCATCCAACCGGTAGTTTCGTGTTCAACGTGTTGTATACTGTACCTATAATCATTTTGAACCAGAATTTAAACAAAAAAAAGTTTTCAGTTTTTTGCGAAAAAACGTGATGGTTAGTTAGCCTTACTTTTTTTGAACGGATAAAATTTATTGTCACGGATTCCGAATGTTTTGTTTATTTTGGATTATCAATGTAATTATGAGTAGATCTACGTTTAGTTTGCTTCAATATGTCGCCCCGTTCGCCTGCAATTCAGGTTCGAAACAAAATGTGGCCGAATTTCAAAATACGAAACTTCCAATAACCACTGCTTTCCACAAGCATCCTATCGGTAGTTTCGTGTTCAACGTGTTGTATACTGTACCTATAATCATTTTGAACCAGAATTTAAACAAAAAAAAGTTTTCAGTTTTTTGCGAAAAAACGTGATGGTTAGCCTTACTTTTTTTGAACGGATAAAATTTATAGTCACGGATTCCGAATGTTTTGTTTATTTTGGATTATCAATGTAATTATGAGTAGATCTACGTTTAGTTTGCTTCAATATGTCGCCCCGTTCGCCTGCAATTCAGGTTCGAAACAAAATGTGGCCGAATTTCAAAATACGAAACTTCCAATAACCACTGCTTTCCACAAGCATCCAATCGGTAGTTTCGTGTTCAACGTGTTGTATACTGTACCTATAATCATTTTGAACCAGAATTTAAACAAAAAAAAGTTTTCAGTTTTTTGCGAAAAAACGTGATGGTTAGCCTTACTTTTTTTGAACGGATAAAATTTATAGTCACGGATTCCGAATGTTTTGTTTATTTTGGATTATCAATGTAATTATGAGTAGATCTACGTTTAGTTTGCTTCAATATGTCGCCCCGTTCGCCTGCAATTCAGGTTCGAAACAAAATGTGGCCGAATTTCAAAATACGAAACTTCCAATAACCACTGCTTTCCACAAGCATCCAACCGGTAGTTTCGTGTTCAACGTGTTGTATACTGTACCTATAATCATTTTGAACCAGAATTTAAACAAAAAAAAGTTTTCAGTTTTTTGCGAAAAAACGTGATGGTTAGCCTTACTTTTTTTGAACGGATAAAATTTATAGTCACGGATTCCGAATGTTTTGTTTATTTTGGATTATCAATGTAATTATGAGTAGATCTACGTTTAGTTTGCTTCAATATGTCGCCCCGTTCGCCTGCAATTCAGGTTCGAAACAAAATGTGGCCGAATTTCAAAATACGAAACTTCCAATAACCACTGCTTTCCACAAGCATCCAACCGGTAGTTTCGTGTTCAACGTGTTGTATACTGTACCTATAATCATTTTGAACCAGAATTTAAACAAAAAAAAGTTTTCAGGTTTTTGCGAAAAAACGTGATGGTTAGCCTTACTTTTTTTGAACGGATAAAATTTATAGTCACGGATTCCGAATGTTTTGTTTATTTTGGATTATCAATGTAATTATGAGTAGATCTACGTTTAGTTTGCTTCAATATGTCGCCCCGTTCGCCTGCAATTCAGGTTCGAAACAAAATGTGGCCGAATTTCAAAATACGAAACTTCCAATAACCACTGCTTTCCACAAGCATCCAACCGGTAGTTTCGTGTTCAACGTGTTGTATACTGTACCTATAATCATTTTGAACCAGAATTTAAACAAAAAAAAGTTTTCAGTTTTTTGCGAAAAAACGTGATGGTTAGCCTTACTTTTTTTGAACGGATAAAATTTATAGTCACGGATTCCGAATGTTTTGTTTATTTTGGATTATCAATGTAATTATGAGTAGATCTACGTTTAGTTTGCTTCAATATGTCGCCCCGTTCGCCTGCAATTCAGGTTCGAAACAAAATGTGGCCGAATTTCAAAATACGAAACTTCCAATAACCACTGCTTTCCACAAGCATCCTATCGGTAGTTTCGTGTTCAACGTGTTGTATACTGTACCTATAATCATTTTGAACCAGAATTTAAACAAAAAAAAGTTTTCAGTTTTTTGCGAAAAAACGTGATGGTTAGCCTTACTTTTTTTGAACGGATAAAATTTATAGTCACGGATTCCGAATGTTTTGTTTATTTTGGATTATCAATGTAATTATGAGTAGATCTACGTTTAGTTTGCTTCAATATGTCGCCCCGTTCGCCTGCAATTCAGGTTCGAAACAAAATGTGGCCGAATTTCAAAATACGAAACTTCTAATAACCACTGCTTTCCACAAGCATCCAACCGGTAGTTTCGTGTTCAACGTGTTGTATACTGTACCTATAATCATTTTGAACCAGAATTTAAACAAAAAAAAGTTTTCAGTTTTTTGCGAAAAAACGTGATGGTTAGCCTTACTTTTTTTGAACGGATAAAATTTATAGTCACGGATTCCGAATGTTTTGTTTATTTTGGATTATCAATGTAATTATGAGTAGATCTACGTTTAGTTTGCTTCAATATGTCGCCCCGTTCGCCTGCAATTCAGGTTCGAAACAAAATGTGGCCGAATTTCAAAATACGAAACTTCCAATAACCACTGCTTTCCACAAGCATCCAACCGGTAGTTTCGTGTTCAACGTGTTGTATACTGTACCTATAATCATTTTGAACCAGAATTTAAACAAAAAAAAGTTTTCAGTTTTTTGCGAAAAAACGTGATGGTTAGCCTTACTTTTTTTGAACGGATAAAATTTATAGTCACGGATTCCGAATGTTTTGTTTATTTTGGATTATCAATGTAATTATGAGTAGATCTACGTTTAGTTTGCTTCAATATGTCGCCCCGTTCGCCTGCAATTCAGGTTCGAAACAAAATGTGGCCGAATTTCAAAATACGAAACTTCCAATAACCACTGCTTTCCACAAGCATCCTATCGGTAGTTTCGTGTTCAACGTGTTGTATACTGTACCTATAATCATTTTGAACCAGAATTTAAACAAAAAAAAGTTTTCAGTTTTTTGCGAAAAAACGTGATGGTTAGCCTTACTTTTTTTGAACGGATAAAATTTATAGTCACGGATTCCGAATGTTTTGTTTATTTTGGATTATCAATGTAATTATGAGTAGATCTACGTTTAGTTTGCTTCAATATGTCGCCCCGTTCGCCTGCAATTCAGGTTCGAAACAAAATGTGGCCGAATTTCAAAATACGAAACTTCCAATAACCACTGCTTTCCACAAGCATCCAACCGGTAGTTTCGTGTTCAACGTGTTGTATACTGTACCTATAATCATTTTGAACCAGAATTTAAACAAAAAAAAGTTTTCAGTTTTTTGCGAAAAAACGTGATGGTTAGCCTTACTTTTTTTGAACGGATAAAATTTATAGTCACGGATTCCGAATGTTTTGTTTATTTTGGATTATCAATGTAATTATGAGTAGATCTACGTTTAGTTTGCTTCAATATGTCGCCCCGTTCGCCTGCAATTCAGGTTCGAAACAAAATGTGGCCGAATTTCAAAATACGAAACTTCCAATAACCACTGCTTTCCACAAGCATCCAACCGGTAGTTTCGTGTTCAACGTGTTGTATACTGTACCTATAATCATTTTGAACCAGAATTTAAACAAAAAAAAGTTTTCAGTTTTTTGCGAAAAAACGTGATGGTTAGCCTTACTTTTTTTGAACGGATAAAATTTATAGTCACGGATTCCGAA
This sequence comes from Nephrotoma appendiculata, assembly GCA_947310385.1. Taxonomy (NCBI): domain Eukaryota; kingdom Metazoa; phylum Arthropoda; class Insecta; order Diptera; family Tipulidae; genus Nephrotoma; species Nephrotoma appendiculata. Next base: position 288,911,240 of record OX371223.1, read on the forward strand.
TGTTTTGTTTATTTTGGATTATCAATGTAATTATGAGTAGATCTACGTTTAGTTTGCTTCAATATGTCGCCCCGTTCGCCTGCAATTCAGGTTCGAAACAAAATGTGGCCGAATTTCAAAATACGAAACTTCCAATAACCACTGCTTTCCACAAGCATCCAACCGGTAGTTTCGTGTTCAACGTGTTGTATACTGTACCTATAATCATTTTGAACCAGAATTTAAACAAAAAAAAGTTTTCAGTTTTTTGCGAAAAAACGTGATGGTTAGCCTTACTTTTTTTGAACGGATAAAATTTATAGTCACGGATTCCGAATGTTTTGTTTATTTTGGATTATCAATGTAATTATGAGTAGATCTACGTTTAGTTTGCTTCAATATGTCGCCCCGTTCGCCTGCAATTCAGGTTCGAAACAAAATGTGGCCGAATTTCAAAATACGAAACTTCCAATAACCACTGCTTTCCACAAGCATCCAACCGGTAGTTTCGTGTTCAACGTGTTGTATACTGTACCTATAATCATTTTGAACCAGAATTTAAACAAAAAAAAGTTTTCAGTTTTTTGCGAAAAAACGTGATGGTTAGCCTTACTTTTTTTGAACGGATAAAATTTATAGTCACGGATTCCGAATGTTTTGTTTATTTTGGATTATCAATGTAATTATGAGTAGATCTACGTTTAGTTTGCTTCAATATGCCACTCCGTTCGCCTGCAATTCAGGTTCGAAACAAAATGTGGCCGAATTTCAAAATACGAAACTTCCAATAACCACTGCTTTCCACAAGCATCCAACCGGTAGTTTCGTGTTCAACGTGTTGTATACTGTACCTATAATCATTTTGAACCAGAATTTAAACAAAAAAAAGTTTTCAGTTTTTTGCGAAAAAACGTGATGTTAGCCTTACTTTTTTTGAACGGATAAAATTTATAGTCACGGATTCCGAATGTTTTGTTTATTTTGGATTATCAATGTAATTATGAGTAGATCTACGTTTAGTTTGCTTCAATATGCCACTCCGTTCGCCTGCAATTCAGGTTCGAAACAAAATGTGGCCGAATTTCAAAATACGAAACTTCCAATAACCACTGCTTTCCACAAGCATCCAACCGGTAGTTTCGTGTTCAACGTGTTGTATACTGTACCTATAATCATTTTGAACCAGAATTTAAACAAAAAAAAGTTTTCAGTTTTTTGCGAAAAAACGTGATGGTTAGCCTTACTTTTTTTGAACGGATAAAATTTATAGTCACGGATTCCGAATGTTTTGTTTATTTTGGATTATCAATGTAATTATGAGTAGATCTACGTTTAGTTTGCTTCAATATGTCGCCCCGTTCGCCTGCAATTCAGGTTCGAAACAAAATGTGGCCGAATTTCAAAATACGAAACTTCCAATAACCACTGCTTTCCACAAGCATCCAACCGGTAGTTTCGTGTTCAACGTGTTGTATACTGTACCTATAATCATTTTGAACCAGAATTTAAACAAAAAAAAGTTTTCAGTTTTTTGCGAAAAAACGTGATGGTTAGCCTTACTTTTTTTGAACGGATAAAATTTATAGTCACGGATTCCGAATGTTTTGTTTATTTTGGATTATCAATGTAATTATGAGTAGATCTACGTTTAGTTTGCTTCAATATGTCACTCCGTTCGCCTGCAATTCAGGTTCGAAACAAAATGTGGCCGAATTTCAAAATACGAAACTTCCAATAACCACTGCTTTCCACAAGCATCCAACCGGTAGTTTCGTGTTCAACGTGTTGTATACTGTACCTATAATCATTTTGAACCAGAATTTAAACAAAAAAAAGTTTTCAGTTTTTTGCGAAAAAACGTAATGGTTGTTAGCCTTACTTTTTTTGAACGGATAAAATTTATAGTCACGGATTCCGAATGTTTTGTTTATTTTGGATTATCAATGTAATTATGAGTAGATCTACGTTTAGTTTGCTTCAATATGTCGCCCCGTTCGCCTGCAATTCAGGTTCGAAACAAAATGTGGCCGAATTTCAAAATACGAAACTTCCAATAACCACTGCTTTCCACAAGCATCCAACCGGTAGTTTCGTGTTCAACGTGTTGTATACTGTACCTATAATCATTTTGAACCAGAATTTAAACAAAAAAAAGTTTTCAGTTTTTTGCGAAAAAACGTGATGGTTAGCCTTACTTTTTTTGAACGGATAAAATTTATAGTCACGGATTCCGAATGTTTTGTTTATTTTGGATTATCAATGTAATTATGAGTAGATCTACGTTTAGTTTGCTTCAATATGTCGCCCCGTTCGCCTGCAATTCAGGTTCGAAACAAAATGTGGCCGAATTTCAAAATACGAAACTTCCAATAACCACTGCTTTCCACAAGCATCCAACCGGTAGTTTCGTGTTCAACGTGTTGTATACTGTACCTATAATCAGTTTGAAATAGAATTTAAACAAAAAAAAGTTTTCAGTTTTTTGCGAAAAAACGTGATGGTTGGCCTTACTTTTTTTGAACGGATAAAATTTATAGTCACGGATTCCGAATGTTTTGTTTATTTTGGATTATCAATGTAATTATGAGTAGATCTACGTTTAGTTTGCTTCAATATGTCACCCCGTTCGCCTGCAATTCAGGTTCGAAACAAAATGTAGCCGAATTTCAAAATACGAAACTTCCAATAACCACTGCTTTCCACAAGCATCCAACCGGTAGTTTCGTGTTCAACGTGTTGTATACTGTACCTATAATCATTTTGAACCAGAATTTAAACAAAAAAAAGTTTTCAGTTTTTTGCGAAAAAACGTGATGGTTAGCCTTACTTTTTTTGAACGGATAAAATTTATAGTCACGGATTCCGAATGTTTTGTTTATTTTGGATTATCAATGTAATTATGAGTAGATCTACGTTTAGTTTGCTTCAATATGTCACCCCGTTCGCCTGCAATTCAGGTTCGAAACAAAATGTGGCTGAATTTCAAAATACGAAACTTCCAATAACCACTGCTTTCCACAAGCATCCAACCGGTAGTTTCGTGTTCAACGTGTTGTATACTGTACCTATAATCAGTTTGAAATAGAATTTAAACAAAAAAAAGTTTTCAGTTTTTTGCGAAAAAACGTGATGGTTAGCCTTACTTTTTTTGAACGGATAAAATTTATAGTCACGGATTCCGAATGTTTTGTTTATTTTGGATTATCAATGTAATTATGAGTAGATCTACGTTTAGTTTGCTTCAATATGTCACCCCGTTCGCCTGCAATTCAGGTTCGAAACAAAATGTAGCCGAATTTCAAAATACGAAACTTCCAATAACCACTGCTTTCCACAAGCATCCAACCGGTAGTTTCGTGTTCAACGTGTTGTATACTGTACCTATAATCAGTTTGAAATAGAATTTAAACAAAAAAAAGTTTTCAGTTTTTTGCGAAAAAACGTGATGGTTAGCCTTACTTTTTTTGAACGGATAAAATTTATAGTCACGGATTCCGAATGTTTTGTTTATTTTGGATTATCAATGTAATTATGAGTAGATCTACGTTTAGTTTGCTTCAATATGTCACCCCGTTCGCCTGCAATTCAGGTTCGAAACAAAATGTAGCCGAATTTCAAAATACGAAACTTCCAATAACCACTGCTTTCCACAAGCATCCAACCGGTAGTTTCGTGTTCAACGTGTTGTATACTGTACCTATAATCATTTTGAACCAGAATTTAAACAAAAAAAAGTTTTCAGTTTTTTGCGAAAAAACGTGATGGTTAGCCTTACTTTTTTTGAACGGATAAAATTTATAGTCACGGATTCCGAATGTTTTGTTTATTTTGGATTATCAATGTAATTATGAGTAGATCTACGTTTAGTTTGCTTCAATATGTCACCCCGTTCGCCTGCAATTCAGGTTCGAAACAAAATGTAGCCGAATTTCAAAATACGAAACTTCCAATAACCACTGCTTTCCACAAGCATCCAACCGGTAGTTTCGTGTTCAACGTGTTGTATACTGTACCTATAATCAGTTTGAAATAGAATTTAAACAAAAAAAAGTTTTCAGTTTTTTGCGAAAAAACGTGATGGTTAGCCTTACTTTTTTTGAACGGATAAAATTTATAGTCACGGATTCCGAATTTTTTGTTTATTTTGGATTATCAATGTAATTATGAGTAGATCTACGTTTAGTTTGCTTCAATATGTCGCCCCGTTCGCCTGCAATTCAGGTTCGAAACAAAATGTAGCCGAATTTCAAAATACGAAACTTCCAATAACCACTGCTTTCCACAAGCATCCAACCGGTAGTTTCGTGTTCAACGTGTTGTATACTGTACCTATAATCATTTTGAACCAGAATTTAAACAAAAAAAGTTTTCAGTTTTTTGCGAAAAAACGTGATGGTTAGCCTTACTTTTTTTGAACGGATAAAATTTATAGTCACGGATTCCGAATGTTTTGTTTATTTTGGATTATCAATGTAATTATGAGTAGATCTACGTTTAGTTTGCTTCAATATGTCGCCCCGTTCGCCTGCAATTCAGGTTCGAAACAAAATGTGGCCGAATTTCAAAATACGAAACTTCCAATAACCACTGCTTTCCACAAGCATCCAACCGGTAGTTTCGTGTTCAACGTGTTGTATACTGTACCTATAATCATTTTGAACCAGAATTTAAACAAAAAAAAGTTTTCAGTTTTTTGCGAAAAAACGTGATGGTTAGCCTTACTTTTTTTGAACGGATAAAATTTATAGTCACGGATTCCGAATGTTTTGTTTATTTTGGATTATCAATGTAATTATGAGTAGATCTACGTTTAGTTTGCTTCAATATGTCGCCCCGTTCGCCTGCAATTCAGGTTCGAAACAAAATGTGGCCGAATTTCAAAATACGAAACTTCCAATAACCACTGCTTTCCACAAGCATCCTACCGGTAGTTTCGTGTTCAACGTGTTGTATACTGTACCTATAATCATTTTGAACCAGAATTTAAACAAAAAAAAGTTTTCAGTTTTTTGCGAAAAAACGTGATGGTAAGTAAGCCTTACTTTTTTTGAACGGATAAAATTTATAGTCACGGATTCCGAATGTTTTGTTTATTTTGGATTATCAATGTAATTATGAGTAGATCTACGTTTAGTTTGCTTCAATATGTCACTCCGTTCGCCTGCAATTCAGGTTCGAAACAAAATGTGGCCGAATTTCAAAATACGAAACTTCCAATAACCACTGCTTTCCACAAGCATCCAACCGGTAGTTTCGTGTTTTTTGAACGGATAAAATTTATAGTCACGGATTCCGAATGTTTTGTTTATTTTGGATTATCAATGTAATTATGAGTAGATCTACGTTTAGTTTGCTTCAATATGTCGCCCCGTTCGCCTGCAATTCAGGTTCGAAACAAAATGTGGCCGAATTTCAAAATACGAAACTTCCAATAACCACTGCTTTCCACAAGCATCCAACCGGTAGTTTCGTGTTCAACGTGTTGTATACTGTACCTATAATCATTTTGAACCAGAATTTAAACAAAAAAAAGTTTTCAGGTTTTTGCGAAAAAACGTGATGGTTAGCCTTACTTTTTTTGAACGGATAAAATTTATAGTCACGGATTCCGAATGTTTTGTTTATTTTGGATTATCAATGTAATTATGAGTAGATCTACGTTTAGTTTGCTTCAATATGTCACTCCGTTCGCCTGCAATTCAGGTTCGAAACAAAATGTGGCCGAATTTCAAAATACGAAACTTCCAATAACCACTGCTTTCCACAAGCATCCAACCGGTAGTTTCGTGTTCAACGTGTTGTATACTGTACCTATAATCATTTTGAACCAGAATTTAAACAAAAAAAAGTTTTCAGTTTTTTGCGAAAAAACGTAATGGTTGTTAGCCTTACTTTTTTTGAACGGATAAAATTTATAGTCACGGATTCCGAATGTTTTGTTTATTTTGGATTATCAATGTAATTATGAGTAGATCTACGTTTAGTTTGCTTCAATATGTCGCCCCGTTCGCCTGCAATTCAGGTTCGAAACAAAATGTGGCCGAATTTCAAAATACGAAACTTCCAATAACCACTGCTTTCCAAAAGCATCCAACCGGTAGTTTCGTGTTCAACGTGTTGTATACTGTACCTATAATCATTTTGAACCAGAATTTAAACAAAAAAAAGTTTTCAGTTTTTTGCGAAAAAACGTAATGGTTGTTAGCCTTACTTTTTTTGAACGGATAAAATGTATAGTCACGGATTCCGAATGTTTTGTTTATTTTGGATTATCAATGTAATTATGAGTAGATCTACGTTTAGTTTGCTTCAATATGTCACCCCGTTCGCCTGCAATTCAGGTTCGAAACAAAATGTAGCCGAATTTCAAAATACGAAACTTCCAATAACCACTGCTTTCCACAAGCATCCAACCGGTAGTTTCGTGTTCAACGTGTTGTATACTGTACCTATAATCATTTTGAACCAGAATTTAAACAAAAAAAAGTTTTCAGTTTTTTGCGAAAAAACGTGATGGTTAGCCTTACTTTTTTTGGACGGATAAAATTTATAGTCACGGATTCCGAATGTTTTGTTTATTTTGGATTATCAATGTAATTATGAGTAGATCTACGTTTAGTTTGCTTCAATATGTCACCCCGTTCGCCTGCAATTCAGGTTCGAAACAAAATGTAGCCGAATTTCAAAATACGAAACTTCCAATAACCACTGCTTTCCACAAGCATCCAACCGGTAGTTTCGTGTTCAACGTGTTGTATACTGTACCTATAATCAGTTTGAAATAGAATTTAAACAAAAAAAAGTTTTCAGTTTTTTGCGAAAAAACGTGATGAGCCTTACTTTTTTTGAACGGATAAAATTTATAGTCACGGATTCCGAATGTTTTGTTTATTTTGGATTATCAATGTAATTATGAGTAGATCTACGTTTAGTTTGCTTCAATATGTCACCCCGTTCGCCTGCAATTCAGGTTCGAAACAAAATGTAGCCGAATTTCAAAATACGAAACTTCCAATAACCACTGCTTTCCACAAGCATCCAACCGGTAGTTTCGTGTTCAACGTGTTGTATACTGTACCTATAATCAGTTTGAAATAGAATTTAAACAAAAAAAAGTTTTCAGTTTTTTGCGAAAAAACGTGATGGTTAGCCTTACTTTTTTTGAACGGATAAAATTTATAGTCACGGATTCCGAATGTTTTGTTTATTTTGGATTATCAATGTAATTATGAGTAGATCTACGTTTAGTTTGCTTCAATATGTCACCCCGTTCGCCTGCAATTCAGGTTCGAAACAAAATGTAGCCGAATTTCAAAATACGAAACTTCCAATAACCACTGCTTTCCACAAGCATCCAACCGGTAGTTTCGTGTTCAACGTGTTGTATACTGTACCTATAATCATTTTGAACCAGAATTTAAACAAAAAAAAGTTTTCAGTTTTTTGCGAAAAAACGTGATGGTTAGCCTTACTTTTTTTGAACGGATAAAATTTATAGTCACGGATTCCGAATGTTTTGTTTATTTTGGATTATCAATGTAATTATGAGTAGATCTACGTTTAGTTTGCTTCAATATGTCGCCCCGTTCGCCTGCAATTCAGGTTCGAAACAAAATGTGGCCGAATTTCAAAATACGAAACTTCCAATAACCACTGCTTTCCACAAGCATGCCTTACTTTTTTTGAACGGATAAAATTTATAGTCACGGATTCCGAATGTTTTGTTTATTTTGGATTATCAATGTAATTATGAGTAGATCTACGTTTAGTTTGCTTCAATATGTCGCCCCGTTCGCCTGCAATTCAGGTTCGAAACAAAATGTGGCCGAATTTCAAAATACGAAACTTCCAATAACCACTGCTTTCCACAAGCATCCTACCGGTAGTTTCGTGTTCAACGTGTTGTATACTGTACCTATAATCATTTTGAACCAGAATTTAAACAAAAAAAAGTTTTCAGTTTTTTGCGAAAAAACGTGATGGTTAGCCTTACTTTTTTTGAACGGATAAAATTTATAGTCACGGATTCCGAATGTTTTGTTTATTTTGGATTATCAATGTAATTATGAGTAGATCTACGTTTAGTTTGCTTCAATATGTCGCCCCGTTCGCCTGCAATTCAGGTTCGAAACAAAATGTGGCCGAATTTCAAAATACGAAACTTCCAATAACCACTGCTTTCCACAAGCATCCAACCGGTAGTTTCGTGTTCAACGTGTTGTATACTGTACCTATAATCATTTTGAACCAGAATTTAAACAAAAAAAAGTTTTCAGTTTTTTGCGAAAAAACGTGATGGTTAGCCTTACTTTTTTTGAACGGATAAAATTTATAGTCACGGATTCCGAATGTTTTGTTTATTTTGGATTATCAATGTAATTATGAGTAGATCTACGTTTAGTTTGCTTCAATATGTCGCCCTGTTCGCCTGCAATTCAGGTTCGAAACAAAATGTGGCCGAATTTCAAAATACGAAACTTCCAATAACCACTGCTTTCCACAAGCATCCAACCGGTAGTTTCGTGTTCAACGTGTTGTATACTGTACCTATAATCATTTTGAACCAGAATTTAAACAAAAAAAAGTTTTCAGTTTTTTGCGAAAAAACGTGATGGTTAGCCTTACTTTTTTTGAACGGATAAAATTTATAGTCACGGATTCCGAATGTTTTGTTTATTTTGGATTATCAATGTAATTATGAGTAGATCTACGTTTAGTTTGCTTCAATATGTCGCCCCGTTCGCCTGCAATTCAGGTTCGAAACAAATAACCACTGCTTTCCACAAGCATTCAACCGGTAGTTTCGTGTTCAACGTGTTGTATACTGTACCTATAATCATTTTGAACCAGAATTTAAACAAAAAAAAGTTTTCAGTTTTTTGCGAAAAAACGTGATGGTTGTTAGCCTTACTTTTTTTGAACGGATAAAATTTATAGTCACGGATTCCGAATGTTTTGTTTATTTTGGATTATCAGTGTAATTATGAGTAGATCTACGTTTAGTTTGCTTCAATATGTCGCCCCGTTCGCCTGCAATTCAGGTTCGAAACAAAATGTGGCCGAATTTCAAAATACGAAACTTCCAATAACCACTGCTTTCCACAAGCATCCAACCGGTAGTTTCGTGTTCAACGTGTTGTATACTGTACCTATAATCATTTTGAAATAGAATTTAAACAAAAAAAAGTTTTCAGTTTTTTGCGAAAAAACGTGATGGTTAGCCTTACTTTTTTTGAACGGATAAAATTTATAGTCACGGATTCCGAATGTTTTGTTTATTTTGGATTATCAATGTAATTATGAGTAGATCTACGTTTAGTTTGCTTCAATATGTCGCCCCGTTCGCCTGCAATTCAGGTTCGAAACAAATAACCACTGCTTTCTACAAGCATTCAACCGGTAGTTTCGTGTTCAACGTGTTGTATACTGTACCTATAATCATTTTGAACCAGAATTTAAACAAAAAAAAGTTTTCAGTTTTTTGCGAAAAAACGTGATGGTTGTTAGCCTTACTTTTTTTGAACGGATAAAATTTATAGTCACGGATTCCGAATGTTTTGTTTATTTTGGATTATCAATGTAATTATGAGTAGATCTACGTTTAGTTTGCTTCAATATGTCGCCCCGTTCGCCTGCAATTCAGGTTCGAAACAAAATGTGGCCGAATTTCAAAATACGAAACTTCCAATAACCACTGCTTTCCACAAGCATCCAACCGGTAGTTTCGTGTTCAACGTGTTGTATACTGTACCTATAATCATTTTGAACCAGAATTTAAACAAAAAAAAGTTTTCAGTTTTTTGCGAAAAAACGTGATGGTTAGCCTTACTTTTTTTGAACGGATAAAATTTATAGTCACGGATTCCGAATGTTTTGTTTATTTTGGATTATCAATGTAATTATGAGTAGATCTACGTTTAGTTTGCTTCAATATGTCGCCCCGTTCGCCTGCAATTCAGGTTCGAAACAAAATGTGGCCGAATTTCAAAATACGAAACTTCCAATAACCACTGCTTTCCACAAGCATCCAACCGGTAGTTTCGTGTTCAACGTGTTGTATACTGTACCTATAATCATTTTGAACCAGAATTTAAACAAAAAAAAGTTTTCAGTTTTTTGCGAAAAAACGTGATGGTGAGCCTTACTTTTTTTGAACGGATAAAATTTATAGTCACGGATTCCGAATGTTTTGTTTATTTTGGATTATCAATGTAATTATGAGTAGATCTACGTTTAGTTTGCTTCAATATGTCGCCCCGTTCGCCTGCAATTCAGGTTCGAAACAAAATGTGGCCGAATTTCAAAATACGAAACTTCCAATAACCACTGCTTTCCACAAGCATCCAACCGGTAGTTTCGTGTTCAACGTGTTGTATACTGTACCTATAATCATTTTGAACCAGAATTTAAACAAAAAAAAGTTTTCAGTTTTTTGCGAAAAAACGTGATGGTTAGCCTTACTTTTTTTGAACGGATAAAATTTATAGTCACGGATTCCGAATGTTTTGTTTATTTTGGATTATCAATGTAATTATGAGTAGATCTACGTTTAGTTTGCTTCAATATGTCGCCCCGTTCGCCTGCAATTCAGGTTCGAAACAAAATGTGGCCGAATTTCAAAATACGAAACTTCCAATAACCACTGCTTTCCACAAGCATCCAACCGGTAGTTTCGTGTTCAACGTGTTGTATACTGTACCTATAATCATTTTGAAATAGAATTTAAACAAAAAAAAGTTTTCAGTTTTTTGCGAAAAAACGTGATGGTTAGTTAGCCTTACTTTTTTTGAACGGATAAAATTTATAGTCACGGATTCCGAATGTTTTGTTTATTTTGAATTATCAATGTAATTATGAGTAGATCTACGTTTAGTTTGCTTCAATATGTCGCCCCGTTCGCCTGCAATTCAGGTTCGAAACAAAATGTGGCCGAATTTCAAAATACGAAACTTCCAATAACCACTGCTTTCCACAAGCATCCTACCGGTAGTTTCGTGTTCAACGTGTTGTATACTGTACCTATAATCATTTTGAACCAGAATTTAAACAAAAAAAAGTTTTCAGTTTTTTGCGAAAAAACGTGATGGTTAGCCTTACTTTTTTTGAACGGATAAAATTTATAGTCACGGATTCCGAATGTTTTGTTTATTTTGGATTATCAATGTAATTATGAGTAGATCTACGTTTAGTTTGCTTCAATATGTCGCCCCGTTCGCCTGCAATTCAGGTTCGAAACAAAATGTGGCCGAATTTCAAAATACGAAACTTCCAATAACCACTGCTTTCCACAAGCATCCAACCGGTAGTTTCGTGTTCAACGTGTTGTATACTGTACCTATAATCATTTTGAAATAGAATTTAAACAAAAAAAAGTTTTCAGTTTTTTGCGAAAAAACGTGATGGTTAGTTAGCCTTACTTTTTTTGAACGGATAAAATTTATAGTCACGGATTCCGAATGTTTTGTTTATTTTGAATTATCAATGTAATTATGAGTAGATCTACGTTTAGTTTGCTTCAATATGTCGCCCCGTTCGCCTGCAATTCAGGTTCGAAACAAAATGTGGCCGAATTTCAAAATACGAAACTTCCAATAACCACTGCTTTCCACAAGCATCCAACCGGTAGTTTCGTGTTCAACGTGTTGTATACTGTACCTATAATCATTTTGAACCAGAATTTAAACAAAAAAAAGTTTTCAGTTTTTTGCGAAAAAACGTGATGGTTAGCCTTACTTTTTTTGAACGGATAAAATTTATAGTCACGGATTCCGAATGTTTTGTTTATTTTGGATTATCAATGTAATTATGAGTAGATCTACGTTTAGTTTGCTTCAATATGTCGCCCCGTTCGCCTGCAATTCAGGTTCGAAACAAAATGTGGCCGAATTTCAAAATACGAAACTTCTAATAACCACTGCTTTCCACAAGCATCCAACCGGTAGTTTCGTGTTCAACGTGTTGTATACTGTACCTATAATCATTTTGAACCAGAATTTAAACAAAAAAAAGTTTTCAGTTTTTTGCGAAAAAACGTGATGTTAGCCTTACTTTTTTTGAACGGATAAAATTTATAGTCACGGATTCCGAATGTTTTGTTTATTTTGGATTATCAATGTAATTATGAGTAGATCTACGTTTAGTTTGCTTCAATATGTCGCCCCGTTCGCCTGCAATTCAGGTTCGAAACAAAATGTGGCCGAATTTCAAAATACGAAACTTCCAATAACCACTGCTTTCCACAAGCATCCAACCGGTAGTTTCGTGTTCAACGTGTTGTATACTGTACCTATAATCATTTTGAACCAGAATTTAAACAAAAAAAAGTTTTCAGTTTTTTGCGAAAAAACGTGATGGTTAGCCTTACTTTTTTTGAACGGATAAAATTTATAGTCACGGATTCCGAATGTTTTGTTTATTTTGGATTATCAATGTAATTATGAGTAGATCTACGTTTAGTTTGCTTCAATATGTCGCCCCGTTCGCCTGCAATTCAGGTTCGAAACAAAATGTGGCCGAATTTCAAAATACGAAACTTCCAATAACCACTGCTTTCCACAAGCATCCTACCGGTAGTTTCGTGTTCAACGTGTTGTATACTGTACCTATAATCATTTTGAACCAGAATTTAAACAAAAAAAAGTTTTCAGTTTTTTGCGAAAAAACGTGATGGTTAGTTAGCCTTACTTTTTTTGAACGGATAAAATTTATAGTCACGGATTCCGAATGTTTTGTTTATTTTGGATTATCAATGTAATTATGAGTAGATCTACGTTTAGTTTGCTTCAATATGTCGCCCCGTTCGCCTGCAATTCAGGTTCGAAACAAAATGTGGCCGAATTTCAAAATACGAAACTTCCAATAACCACTGCTTTCCACAAGCATCCAACCGGTAGTTTCGTGTTCAACGTGTTGTATACTGTACCTATAATCATTTTGAACCAGAATTTAAACAAAAAAAAGTTTTCAGTTTTTTGCGAAAAAACGTGATGGTTAGCCTTACTTTTTTTGAACGGATAAAATTTATAGTCACGGATTCCGAATGTTTTGTTTATTTTGGATTATCAATGTAATTATGAGTAGATCTACGTTTAGTTTGCTTCAATATGTCGCCCCGTTCGCCTGCAATTCAGGTTCGAAACAAAATGTGGCCGAATTTCAAAATACGAAACTTCCAATAACCACTGCTTTCCACAAGCATCCAACCGGTAGTTTCGTGTTCAACGTGTTGTATACTGTACCTATAATCATTTTGAACCAGAATTTAAACAAAAAAAAGTTTTCAGTTTTTTGCGAAAAAACGTGATGGTTGTTAGCCTTACTTTTTTTGAACGGATAAAATTTATAGTCACGGATTCCGAATGTTTTGTTTATTTTGGATTATCAATGTAATTATGAGTAGATCTACGTTTAGTTTGCTTCAATATGTCGCCCCGTTCGCCTGCAATTCAGGTTCGAAACAAAATGTGGCCGAATTTCAAAATACGAAACTTCCAATAACCACTGCTTTCCACAAGCATCCAACCGGTAGTTTCGTGTTCAACGTGTTGTATACTGTACCTATAATCATTTTGAACCAGAATTTAAACAAAAAAAAGTTTTCAGTTTTTTGCGAAAAACGTGATGGTTGTTAGCCTTACTTTTTTTGAACGGATAAAATTTATAGTCACGGATTCCGAATGTTTTGTTTATTTTGGATTATCAATGTAATTATGAGTAGATCTACGTTTAGTTTGCTTCAATATGTCGCCCCGTTCGCCTGCAATTCAGGTTCGAAACAAAATGTGGCCGAATTTCAAAATACGAAACTTCCAATAACCACTGCTTTCCACAAGCATCCAACCGGTAGTTTCGTGTTCAACGTGTTGTATACTGTACCTATAATCATTTTGAACCAGAATTTAAACAAAAAAAAGTTTTCAGTTTTTTGCGAAAAAACGTGATGGTTAGCCTTACTTTTTTTGAACGGATAAAATTTATAGTCACGGATTCCGAATGTTTTGTTTATTTTGGATTATCAATGTAATTATGAGTAGATCTACGTTTAGTTTGCTTCAATATGTCGCCCCGTTCGCCTGCAATTCAGGTTCGAAACAAAATGTGGCCGAATTTCAAAATACGAAACTTCCAATAACCACTGCTTTCCACAAGCATCCAACCGGTAGTTTCGTGTTCAACGTGTTGTATACTGTACCTATAATCATTTTGAACCAGAATTTAAACAAAAAAAAGTTTTCAGTTTTTTGCGAAAAAACGTGATGGTTAGCCTTACTTTTTTTGAACGGATAAAATTTATAGTCACGGATTCCGAATGTTTTGTTTATTTTGGATTATCAATGTAATTATGAGTAGATCTACGTTTAGTTTGCTTCAATATGTCGCCCCGTTCGCCTGCAATTCAGGTTCGAAACAAAATGTGGCCGAATTTCAAAATACGAAACTTCCAATAACCACTGCTTTCCACAAGCATCCAACCGGTAGTTTCGTGTTCAACGTGTTGTATACTGTACCTATAATCATTTTGAACCAGAATTTAAACAAAAAAAAGTTTTCAGTTTTTTGCGAAAAAACGTGATGGTGAGCCTTACTTTTTTTGAACGGATAAAATTTATAGTCACGGATTCCGAATGTTTTGTTTATTTTGGATTATCAATGTAATTATGAGTAGATCTACGTTTAGTTTGCTTCAATATGTCGCCCCGTTCGCCTGCAATTCAGGTTCGAAACAAAATGTGGCCGAATTTCAAAATACGAAACTTCCAATAACCACTGCTTTCCACAAGCATCCAACCGGTAGTTTCGTGTTCAACGTGTTGTATACTGTACCTATAATCATTTTGAACCAGAATTTAAACAAAAAAAAGTTTTCAGTTTTTTGCGAAAAAACGTGATGGCTAGCCTTACTTTTTTTGAACGGATAAAATTTATAGTCACGGATTCCGAATGTTTTGTTTATTTTGGATTATCAATGTAATTATGAGTAGATCTACGTTTAGTTTGCTTCAATATGTCGCCCCGTTCGCCTGCAATTCAGGTTCGAAACAAAATGTGGCCGAATTTCAAAATACGAAACTTCCAATAACCACTGCTTTCCACAAGCATCCAACCGGTAGTTTCGTGTTCAACGTGTTGTATACTGTACCTATAATCATTTTGAAATAGAATTTAAACAAAAAAAAGTTTTCAGTTTTTTGCGAAAAAACGTGATGGTTAGTTAGCCTTACTTTTTTTGAACGGATAAAATTTATAGTCACGGATTCCGAATGTTTTGTTTATTTTGAATTATCAATGTAATTATGAGTAGATCTACGTTTAGTTTGCTTCAATATGTCGCCCCGTTCGCCTGCAATTCAGGTTCGAAACAAAATGTGGCCGAATTTCAAAATACGAAACTTCCAATAACCACTGCTTTCCACAAGCATCCTACCGGTAGTTTCGTGTTCAACGTGTTGTATACTGTACCTATAATCATTTTGAACCAGAATTTAAACAAAAAAAAGTTTTCAGTTTTTTGCGAAAAAACGTGATGGTTAGCCTTACTTTTTTTGAACGGATAAAATTTATAGTCACGGATTCCGAATGTTTTGTTTATTTTGGATTATCAATGTAATTATGAGTAGATCTACGTTTAGTTTGCTTCAATATGTCGCCCCGTTCGCCTGCAATTCAGGTTCGAAACAAAATGTGGCCGAATTTCAAAATACGAAACTTCCAATAACCACTGCTTTCCACAAGCATCCAACCGGTAGTTTCGTGTTCAACGTGTTGTATACTGTACCTATAATCATTTTGAAATAGAATTTAAACAAAAAAAAGTTTTCAGTTTTTTGCGAAAAAACGTGATGGTTAGTTAGCCTTACTTTTTTTGAACGGATAAAATTTATAGTCACGGATTCCGAATGTTTTGTTTATTTTGAATTATCAATGTAATTATGAGTAGATCTACGTTTAGTTTGCTTCAATATGTCGCCCCGTTCGCCTGCAATTCAGGTTCGAAACAAAATGTGGCCGAATTTCAAAATACGAAACTTCCAATAACCACTGCTTTCCACAAGCATCCAACCGGTAGTTTCGTGTTCAACGTGTTGTATACTGTACCTATAATCATTTTGAACCAGAATTTAAACAAAAAAAAGTTTTCAGTTTTTTGCGAAAAAACGTGATGGTTAGCCTTACTTTTTTTGAACGGATAAAATTTATAGTCACGGATTCCGAATGTTTTGTTTATTTTGGATTATCAATGTAATTATGAGTAGATCTACGTTTAGTTTGCTTCAATATGTCGCCCCGTTCGCCTGCAATTCAGGTTCGAAACAAAATGTGGCCGAATTTCAAAATACGAAACTTCTAATAACCACTGCTTTCCACAAGCATCCAACCGGTAGTTTCGTGTTCAACGTGTTGTATACTGTACCTATAATCATTTTGAACCAGAATTTAAACAAAAAAAAGTTTTCAGTTTTTTGCGAAAAAACGTGATGTTAGCCTTATTTTTTTTGAACGGATAAAATTTATAGTCACGGATTCCGAATGTTTTGTTTATTTTGGATTATCAATGTAATTATGAGTAGATCTACGTTTAGTTTGCTTCAATATGTCGCCCCGTTCGCCTGCAATTCAGGTTCGAAACAAAATGTGGCCGAATTTCAAAATACGAAACTTCCAATAACCACTGCTTTCCACAAGCATCCAACCGGTAGTTTCGTGTTCAACGTGTTGTATACTGTACCTATAATCATTTTGAACCAGAATTTAAACAAAAAAAAGTTTTCAGTTTTTTGCGAAAAAACGTGATGGTTGTTAGCCTTACTTTTTTTGAACGGATAAAATTTATAGTCACGGATTCCGAATGTTTTGTTTATTTTGGATTATCAATGTAATTATGAGTAGATCTACGTTTAGTTTGCTTCAATATGTCGCCCCGTTCGCCTGCAATTCAGGTTCGAAACAAAATGTGGCCGAATTTCAAAATACGAAACTTCCAATAACCACTGCTTTCCACAAGCATCCAACCGGTAGTTTCGTGTTCAACGTGTTGTATACTGTACCTATAATCATTTTGAACCAGAATTTAAACAAAAAAAAGTTTTCAGTTTTTTGCGAAAAAACGTGATGGCTAGCCTTACTTTTTTTGAACGGATAAAATTTATAGTCACGGATTCCGAATGTTTTGTTTATTTTGGATTATCAATGTAATTATGAGTAGATCTACGTTTAGTTTGCTTCAATATGTCGCCCCGTTCGCCTGCAATTCAGGTTCGAAACAAAATGTGGCCGAATTTCAAAATACGAAACTTCCAATAACCACTGCTTTCCACAAGCATCCAACCGGTAGTTTCGTGTTCAACGTGTTGTATACTGTACCTATAATCATTTTGAACCAGAATTTAAACAAAAAAAAGTTTTCAGTTTTTTGCGAAAAAACGTGATGGTGAGCCTTACTTTTTTTGAACGGATAAAATTTATAGTCACGGATTCCGAATGTTTTGTTTATTTTGGATTATCAATGTAATTATGAGTAGATCTACGTTTAGTTTGCTTCAATATGTCGCCCCGTTCGCCTGCAATTCAGGTTCGAAACAAAATGTGGCCGAATTTCAAAATACGAAACTTCCAATAACCACTGCTTTCCACAAGCATCCAACCGGTAGTTTCGTGTTCAACGTGTTGTATACTGTACCTATAATCATTTTGAACCAGAATTTAAACAAAAAAAAGTTTTCAGTTTTTTGCGAAAAAACGTGATGGCTAGCCTTACTTTTTTTGAACGGATAAAATTTATAGTCACGGATTCCGAATGTTTTGTTTATTTTGGATTATCAATGTAATTATGAGTAGATCTACGTTTAGTTTGCTTCAATATGTCGCCCCGTTCGCCTGCAATTCAGGTTCGAAACAAAATGTGGCCGAATTTCAAAATACGAAACTTCCAATAACCACTGCTTTCCACAAGCATCCAACCGGTAGTTTCGTGTTCAACGTGTTGTATACTGTACCTATAATCATTTTGAACCAGAATTTAAACAAAAAAAAGTTTTCAGTTTTTTGCGAAAAAACGTGATGTTAGCCTTATTTTTTTTGAACGGATAAAATTTATAGTCACGGATTCCGAATGTTTTGTTTATTTTGGATTATCAATGTAATTATGAGTAGATCTACGTTTAGTTTGCTTCAATATGTCGCCCCGTTCGCCTGCAATTCAGGTTCGAAACAAAATGTGGCCGAATTTCAAAATACGAAACTTCCAATAACCACTGCTTTCCACAAGCATCCAACCGGTAGTTTCGTGTTCAACGTGTTGTATACTGTACCTATAATCATTTTGAACCAGAATTTAAACAAAAAAAAGTTTTCAGTTTTTTGCGAAAAAACGTGATGGCTAGCCTTACTTTTTTTGAACGGATAAAATTTATAGTCACGGATTCCGAATGTTTTGTTTATTTTGGATTATCAATGTAATTATGAGTAGATCTACGTTTAGTTTGCTTCAATATGTCGCCCCGTTCGCCTGCAATTCAGGTTCGAAACAAAATGTGGCCGAATTTCAAAATACGAAACTTCCAATAACCACTGCTTTCCACAAGCATCCAACCGGTAGTTTCGTGTTCAACGTGTTGTATACTGTACCTATAATCATTTTGAACCAGAATTTAAACAAAAAAAAGTTTTCAGTTTTTTGCGAAAAAACGTGATGGTTTGCCTTACTTTTTTTGAACGGATAAAATTTATAGTCACGGATTCCGAATGTTTTATTTATTTTGGATTATCAATGTAATTATGAGTAGATCTACGTTTAGTTTGCTTCAATATGTCGCCCCGTTCGCCTGCAATTCAGGTTCGAAACAAAATGTGGCCGAATTTCAAAATACGAAACTTCCAATAACCACTGCTTTCCACAAGCATCCAACCGGTAGTTTCGTGTTCAACGTGTTGTATACTGTACCTATAATCATTTTGAACCAGAATTTAAACAAAAAAAAGTTTTCAGTTTTTTGCGAAAAAACGTGATGGTGAGCCTTACTTTTTTTGAACGGATAAAATTTATAGTCACGGATTCCGAATGTTTTGTTTATTTTGGATTATCAATGTAATTATGAGTAGATCTACGTTTAGTTTGCTTCAATATGTCGCCCCGTTCGCCTGCAATTCAGGTTCGAAACAAAATGTGGCCGAATTTCAAAATACGAAACTTCCAATAACCACTGCTTTCCACAAGCATCCAACCGGTAGTTTCGTGTTCAACGTGTTGTATACTGTACCTATAATCATTTTGAACCAGAATTTAAACAAAAAAAAGTTTTCAGTTTTTTGCGAAAAAACGTGATGGTTAGCCTTACTTTTTTTGAACGGATAAAATTTATAGTCACGGATTCCGAATGTTTTGTTTATTTTGGATTATCAATGTAATTATGAGTAGATCTACGTTTAGTTTGCTTCAATATGTCGCCCCGTTCGCCTGCAATTCAGGTTCGAAACAAAATGTGGCCGAATTTCAAAATACGAAACTTCCAATAACCACTGCTTTCCACAAGCATCCAACCGGTAGTTTCGTGTTCAACGTGTTGTATACTGTACCTATAATCATTTTGAACCAGAATTTAAACAAAAAAAAGTTTTCAGTTTTTTGCGAAAAAACGTGATGGTTAGCCTTACTTTTTTTGAACGGATAAAATTTATAGTCACGGATTCCGAATGTTTTGTTTATTTTGGATTATCAATGTAATTATGAGTAGATCTACGTTTAGTTTGCTTCAATATGTCGCCCCGTTCGCCTGCAATTCAGGTTCGAAACAAAATGTGGCCGAATTTCAAAATACAAAACTTCCAATAACCACTGCTTTCCACAAGCATCCAACCGGTAGTTTCGTGTTCAACGTGTTGTATACTGTACCTATAATCATTTTGAACCAGAATTTAAACAAAAAAAAGTTTTCAGTTTTTTGCGAAAAAACGTGATGGTTAGTTAGCCTTACTTTTTTTGAACGGATAAAATTTATAGTCACGGATTCCGAATGTTTTGTTTATTTTGAATTATCAATGTAATTATGAGTAGATCTACGTTTAGTTTGCTTCAATATGTCGCCCCGTTCGCCTGCAATTCAGGTTCGAAACAAAATGTGGCCGAATTTCAAAATACGAAACTTCTAATAACCACTGCTTTCCACAAGCATCCAACCGGTAGTTTCGTGTTCAACGTGTTGTATACTGTACCTATAATCATTTTGAACCAGAATTTAAACAAAAAAAAGTTTTCAGTTTTTTGCGAAAAAACGTGATGGTTAGTTAGCCTTACTTTTTTTGAACGGATAAAATTTATAGTCACGGATTCCGAATGTTTTGTTTATTTTGGATTATCAATGTAATTATGAGTAGATCTACGTTTAGTTTGCTTCAATATGTCGCCCCGTTCGCCTGCAATTCAGGTTCGAAACAAAATGTGGCCGAATTTCAAAATACGAAACTTCCAATAACCACTGCTTTCCACAAGCATCCAACCGGTAGTTTCGTGTTCAACGTGTTGTATACTGTACCTATAATCATTTTGAACCAGAATTTAAACAAAAAAAAGTTTTCAGTTTTTTGCGAAAAAACGTGATGGTTAGCCTTACTTTTTTTGAACGGATAAAATTTATAGTCACGGATTCCGAATGTTTTGTTTATTTTGGATTATCAATGTAATTATGAGTAGATCTACGTTTAGTTTGCTTCAATATGTCACTCCGTTCGCCTGCAATTCAGGTTCGAAACACAATGTGGCCGAATTTCAAAATACGAAACTTCCAATAACCACTGCTTTCCACAAGCATCCAACCGGTAGTTTCGTGTTCAACGTGTTGTATACTGTACCTATAATCATTTTGAACCAGAATTTAAACAAAAAAAAGTTTTCAGTTTTTTGCGAAAAAACGTGATGGTTAGCCTTACTTTTTTTGAACGGATAAAATTTATAGTCACGGATTCCGAATGTTTTGTTTATTTTGGATTATCAATGTAATTATGAGTAGATCTACGTTTAGTTTGCTTCAATATGTCGCCCCGTTCGCCTGCAATTCAGGTTCGAAACAAAATGTGGCCGAATTTCAAAATACGAAACTTCCAATAACCACTGCTTTCCACAAGCATCCAACCGGTAGTTTCGTGTTCAACGTGTTGTATACTGTACCTATAATCATTTTGAACCAGAATTTAAACAAAAAAAAGTTTTCAGTTTTTTGCGAAAAAACGTGATGGTTAGCCTTACTTTTTTTGAACGGATAAAATTTATAGTCACGGATTCCGAATGTTTTGTTTATTTTGGATTATCAATGTAATTATGAGTAGATCTACGTTTAGTTTGCTTCAATATGTCGCCCCGTTCGCCTGCAATTCAGGTTCGAAACAAAATGTGGCCGAATTTCAAAATACGAAACTTCCAATAACCACTGCTTTCCACAAGCATCCAACCGGTAGTTTCGTGTTCAACGTGTTGTATACTGTACCTATAATCATTTTGAACCAGAATTTAAACAAAAAAAAGTTTTCAGTTTTTTGCGAAAAAACGTGATGGTTAGCCTTACTTTTTTTGAACGGATAAAATTTATAGTCACGGATTCCGAATGTTTTGTTTATTTTGGATTATCAATGTAATTATGAGTAGATCTACGTTTAGTTTGCTTCAATATGTCACTCCGTTCGCCTGCAATTCAGGTTCGAAACACAATGTGGCCGAATTTCAAAATACGAAACTTCCAATAACCACTGCTTTCCACAAGCATCCAACCGGTAGTTTCGTGTTCAACGTGTTGTATACTGTACCTATAATCATTTTGAACCAGAATTTAAACAAAAAAAAGTTTTCAGTTTTTTGCGAAAAAACGTGATGGTTAGTTAGCCTTACTTTTTTTGAACGGATAAAATTTATAGTCACGGATTCCGAATGTTTTGTTTATTTTGGATTATCAATGTAATTATGAGTAGATCTACGTTTAGTTTGCTTCAATATGTCGCCCCGTTCGCCTGCAATTCAGGTTCGAAACAAAATGTGGCCGAATTTCAAAATACGAAACTTCCAATAACCACTGCTTTCCACAAGCATCCAACCGGTAGTTTCGTGTTCAACGTGTTGTATACTGTACCTATAATCATTTTGAACCAGAATTTAAACAAAAAAAAGTTTTCAGTTTTTTGCGAAAAAACGTGATGGTTAGCCTTACTTTTTTTGAACGGATAAAATTTATAGTCACGGATTCCGAATGTTTTGTTTATTTTGGATTATCAATGTAATTATGAGTAGATCTACGTTTAGTTTGCTTCAATATGTCGCCCCGTTCGCCTGCAATTCAGGTTCGAAACAAAATGTGGCCGAATTTCAAAATACGAAACTTCCAATAACCACTGCTTTCCACAAGCATCCAACCGGTAGTTTCGTGTTCAACGTGTTGTATACTGTACCTATAATCATTTTGAACCAGAATTTAAACAAAAAAAAGTTTTCAGTTTTTTGCGAAAAAACGTGATGGTTGTTAGCCTTACTTTTTTTGAACGGATAAAATTTATAGTCACGGATTCCGAATGTTTTGTTTATTTTGGATTATCAATGTAATTATGAGTAGATCTACGTTTAGTTTGCTTCAATATGTCGCCCCGTTCGCCTGCAATTCAGGTTCGAAACAAAATGTGGCCGAATTTCAAAATACGAAACTTCCAATAACCACTGCTTTCCACAAGCATCCAACCGGTAGTTTCGTGTTCAACGTGTTGTATACTGTACCTATAATCATTTTGAACCAGAATTTAAACAAAAAAAAGTTTTCAGTTTTTTGCGAAAAACGTGATGGTTGTTAGCCTTACTTTTTTTGAACGGATAAAATTTATAGTCACGGATTCCGAATGTTTTGTTTATTTTGGATTATCAATGTAATTATGAGTAGATCTACGTTTAGTTTGCTTCAATATGTCGCCCCGTTCGCCTGCAATTCAGGTTCGAAACAAAATGTGGCCGAATTTCAAAATACGAAACTTCCAATAACCACTGCTTTCCACAAGCATCCAACCGGTAGTTTCGTGTTCAACGTGTTGTATACTGTACCTATAATCATTTTGAACCAGAATTTAAACAAAAAAAAGTTTTCAGTTTTTTGCGAAAAAACGTGATGGTTAGCCTTACTTTTTTTGAACGGATAAAATTTATAGTCACGGATTCCGAATGTTTTGTTTATTTTGGATTATCAATGTAATTATGAGTAGATCTACGTTTAGTTTGCTTCAATATGTCAATACAATGTGGCCGAATTTCAAAATACGAAACTTCCAATAACCACTGCTTTCCACAAGCATCCAACCGGTAGTTTCGTGTTCAACGTGTTGTATACTGTACCTATAATCATTTTGAACCAGAATTTAAACAAAAAAAAGTTTTCAGTTTTTTGCGAAAAAACGTGATGGTTAGCCTTACTTTTTTTGAACGGATAAAATTTATAGTCACGGATTCCGAATGTTTTGTTTATTTTGGATTATCAATGTAATTATGAGTAGATCTACGTTTAGTTTGCTTCAATATGTCGCCCCGTTCGCCTGCAATTCAGGTTCGAAACAAAATGTGGCCGAATTTCAAAATACGAAACTTCCAATAACCACTGCTTTCCACAAGCATCCAACCGGTAGTTTCGTGTTCAACGTGTTGTATACTGTACCTATAATCATTTTGAACCATAATTTAAACAAAAAAAAATTTTCAGTTTTTTGCGAAAAAACGTGATGGTTAGCCTTACTTTTTTTGAACGGATAAAATTTATAGTCACGGATTCCGAATGTTTTGTTTATTTTGGATTATCAATGTAATTATGAGTAGATCTACGTTTAGTTTGCTTCAATATGTCGCCCCGTTCGCCTGCAATTCAGGTTCGAAACAAAATGTGGCCGAATTTCAAAATACGAAACTTCCAATAACCACTGCTTTCCACAAGCATCCAACCGGTAGTTTCGTGTTCAACGTGTTGTATACTGTACCTATAATCATTTTGAACCAGAATTTAAACAAAAAAAAGTTTTCAGTTTTTTGCGAAAAAACGTGATGGTTGTTAGCCTTACTTTTTTTGAACGGATAAAATTTATAGTCACGGATTCCGAATGTTTTGTTTATTTTGGATTATCAATGTAATTATGAGTAGATCTACGTTTAGTTTGCTTCAATATGTCGCCCCGTTCGCCTGCAATTCAGGTTCGAAACAAAATGTGGCCGAATTTCAAAATACGAAACTTCCAATAACCACTGCTTTCCACAAGCATCCAACCGGTAGTTTCGTGTTCAACGTGTTGTATACTGTACCTATAATCATTTTGAACCAGAATTTAAACAAAAAAAAGTTTTCAGTTTTTTGCGAAAAACGTGATGGTTGTTAGCCTTACTTTTTTTGAACGGATAAAATTTATAGTCACGGATTCCGAATGTTTTGTTTATTTTGGATTATCAATGTAATTATGAGTAGATCTACGTTTAGTTTGCTTCAATATGTCGCCCCGTTCGCCTGCAATTCAGGTTCGAAACAAAATGTGGCCGAATTTCAAAATACGAAACTTCCAATAACCACTGCTTTCCACAAGCATCCAACCGGTAGTTTCGTGTTCAACGTGTTGTATACTGTACCTATAATCATTTTGAACCAGAATTTAAACAAAAAAAAGTTTTCAGTTTTTTGCGAAAAAACGTGATGGTTAGCCTTACTTTTTTTGAACGGATAAAATTTATAGTCACGGATTCCGAATGTTTTGTTTATTTTGGATTATCAATGTAATTATGAGTAGATCTACGTTTAGTTTGCTTCAATATGTCAATACAATGTGGCCGAATTTCAAAATACGAAACTTCCAATAACCACTGCTTTCCACAAGCATCCAACCGGTAGTTTCGTGTTCAACGTGTTGTATACTGTACCTATAATCATTTTGAACCAGAATTTAAACAAAAAAAAGTTTTCAGTTTTTTGCGAAAAAACGTGATGGTTAGCCTTACTTTTTTTGAACGGATAAAATTTATAGTCACGGATTCCGAATGTTTTGTTTATTTTGGATTATCAATGTAATTATGAGTAGATCTACGTTTAGTTTGCTTCAATATGTCGCCCCGTTCGCCTGCAATTCAGGTTCGAAACAAAATGTGGCCGAATTTCAAAATACGAAACTTCCAATAACCACTGCTTTCCACAAGCATCCAACCGGTAGTTTCGTGTTCAACGTGTTGTATACTGTACCTATAATCATTTTGAACCAGAATTTAAACAAAAAAAAGTTTTCAGTTTTTTGAGAAAAAACGTGATGGTGCCTTACTTTTTTTGAACGGATAAAATTTATAGTCACGGATTCCGAATGTTTTGTTTATTTTGGATTATCAATGTAATTATGAGTAGATCTACGTTTAGTTTGCTTCAATATGTCGCCCCGTTCGCCTGCAATTCAGGTTCGAAACAAAATGTGGCCGAATTTCAAAATACGAAACTTCCAATAACCACTGCTTTCCAAAAGCATCCAACCGGTAGTTTCGTGTTCAACGTGTTGTATACTGTACCTATAATCATTTTGAACCAGAATTTAAACAAAAAAAAGTTTTCAGTTTTTTGCGAAAAAACGTGATGGTTAGCCTTACTTTTTTTGAACGGATAAAATTTATAGTCACGGATTCCGAATGTTTTGTTTATTTTGGATTATCAATGTAATTATGAGTAGATCTACGTTTAGTTTGCTTCAATATGTCGCCCCGTTCGCCTGCAATTCAGGTTCGAAACAAAATGTGGCCGAATTTCAAAATACGAAACTTCCAATAACCACTGCTTTCCACAAGCATCCAACCGGTAGTTTCGTGTTCAACGTGTTGTATACTGTACCTATAATCATTTTGAACCAGAATTTAAACAAAAAAAAGTTTTCAGTTTTTTGCGAAAAAACGTGATGGTTGTTAGCCTTACTTTTTTTGAACGGATAAAATTTATAGTCACGGATTCCGAATGTTTTGTTTATTTTGGATTATCAATGTAATTATGAGTAGATCTACGTTTAGTTTGCTTCAATATGTCGCCCCGTTCGCCTGCAATTCAGGTTCGAAACAAAATGTGGCCGAATTTCAAAATACGAAACTTCCAATAACCACTGCTTTCCAAAAGCATCCAACCGGTAGTTTCGTGTTCAACGTGTTGTATACTGTACCTATAATCATTTTGAACCAGAATTTAAACAAAAAAAAGTTTTCAGTTTTTTGCGAAAAAACGTGATGGTTAGCCTTACTTTTTTTGAACGGATAAAATTTATAGTCACGGATTCCGAATGTTTTGTTTATTTTGGATTATCAATGTAATTATGAGTAGATCTACGTTTAGTTTGCTTCAATATGTCGCCCCGTTCGCCTGCAATTCAGGTTCGAAACAAAATGTGGCCGAATTTCAAAATACGAAACTTCCAATAACCACTGCTTTCCACAAGCATCCAACCGGTAGTTTCGTGTTCAACGTGTTGTATACTGTACCTATAATCATTTTGAACCAGAATTTAAACAAAAAAAAGTTTTCAGTTTTTTGCGAAAAAACGTGATGGTTGTTAGCCTTACTTTTTTTGAACGGATAAAATTTATAGTCACGGATTCCGAATGTTTTGTTTATTTTGGATTATCAATGTAATTATGAGTAGATCTACGTTTAGTTTGCTTCAATATGTCGCCCCGTTCGCCTGCAATTCAGGTTCGAAACAAAATGTGGCCGAATTTCAAAATACGAAACTTCCAATAACCACTGCTTTCCACAAGCATCCAACCGGTAGTTTCGTGTTCAACGTGTTGTATACTGTACCTATAATCATTTTGAACCAGAATTTAAACAAAAAAAAGTTTTCAGTTTTTTGCGAAAAACGTGATGGTTGTTAGCCTTACTTTTTTTGAACGGATAAAATTTATAGTCACGGATTCCGAATGTTTTGTTTATTTTGGATTATCAATGTAATTATGAGTAGATCTACGTTTAGTTTGCTTCAATATGTCGCCCCGTTCGCCTGCAATTCAGGTTCGAAACAAAATGTGGCCGAATTTCAAAATACGAAACTTCCAATAACCACTGCTTTCCACAAGCATCCAACCGGTAGTTTCGTGT
The DNA here is from genome assembly GCA_947310385.1 of Nephrotoma appendiculata. Lineage (NCBI taxonomy): Eukaryota > Metazoa > Arthropoda > Insecta > Diptera > Tipulidae > Nephrotoma > Nephrotoma appendiculata. The sequence continues at coordinate 288,938,326 of OX371223.1, forward strand.
TCAACGTGTTGTATACTGTACCTATAATCATTTTGAACCAGAATTTAAAAAAAAAAAAGTTTTCAGTTTTTTGCGAAAAAACGTGATGGTTAGCCTTACTTTTTTTGAACGGATAAAATTTATAGTCACGGATTCCGAATGTTTTGTTTATTTTGGATTATCAATGTAATTATGAGTAGATCTACGTTTAGTTTGCTTCAATATGTCGCCCCGTTCGCCTGCAATTCAGGTTCGAAACAAAATGTGGCCGAATTTCAAAATACGAAACTTCCAATAACCACTGCTTTCCACAAGCATCCAACCGGTAGTTTCGTGTTCAACGTGTTGTATACTGTACCTATAATCATTTTGAACCATAATTTAAACAAAAAAAAATTTTCAGTTTTTTGCGAAAAAACGTGATGTTAGCCTTACTTTTTTTGAACGGATAAAATTTATAGTCACGGATTCCGAATGTTTTGTTTATTTTGGATTATCAATGTAATTATGAGTAGATCTACGTTTAGTTTGCTTCAATATGTCACTCCGTTCGCCTGCAATTCAGGTTCGAAACAAAATGTGGCCGAATTTCAAAATACGAAACTTCCAATAACCACTGCTTTCCACAAGCATCCAACCGGTAGTTTCGTGTTCAACGTGTTGTATACTGTACCTATAATCATTTTGAACCAGAATTTAAACAAAAAAAAGTTTTCAGTTTTTTGCGAAAAAACGTGATGTTGTTAGCCTTACTTTTTTTGAACGGATAAAATTTATAGTCACGGATTCCGAATGTTTTGTTTATTTTGGATTATCAATGTAATTATGAGTAGATCTACGTTTAGTTTGCTTCAATATGTCACTCCGTTCGCCTGCAATTCAGGTTCGAAACAAAATGTGGCCGAATTTCAAAATACGAAACTTCCAATAACCACTGCTTTCCACAAGCATCCAACCGGTAGTTTCGTGTTCAACGTGTTGTATACTGTACCTATAATCATTTTGAACCAGAATTTAAACAAAAAAAAGTTTTCAGTTTTTTGCGAAAAACGTGATGGTTGTTAGCCTTACTTTTTTTGAACGGATAAAATTTATAGTCACGGATTCCGAATGTTTTGTTTATTTTGGATTATCAATGTAATTATGAGTAGATCTACGTTTAGTTTGCTTCAATATGTCGCCCCGTTCGCCTGCAATTCAGGTTCGAAACAAAATGTGGCCGAATTTCAAAATACGAAACTTCCAATAACCACTGCTTTCCACAAGCATCCAACCGGTAGTTTCGTGTTCAACGTGTTGTATACTGTACCTATAATCATTTTGAACCAGAATTTAAACAAAAAAAAGTTTTCAGTTTTTTGCGAAAAACGTGATGGTTGTTAGCCTTACTTTTTTTGAACGGATAAAATTTATAGTCACGGATTCCGAATGTTTTGTTTATTTTGGATTATCAATGTAATTATGAGTAGATCTACGTTTAGTTTGCTTCAATATGTCGCCCCGTTCGCCTGCAATTCAGGTTCGAAACAAAATGTGGCCGAATTTCAAAATACGAAACTTCCAATAACCACTGCTTTCCACAAGCATCCAACCGGTAGTTTCGTGTTCAACGTGTTGTATACTGTACCTATAATCATTTTGAACCAGAATTTAAACAAAAAAAAGTTTTCAGTTTTTTGCGAAAAAACGTGATGGTTAGCCTTACTTTTTTTGAACGGATAAAATTTATAGTCACGGATTCCGAATGTTTTGTTTATTTTGGATTATCAATGTAATTATGAGTAGATCTACGTTTAGTTTGCTTCAATATGTCGCCCCGTTCGCCTGCAATTCAGGTTCGAAACAAAATGTGGCCGAATTTCAAAATACGAAACTTCCAATAACCACTGCTTTCCACAAGCATCCAACCGGTAGTTTCGTGTTCAACGTGTTGTATACTGTACCTATAATCATTTTGAACCAGAATTTAAACAAAAAAAAGTTTTCAGTTTTTTGCGAAAAAACGTGATGGTTAGCCTTACTTTTTTTGAACGGATAAAATTTATAGTCACGGATTCCGAATGTTTTGTTTATTTTGGATTATCAATGTAATTATGAGTAGATCTACGTTTAGTTTGCTTCAATATGTCGCCCCGTTCGCCTGCAATTCAGGTTCGAAACAAAATGTGGCCGAATTTCAAAATACGAAACTTCCAATAACCACTGCTTTCCACAAGCATCCAACCGGTAGTTTCGTGTTCAACGTGTTGTATACTGTACCTATAATCATTTTGAACCAGAATTTAAACAAAAAAAAGTTTTCAGTTTTTTGCGAAAAACGTGATGGTTAGCCTTACTTTTTTTGAACGGATAAAATTTATAGTCACGGATTCCGAATGTTTTGTTTATTTTGGATTATCAATGTAATTATGAGTAGATCTACGTTTAGTTTGCTTCAATATGTCGCCCCGTTCGCCTGCAATTCAGGTTCGAAACAAAATGTGGCCGAATTTCAAAATACGAAACTTCCAATAACCACTGCTTTCCACAAGCATCCAACCGGTAGTTTCGTGTTCAACGTGTTGTATACTGTACCTATAATCATTTTGAACCAGAATTTAAACAAAAAAAAGTTTTCAGTTTTTTGCGAAAAAACGTGATGGTTACTTACTTTTTTTGAACGGATAAAATTTATAGTCACGGATTCCGAATGTTTTGTTTATTTTGGATTATCAATGTAATTATGAGTAGATCTACGTTTAGTTTGCTTTAATATGTCGCCCCGTTCGCCTGCAATTCAGGTTCGAAACAAAATGTGGCCGAATTTCAAAATACGAAACTTCCAATAACCACTGCTTTCCACAAGCATCCAACCGGTAGTTTCGTGTTCAACGTGTTGTATACTGTACCTATAATCATTTTGAACCAGAATTTAAACAAAAAAAAGTTTTCAGTTTTTTGCGAAAAAACGTGATGGTTGGCCTTACTTTTTTTGAACGGATAAAATTTATAGTCACGGATTCCGAATGTTTTGTTTATTTTGGATTATCAATGTAATTATGAGTAGATCTACGTTTAGTTTGCTTCAATATGTCGCCCCGTTCGCCTGCAATTCAGGTTCGAAACAAAATGTGGCCGAATTTCAAAATACGAAACTTCCAATAACCACTGCTTTCCACAAGCATCCAACCGGTAGTTTCGTGTTCAACGTGTTGTATACTGTACCTATAATCATTTTGAACCAGAATTTAAACAAAAAAAAGTTTTCAGTTTTTTGCGAAAAAACGTGATGGTTAGCCTTACTTTTTTTGAACGGATAAAATTTATAGTCACGGATTCCGAATGTTTTGTTTATTTTGGATTATCAATGTAATTATGAGTAGATCTACGTTTAGTTTGCTTCAATATGTCGCCCCGTTCGCCTGCAATTCAGGTTCGAAACAAAATGTGGCCGAATTTCAAAATACGAAACTTCCAATAACCACTGCTTTCCACAAGGATCCAACCGGTAGTTTCGTGTTCAACGTGTTGTATACTGTACCTATAATCATTTTGAACCAGAATTTAAACAAAAAAAAGTTTTCAGTTTTTTGCGAAAAACGTGATGGTTAGCCTTACTTTTTTTGAACGGATAAAATTTATAGTCACGGATTCCGAATGTTTTGTTTATTTTGGATTATCAATGTAATTATGAGTAGATCTACGTTTAGTTTGCTTCAATATGTCGCCCCGTTCGTCTGCAATTCAGGTTCGAAACAAAATGTGGCCGAATTTCAAAATACGAAACTTCCAATAACCACTGCTTTCCACAAGCATCCAACCGGTAGTTTCGTGTTCAACGTGTTGTATACTGTACCTATAATCATTTTGAACCAGAATTTAAACAAAAAATAGTTTTCAGTTTTTTGCGAAAAAACGTGATGGTTAGCCTTACTTTTTTTGAACGGATAAAATTTATAGTCACGGATTCCGAATGTTTTGTTTATTTTGGATTATCAATGTAATTATGAGTAGATCTACGTTTAGTTTGCTTCAATATGTCGCCCCGTTCGCCTGCAATTCAGGTTCGAAACAAAATGTGGCCGAATTTCAAAATACGAAACTTCCAATAACCACTGCTTTCCACAAGCATCCAACCGGTAGTTTCGTGTTCAACGTGTTGTATACTGTACCTATAATCATTTTGAACCAGAATTTAAACAAAAAAAAGTTTTCAGTTTTTTGCGAAAAAACGTGATGGTTAGCCTTACTTTTTTTGAACGGATAAAATTTATAGTCACGGATTCCGAATGTTTTGTTTATTTTGGATTATCAATGTAATTATGAGTAGATCTACGTTTAGTTTGCTTCAATATGTCGCCCCGTTCGCCTGCAATTCAGGTTCGAAACAAAATGTGGCCGAATTTCAAAATACGAAACTTCCAATAACCACTGCTTTCCACAAGCATCCAACCGGTAGTTTCGTGTTCAACGTGTTGTATACTGTACCTATAATCATTTTGAACCAGAATTTAAACAAAAAAAAGTTTTCAGTTTTTTGTGAAAAAACGTGATGGTTAGTTAGCCTTCCTTTTTTTGAACGGATAAAATTTATAGTCACGGATTCCGAATGTTTTGTTTATTTTGGATTATCAATGTAATTATGAGTAGATCTACGTTTAGTTTGCTTCAATATGTCGCCCCGTTCGCCTGCAATTCAGGTTCGAAACAAAATGTGGCCGAATTTCAAAATACGAAACTTCCAATAACCACTGCTTTCCAAAAGCATCCAACCGGTAGTTTCATGTTCAACGTGTTGTATACTGTACCTATAATCATTTTGAACCAGAATTTAAACAAAAAAAAGTTTTCAGTTTTTTGCGAAAAAACGTGATGGTTAGCCTTACTTTTTTTGAACGGATAAAATTTATAGTCACGGATTCCGAATGTTTTGTTTATTTTGGATTATCAATGTAATTATGAGTAGATCTACGTTTAGTTTGCTTCAATATGTCGCCCCGTTCGCCTGCAATTCAGGTTCGAAACAAAATGTGGCCGAATTTCAAAATACGAAACTTCCAATAACCACTGCTTTCCACAAGGATCCAACCGGTAGTTTCGTGTTCAACGTGTTGTATACTGTACCTATAATCATTTTGAACCAGAATTTAAACAAAAAAAAGTTTTCAGTTTTTTGCGAAAAAACGTGATGGTTAGTTAGCCTTACTTTTTTTGAACGGATAAAATTTATAGTCACGGATTCCGAATGTTTTGTTTATTTTGGATTATCAATGTAATTATGAGTAGATCTACGTTTAGTTTGCTTCAATATGTCACCCCGTTCGCCTGCAATTCAGGTTCGAAACAAAATGTAGCCGAATTTCAAAATACGAAACTTCCAATAACCACTGCTTTCCACAAGCATCCAACCGGTAGTTTCGTGTTCAACGTGTTGTATACTGTACCTATAATCAGTTTGAAATAGAATTTAAACAAAAAAAAGTTTTCAGTTTTTTGCGAAAAAACGTGATGGTTAGCCTTACTTTTTTTGAACGGATAAAATTTATAGTCACGGATTCCGAATGTTTTGTTTATTTTGGATTATCAATGTAATTATGAGTAGATCTACGTTTAGTTTGCTTCAATATGTCACCCCGTTCGCCTGCAATTCAGGTTCGAAACAAAATGTAGCCGAATTTCAAAATACGAAACTTCCAATAACCACTGCTTTCCACAAGCATCCAACCGGTAGTTTCGTGTTCAACGTGTTGTATACTGTACCTATAATCATTTTGAACCAGAATTTAAACAAAAAAAAGTTTTCAGTTTTTTGCGAAAAAACGTGATGGTTAGTTAGCCTTACTTTTTTTGAACGGATAAAATTTATAGTCACGGATTCCGAATGTTTTGTTTATTTTGGATTATCAATGTAATTATGAGTAGATCTACGTTTAGTTTGCTTCAATATGTCGCCCCGTTCGCCTGCAATTCAGGTTCGAAACAAAATGTGGCCGAATTTCAAAATACGAAACTTCCAATAACCACTGCTTTCCACAAGCATCCAACCGGTAGTTTCGTGTTCAACGTATTGTATACTGTACCTATAATCATTTTGAACCAGAATTTAAACAAAAAAAAGTTTTCAGTTTTTTGCGAAAAAACGTAATGGTTGTTAGCCTTACTTTTTTTGAACGGATAAAATTTATAGTCACGGATTCCGAATGTTTTGTTTATTTTGGATTATCAATGTAATTATGAGTAGATCTACGTTTAGTTTGCTTCAATATGTCGCCCCGTTCGCCTGCAATTCAGGTTCGAAACAAAATGTGGCCGAATTTCAAAATACGAAACTTCCAATAACCACTGCTTTCCACAAGCATCCAACCGGTAGTTTCGTGTTCAACGTGTTGTATACTGTACCTATAATCATTTTGAACCAGAATTTAAACAAAAAAAAGTTTTCAGTTTTTTGCGAAAAAACGTAATGGTTGTTAGCCTTACTTTTTTTGAACGGATAAAATTTATAGTCACGGATTCCGAATGTTTTGTTTATTTTGGATTATCAATGTAATTATGAGTAGATCTACGTTTAGTTTGCTTCAATATGTCGCCCCGTTCGCCTGCAATTCAGGTTCGAAACAAAATGTGGCCGAATTTCAAAATACGAAACTTCCAATAACCACTGCTTTCCACAAGCATCCAACCGGTAGTTTCGTGTTCAACGTGTTGTATACTGTACCTATAATCATTTTGAACCAGAATTTAAACAAAAAAAAGTTTTCAGTTTTTTGCGAAAAAACGTGATGGTTAGTTAGCCTTACTTTTTTTGAACGGATAAAATTTATAGTCACGGATTCCGAATCTTTTGTTTATTTTGGATTATCAATGTAATTATGAGTAGATCTACGTTTAGTTTGCTTCAATATGTCGCCCCGTTCGCCTGCAATTCAGGTTCGAAACAAAATGTGGCCGAATTTCAAAATACGAAACTTCCAATAACCACTGCTTTCCACAAGCATCCAACCGGTAGTTTCGTGTTCAACGTGTTGTATACTGTACCTATAATCATTTTGAACCAGAATTTAAACAAAAAAAAGTTTTCAGTTTTTTGTGAAAAAACGTGATGGTTAGCCTTACTTTTTTTGAACGGATAAAATTTATAGTCACGGATTCCGAATGTTTTGTTTATTTTAGATTATCAATGTAATTATGAGTAGATCTACGTTTAGTTTGCTTCAATATGTCGCCCCGTTCGCCTGCAATTCAGGTTCGAAACAAAATGTGGCCGAATTTCAAAATACGAAACTTCCAATAACCACTGCTTTCCACAAGCATCCAACCGGTAGTTTCGTGTTCAACGTGTTGTATACTGTACCTATAATCATTTTGAACCAGAATTTAAACAAAAAAAAGTTTTCAGTTTTTTGCGAAAAAACGTGATGGTTAGCCTTACTTTTTTTGAACGGATAAAATTTATAGTCACGGATTCCGAATGTTTTGTTTATTTTGGATTATCAATGTAATTATGAGTAGATCTACGTTTAGTTTGCTTCAATATGTCGCCCCGTTCGCCTGCAATTCAGGTTCGAAACAAAATGTGGCCGAATTTCAAAATACGAAACTTCCAATAACCACTGCTTTCCACAAGGATCCAACCGGTAGTTTCGTGTTCAACGTGTTGTATACTGTACCTATAATCATTTTGAACCAGAATTTAAACAAAAAAAAGTTTTCAGTTTTTTGCGAAAAACGTGATGGTTAGCCTTACTTTTTTTGAACGGATAAAATTTATAGTCACGGATTCCGAATGTTTTGTTTATTTTGGATTATCAATGTAATTATGAGTAGATCTACGTTTAGTTTGCTTCAATATGTCGCCCCGTTCGCCTGCAATTCAGGTTCGAAACAAAATGTGGCCGAATTTCAAAATACGAAACTTCCAATAACCACTGCTTTCCACAAGCATCCAACCGGTAGTTTCGTGTTCAACGTGTTGTATACTGTACCTATAATCATTTTGAACCAGAATTTAAACAAAAAAAAGTTTTCAGTTTTTTGCGAAAAAACGTGATGGTTAGCCTTACTTTTTTTGAACGGATAAAATTTATAGTCACGGATTCCGAATGTTTTGTTTATTTTGGATTATCAATGTAATTATGAGTAGATCTACGTTTAGTTTGCTTCAATATGTCGCCCCGTTCGCCTGCAATTCAGGTTCGAAACAAAATGTGGCCGAATTTCAAAATACGAAACTTCCAATAACCACTGCTTTCCACAAGCATCCAACCGGTAGTTTCGTGTTCAACGTGTTGTATACTGTACCTATAATCATTTTGAACCAGAATTTAAACAAAAAAAAGTTTTCAGTTTTTTGCGAAAAAACGTGATGTTAGCCTTACTTTTTTTGAACGGATAAAATTTATAGTCACGGATTCCGAATGTTTTGTTTATTTTGGATTATCAATGTAATTATGAGTAGATCTACGTTTAGTTTGCTTCAATATGTCACTCCGTTCGCCTGCAATTCAGGTTCGAAACAAAATGTGGCCGAATTTCAAAATACGAAACTTCCAATAACCACTGCTTTCCACAAGCATCCAACCGGTAGTTTCGTGTTCAACGTGTTGTATACTGTACCTATAATCATTTTGAACCAGAATTTAAAGAAAAAAAAGTTTTCAGTTTTTTGCGAAAAACGTGATGGTTGTTAGCCTTACTTTTTTTGAACGGATAAAATTTATAGTCACGGATTCCGAATGTTTTGTTTATTTTGGATTATCAATGTAATTATGAGTAGATCTACGTTTAGTTTGCTTCAATATGTCGCCCCGTTCGCCTGCAATTCAGGTTCGAAACAAAATGTGGCCGAATTTCAAAATACGAAACTTCCAATAACCACTGCTTTCCACAAGCATCCAACCGGTAGTTTCGTATTCAACGTGTTGTATACTGTACCTATAATCATTTTGAACCAGAATTTAAACAAAAAAAAGTTTTCAGTTTTTTGCGAAAAAACGTGATGGTTAGCCTTACTTTTTTTGAACGGATAAAATTTATAGTCACGGATTCCGAATGTTTTGTTTATTTTGGATTATCAATGTAATTATGAGTAGATCTACGTTTAGTTTGCTTCAATATGTCGCCCCGTTCGCCTGCAATTCAGGTTCGAAACAAAATGTGGCCGAATTTCAAAATACGAAACTTCCAATAACCACTGCTTTCCACAAGCATCCAACCGGTAGTTTCGTGTTCAACGTGTTGTATACTGTACCTATAATCATTTTGAACCAGAATTTAAACAAAAAAAAGTTTTCAGTTTTTTGCGAAAAAACGTGATGGTTAGCCTTACTTTTTTTGAACGGATAAAATTTATAGTCACGGATTCCGAATGTTTTGTTTATTTTGGATTATCAATGTAATTATGAGTAGATCTACGTTTAGTTTGCTTCAATATGTCACTCCGTTCGCCTGCAATTCAGGTTCGAAACAAAATGTGGCCGAATTTCAAAATACGAAACTTCCAATAACCACTGCTTTCCACAAGCATCCAACCGGTAGTTTCGTGTTCAACGTGTTGTATACTGTACCTATAATCATTTTGAACCAGAATTTAAACAAAAAAAAGTTTTCAGTTTTTTGCGAAAAAACGTGATGGTTAGCCTTACTTTTTTTGAACGGATAAAATTTATAGTCACGGATTCCGAATGTTTTGTTTATTTTGGATTATCAATGTAATTATGAGTAGATCTACGTTTAGTTTGCTTCAATATGTCACTCCGTTCGCCTGCAATTCAGGTTCGAAACAAAATGTGGCCGAATTTCAAAATACGAAACTTCCAATAACCACTGCTTTCCACAAGCATCCAACCGGTAGTTTCGTGTTCAACGTGTTGTATACTGTACCTATAATCATTTTGAACCAGAATTTAAAGAAAAAAAAGTTTTCAGTTTTTTGCGAAAAACGTGATGGTTGTTAGCCTTACTTTTTTTGAACGGATAAAATTTATAGTCACGGATTCCGAATGTTTTGTTTATTTTGGATTATCAATGTAATTATGAGTAGATCTACGTTTAGTTTGCTTCAATATGTCGCCCCGTTCGCCTGCAATTCAGGTTCGATACAAAATGTGGCCGAATTTCAAAATACGAAACTTCCAATAACCACTGCTTTCCACAAGCATCCAACCGGTAGTTTCGTGTTCAACGTGTTGTATACTGTACCTATAATCATTTTGAACCAGAATTTAAACAAAAAAAAGTTTTCAGTTTTTTGCGAAAAAACGTGATGGTTAGCCTTACTTTTTTTGAACGGATAAAATTTATAGTCACGGATTCCGAATGTTTTGTTTATTTTGGATTATCAATGTAATTATGAGTAGATCTACGTTTAGTTTGCTTCAATATGTCGCCCCGTTCGCCTGCAATTCAGGTTCGAAACAAAATGTGGCCGAATTTCAAAATACGAAACTTCCAATAACCACTGCTTTCCACAAGCATCCAACCGGTAGTTTCGTGTTCAACGTGTTGTATACTGTACCTATAATCATTTTGAACCAGAATTTAAACAAAAAAAAGTTTTCAGTTTTTTGCGAAAAAACGTGATGGTTAGCCTTACTTTTTTTGAACGGATAAAATTTATAGTCACGGATTCCGAATGTTTTGTTTATTTTGGATTATCAATGTAATTATGAGTAGATCTACGTTTAGTTTGCTTCAATATGTCACTCCGTTCGCCTGCAATTCAGGTTCGAAACAAAATGTGGCCGAATTTCAAAATACGAAACTTCCAATAACCACTGCTTTCCACAAGCATCCAACCGGTAGTTTCGTGTTCAACGTGTTGTATACTGTACCTATAATCATTTTGAACCAGAATTTAAACAAAAAAAAGTTTTCAGTTTTTTGCGAAAAACGTGATGGTTGTTAGCCTTACTTTTTTTGAACGGATAAAATTTATAGTCACGGATTCCGAATGTTTTGTTTATTTTGGATTATCAATGTAATTATGAGTAGATCTACGTTTAGTTTGCTTCAATATGTCGCCCCGTTCGCCTGCAATTCAGGTTCGAAACAAAATGTGGCCGAATTTCAAAATACGAAACTTCCAATAACCACTGCTTTCCACAAGCATCCAACCGGTAGTTTCGTGTTCAACGTGTTGTATACTGTACCTATAATCATTTTGAACCAGAATTTAAACAAAAAAAAATTTTCAGTTTTTTGCAAAAAACGTGATGGTTAGCCTTACTTTTTTTGAACGGATAAAATTTATAGTCACGGATTCCGAATGTTTTGTTTATTTTGGATTATCAATGTAATTATGAGTAGATCTACGTTTAGTTTGCTTCAATATGTCGCCCCGTTCGCCTGCAATTCAGGTTCGAAACAAAATGTGGCCGAATTTCAAAATACGAAACTTCCAATAACCACTGCTTTCCACAAGCATCCAACCGGTAGTTTCGTGTTCAACGTGTTGTATACTGTACCTATAATCATTTTGAACCAGAATTTAAACAAAAAAAAGTTTTCAGTTTTTTGCGAAAAAACGTGATGGTTAGCCTTACTTTTTTTGAACGGATAAAATTTATAGTCACGGATTCCGAATGTTTTGTTTATTTTGGATTATCAATGTAATTATGAGTAGATCTACGTTTAGTTTGCTTCAATATGTCGCCCCGTTCGCCTGCAATTCAGGTTCGAAACAAAATGTGGCCGAATTTCAAAATACGAAACTTCCAATAACCACTGCTTTCCACAAGCATCCAACCGGTAGTTTCGTGTTCAACGTGTTGTATACTGTACCTATAATCATTTTGAACCAGAATTTAAACAAAAAAAAGTTTTCAGTTTTTTGCGAAAAAACGTGATGGTTAGCCTTACTTTTTTTGAACGGATAAAATTTATAGTCACGGATTCCGAATGTTTTGTTTATTTTGGATTATCAATGTAATTATGAGTAGATCTACGTTTAGTTTGCTTCAATATGTCGCCCCGTTCGCCTGCAATTCAGGTTCGAAACAAAATGTGGCCGAATTTCAAAATACGAAACTTCCAATAACCACTGCTTTCCACAAGCATCCAACCGGTAGTTTCGTGTTCAACGTGTTGTATACTGTACCTATAATCATTTTGAACCAGAATTTAAACAAAAAAAAGTTTTCAGTTTTTTGCGAAAAAACGTGATGGTTGTTAGCTTACTTTTTTTGAACGGATAAAATTTATAGTCACGGATTCCGAATGTTTTGTTTATTTTGGATTATCAATGTAATTATGAGTAGATCTACGTTTAGTTTGCTTCAATATGTCGCCCCGTTCGCCTGCAATTCAGGTTCGAAACAAAATGTGGCCGAATTTCAAAATACGAAACTTCCAATAACCACTGCTTTCCACAAGCATCCAACCGGTAGTTTCGTGTTCAACGTGTTGTATACTGTACCTATAATCATTTTGAACCAGAATTTAAACAAAAAAAAGTTTTCAGTTTTTTGCGAAAAAACGTGATGGTTGTTAGCCTTACTTTTTTTGAACGGATAAAATTTATAGTCACGGATTCCGAATGTTTTGTTTATTTTGGATTATCAATGTAATTATGAGTAGATCTACGTTTAGTTTGCTTCAATATGTCGCCCCGTTCGCCTGCAATTCAGGTTCGAAACAAAATGTGGCCGAATTTCAAAATACGAAACTTCCAATAACCACTGCTTTCCACAAGCATCCAACCGGTAGTTTCGTGTTCAACGTGTTGTATACTGTACCTATAATCATTTTGAACCAGAATTTAAACAAAAAAAAGTTTTCAGTTTTTTGCGAAAAAACGTGATGGTTGTTAGCCTTACTTTTTTTGAACGGATAAAATTTATAGTCACGGATTCCGAATGTTTTGTTTATTTTGGATTATCAATGTAATTATGAGTAGATCTACGTTTAGTTTGCTTCAATATGTCGCCCCGTTCGCCTGCAATTCAGGTTCGAAACAAAATGTGGCCGAATTTCAAAATACGAAACTTCCAATAACCACTGCTTTCCAAAAGCATCCAACCGGTAGTTTCATGTTCAACGTGTTGTATACTGTACCTATAATCATTTTGAACCAGAATTTAAACAAAAAAAAGTTTTCAGTTTTTTGCGAAAAAACGTGATGGTTAGCCTTACTTTTTTTGAACGGATAAAATTTATAGTCACGGATTCCGAATGTTTTGTTTATTTTGGATTATCAATGTAATTATGAGTAGATCTACGTTTAGTTTGCTTCAATATGTCGCCCCGTTCGCCTGCAATTCAGGTTCGAAACAAAATGTGGCCGAATTTCAAAATACGAAACTTCCAATAACCACTGCTTTCCACAAGCATCCAACCGGTAGTTTCGTGTTCAACGTGTTGTATACTGTACCTATAATCATTTTGAACCAGAATTTAAACAAAAAAAAGTTTTCAGTTTTTTGCGAAAAAACGTGATGGTTAGCCTTACTTTTTTTGAACGGATAAAATTTATAGTCACGGATTCCGAATGTTTTGTTTATTTTGGATTATCAATGTAATTATGAGTAGATCTACGTTTAGTTTGCTTCAATATGTCGCCCCGTTCGCCTGCAATTCAGGTTCGAAACAAAATGTGGCCGAATTTCAAAATACGAAACTTCCAATAACCACTGCTTTCCACAAGCATCCAACCGGTAGTTTCGTGTTCAACGTGTTGTATACTGTACCTATAATCATTTTGAACCAGAATTTAAACAAAAAAAAGTTTTCAGTTTTTTGCGAAAAAACGTGATGGTTAGCCTTACTTTTTTTGAACGGATAAAATTTATAGTCACGGATTCCGAATGTTTTGTTTATTTTGGATTATCAATGTAATTATGAGTAGATCTACGTTTAGTTTGCTTCAATATGTCGCCCCGTTCGCCTGCAATTCAGGTTCGAAACAAAATGTGGCCGAATTTCAAAATACGAAACTTCCAATAACCACTGCTTTCCAAAAGCATCCAACCGGTAGTTTCATGTTCAACGTGTTGTATACTGTACCTATAATCATTTTGAACCAGAATTTAAACAAAAAAAAGTTTTCAGTTTTTTGCGAAAAAACGTGATGGTTAGCCTTACTTTTTTTGAACGGATAAAATTTATAGTCACGGATTCCGAATGTTTTGTTTATTTTGGATTATCAATGTAATTATGAGTAGATCTACGTTTAGTTTGCTTCAATATGTCGCCCCGTTCGCCTGCAATTCAGGTTCGAAACAAAATGTGGCCGAATTTCAAAATACGAAACTTCCAATAACCACTGCTTTCCACAAGCATCCAACCGGTAGTTTCGTGTTCAACGTGTTGTATACTGTACCTATAATCATTTTGAACCAGAATTTAAACAAAAAAAAGTTTTCAGTTTTTTGCGAAAAAACGTGATGGTTAGCCTTACTTTTTTTGAACGGATAAAATTTATAGTCACGGATTCCGAATGTTTTGTTTATTTTGGATTATCAATGTAATTATGAGTAGATCTACGTTTAGTTTGCTTCAATATGTCGCCCCGTTCGCCTGCAATTCAGGTTCGAAACAAAATGTGGCCGAATTTCAAAATACGAAACTTCCAATAACCACTGCTTTCCACAAGCATCCAACCGGTAGTTTCGTGTTCAACGTGTTGTATACTGTACCTATAATCATTTTGAACCAGAATTTAAAGAAAAAAAAGTTTTCAGTTTTTTGCGAAAAACGTGATGGTTGTTAGCCTTACTTTTTTTGAACGGATAAAATTTATAGTCACGGATTCCGAATGTTTTGTTTATTTTGGATTATCAATGTAATTATGAGTAGATCTACGTTTAGTTTGCTTCAATATGTCGCCCCGTTCGCCTGCAATTCAGGTTCGAAACAAAATGTGGCCGAATTTCAAAATACGAAACTTCCAATAACCACTGCTTTCCACAAGCATCCAACCGGTAGTTTCGTGTTCAACGTGTTGTATACTGTACCTATAATCATTTTGAACCAGAATTTAAACAAAAAAAAGTTTTCAGTTTTTTGCGAAAAAACGTGATGGCTAGCCTTACTTTTTTTGAACGGATAAAATTTATAGTCACGGATTCCGAATGTTTTGTTTATTTTGGATTATCAATGTAATTATGAGTAGATCTACGTTTAGTTTGCTTCAATATGTCACCCCGTTCGCCTGCAATTCAGGTTCGAAACAAAATGTGGCCGAATTTCAAAATACAAAACTTCCAATAACCACTGCTTTCCACAAGCATCCAACCGGTAGTTTCGTGTTCAACGTGTTGTATACTGTACCTATAATCATTTTGAACCAGAATTTAAAGAAAAAAAAGTTTTCAGTTTTTTGCGAAAAACGTGATGGTTGTTAGCCTTACTTTTTTTGAACGGATAAAATTTATAGTCACGGATTCCGAATGTTTTGTTTATTTTGGATTATCAATGTAATTATGAGTAGATCTACGTTTAGTTTGCTTCAATATGTCGCCCCGTTCGCCTGCAATTCAGGTTCGAAACAAAATGTGGCCGAATTTCAAAATACGAAACTTCCAATAACCACTGCTTTCCACAAGCATCCAACCGGTAGTTTCGTGTTCAACGTGTTGTATACTGTACCTATAATCATTTTGAACCAGAATTTAAACAAAAAAAAGTTTTCAGTTTTTTGCGAAAAAACGTGATGGTTAGCCTTACTTTTTTTGAACGGATAAAATTTATAGTCACGGATTCCGAATGTTTTGTTTATTTTGGATTATCAATGTAATTATGAGTAGATCTACGTTTAGTTTGCTTCAATATGTCGCCCCGTTCGCCTGCAATTCAGGTTCGAAACAAAATGTGGCCGAATTTCAAAATACGAAACTTCCAATAACCACTGCTTTCCACAAGCATCCAACCGGTAGTTTCGTGTTCAACGTGTTGTATACTGTACCTATAATCATTTTGAACCAGAATTTAAACAAAAAAAAGTTTTCAGTTTTTTGCGAAAAAACGTGATGGTTAGCCTTACTTTTTTTGAACGGATAAAATTTATAGTCACGGATTCCGAATGTTTTGTTTATTTTGGATTATCAATGTAATTATGAGTAGATCTACGTTTAGTTTGCTTCAATATGTCGCCCCGTTCGCCTGCAATTCAGGTTCGAAACAAAATGTGGCCGAATTTCAAAATACGAAACTTCCAATAACCACTGCTTTCCAAAAGCATCCAACCGGTAGTTTCATGTTCAACGTGTTGTATACTGTACCTATAATCATTTTGAACCAGAATTTAAACAAAAAAAAGTTTTCAGTTTTTTGCGAAAAAACGTGATGGTTAGCCTTACTTTTTTTGAACGGATAAAATTTATAGTCATGGATTCCGAATGTTTTGTTTATTTTGGATTATCAATGTAATTATGAGTAGATCTACGTTTAGTTTGCTTCAATATGTCGCCCCGTTCGCCTGCAATTCAGGTTCGAAACAAAATGTGGCCGAATTTCAAAATACGAAACTTCCAATAACCACTGCTTTCCACAAGCATCCAACCGGTAGTTTCGTGTTCAACGTGTTGTATACTGTACCTATAATCATTTTGAACCAGAATTTAAACAAAAAAAAGTTTTCAGTTTTTTGCGAAAAAACGTGATGGTTAGCCTTACTTTTTTTGAACGGATAAAATTTATAGTCACGGATTCCGAATGTTTTGTTTATTTTGGATTATCAATGTAATTATGAGTAGATCTACGTTTAGTTTGCTTCAATATGTCGCCCCGTTCGCCTGCAATTCAGGTTCGAAACAAAATGTGGCCGAATTTCAAAATACGAAACTTCCAATAACCACTGCTTTCCAAAAGCATCCAACCGGTAGTTTCATGTTCAACGTGTTGTATACTGTACCTATAATCATTTTGAACCAGAATTTAAACAAAAAAAAGTTTTCAGTTTTTTGCGAAAAAACGTGATGGTTAGCCTTACTTTTTTTGAACGGATAAAATTTATAGTCACGGATTCCGAATGTTTTGTTTATTTTGGATTATCAATGTAATTATGAGTAGATCTACGTTTAGTTTGCTTCAATATGTCGCCCCGTTCGCCTGCAATTCAGGTTCGAAACAAAATGTGGCCGAATTTCAAAATACGAAACTTCCAATAACCACTGCTTTCCACAAGCATCCAACCGGTAGTTTCGTGTTCAACGTGTTGTATACTGTACCTATAATCATTTTGAACCAGAATTTAAACAAAAAAAAGTTTTCAGTTTTTTGCGAAAAAACGTGATGGTTAGCCTTACTTTTTTTGAACGGATAAAATTTATAGTCACGGATTCCGAATGTTTTGTTTATTTTGGATTATCAATGTAATTATGAGTAGATCTACGTTTAGTTTGCTTCAATATGTCGCCCCGTTCGCCTGCAATTCAGGTTCGAAACAAAATGTGGCCGAATTTCAAAATACGAAACTTCCAATAACCACTGCTTTCCACAAGCATCCAACCGGTAGTTTCGTGTTCAACGTGTTGTATACTGTACCTATAATCATTTTGAACCAGAATTTAAACAAAAAAAAGTTTTCAGTTTTTTGCGAAAAAACGTGATGGTTAGCCTTACTTTTTTTGAACGGATAAAATTTATAGTCACGGATTCCGAATGTTTTGTTTATTTTGGATTATCAATGTAATTATGAGTAGATCTACGTTTAGTTTGCTTCAATATGTCGCCCCGTTCGCCTGCAATTCAGGTTCGAAACAAAATGTGGCCGAATTTCAAAATACGAAACTTCCAATAACCACTGCTTTCCACAAGCATCCAACCGGTAGTTTCGTGTTCAACGTGTTGTATACTGTACCTATAATCATTTTGAACCAGAATTTAAACAAAAAAAAGTTTTCAGTTTTTTGCGAAAAAACGTGATGGTTAGCCTTACTTTTTTTGAACGGATAAAATTTATAGTCACGGATTCCGAATGTTTTGTTTATTTTGGATTATCAATGTAATTATGAGTAGATCTACGTTTAGTTTGCTTCAATATGTCGCCCCGTTCGCCTGCAATTCAGGTTCGAAACAAAATGTGGCCGAATTTCAAAATACGAAACTTCCAATAACCACTGCTTTCCACAAGCATCCAACCGGTAGTTTCGTGTTCAACGTGTTGTATACTGTACCTATAATCATTTTGAACCAGAATTTAAAGAAAAAAAAGTTTTCAGTTTTTTGCGAAAAACGTGATGGTTGTTAGCCTTACTTTTTTTGAACGGATAAAATTTATAGTCACGGATTCCGAATGTTTTGTTTATTTTGGATTATCAATGTAATTATGAGTAGATCTACGTTTAGTTTGCTTCAATATGTCGCCCCGTTCGCCTGCAATTCAGGTTCGAAACAAAATGTGGCCGAATTTCAAAATACGAAACTTCCAATAACCACTGCTTTCCACAAGCATCCAACCGGTAGTTTCGTGTTCAACGTGTTGTATACTGTACCTATAATCATTTTGAACCAGAATTTAAACAAAAAAAAGTTTTCAGTTTTTTGCGAAAAAACGTGATGGTCAGCCTTACTTTTTTTGAACGGATAAAATTTATAGTCACGGATTCCGAATGTTTTGTTTATTTTGGATTATCAATGTAATTATGAGTAGATCTACGTTTAGTTTGCTTCAATATGTCACCCCGTTCGCCTGCAATTCAGGTTCGAAACAAAATGTGGCCGAATTTCAAAATACAAAACTTCCAATAACCACTGCTTTCCACAAGCATCCAACCGGTAGTTTCGTGTTCAACGTGTTGTATACTGTACCTATAATCATTTTGAACCAGAATTTAAACAAAAAAAAGTTTTCAGTTTTTTGCGAAAAACGTGATGGTTGTTAGCCTTACTTTTTTTGAACGGATAAAATTTATAGTCACGGATTCCGAATGTTTTGTTTATTTTGGATTATCAATGTAATTATGAGTAGATCTACGTTTAGTTTGCTTCAATATGTCGCCCCGTTCGCCTGCAATTCAGGTTCGAAACAAAATGTGGCCGAATTTCAAAATACGAAACTTCCAATAACCACTGCTTTCCACAAGCATCCAACCGGTAGTTTCGTGTTCAACGTGTTGTATACTGTACCTATAATCATTTTGAACCAGAATTTAAAGAAAAAAAAGTTTTCAGTTTTTTGCGAAAAACGTGATGGTTGTTAGCCTTACTTTTTTTGAACGGATAAAATTTATAGTCACGGATTCCGAATGTTTTGTTTATTTTGGATTATCAATGTAATTATGAGTAGATCTACGTTTAGTTTGCTTCAATATGTCGCCCCGTTCGCCTGCAATTCAGGTTCGAAACAAAATGTGGCCGAATTTCAAAATACGAAACTTCCAATAACCACTGCTTTCCACAAGCATCCAACCGGTAGTTTCGTGTTCAACGTGTTGTATACTGTACCTATAATCATTTTGAACCAGAATTTAAACAAAAAAAAGTTTTCAGTTTTTTGCGAAAAAACGTGATGGTTAGCCTTACTTTTTTTGAACGGATAAAATTTATAGTCACGGATTCCGAATGTTTTGTTTATTTTGGATTATCAATGTAATTATGAGTAGATCTACGTTTAGTTTGCTTCAATATGTCGCCCCGTTCGCCTGCAATTCAGGTTCGAAACAAAATGTGGCCGAATTTCAAAATACGAAACTTCCAATAACCACTGCTTTCCACAAGCATCCAACCGGTAGTTTCGTGTTCAACGTGTTGTATACTGTACCTATAATCATTTTGAACCAGAATTTAAACAAAAAAAAGTTTTCAGTTTTTTGCGAAAAAACGTGATGGTTAGCCTTACTTTTTTTGAACGGATAAAATTTATAGTCACGGATTCCGAATGTTTTGTTTATTTTGGATTATCAATGTAATTATGAGTAGATCTACGTTTAGTTTGCTTCAATATGTCGCCCCGTTCGCCTGCAATTCAGGTTCGAAACAAAATGTGGCCGAATTTCAAAATACGAAACTTCCAATAACCACTGCTTTCCAAAAGCATCCAACCGGTAGTTTCATGTTCAACGTGTTGTATACTGTACCTATAATCATTTTGAACCAGAATTTAAACAAAAAAAAGTTTTCAGTTTTTTGCGAAAAAACGTGATGGTTAGCCTTACTTTTTTTGAACGGATAAAATTTATAGTCACGGATTCCGAATGTTTTGTTTATTTTGGATTATCAATGTAATTATGAGTAGATCTACGTTTAGTTTGCTTCAATATGTCGCCCCGTTCGCCTGCAATTCAGGTTCGAAACAAAATGTGGCCGAATTTCAAAATACGAAACTTCCAATAACCACTGCTTTCCACAAGCATCCAACCGGTAGTTTCGTGTTCAACGTGTTGTATACTGTACCTATAATCATTTTGAACCAGAATTTAAACAAAAAAAAGTTTTCAGTTTTTTGCGAAAAAACGTGATGGTTAGCCTTACTTTTTTTGAACGGATAAAATTTATAGTCACGGATTCCGAATGTTTTGTTTATTTTGGATTATCAATGTAATTATGAGTAGATCTACGTTTAGTTTGCTTCAATATGTCGCCCCGTTCGCCTGCAATTCAGGTTCGAAACAAAATGTGGCCGAATTTCAAAATACGAAACTTCCAATAACCACTGCTTTCCACAAGCATCCAACCGGTAGTTTCGTGTTCAACGTGTTGTATACTGTACCTATAATCATTTTGAACCAGAATTTAAACAAAAAAAAGTTTTCAGTTTTTTGCGAAAAAACGTGATGGTTGTTAGCCTTACTTTTTTTGAACGGATAAAATTTATAGTCACGGATTCCGAATGTTTTGTTTATTTTGGATTATCAATGTAATTATGAGTAGATCTACGTTTAGTTTGCTTCAATATGTCGCCCCGTTCGCCTGCAATTCAGGTTCGAAACAAAATGTAGCCGAATTTCAAAATACGAAACTTCCAATAACCACTGCTTTCCACAAGCATCCAACCGGTAGTTTCGTGTTCAACGTGTTGTATACTGTACCTATAATCATTTTGAACCAGAATTTAAACAAAAAAAAGTTTTCAGTTTTTTGCGAAAAACGTGATGGTTGTTAGCCTTACTTTTTTTGAACGGATAAAATTTATAGTCACGGATTCCGAATGTTTTGTTTATTTTGGATTATCAATGTAATTATGAGTAGATCTACGTTTAGTTTGCTTCAATATGTCGCCCCGTTCGCCTGCAATTCAGGTTCGAAACAAAATGTGGCCGAATTTCAAAATACGAAACTTCCAATAACCACTGCTTTCCACAAGCATCCAACCGGTAGTTTCGTGTTCAACGTGTTGTATACTGTACCTATAATCATTTTGAACCAGAATTTAAACAAAAAAAGTTTTCAGTTTTTTGCGAAAAACGTGATGGTTGTTAGCCTTACTTTTTTTGAACGGATAAAATTTATAGTCACGGATTCCGAATGTTTTGTTTATTTTGGATTATCAATGTAATTATGAGTAGATCTACGTTTAGTTTGCTTCAATATGTCGCCCCGTTCGCCTGCAATTCAGGTTCGAAACAAAATGTGGCCGAATTTCAAAATACGAAACTTCCAATAACCACTGCTTTCCACAAGCATCCAACCGGTAGTTTCGTGTTCAACGTGTTGTATACTGTACCTATAATCATTTTGAACCAGAATTTAAACAAAAAAAAGTTTTCAGTTTTTTGCGAAAAACGTGATGGTTGTTAGCCTTACTTTTTTTGAACGGATAAAATTTATAGTCACGGATTCCGAATGTTTTGTTTATTTTGGATTATCAATGTAATTATGAGTAGATCTACGTTTAGTTTGCTTCAATATGTCGCCCCGTTCGCCTGCAATTCAGGTTCGAAACAAAATGTGGCCGAATTTCAAAATACGAAACTTCCAATAACCACTGCTTTCCACAAGCATCCAACCGGTAGTTTCGTGTTCAACGTGTTGTATACTGTACCTATAATCATTTTGAACCAGAATTTAAACAAAAAAAAGTTTTCAGTTTTTTGCGAAAAACGTGATGGTTGTTAGCCTTACTTTTTTTGAACGGATAAAATTTATAGTCACGGATTCCGAATGTTTTGTTTATTTTGGATTATCAATGTAATTATGAGTAGATCTACGTTTAGTTTGCTTCAATATGTCGCCCCGTTCGCCTGCAATTCAGGTTCGAAACAAAATGTGGCCGAATTTCAAAATACGAAACTTCCAATAACCACTGCTTTCCACAAGCATCCAACCGGTAGTTTCGTGTTCAACGTGTTGTATACTGTACCTATAATCATTTTGAACCAGAATTTAAACAAAAAAAGTTTTCAGTTTTTTGCGAAAAACGTGATGGTTGTTAGCCTTACTTTTTTTGAACGGATAAAATTTATAGTCACGGATTCCGAATGTTTTGTTTATTTTGGATTATCAATGTAATTATGAGTAGATCTACGTTTAGTTTGCTTCAATATGTCGCCCCGTTCGCCTGCAATTCAGGTTCGAAACAAAATGTGGCCGAATTTCAAAATACGAAACTTCCAATAACCACTGCTTTCCACAAGCATCCAACCGGTAGTTTCGTGTTCAACGTGTTGTATACTGTACCTATAATCATTTTGAACCAGAATTTAAACAAAAAAAGTTTTCAGTTTTTTGCGAAAAACGTGATGGTTGTTAGCCTTACTTTTTTTGAACGGATAAAATTTATAGTCACGGATTCCGAATGTTTTGTTTATTTTGGATTATCAATGTAATTATGAGTAGATCTACGTTTAGTTTGCTTCAATATGTCGCCCCGTTCGCCTGCAATTCAGGTTCGAAACAAAATGTGGCCGAATTTCAAAATACGAAACTTCCAATAACCACTGCTTTCCACAAGCATCCAACCGGTAGTTTCGTGTTCAACGTGTTGTATACTGTACCTATAATCATTTTGAACCAGAATTTAAACAAAAAAAAGTTTTCAGTTTTTTGCGAAAAACGTGATGGTTGTTAGCCTTACTTTTTTTGAACGGATAAAATTTATAGTCACGGATTCCGAATGTTTTGTTTATTTTGGATTATCAATGTAATTATGAGTAGATCTACGTTTAGTTTGCTTCAATATGTCGCCCCGTTCGCCTGCAATTCAGGTTCGAAACAAAATGTGGCCGAATTTCAAAATACGAAACTTCCAATAACCACTGCTTTCCACAAGCATCCAACCGGTAGTTTCGTGTTCAACGTGTTGTATACTGTACCTATAATCATTTTGAACCAGAATTTAAACAAAAAAAGTTTTCAGTTTTTTGCGAAAAACGTGATGGTTGTTAGCCTTACTTTTTTTGAACGGATAAAATTTATAGTCACGGATTCCGAATGTTTTGTTTATTTTGGATTATCAATGTAATTATGAGTAGATCTACGTTTAGTTTGCTTCAATATGTCGCCCCGTTCGCCTGCAATTCAGGTTCGAAACAAAATGTGGCCGAATTTCAAAATACGAAACTTCCAATAACCACTGCTTTCCACAAGCATCCAACCGGTAGTTTCGTGTTCAACGTGTTGTATACTGTACCTATAATCATTTTGAACCAGAATTTAAACAAAAAAAAGTTTTCAGTGTTTTGCGAAAAAACGTGATGGTTGTTAGCCTTACTTTTTTTGGACGGATAAAATTTATAGTCACGGATTCCGAATGTTTTGTTTATTTTGGATTATCAATGTAATTATGAGTAGATCTACGTTTAGTTTGCTTCAATATGTCGCCCCGTTCGCCTGCAATTCAGGTTCGAAACAAAATGTGGCCGAATTTCAAAATACGAAACTTCCAATAACCACTGCTTTCCACAAGCATCCAACCGGTAGTTTCGTGTTCAACGTGTTGTATACTGTACCTATAATCATTTTGAACCAGAATTTAAACAAAAAAAGTTTTCAGTTTTTTGCGAAAAACGTGATGGTTGTTAGCCTTACTTTTTTTGAACGGATAAAATTTATAGTCACGGATTCCGAATGTTTTGTTTATTTTGGATTATCAATGTAATTATGAGTAGATCTACGTTTAGTTTGCTTCAATATGTCGCCCCGTTCGCCTGCAATTCAGGTTCGAAACAAAATGTGGCCGAATTTCAAAATACGAAACTTCCAATAACCACTGCTTTCCACAAGCATCCAACCGGTAGTTTCGTGTTCAACGTGTTGTATACTGTACCTATAATCATTTTGAACCAGAATTTAAACAAAAAAAAGTTTTCAGTTTTTTGCGAAAAAACGTGATGGTTAGCCTTACTTTTTTTGAACGGATAAAATTTATAGTCACGGATTCCGAATGTTTTGTTTATTTTGGATTATCAATGTAATTATGAGTAGATCTACGTTTAGTTTGCTTCAATATGTCGCCCCGTTCGCCTGCAATTCAGGTTCGAAACAAAATGTGGCCGAATTTCAAAATACGAAACTTCCAATAACCACTGCTTTCCACAAGCATCCAACCGGTAGTTTCGTGTTCAACGTGTTGTATACTGTACCTATAATCATTTTGAACCAGAATTTAAACAAAAAAAAGTTTTCAGTTTTTTGCGAAAAAACGTGATGGTTGTTAGCCTTACTTTTTTTGAACGGATAAAATTTATAGTCACGGATTCCGAATGTTTTGTTTATTTTGGATTATCAATGTAATTATGAGTAGATCTACGTTTAGTTTGCTTCAATATGTCGCCCCGTTCGCCTGCAATTCAGGTTCGAAACAAAATGTAGCCGAATTTCAAAATACGAAACTTCCAATAACCACTGCTTTCCACAAGCATCCAACCGGTAGTTTCGTGTTCAACGTGTTGTATACTGTACCTATAATCATTTTGAACCAGAATTTAAACAAAAAAAAGTTTTCAGTTTTTTGCGAAAAACGTGATGGTTGTTAGCCTTACTTTTTTTGAACGGATAAAATTTATAGTCACGGATTCCGAATGTTTTGTTTATTTTGGATTATCAATGTAATTATGAGTAGATCTACGTTTAGTTTGCTTCAATATGTCGCCCCGTTCGCCTGCAATTCAGGTTCGAAACAAAATGTGGCCGAATTTCAAAATACGAAACTTCCAATAACCACTGCTTTCCACAAGCATCCAACCGGTAATTTCGTGTTCAACGTGTTGTATACTGTACCTATAATCATTTTGAACCAGAATTTAAACAAAAAAAAGTTTTCAGTTTTTTGCGAAAAAACGTGATAGTTAGCCTTACTTTTTTTGAACGGATAAAATTTATAGTCACGGATTCCGAATGTTTTGTTTATTTTGGATTATCAATGTAATTATGAGTAGATCTACGTTTAGTTTGCTTCAATATGTCGCCCCGTTCGCCTGCAATTCAGGTTCGAAACAAAATGTGGCCGAATTTCAAAATACGAAACTTCCAATAACCACTGCTTTCCACAAGCATCCAACCGGTAGTTTCGTGTTCAACGTGTTGTATACTGTACCTATAATCATTTTGAACCAGAATTTAAACAAAAAAAAGTTTTCAGTTTTTTGCGAAAAACGTGATGGTTGTTAGCCTTACTTTTTTTGAACGGATAAAATTTATAGTCACGGATTCCGAATGTTTTGTTTATTTTGGATTATCAATGTAATTATGAGTAGATCTACGTTTAGTTTGCTTCAATATGTCGCCCCGTTCGCCTGCAATTCAGGTTCGAAACAAAATGTGGCCGAATTTCAAAATACGAAACTTCCAATAACCACTGCTTTCCACAAGCATCCAACCGGTAGTTTCGTGTTCAACGTGTTGTATACTGTACCTATAATCATTTTGAACCAGAATTTAAACAAAAAAAAGTTTTCAGTTTTTTGCGAAAAAACGTGATGGTTAGCCTTACTTTTTTTGAACGGATAAAATTTATAGTCACGGATTCCGAATGTTTTGTTTATTTTGGATTATCAATGTAATTATGAGTAGATCTACGTTTAGTTTGCTTCAATATGTCACCCCGTTCGCCTGCAATTCAGGTTCGAAACAAAATGTGGCCGAATTTCAAAATACGAAACTTCCAATAACCACTGCTTTCCACAAGCATCCAACCGGTAGTTTCGTGTTCAACGTGTTGTATACTGTACCTATAATCATTTTGAACCTGAATTTAAACAAAAAAAAGTTTTCAGTTTTTTGCGAAAAAACGTGATGGTTAGCCTTACTTTTTTTGAACGGATAAAATTTATAGTCACGGATTCCGAATGTTTTGTTTATTTTGGATTATCAATGTAATTATGAGTAGATCTACGTTTAGTTTGCTTCAATATGTCGCCCCGTTCGCCTGCAATTCAGGTTCGAAACAAAATGTGGCCGAATTTCAAAATACGAAACTTCCAATAACCACTGCTTTCCACAAGCATCCAACCGGTAGTTTCGTGTTCAACGTGTTGTATACTGTACCTATAATCATTTTGAACCAGAATTTAAACAAAAAAAAGTTTTCAGTTTTTTGCGAAAAAACGTGATGAGCCTTACTTTTTTTGAACGGATAAAATTTATAGTCACGGATTCCGAATGTTTTGTTTATTTTGGATTATCAATGTAATTATGAGTAGATCTACGTTTAGTTTGCTTCAATATGTCGCCCCGTTCGCCTGCAATTCAGGTTCGAAACAAAATGTGGCCGAATTTCAAAATACGAAACTTCCAATAACCACTGCTTTCCACAAGCATCCAACCGGTAGTTTCGTGTTCAACGTGTTGTATACTGTACCTATAATCATTTTGAACCTGAATTTAAACAAAAAAAAGTTTTCAGTTTTTTGCGAAAAAACGTGATGGTTAGCCTTACTTTTTTTGAACGGATAAAATTTATAGTCACGGATTCCGAATGTTTTGTTTATTTTGGATTATCAATGTAATTATGAGTAGATCTACGTTTAGTTTGCTTCAATATGTCGCCCCGTTCGCCTGCAATTCAGGTTCGAAACAAAATGTGGCCGAATTTCAAAATACGAAACTTCCAATAACCACTGCTTTCCACAAGCATCCAACCGGTAGTTTCGTGTTCAACGTGTTGTATACTGTACCTATAATCATTTTGAACCAGAATTTAAACAAAAAAAAGTTTTCAGTTTTTTGCGAAAAAACGTGATGAGCCTTACTTTTTTTGAACGGATAAAATTTATAGTCACGGATTCCGAATGTTTTGTTTATTTTGGATTATCAATGTAATTATGAGTAGATCTACGTTTAGTTTGCTTCAATATGTCGCCCCGTTCGCCTGCAATTCAGGTTCGAAACAAAATGTGGCCGAATGTCAAAATACGAAACTTCCAATAACCACTGCTTTCCACAAGCATCCAACCGGTAGTTTCGTGTTCAACGTGTTGTATACTGTACCTATAATCATTTTGAACCAGAATTTAAACAAAAAAAAGTTTTCAGTTTTTTGCGAAAAAACGTGATGGCTAGCCTTACTTTTTTTGAACGGATAAAATTTATAGTCACGGATTCCGAATGTTTTGTTTATTTTGGATTATCAATGTAATTATGAGTAGATCTACGTTTAGTTTGCTTCAATATGTCGCCCCGTTCGCCTGCAATTCAGGTTCGAAACAAAATGTGGCCGAATTTCAAAATACGAAACTTCCAATAACCACTGCTTTCCACAAGCATCCAACCGGTAGTTTCGTGTTCAACGTGTTGTATACTGTACCTATAATCATTTTGAACCAGAATTTAAACAAAAAAAAGTTTTCAGTTTTTTGCGAAAAAACGTGATGAGCCTTACTTTTTTTGAACGGATAAAATTTATAGTCACGGATTCCGAATGTTTTGTTTATTTTGGATTATCAATGTAATTATGAGTAGATCTACGTTTAGTTTGCTTCAATATGTCGCCCCGTTCGCCTGCAATTCAGGTTCGAAACAAAATGTGGCCGAATTTCAAAATACGAAACTTCCAATAACCACTGCTTTCCACAAGCATCCAACCGGTAGTTTCGTGTTCAACGTGTTGTATACTGTACCTATAATCATTTTGAACCAGAATTTAAACAAAAAAAAGTTTTCAGTTTTTTGCGAAAAAACGTGATGGTTAGCCTTACTTTTTTTGAACGGATAAAATTTATAGTCACGGATTCCGAATGTTTTGTTTATTTTGGATTATCAATGTAATTATGAGTAGATCTACGTTTAGTTTGCTTCAATATGTCGCCCCGTTCGCCTGCAATTCAGGTTCGAAACAAAATGTGGCCGAATTTCAAAATACGAAACTTCCAATAACCACTGCTTTCCACAAGCATCCTACCGGTAGTTTCGTGTTCAACGTGTTGTATACTGTACCTATAATCATTTTGAACCAGAATTTAAACAAAAAAAAGTTTTCAGTTTTTTGCGAAAAAACGTGATGGTTAGCCTTACTTTTTTTGAACGGATAAAATTTATAGTCACGGATTCCGAATGTTTCGTTTATTTTGGATTATCAATGTAATTATGAGTAGATCTACGTTTAGTTTGCTTCAATATGCCACTCCGTTCGCCTGCAATTCAGGTTCGAAACAAAATGTGGCCGAATTTCAAAATACGAAACTTCCAATAACCACTGCTTTCCACAAGCATCCAACCGGTAGTTTCGTGTTCAACGTGTTGTATACTGTACCTATAATCATTTTGAACCAGAATTTAAACAAAAAAAAGTTTTCAGTTTTTTGCGAAAAAACGTGATGGTTAGCCTTACTTTTTTTGAACGGATAAAA
Organism: Nephrotoma appendiculata; assembly: GCA_947310385.1. Lineage (NCBI taxonomy): Eukaryota > Metazoa > Arthropoda > Insecta > Diptera > Tipulidae > Nephrotoma > Nephrotoma appendiculata. Next base: position 288,966,945 of record OX371223.1, read on the forward strand.
TTTATAGTCACGGATTCCGAATGTTTTGTTTATTTTGGATTATCAATGTAATTATGAGTAGATCTACGTTTAGTTTGCTTCAATATGTCGCCTCGTTCGCCTGCAATTCAGACTGTGTGTAGATTGTGTGTTTGTTGTCATTATTTACGTTCAGTAAAATTTTTGTGGATGATGATCCGAATGCTGCGACATTGTTGTTGGCAATTCGAGTGTCGTTGGTGTTGACGTCGGCAATGAACCGGAAATACATGGTTCCTGCCTATCGGTTTAAACTGGCCTATTATATTAGTATTGACATTGAGTTGCAATCTGAAAAATAAGTCAATAACACTTACTATAATAATCTTTTCTTAAATCTATCTTCCATCCGTCTGCTGAATTTGGAAGAGTATCAAATTTCGTCAAAACTAATTCTAATCGAATTTAATACCTCACCTGTACACCGGACATTAATATACAACCCGTATCTAAATGACACACAAAAATTTTCCAATCTTCACCCAAACTTCCTTCCTTATCAATATGAATCGTAATTCCATGAACTCTTCCTTTCGAAATAAATCAGAATTTGAAAGAAAGATCGTCTTACGATTAAAACCATAAATGACAACAACAACAACAATAGCAAAGTAAATTCATTACGATAAGGTATTATAGGTATAGAGTTGTTGTTACATATAGAAATTGAAAATTGTTTGTTTCAATTTGAATGATTTTGTGTCTTCTGCTGCTGCCTCAATAAGCGCAATTATCCATTGTTCATAATTTAAGGTAATTTTTTGCCTATGAACAGGTAAATAATTTTTGTTTTTTATATTTATGTTTTGTTTCATTTTTAACTGTTTGCATGCCGCCACCACTTATTGTCGCACAGGTAAAATCTATAAATATTTCTGCACTGAGTGATACCGACATCAGTTTCTGTTTCAAGTGCCTTAAGTGAAGTTGTGATATTATTAACCCACGACGAATACAAAAATGCGAAAAAATTATTTATACTCGTGTACAACAATAGTGGTTGTGTTACTCTTGCTACAATTGGATTTTATCGTTGGACAACCGCAACCATTGCAACCGGTGACAGCTGCGACCGGAAATTTTGATGATCCCACTAATCCTCGGAATAACGAGCTAGTGGAAAATCGAAATTTTATTCATAATCGAAATGACGTGATAAATGGTCGCGGTCGAGGATGGGTGCAAACTGCACAGCAAATGTTGGGTGGACCGACCGGCCAAATTATGGTGAATGTGGCGAAAGAATTAATAAATCGATCGGCTGGGAACAGTCAGGTATACTTTTCTTTTCTAAATCGCGTTCCATTAGATTTCACTTCAATGAAATTTAACTAGATCGTAACCCCATTTGTGTAGAATCGAATAAATCATACTTGATTTCTACTTACAGATCTTAAGTTTAAATCTCACCAATTTATTAATACTCATCCTATTGAAAGCGTTAATATTTGCCGCCGGTTTAATCGGTGCGGGTAATTGGAGCCATTACGCAAGAGGACGAGGATTAGAAAATCGTAAGTGTGACATATTATCATGTTATATGATTGTACATCGTAATACAATAGGGTGTGATTAGAAACGCTATAAGACATTTTTACATAATCGGTCGCATACACAATCGAAATCATGAAGCGAGGCGTCTTCTATCACTTTTGATTTCAGCTGAACTAATTGCGTACCGTACCTTTATACTATTGTTAGTCACAAGTTGTTAAACTTTTATTGTATTTTTATGCTTTGCATTAACTAAACAGCACCATTGTTGGATGCAAGCGAAACACCGCTGCTTATTGGATTTTTGGCGGCCCAAGGTTCCCAACAGGATGGTTGTTTACAGCGAGCGGCGTGTAATCAACCCGAAACGGCATCGGAATATCTGCGTGCGGCACGTGCTATTCTTAAGGGATCGGAAATATTTGATCAGTATGTATTTCATATATAAATTTTGAAGTCGATTGAAGTATACTTACCGCTTTTATATGCACAGAAAAATTCAGGTAAATCCACGTTACAACCAATTGGTGTTCATGCTTGAACAGGCGACCGTTGAAGGTATGGAAGGTGCTCCGTGTGATATGATCTATTCGTGTTTGATATAAAAATTCAAATTTCGTCGGTTTTAAAAATGGTTTTTATTTTTGTTTCTTGTAAATTTTAGAAAAAAAAAACAATTATTTATAGTCAATAAATTAATGAAAATTAATTAAATTTAATTTTAATGGTTTATCAAAGTTCATTTGTTGAATCATCGTTTTGTATCGCCTTTATGTATTCTGGGTAGTTTAGGTAACCATCATGGTTTAAATCAGCAAAATTAAGGAAGTCATCGATCACCTCTGGTAATTAGATACAATAATTTTTTTTATTAATATTTAGATGCTGAACATATTTACATAATTAAAATGTTTAAATATGATTTGATTCTTCTAAAGCCCAAGAGTGCAGGGCAAAGAAACCCAATAACATTTATCCACATAAAATGAAGTTGAGTATTCAAAAGTCGGCGAAGGTTCGTTTTGCTCGCTAGCACGGAAATCGATTAATCTAACGTCCTCCACAGCAAACGTCTCTCCTCATCAAATCAACTGTATCAGTATCAATGAAAACAACAGGAACCCTGAGCGAACAAGGCACCAACGTGTCAATAATTGCTGCTAAGAAGAGATACAAGAAAACGCCTGGAAAATGTGAGGCGCCGGACTGTCAACATATTTCCTAAGCCAAGCGAATTAGACTTTTGAAAGTGGTTTTTCTTCATAAAATTCATGTAACCGGCAAATCGATCAATTTCACATTCTGTATTTCTCGTCGACGACATGATGAAGGCTTTATCAGGTTGGATGCTGTAATATACTACAGATCTATATAAAAAAGTGTACAAAAAATAAGGTCACTTTCCCCCCAAACCCCATGCACAAACTTTGTGATCGTTTGGTTATGGTTCCAGCCCCCCCTCCCCCCTTTTGAAAAAATTTTAATTCAACATTTGAAAAAAAAAAGTTTAAATTTCGGTCCGACCTAACGAAAAAATTCGATCCAAACTAATACACAAACCAGTGCCGTATATGTATACGGCCGTCTAACAAAGTTTTGAGTGTATATGTATGCAGTCCCAGAAGCGAAAATGATTATAGTGAACATGCCAATATTGGTGGAATGACGGTGAGATGTCCACATTGTGATGCAGCCAAATTTCGAGGTGAAACGCCTCGCGTGTGTTGTGCTAATGGCAAAGTGAGAGTGCCAGCATTTTAGTCTCCCCCCGATCCACTTCATTCATTTATTTTTGGAGCGTCGCAAACGTTTAAGCATCTCACATTCAAGAATACAATGCGGCATTTCAAATGACTTCTTTTGGTGCGACCAAAATTATAAGAGACAATTTCATGCCGACGTTTAAGGTGACTACTTCATGCGGAATATCATATGAAAAATGCGATCTGAGCAGTAATTTTTTTTGATGTGTTCAAGAATTCTGACCCAGCACCTAATTACATTTCACAAATATTACAGATTCAAAGTCAGATTTATCATCGAACTGGTTCCTTATTACCATATCCTGATGCTGATCATGAATTTTTGCAAATCTATTTTATCGGAGATGCAAATCGTGAATTGGATCGGCGTAGTACAATTGCTGCGCGTGCAAAGCAATAAATTGTTTCTGAACTTCAAACATTCTTACATCATCACAATGAATTAATTCGATTGTTTAAGACCGCTCTCGATCGTATGCAATCTGATGATCACAGAACGGTTATCAGGGCTGACAAAACGCCCTTTGGAGAGCATGCGAGATGATTTAATGCACCAATAATTGATGAAGTGGCCATTGTAATTGTTGGAGACCAGTTTCAATCTCGCGATATTGAGCTACATCGAAGAAATGAAGTAGTACGGCGTGTTTCAGAGCTTCACCGCAACTATGATGCATTACAATAACCATTATTGCACTGGAAAGGTGACGGCGGCTATCATAAAAATATACGAATGATAGCTCCGCGAACCGGTAAAATATAATGCGCGTGAAATATTTACTAAATCTATCCTAAGTGTTAAATTTTTTTAGGGATGGTTTAGGAAAAATTTCACACTCCTCCGGACAGCCGTGAAATATTTCCTAACGAAATCCTATGTATACTAGTGTTAGTGAAAATAGTCTTAAAAGCGAACATTTATGCGAGAAGTTATTTTAGAGAAACTCCTATTTTAAAAAATATGGAAATTAGCTGATACAAACGAATTAAAAAATTTAAATTAAATTTAAACATAAAAACCATTTACAACTAAACTCTGCTGGAAATTTTGCCAAGTACTCATCGATTCCACTATGTTTCTATGTTAGTCGTATAAAATATCAATTTAATTTTTTGACCATCCACCATCAACTTTACTTTTTACCAATATAATAGTTTTATTGAATCATCAAACACCATCTAATTACAAATGGGGAAATAAAATATGGTCATGGTGAAAGAGAAGAACTAAAGTAAAAGTTCACTCAGATATGATAAACGATAGTAATTTAGATAGAATTTACACTCCTTTTCCAAGTAAGAACTGACAACAGATTCAATACTGTAGAAAGATATATTAAATGACAATGTCCATGTTAATTTTCAGAATTTTGTCATAGTTCTGACATGGGCAAATGTGGCCCCGAAACGTGTGAGCTATAATTTACAATATTTTTGCCATTCAAACGATTACTAATCGAGATTTTGCCCGGTTCTCATCGATACCGTTATGTTTTCCAGAAAGATATATCAAATGCCAAAGTCCATGTTAATTTTCAGAATTTTGTCATAGTTCTGGCATGGGCAAATATGGCCCCGAAACGTGTGAGTTATAATTTACAGTATTTTTGCCATTCAAACGATTAATAATCGAGATTTTGCCCGGTTCGTACAGAAATGGGGCTACATTATGTCGATTTCAGATGGCCTACACTAATTGTCGACAGTCGCCGAAGTTTCAGGTAATCCCTGTGAAAACCGCCACAGAAGAAAATTTCTTAGTAAATTTTTTGTTGAAAATCGTTACATACTGAGACTGGTACGAACACCCTTTCCACCTCGTACAGAAATGGGGCTACATTATTTCGCTTTCAGATAGCCTACACTAATTGTCGATAGTCGCCGAAGTTTCAGGTAATCTGAAAGTTAACATGGACATTGGCATTTGATATATCTTTCTGGAAAACATAACGAGATCGATGAGAACCGGGCAAAATCTCGATTAGTAATCGTTAGAATGGCAAAAATACTGTAAATTATAACTCACACGTTTCGGGGCCATATTTGCCCATGCCAGAACTATGACAAAATTCTGAAAATTAACATGGACATTGGCATTTGATATATCTTTCTGGAAAACATAACGAGATCGATGAGAACCGGGCAAAATCTCAATTAGTAATCGTTTGAATGGCAACATACTGTAAATTATAACTCACACGTTTCGGGGCCATATTTGCCCATGCCAGAACTATGACAGAATTCTGAAAATTAACATGGACATTGGCATTTGATATATCTTTCTGGAAAACATAACGAGATCGATGAGAACCGGGCAAAATCTCGATTAGTAATCGTTAGAATGGCAAAAATACTGTAAATTATAACTCACACGTTTCGGGGCCATATTTGCCCATGCCAGAACTATGACAAAATTCTGAAAATTAACATGGACATTGGCATTTGATATATCTTTCTGGAAAACATAACGAGATCGATGAGAACCGGGCAAAATCTCAATTAGTAATCGTTAGAATGGCAAAAATACTGTAAATTATAACTCACACGTTTCGGGGCCATATTTGCCCATGCCAGAACTATGACAGAATTCTGAAAATTAACATGGACATTGGCATTTGATATATCTTTCTGGAAAACATAACGAGATCGATGAGAACCGGGCAAAATCTCGATTAGTAATCGTTAGAATGGCAAAAATACTGTAAATTATAACTCACACGTTTCGGGGCCATATTTGCCCATGCCAGAACTATGACAGAATTCTGAAAATTAACATGGACATTGGCATTTGATATATCTTTCTGGAAAACATAACGAGATCGATGAGAACCGGGCAAAATCTCGATTAGTAATCGTTAGAATGGCAAAAATACTGTAAATTATAACTCACACGTTTCGGGGCCATATTTGCCCATGCCAGAACTATGACAGAATTCTGAAAATTAACATGGACATTGGCATTTGATATATCTTTCTGGAAAACATAACGAGATCGATGAGAACCGGGCAAAATCTCGATTAGTAATCGTTAGAATGGCAAAAATACTGTAAATTATAACTCACACGTTTCGGGGCCATATTTGCCCATGCCAGAACTATGACAGAATTCTGAAAATTAACATGGACATTGGCATTTGATATATCTTTCTGGAAAACATAACGAGATCGATGAGAACCGGGCAAAATCTCGATTAGTAATCGTTAGAATGGCAAAAATACTGTAAATTATAACTCACACGTTTCGGGGCCATATTTGCCCATGCCAGAACTATGACAGAATTCTGAAAATTAACATGGACATTGGCATTTGATATATCTTTCTGGAAAACATAACGAGATCGATGAGAACCGGGCAAAATCTCGATTAGTAATCGTTTGAATGGCAAAAATACTGTAAATTATAACTCACACGTTTCGGGGCCATATTTGCCCATGCCAGAACTATGACAGAATTCTGAAAATTAACATGGACATTGGCATTTGATATATCTTTCTGGAAAACATAACGAGATCGATGAGAACCGGGCAAAATCTCGATTAGTAATCGTTAGAATGGCAAAAATACTGTAAATTATAACTCACACGTTTCGGGGCCATATTTGCCCATGCCAGAACTATGACAGAACTCTAAAAATTAACATGGGCATTGGCATTTGATATATCTTTCTGGAAAACATAACGAGATCGATGAGAACCGGGCAAAATCTCGATTAGTATTCGTTTGAATGGCAAAATACTGTGAATTATAACTCACACGTTTCGGGGCCATATTTGCCCATGCCAGAACTATGACAGAATTCTGAAAATTAACATGGACATTGGCATTTGATATATCTTTCTGGAAAACATAACGAGATCGATGAGAACCGGGCAAAATCTCGATTAGTAATCGTTAGAATGGCAAAAATACTGTAAATTATAACTCACACGTTTCGGGGCCATATTTGCCCATGCCAGAACTATGACAGAATTCTGAAAATTAACATGGACATTGGCATTTGATATATCTTTCTGGAAAACATAACGAGATCGATGAGAACCGGGCAAAATCTCGATTAGTAATCGTTAGAATGGCAAAAATACTGTAAATTATAACTCACACGTTTCGGGGCCATATTTGCCCATGCCAGAACTATGACAGAATTCTGAAAATTAACATGGACATTGGCATTTGATATATCTTTCTGGAAAACATAACGAGATCGATGAGAACCGGGCAAAATCTCGATTAGTAATCGTTTGAATGGCAAAAATACTGTAAATTATAACTCACACGTTTCGGGGCCATATTTGCCCATGCCAGAACTATGACAGAATTCTGAAAATTAACATGGACATTGGCATTTGATATATCTTTCTGGAAAACATAACGAGATCGATGAGAACCGGGCAAAATCTCGATTAGTAATCGTTAGAATGGCAAAAATACTGTAAATTATAACTCACACGTTTCGGGGCCATATTTGCCCATGCCAGAACTATGACAGAATTCTGAAAATTAACATGGACATTGGCATTTGATATATCTTTCTGGAAAACATAACGAGATCGATGAGAACCGGGCAAAATCTCGATTAGTAATCGTTAGAATGGCAAAAATACTGTAAATTATAACTCACACGTTTCGGGGCCACATTTGCCCATGCCAGAACTATGACAAAATTCTGAAAATTAACATGGACATTGGCATTTGATATATCTTTCTGGAAAACATAACGAGATCGATGAGAACCGGGCAAAATCTCGATTAGTAATCGTTAGAATGGCAAAAATACTGTAAATTATAACTCACACGTTTCGGGGCCATATTTGCCCATGCCAGAACTATGACAGAACTCTAAAAATTAACATGGGCATTGGCATTTGATATATCTTTCTGGAAAACATAACGAGATCGATGAGAACCGGGCAAAATCTCGATTAGTATTCGTTTGAATGGCAAAATACTGTGAATTATAACTCACACGTTTCGGGGCCATATTTGCCCATGCCAGAACTATGACAAAATTCTGAAAATTAACATGGACATTGGCATTTAATATATCTTTCTGGAAAATATAACGAGATCGATGAGAACCGGGCAAAATCTCGATTAATAATCGTTTGAATGGCAAAAATACTGTAAATTATAACTCACACGTTTCGGGGCCATATTTGCCCATGCCAGAACTATGACAAAATTCTGAAAATTAACATAGACATTGGCATTTGATATATCTTTCTGGAAAACATAACGGCATTAATGAGAACCGGGCAAAATCTCGATTAGTAATCGTATGAATGGCAAAAATACTATAAATTATAACTCACACGTGTCGAGGCCATATTTGCCCAAGCCAGAACTATGACAAAATTCTTAACATCATTACGTTTATTGGATTTTAGTATCATAAATGCACGGCGAGATTGATGAGCATTTTTCTAAATTTTGACTAGAGTATCTATGAAATCTAAAAATTCAACAAACTTTAATTTAATTTTAAGTTTATCTTGTTACGATATACTCGTATAGCATAATGTTTTTATATCACATTATTAATTGTTTTATAATTAATGGTATTTTAAACATATTGGTACGGTAGAATTTGGAGATATACGAGTACGTATTAAAAATTTACAATATGTTTACTTTATGGTGGAATTTTCTAAACAATTTTAAAAAATTATTTACGCCTAAATGTTGTTTTTTGTGTATATCCACTAATGCACACACACAATTTTTACTTAGGATTTTTTTAGTAAATATTTCACGTCAGTAAAATATATATGAATTCAATTTATTTATTTCAAAACAAGACATGATTTTAAATTTTGCGATTGCAAGAATACATACACTTGCGAGATGCAATAGTGAATGATGGTATAATGTTAATGATATCGGACGTTTAACAATATTACCATCGACATATGTTGGCAGTCCGCTCCACATGCACGAATATACGCAAGATGCATTGTCATACGTTCGCAAATATGGTCGTCCCGACCTATTCATAACATTCACATGCAATCCACAGTGGGCTGACATAAAAAACAATTTATTTGATGGTCAGAATACTACAGATCGACACGATATAACAGCACGTGTATTTCGACAGAAAGTAAAAGCACTGAGGGATTTGATTATGAAATTGCGAAATTTTGGAGAGGTGCGTTGCTGGATGTATTCGATTGAATGGCAAAAGAGAGGGCTGCCGCACGCGCACATCTTGATAGGGCTGGTTCGTAAAATAACACCCGATCAAATTGATAATATTATATCAGCTGAAATTCCTGACGAAATCACGAAAAATATGATCCATGGCCCTTGAGTTCAAATAAATTTGAATTCACCATGCATGATCGATGGAAAATGTACAAAACGGTATCCAAGAGCATATTAACTTCGGATACAATTACAGGTGACGACGGATACCCGTTGTACCGACGTCGGTCACCGGAGGATAATGGCCATACAACAACAATTAAAATACGCAATCAAGACGTTGAAGTTGATATTCGTTGGATTGTGTCTTATTCTCCACTATTGTCAAAAGTATTTCAGGCTCACATAAATGTTGAGTACTGTAAATCTGTGAAGTTCGATTAAATACATTTGTAAATATGTGAATAAAGACAGTGATATGGCTGTTTTTGGAGTAGCTGGTGACAATAGCAACGATGAAATCGCCCAATATCAAATGGAGCGCTACATTAGCACAAATGAAGCTCTTTGGAGAATTTATTCATTTCCAATTCATGAGCGATATCCTGCTGTAGTTCATTTGGCTGTTCATCTTGAAAATGGCCAGCGTGTGTATTTTACCAATGCAAATGTACAGCAGAGAGCAGCACAGCCACCAGCAACAACATTAACTGCATTATTTCAATTGTGTGAAAACGATGAATTTACCAGAGTGTTGCTGTATTCAGATGTAACGCATTATTTCAGTTGGACTGCAAATAAATGGCAACGACGTAAACAAGGAACACTTGTTGATGGCCATCCGGGTGTTTTTTGTGCAAATACCATGGGAAGATTATACACAGTTCATCCAAACAATGCAGAATGTTATTATTTGCGATAATTTCAACATTTGCGAAGAGTAAATGGTCATTTATGTGTGACGTATCGTGAAGCATGTCCTCAATTAGGTTTACTTGAAAATGATGTGCATTGGGATTTAACGCTTCATGAAGCATCGATTGCTTCTTCTCCACATCAAATTATACGTAGTATTTCTTTTGTAAAAATGGAATTATACGAGTAACTACACACAATATTAGAAAATTTCAATTTAAAGTGGAAAACTGTGAGATAGCAAAATCCAACTATGAAAAACCATGGGGAAACAACAATAATAATTAATAATCTACATTATCTACGAATATTCAATATACTCTACGAATTCTAGACATTGTTTACATCAAAATTAATTGTCTACGCTATTTTTGACACCAACATGTCGACAATTCCAGAATACGTGTAGACGCACCACTCTGTCGAACAGTGGGACGCAAAACACATTATTAGTCGCAGATGGTATTTATGACGAAGTAACCAATCAACTGTTGCATGTCACAACCACTATCTAAGATTATGATACCGTCGACAACACAATCAAGTTATTATGGGAAATGAGGAACCTTACATTACTTCGAGAGCCAAGACAAAATTAATTCAAAAGTGAGTGGCGTAACGAATACACATTATCGCAACCAAGGCGGAAGATAACAGAGTGCTTGCCTTTCATCGACAACTCATCACCACGGAAGGTTACGATAAGGTGTTATCTTCGAGCGGCGATTTTCTAAGAATTGTCAACTCCATCTAGAATGCAAGAAATTCTTACACTTGGAATCGGGTTATATGGACGATGTATACATAACAGCAACAACAACCCACTAGATCGTGTACCCACCAAAGTTTGTGCAATTTTTGATGGGCTCCGAAGCTTCAATATACCATCTTCGAATACTGACCCTTTTTCGTCAACATAAATTCATTATCTTTACAGATATTAAACAAGTGTATTATCGATTTGCTTCGTACCTTGCAATTTGTACAATTAAGCAATAAGCAGGAGACGAACAGGAGAGTTTCCGAATAGCAGTCGAACTCGCATTGAGAGATTTCTATGTCAACGATGTGATGGCCAGTTCATATAAAATTGTTACATTAATTGCAATCTAGAGGCAAGTGCCCTCCTCCGATGTCATGGCTTCAAGTTACGGAAATGGTCTTCGATTAGCAAACAAGGAACCGGGATCTTTCCGCGAACATCAGAGTTAACTCAGGCTACTGGAGTGAATTGGTCTCTCTCGGACGATTGCTTGCTAGAACCAACATCTGGGAATTTCCGATCGTTTAAAATAATAAAATCGTCGTCCAACCTCAAATAGAGTTCAAAACACCTTGATTTTCCTGTGGAATCCATAAATCACGAGTTCAAAAATTTCAAAGCATAAAGAATTTTGTATTCAACGCTTTTCTGAACCTTTAAATTTTAAAAAATTCCAGATTATGTTGATAGTAAGACCCAAGACATCAAATGTCGGTTCCAATCTTACGATCTCAGTCAAATCAATCAATTTTAAATTTTTTTATACTCTCTTTCACTCTCTCGCATCGTTATCATTACTTTACGCCTAATCAGCCAACTCGAGGACGTACGGCTATAGGCCGATTTAAGACCATCTGCACATTGCAAAAATAATTTGTTTGATATTTTTTAATTATAATTATGGCAACCAGTTAGGATCTAACTTAAACACTCTTAACCTAAAATTTTGCCAGAATTAGAGTGCTTATATTACAATAAAGAAGGATACAGCAGCATTTGGAAGCTTCAATCTGAATATCTATAAATGTTAGTATTGAATAAAAAATTATAAAAACGCAATCTTACCAATAATCCGATCCAATTCATTATCTACATTATTATCTAGTTCACCACCCTCCCGCATCTCGTGATGATGTAAATGTCCCGATCGATGTGTCGCCGCCTGTAACATTTCGAGTCCGTCCAGCACATCATTATGATCGGAATCGTGTACTTTAAAATAATAGAAATTCTTTTCGTCGTTCGTCATTTCACTTAACAATTTGCTATCGGCTGCCGCCCATGGTCCCAAATCATCACGCAAATGTTCACGCTCATGGTCCGCATGCTCATCCAATTTGGGCGGATGCAGCTGTGCTTCTTGGCCCCGTGGATGGTGTGGCCCCCGTCGACCATCAACATTTTCGATCAATTTGATCAAAACTATTAGAATAAAAAATTTTACGGGGGCCATCGTCACTATTGTCATCATTATGTGCGAGTTATCCACTGTGCGTAAATATATAAAAATCTGAAACGAGAAATTGATGAAAGACATAAAGACCCTCATTATTATATCCTTTCATGCACCCCTGGTATATTTATATTATATACATGGTAAATTATTTTTAAATTGATTTCAACTTTGAAATATAAGAAACAAAAAGGACAAGGACGACCCTTTTTGTGTGACTCTATGTCTGTGTGTGTGTGTGTGTGTGTGCTAAAATAAAGTTTCAATTATCCTTAAATAGAAACATATAATTTAAGGATGCAACATGATTTCGATTTTATTTGAAGTGACAACAATACTTTTAGAGTAGAGGATAAAATAGAAAATTTCAACATTCTGATCTGTAATTATTCATTCATCGTACACATTTTGATGACAAAGTGGCGAGAGAATGATGTACGCGAATACCGAGGGATTCTAAATGGACACAAATGTTATGATTTTTTTTTTAAATTTTGGAAAGAATTCTCCTACTTATCCGTTTCTTATCAATTTATAATTGCGTTTAAATTATAGACGTTCGGTATATATTCTTATCAACCCCGATTTTATTAAAGTGTTTAGTCGATATATGGAAATTATAGATGCTACAAATTGTTTGCAGTTTTATGCAAATTCTTTGTACCCTAATTTCAAAAATAGTAAATATGAATGAAACTCAAAATTATTGGATCGTTTTATGCCTTTAGGCGTAAGATTGACAAATCAAAATTATGGTTCACTAGAATACGGGATGTAATTGATGGTTCGAAATAATTTTTTGTCAAACATTTTTATGGCGGCCGACACTCCGCTATTACGATGCCTATTGCACAGCACATAAATCGTGTAAAGAAAACATCTACAACAGTCGCAAGCACCACCAACTACTATTCAGAAACTGTTTTGATTTAGTCAGACCACCATATGTAAGAAGCATGCATAATAAATTGTAAACTATTAAGTAAATATTTTGTCCAATTAAATTTGGAAACTTCTTATTGCCAAGATTTCTAATGTAAACTTCTTTGGATTTTTCGAAAAAAAGTTACCCGGTTTTTGTGTAAAAGAACATGAAAAAATATTACCCGATGTTTGTCATAGTATTTGTAAAAAACGAAAATTTTTTTTTGTTTTTGAAATGTTGACATTCCAAAATTACATTTGTTTGGTGCGAGTCATTAGTGAAAAAAAAATTCAAAAATATTATTATGGAGTTTAATTTGTGTGATCACGAAATAGTTTTTGATGCGGAAGGTTTTGTAATGTACGAAAACGATTCTGTATACCTGCAGAATATAACCAGTGAGAAATTATTTGTAAATTGTTTCATTTATATAAATTGAATTAAATTTTAATTTTTATTGTAGCTGGTGTTATCATAGCGGCCAAATATACGGAAGTGGCAAACTTTTATAATCTCAAAATGGTTAATAATAATGTACCTGGTGTGTGTGAAAGTTACAAATGAAATAATTTGCTTATTAATTTTTCTTTTATATTATAGAATTAAATGCAGTAGAAACCCAACCTCAAACCATTGAGATTGTGGCGCCAATAAATTGTGAAAATGGTATGTGCTAAGAATAAATTTACTAAATAATTTTCCTATTTGTTATTAATACAATTATATTTTATTATTGATTCTATAGATTTACTGCCGCCGGTACAAGAGGATCGGCGTCCTATGAAGTGGACTGAGGGGCAAACGAAGTACATGCTCAGTTTATATGGAAATAATTTTGGTGAAGTTGGGCTTAAAAAGGAAGTAAGGAGCTAGAAAAAAAACTCCATCAGGTGTTTTCAGAACTTCAAGTAGAGGCCCGATATAAATGTATTATGAGAAGACGCAAGAAGGTGTTAGATAACAACTCCACAAGTGGTGCGGTATATGCAAAGGCTATATATGAGGTAGAAATTGACTCCATCGTCGCTTTAGATGACTCGCTGTCACCCGATTCGATCATATCACCCCGCGGTGTGGTGGGTAAATTTAGTTCAACGTCTGCTCTACCATCAAAGGCGATAAAAACAAACATTGATGTATCAAGGTCCAAGCCCTGTCCTACACCATCTCCTTCCGCACGTTATTCATCAACCATACCAAAACTAACCTCACCATCTCCCTTGTCATTACCATCACCACCATCCCTCCTATCATTACCATCATCCATACCAACACCATATTCAAACCTAGCATTACCATCATCCTTACCAACCCCACCATCATCCCTAGCATTGCCATCATCCTCACGAATACCAATACCCTTATCGTCATCATCCTCATCAATACCTTTAACATCTCCATTATCACTATCATCCTCATCATTACAATCTATCTCACCTATACCATTATTCTCGTCATCAGCTTTCCAAATTTCTATTCCCGGACCATCTTCTTCGCGAGCCTGCGGTACCCCAAAATCAACACAAAGACAAAGCAGTTCGTCATCACACCAAGCTCTAACTCAAGAATTTATTTTATTGCAACGCCAAAGAAACGAAATGATCTCAAACTACTTAAAGAATAAGGAAAAAAGAGAGCATGAGGTGAAAATTGAAAAAGAAAATTTACGGTTGGAGAAAGAAGAGCGGAGGAAAGAGAAAGAGCAGCGCCAGAAGTTGAAGCAGGATCAGAGGCAACAGCGTCATTTACAAAATTTGCAAATGGTTAAACACTTGCTAGAACTGAGCAAAAAAGAATAATTTATGTTTAGTTTTTAATTTTTTGTTTATTAAAAATTATGTATTTGTTTTATTTTAAAGATTATTCATAATTCTTATTCGTTTTATTTCACCTAAATGTTTAAGTACAGCTTCAGACATAGTTTCTGTATTTTCATCAGTATTAGCGGTTCTTACTATTTCTTCTGCAACGCTTTCTATATCATCCCAACTATCACCATTGTCTATACACAAGTTATGCAATACACAGCAAGCTAGAACAAATTTACACATTCTCTGAACTGTAAAAAAGTCTAGCCGAACCAACTGCCGAAACCTTTGTTTTAGTAATCCGAAGGCGTTTTCTATTTTGACCCTACTTTGGCAATGCTTTTTATTATACACCCTCTTTTGATTCGTTAAATCATCGTAATCCTTGAATGGGGTTAATAAATAATCCCTTAATGGATAGGCTGCGTCTCCTAATAGGTGATACTTCTCTCCACAAATTTCCGGCAAATTTTTTGAAATGATCGACAACTTAAAGACTCTAGCATTATGAATCTTGCTTGGTGTACCTACAGAAGCATCCATAAATTTCTTATTGGCATCACAAATTCCTTGTAATGTTATAGAAATTAGACCATGTCGGTTGACGTACGTGGAGCGAATATTATGTGCGGGTTTCTTGATGTAAATAAGGCACCCATCGATGCAGCCTAAAATGTCTGGAAAACCAGCGAGCTGAAATTTAAAAAAAAAAAATATAAATAAACTTTTCAGAAATAAGTCGTTGTTTATGTTGCTTACCTGTTCAAATTCTCGGGATTTCACAACCTTTTCATCTTCTGACTCAGGAAATTTTATAATTTCTGGCGAAATATCATACAAAAAAGTCAAAATATTGGTTAAATGTTTATGGGATGCGGACGGGGCAACATTATATAGATTCGAGACTTCCCGGAAAGTGCTTTTGTTCGCAGCAAACCTACAAAAATTAATGAACAATTAATTAAAGTTTTCAAAATTTATGCCAGTTAGTATTTTATACCATAGGAATGATAAACATTGGGTTTACCCTTTCTTCCTCCGTACAATTTGGTTTTATAATGATGTGATCCCTGATACATTTCGATCAATTTATAAGCCACCCTCCTTGATAACCGAAAATGACCTCTAAACTGTAAAAACGTAATATAACTTTAATTAACACGATCTGGACAAATATTTTATACGTAAAATTTAAAACTATAGAAATATTATGAAGCTACTTACTTCATCAACTGAATATTTTTTCACTACCTCGTCTACAAAATTGTTAACCCGTTGCTTCTTATTCCTTTGAGGATTGTTAAATAAATTAAAAATGCCTTCGTCTCCTGAACACATAAAATTTAAGAGTGAAATACTGGACTCAGATGATGATAATGCAGATGACGACGAAGATGTAGTCAACAAATCAAGTAAGATACTCTCCATTACAGCGTATTTTAATATTTTACACTCATCCATCATTATCGCACGTTTAATAATAAAAGTTACCAATTTACGAATTAACAATATTAAAAATAATAACAATTTACGTATAATATATATATATATATATATATATATATATATATATATATATATATATATATATATATATATATATATATATATATATATATATATATATATATTTTCACAGAAAATTATTTATTCGCAATATAAAGTATTTAGAAAACAAAAAAAATCACAAGGCTCACGTTTATTCACAACGAAAATTAGCACAAAAATGATTTTTAAAACAAAAAATGGCGCGGTGGCTTTGTTTTGATGTTATGTTTGTTTTTTGTATATGTGTACGTAAAATTGGCCAAAATATCGCGATTTTTTAAAGTTAAACTGGGTAACTTTTCCGGGTAAGATTTTTTCTTCTAAAGAACGTGTAATGTCAAAATGTTACTGTGACAGCTCAACCCGTGTAAGTTTTTTTACCCTGACAGCTGAACCCGGGTAATATTTTGTTGCCTGATAGTTGCAAAGAATTTGACATAAGTTTCAAAGTTTTCAAACGGAAATTTAGAATAAAAGAAAATAATAGCGCGTTCATTTTGGCTGTCAGGCAAAAAAACTTACCCGAATTCAGCTGTCAGGGTAAAAAAACTTACACTGGTTGAGCTGTCAGGGTAACATTTTGACATTACGTGTTCATTATCAGAAAAAATTTTACCCGGACAAGTTACCCGGGTTAACTTTAAAAAATCGCGATTTTTTGTCAGATTTTTACGCATACATATATACAAAAGTAAACGTCACAACATAAATATGAAAACAAAGACACCGCGCAATTTGTACAATTTAATTTCGAATTAATTTTAATATTTAATAGATGTATTAAAATTGTGAGAACAATTTGTAATTTTGTGCGACGTATTTTCAAAATATCTTGTGTATTAAAATGTTGTGTAATTGCGGATTTATTACATTGAATACAATTCGGAAATGGGACAGCCGATGCGATCATCTTACCATTTCAAGCGATTCTGTGCCACATCGCTAATATTACAGTAAAACAGGATAATCATAAACGTAAATTAGATGTGCTTGAAAACTTAGTTTTAAATAAGCGTTTGACGGCTGTAGTCATGTGAGTAGATCGTTTGTTTAAATCACTAAATTATCTCCATTTAACTTTTGAATGAATATTACAGCAATAATTTAAGCGATTTGGACGTACTACTAATGGAATCGAAAGGTGCAAATTAGGCGACCAGCTGGTACAAATGAATTTAGCTAGCCACCGTAAAATGATCACACCGATGCACGGCGCCAATTGTAATCCCTTACCACAATAAGCTTAAGAGTGAAGGGTAGAGAAATCAACAATTGGATTGGCTAGATCGGACAAGACTGAATTAAATCAAATTTTTTTTTCCACTTTTGTCTTTATTTTATGAAAAATAAAATACATATTTTATTTTATATTTTACTATCGCATATTGTTCGTATAATAATTTTACGCCCATTCCAACCGTTTTCTATTAAATCGCGAGTAAAAGTCCCAGGCGAGAACGACTCGTTAGAATAATGCAGTTGTTAGAATTTGAAGCTCATTGTACAAACAAATCACGTGTGTATCCACTTTCAATATCGGAGCTAACACGACCATTGGGCTCGGAACTTTATTTAAATCCACCAAAGTGTGACACAACTGCAAATGCCGAAATTGAAACAGATTGTTACGGGCACCTTCAAAACTTTTCATCAATTTATTACTCATTCATTCGATTTGTGATTTAGCAAACTCAACAACATTTCTTTTATGTGCGAAATTATATAATTTCTTATATTATTAATTAAAAATTATTGGTATTGAGTTATAAATAAATTATTAAAATTGAAATACCGAAGACACTATTGAAAATTTTAATAGTATGTATTTTGCTTTATAATAATTATACCGATGCTAACAAGTTGAAATGTCTGACATTTTTAACAATAAACAATTTTTTGTCTTTCTTTTCACCAATACTACTACAAAAGTCAGGTAAATTTTTTTCGTGTTCATTTTGACAAAATCCGGGTAACTTTTTGTTGTATTTCAGAATGAACACGCTATAAGAAATGTTAAGAATTTAATGGTACGAAAATTTAGAATTGCAAAATTTAGAAATTATTCAATTTTGAAAATTGGAGTTCGAAATTAATAAATTGTCAAATGTTTAATTTAGAAATTCAGTATTGTTTGATAAATAAAATGTTTAGAAATGTAAAATTCTTCCGTTCGGAATTCGGTTTTTCAACTTTTAGTTAGTCACATCATTTTATAGAAAAAAAACTATTTATTTCTAAATAGCTAAACTTTAAATTTTCTAACTTTCTAACTTTTTAATTTAATAATTAATTAATGTTTAAATTTTTATATTTTATATAACAAATTATTAACAATCAATAATTCTGGTAATCTCCTGGGACATCAGGACTGGATAATATTTGATAACGGTTGCCTGCATTGCGCGTGGAGTAGAGACTTTAATTTGGTAACTACATACTGCAAATGATGTTTGTGGTGCTCGACATATCACGATTTTTTGTTACGCTTACGTCATCCGTTCACATGACACAATCAGCTCCGTTTATGTTGTTTTACTTAACCTAACAAATAAGCAGCGTCATATTTTAACGTAAAAATTGATATCTAGTCGGACTTCATATTTGTTCATTTTACATTGGACCTGCAGCTCGGGAGTCGCACTACAATGAACCTCGTGTTTGCTTTGAAGATAGTTCCCCCGACCAAAATTGGCTTATATCTGCTGGCTCGTCATCCGTCACTGAATATTGTATCTCGTTGTGCAGCTGCCCAAAAATGATTTATGGCTGTTATCTTTGGTGGCCATGACGTCCGGATATTATCGATTCCCTTATAATGAAATGTTAACTTGTCATCGTTATTTGAATTGTTATCACTGGTGTGGTTGCTTTAGTTGCTGTGATTCGTGATGTTTTCGAGCTGTGTGACGTTAGTGCGTTTTGATGGTTCAGCCGTTGGTTATTTTGGTGTACCCTTTCTCCTGGTCTGCTGGTTTCTGCTGTTCTTAAACACAATGATTTAGAGTTGATATACACAACTCTAAAGTTCCAATGACAGCCTCATTGCAAAATTTTTAAGATTCTCTATCCAATCATTTACTATTTTTTTGAACGTTAAACTTAACCTATCACCTATCTATAATAGATGGCGCTACCTCAATCCCACTTTGCTAACTTATCTGAATGGGGTTGAGCCAACCTCACATTTTCTTTCAACTAAACTTAATGTTATACTTTCCTAAAGCTAACTTCTACCTAAAGTTCTTTTTACCTAAAGTTCTTTTTATAAGATTAAAAAATAAAAAAAATTTCATGTGTTTAACTTAAACGTGGTATAACGGTTTACGAGTGTCTAAATACTAATCCTGTGATAGAAAACTTAGTTTTTTAATATTAAACTTAATATGTGACCTAGTGCTTAGTTTTATCTTAAGAATTATTTTTTACCAATTTTCTAATTAATCGGCTTGTGCAATTTCAGTTCAGCAATTTCAAACAGTTTCTGTGATATTATATTTAGTCTGTGTTAATTTATTTGTGCATTTTTGGTGTTTTAGTTACAGACGTGCTTCTGATAAGTATATTTGCATGTTTTTAGTTTAGCTCTAATTAGTCAGTTTTTTTTTTAAATTATATTCGATTTTATATATTAATTGAGTATATGTGTATACATATAAGTATATAATATACATTTTTTTCAATTATTTCACTTACTCATTCATATATTTTTTATCTGGTGCCGTAATTAATACTCAATAATACATACACATTGGTTATTAACGGGAACATTGTGAAGTGTTTTGTCATCCTATTTAAGCTAAACTTAACTGAAACCTGTGCCGCTTAACATTTTTTTTTAGTATTTGTTTTGCTTGTGCAAGTGGTTGTAATTTTTATTGACAATGACCTCACTAATCAAATGTTGTTTTTGTAATACGTCTTCCAATCATACATCCGAACGTGTTCCGTTATTACGTGTTGACGCAAATTTTATAAAAAAATTTGATTTTATTTGTATGAATTGTAAAAGCAATAATGTTAACGGACAACTTTTATTGTTAAATGAATCAATAGATGTAATTACTCGCAGTCTTGACGATTATAAAACCGGGTATAATGAAAACTGTAATCGTTTATTTAATATGGAGAAGAAGTTAAGTTTGTTGTGTAACAATTTAGACGAAATTTCGTCTTCCTTAGATCGTACCGAAGATTGCATTGCCGCTAATACTAAATCAATCGCGCTTTCTAATTTCGGCAACGAAATTTTTTTCGCAAAAATTACTAAGTTTATCGACAACTTTGATTCAATCATTAATGAAGCGGTCAGTATTAAGATTGAATCAGTTGTTTCCGGTGTTAAGAACATCTTGACCAACATCCAACACAACAATCAACTTACAACTGACAACATTAACAACAATATCAATAAACATCTTGCATCGAATACTAAAATAATCATGAGTTTATCCAACGATATTAATTCTCGTATATCGGCATGCACTACTGCAGATACCAGGTCGAGTAAAACCAATGATGAATCCCTAACCATGCAACTCGAGAAGGAATTGAAAGCTACCAGGGATGCTTGCCATGAACTAACGAACTCCTTTTTAATTCACAAACCAGCTTTAATTACAGATCGCGCTAATAATCTGAGTCTTCATCAGGAACTTTCCCCTGCCACAGCTATCAATCATTTAAATAACAGCCTAGCCCGTTCATCTGAAGTAGTTCCTGCTAGCATTGATACCAACTCCAGCAACTCTCAACACAGCAGCAACAGCAATATTAATCCTCCACACATTCTTAGGACTGTCGCTAAACCGAAAATTATATTTGTATCCCGGTTGTGTACCAATACAACTAACGCCGATGTTATATCACACGTTAATTTTATATTAAATCAGCACAACATCCAAGGACAAAATGTCAAATGTAAAAATATATCCCGCTTCAATGGACAAGTTGCGTCATTTGAATTAACCATTCCTGAAGCTATATTTGACGTATTACTTTCCCCAGAGTCATCCCAGAATCAGCCCGAAACCACTTATCTCAAAGAATATGTCGATTTCCGAAATAATTTTAATAACTTGGCAGTACCAAAAAACTTAAATGCCTGTCCCTCTACTACCAAAACGTAAGGGGACTGAGAACTAAATCTCGCGACGTCTTTTTAGCAATTCAAAGACTTCCATTTGATGTTTTTGCATTCACTGAGACCAATTTGAACAGTGATTTCAACAGTAACGAATTTTTTATCTCGGATTTTAACGTCTTCCGGAAAGATGGTTTTTATTGTTCAGACACGAATTTAACCGGTAGAGGGGTTCTTGTTGCAGTCCACATCAATTTTGATAGTCAAATTGTTATCATTCCCAACAATGATAGTATCGAGCTAATGTGTGTCAAAATTAAAAATAATAAAAATAATGTTTTTATTTTATGTTGCTATATTCGCCCACTAAGTCAGATTGTAAGCTATCAGCTTCTTACTAATGCTGTTGAATTCGTCCTTGACCTGATGAATACTAAAGATGACATCTTTGTTCTTGGTGATTTCAATCTCCCCGGACTTAGTTGGGATTATTCAGATGATAACACCCATTATGTTGCTTCGAATGCACTAACCGCCAAAGAAACTTTGTTCACTGACAATATGTTGAACTCTGGACTATTTCAGATCAGAAACATTAAGAACAGTCTGAATAGGCAGCTTGATTTGGTCTTCTCCTCGGTTACCAACAATAGCGTCGCTTCTAAAACCAATATAATCCTCTGTGCCATAGATATTTACCACCCTCCCATTTTAATCACCTTTTGTATGGAACAAGTCAGTCTAAATGACAACTCTAAAAGTCCAAAACGTTTCAATTTTCGTAAGGCCGACTTTGTGAAGCTTAAACATTTATTGGCTAACGTAGACTTTAACACCATTTTAAATGATCGTAATGACATAGAAACACAAACTGTCAATTTTTACTCTGCAGTTTTTGAATGTTTTGAACAATCCATTCCGTATACCCGCCAAAAAACTGTATCACCATCACCTCTTTGGTATAATAATGAATTACGAACATTACGTAATCTTAGGAACAAACGTTGGCAAAGATTCCTAAAAACTAAATCAGACTCTGATTACTCTAACTATTTAAATAGTTATAATGATTTCAGTAGATTGTCTGACGAACTTTATGGGAATTATCTCAGACTCATGCAATCCAATCTGATCGCTGATCCTAATTGTTTTTGGCGCTTTATATTTCTGAAGAAAAAGTCCGACGGATACCCTTCTACTTTGAAGTATAAGGATCATTCTTCTAATGATCCTAAAGTCATAACAAACCATTTTGCTAACTTCTTCAGTCTGGCTTTCACAAGCAGTGATTTTAAACCCGATGAATGTTACTTTACATACATGAATAATTGTAATCAAACAACCTTAACGTCCATTGAAATCGATTATGAATCCGTGGGACAAAAGATTTCCGAACTTAAAGATGATTTTTCATCCGGCCCTGACGGTCTACCATCCATCGTCCTAAAAAACTGCAGTGATTTTCTTGCTCAGCCACTGACGACACTTTTCCAAAAGTCGCCTTCGCTTGGAATTTTTCCATCCATTTGGAAAAGTTCTTTTATAGTTCCGATTCATAAGAACGACTGCAAATCAGACATCTGTAATTACCGACCTATTGCAAAATTATCTAGTATTCCTAAGCTGTTTGAAAGTATTGTGTATGACTCACTGTACTTTCATTGTAAACCGTTGTTTTCTGACAATCAGCATGGTTTCCTCAAAGCACGGTCCACGACCACAAACCTTATTGAATTCACTTCACAAACACTAAATACGATGGAAGCAGGAAAAGAGGTGACGTTATCTTCACCGATTTTAGCAAGGCGTTTGACAGGATTTCTCATGAAGTTATTTTGTTTAAGCTTAGGGCTCTTGGCTTTCCTCCCCAAATTCTCCGTTGGGTTGGCTCTTATCTCAAAGGCCGTTTATACCATGTTCTATTCAGGTCATCAGTATCAACTCATATATCAGCAACATCTGGAGTACCCCAGGGCAGCCATCTGGGGCCAATTTTTTTCATTCTATCAATCAACGACGCTGATTGTTTAATAAAGAATTCATTGATATCTATATACGCCGATGACATGAAGATTTACAAACGGATTTCAAACATTACCGACAAGAGCACAAGTGGCCGTACAAGTGGTGCAGTGGTTAAAGCTTCGGCACTTGGACCGGGAGGTACTGGGTTCGAATCCCATCAGAGGCAGGATGTAAAGCAAATTTTCTTCATCGATTACGATCGGTGATGTTAATAAACACAACTTAGACCCTCTGTTGGAGTGAAGAATTCAGCGCCGACCCACCGTCCATGTCAGTTTACAGGTTGACATGGAGCTTGCAATGTGCAGGTGGTATACTGTAAATGTGTGAGTAGGTGAATGGGTGGGTGAGTGCGTGAATGAAAAAGGGGAGTATTAATTGACCTTAAAAGAACATTAAATCCATTGGATGATTAATACTTTCTTTATTAAAAAAAAAAAAAAAAAAAAAAAAAAAAAAAAAAAAAAGAGCCTATAACAATCCGACCTCAATAACTTCTCCACTTGGTGTGCAAAGAACAACCTTGATTTGAACGTGGGTAAATGTTAAACAATCACCTACTCTCGAAAACGTGTACAGTCCATTTCTCCCAACTATTACATTAACAGCGATGCCATTACCAGAGCCAGTTCTGTTCGTGATTTGGGAGTCATTTGCGACAGTGAATTGAATTTCAGACAACACATTGATCGTATTATCAATCAAGCCAACTCTGCCCTCGGTTTCATCAAGCGCTGGTCGAAAGAGTTCGATGATCCTTATGTTACGAAGGCTCTCTATTCAACATTCGTTCGTCTCCTGCTCGAGTATGCTAGCCAGGTGTGGTCGCCTTATCATGAGGTTCATATTTAGAGGATTGAAGCAGTCCAGCGAAGATTTCTTCGCTTTGCTTTACGCGAACTTAGTAAGCGCCGAGTTGTTGCAGACGTGGTTTTTAGTCATCAAATACTAACCGGCGGTATCGATTCTCCAGTTCTGCTTGGTAAAATTAATCTAAATATAAATTCGCGAGATTTAAGAACGGTACCTATGTTTAGAATCGACCCTCATCGAACTGATTACAGTAAGTAATCGGAAAGTAAGAGGCCGTCTCTAGAATGCTGTTCGAAGCTAATCAGCACTTCCATTTGATCGATTTTAATATGACGAAACGCATGTTGAAAAAACTTTTTTATTTTTCTTGACCATAGTTTGATGTTTTATTTAACTTATTTGTTTTTATTTGTTTCATTTTATTCTGCTTGTACTAAGCAGGCTCGACTTCCGTTTTCTACCTTAACTTGCGATGCTGGCATATTCCTAATATCGCGCGCGATATACCAGCCTTCACTTTACCATTGCATCACCTATGTTAATGCCCAAACTTACATAGATAGTCTAATGGGAAAATGGGTGAAATACGCGTCCAAGTTTTTTACGGCGACACTTCCAATTGCGGTATTTAGAAACATCGGTACGACGTCGCATGCTGTGAAATAATTTAAAAACTTCCAGAATGACATACAATTTGTCTTGTGTAATCCTTATGTTATTACTATAATAAGGGTTGTAAGGAATTGGTGCAATATCAACCCATTGGTTAATAAACTGCTTTGATTTTTGTGCAGTTTTAAATGGCCTTTTGTGAGAACTGCATGGTAATGGCTTGTGCAAGTTACATCTCTTCTCCTTATTACTGGGAGGTGAGGTCGTCTTGCTTTTGGTTGATCTTGTTATAATTTCATTACCTAATTTGATAGGTAATGAGTCACCATTTAATTCTGCAATCTTGTTACTGGATGTCGATACTAGGCCTGCTGCACTATTAGTTGGTAGTTGCATATCAGAACACAAACTACTGTTTACAAGGTTCTTACTATGCCTCAGGTCATCATTATCACAACTTCATTATTACAACTAGTTTCTTGTGGTGATCTTGGACCTAAGGCAACGTGTGGCATCATTTCGAGAAATGGTATAGCTTGTTCATCATTAATTTTATGTGAATTTCTCCGTTCATCAACCTGGTTAACTACACCATACGAAAGATTTTTATTGACTTCTAAGGTACAGGTTGACGATAGGCTGTTGAATGCTTTGCCAACAGAACCGCATACGTCATTTAAATTTAACGCTGATCGTACTGTTGTTTGCGATATTTGTGGCGGTGGTTTATTGCTAACTTTGTTTTGAACTATACCTGGAGATTATGTAGTTCTTGCGGGCGGCTCGGAAATGATCTAGCTGATGTTATTTTAA
Organism: Nephrotoma appendiculata; assembly: GCA_947310385.1. Classification (NCBI taxonomy): domain Eukaryota; kingdom Metazoa; phylum Arthropoda; class Insecta; order Diptera; family Tipulidae; genus Nephrotoma; species Nephrotoma appendiculata. The sequence goes on from OX371223.1 coordinate 288,993,117, forward strand.
TTGAACTATAGGAGTGGGTTGCATGAGGTATACGTGGTACTGGCAGTAAAACCACTAATTCATTTTGCAGGCATTGCTTCCTGTGCAATTTTCACAATAGCCTGAGATGTTGCCATTGCGCGCGATCATTTGTATAATGCGCGCCTGACACGGAATGAATCAGTTACCGTATTATTTGGTGGCAATTTTTGATCCTCCTCTAATCCCCTAAAACATTTTATAGCCTCTTGTTGGCCTATTATCCTTCTACTTTCGATTACAGCTTCATCCAAGCTCTCGAACATCTTAAAGAACTGTTGGGTTTTACTTACCCGATTGGTTTTACCCTGGATATGCACTAGTTTTGCCATCGCCTCGGGCAACCAATCGGCCACAGCGGTATTGTTCCTCAGATTCTCGACCATCCCTTGACACAGCAGTAGAAGTTTCTTAGTGCATGCCTCTATCTCACGCTGCGGTTGTTTTTGCGCGGCGACATGTGCCTTAAATGACGCTAGAAATGGATCTTCACACTCTACTTTTAATCTGCGAATTATCACTTGCTTGGGATACTTCCTGGTTAGCCTTAACTACCAGATTGCGCACATCCAACTCTATGCGCAACTCGTCCTCGCTCAATTTTTCTATGTTGAACTCCATCCTGAGTCAGAGTTCCTAACTATAACTTATTTAAAAAAAAAATTATGATTACTATAAACCTAACATCTTATAAAAAAAACAATTCAAAATATATAAGCAACCACGAATAGTATACCCTTCTCATTAGTCATAAATTCCACCAATTTGGATCAAACAGGGATGGGGAAAATGAGATGAATTGAAAATTTTGATGAAATACGAAATGTCAACCCAACCAGCAATGGCATTTATAAAAAGTCATTTGGTATCTCATTAATTAACCTAATTGACTGGGACAGTCCTTTTGTCCTATTATCTCACAGTCATCATTCAAAATCCCCTTGGATGAGTATGACTGTGTGAGTGGCAGGCCGAACCGTTCATTCAAAATAGGAACAACAACACGAAGGTTGCTGTTGTGAATTTCCGTAACTTTGTGATACTAACGTGACTGATTTATGACCAGCTCGTATTCAATGCACATCCACTTGCAGACCTCTAAGCGTGACCAACCAGTTCAGTCGTACCCTGGATGTAACTATTATCTAGACTAGTAAACTTGCGAACCCATTACGAGGGATGAAAATTTTAAATTTTTAAAACAGAAGTGGAAAACACGCGACAACTTAAATATAAAGTTATAAGTTGGAAATTCCATTTTTTCTTTAATTTAAAAAAAAAATTGCAAAACTTAACCTGTGGTAAATTCTAGCCACAATTGTGGCTTAAGCAAAATTGTTGCCTACTGGAGGATTATTAAAAGTTTTCAATTTTACAATTACAGCTGGGATATGGAATGATGTTTCACCTTGCTTGAGAATGAGCAGCCCAAGATCGTCACTTGGCAGGAAAGAGATATGCTCATTACTTCAGGGATCACATCACTCTCCCCTCACATCACCTCCCTCCCAGTATGAAAACTGTATGCCATTAGGAAATTTATTTTAGAGAAATGGTTGGTGGTGAACTAAGCAACTACCGAAACAACCATAAATAATTTTTTTAAGTTCCAAATGCTACCACGAATATTGGTTTATCCCCCGGGGTACGGGTTGGGACATGCCACAGATAAGCCAAAAATTCGAAAATCCAGCAATGCAACTAAAAAGTTTTAGATTCTCACCAGTATGCGTATGACCCACCACTGTATCTGGTCAGGCATGCCAATAAGGCATGACCGCTGCCATATTCATACCAGTTAAAATTTTATATTTATGTATATTGTCGTCAGTAAATAGAAATGCCACTTAAAAGTTTTTTTTTTTTTTTTTTAAATTGTTTTTTTGTAACTATTGCCAAAGGCTTTATTCTTGAATCTTTCTTTATACGAAACTAACAAGAAGTGTGAAATTCTTAAAAACTATATTTTATTTTAAATTAAGCCTTAACCTATGTTAATACTTAATATCATTATGCATTATTATTATTAAATTATTATTATTTACTTAATTTTAGTGTGTTAGCTCATCATGCACGTAATTATTAGATTATATTTCTCAGTTAATTAAATCTAGAGGATCTGCCCTGCGCAGCCGTCTGTATTTCGGTTGCCTTAGTAGTTCTCTAGCTAATTCGTTAGGGTGTGATTCCAGTTTCAGTTGGTACTTTAGACTGCATGATTTAATTGTCTCTATAACAGTTTTGATTCCTAAATCTCTATGGATGTTGCTGTTTCGAATATACCAAGGGGCATTTGTAATGCTACGAAGTATCTTTGCTTGCGTTCTTTGTACAATATCTATATTTGATGCACTAGTTGAGCCCCATAGTTGGATACCATATGTCCATATGGGGATTAGGATCGCTTTGTATAGTAGAACCTTGCAGTCTAGAGAGAGTTTCGATTTTCTACCGATTATCCAGTACATTTTAGAAAATTTTATTTTTAATTGATTGCGTTTTGTTTCAATGTGCTTTTTCCATGTCAATCTTCTATCGAGATGAAGACCGAGATATTTGACGTTTGTTTGTTGAGGAATTGTGATATTGTTTAATTTTACTCCTGGACATGTACGTTTATTCAATGTGAATGTTACATGAGTTGATTTACATTCATTCGTCCTTATCCGCCAAGTTTTTAACCAATCTTCTATTTTGTGTAGATGTTCTTGTAATTCTCTCGATGCTGTTTGAGGATTTTTGTGCGAAAATAAAATAGCTGTGTCATCAGCAAAAGTTGAAGTGACAATTTTTTCAGTTATTGGTAAGTCAGCTGTGAATAGCAAGTATAGCACAGGTCCCAATACACTACCTTGCGGTACTCCTGCCTTTATCTCGGCTAGATCAGTAGTGGCCGTATTTTGTTTCACCTGGAACATCCTTTGGGCTAAGTAGTTTTCAAGAATTGAATGAAATTGGCTAGGCAGAAGAGTTTTAATTTTGTAAATTAATCCTTCATGCCATACTTTGTCGAAAGCTTGCGCAATATCCAAGAAAACTGCCGAGCAATATTTCTTTTCTTCTAAGGAAAATTTAATTGTATTTACAATTCTGTGCACCTGTTCTATTGTGCCGTGTTGCTCTCTAAATCCAAATTGGTGATCTGGTATAATGCGACCTTCAGATAGTATAGGTATTAGTTGTTGTAGTAGCATCTTTTCAAAAAGCTTTGAAATTATCGGGAGTAGACTTATTGGCCTGTACGACGAGACTTGGGTTTCGTCTTTACCTGGCTTACGAATCATGATAATTTGAGATATTTTCCATTTTTGGGGAAAGTATCCACATCTCATAATCGCGTTAAAAATATATGTTATATATTTTATGCATCTATCTGGTAATTATTTGATCATTTTTCCAGTTATTAGGTCATGACCTGGCGCTTTCTTAGGATTTATACTGTTTTTGATAACCGTTTTGACGCATTTCCATTTAAATTTTACTGGGTTTGGGTTCGACTCGTCCCTCGTAAACTGTGGTAGTAGGCAGTCGTTATTTTGTTCGTTTGGGGTGAACACTTTTTGTAGATGGTTAGAGAAAACGAAGGCCTTTTCTAAGTCACTTCTGGCCCAGTGGCCATCTGGTTTCCTTATCGGTGGGTTCGATATCTCTGGCCTTTTTAAAATTCTTGCTGCCTTCCACAGTGAGTAATCGGTTTTTTCTGTTGCTGTGAGCTCACTTAGGTAATTCTGTATTCCTAAATTTTGTTCTTCCCGAATTGCTTCTCTCAGAGCTTTAATAGCTCTATTTAATTTCCATTTATGCAAAGGAGATCGGTGGAGCTGCCACAGCCGCCGAATTGCCCGCTTCTCTGCCAATAATTTTTGAATGTTACTTGAAAGCCTTGTATTATTTTCGGAATTTTTGTTAACCGGAGTAGCTTTTTTTGCAGCCATTTCCATTATTTGACTTAAGTTTTCTATCGCGGCATCAATGCCTTCTGGAGTGCGAAGTAGAACATTGAGATGACAATTCACATTTACTATGTTTCTATAGAGAACCCATTTCGTTAGTTTGTTTGTTAAACGTTGGGGTGGTTCAGTTTTTAATGCTTGGGTACTTAGTGTTACTATTATTGGTGAGTGATCTGATGATAAATCATAACATTCAACGACTTGAGTATTGTTGCGTGCTATTCCTCGTATTACACAGAAATCTATTAAATCAGGAATTTTCTTTCTATCTGTAGGCCAATATGTGGGGTGTCCAGATGATAAATAATCTAGGTTTTTCTCGTTTATTGCTTCGTAAAGTTGCTTGCCCTTGGGTGACGTCAACCTCGAACCCCATTGCACATGTTTAGCGTTGTAATCACCCCCTGCTACAAATTTGATTCCCAACTGATTGAAGTAATCGATAAATTGTTGTTTTTTAATTGCGTGTTTCGGTGGGCAGTAGACAGCCGATATTAAAAATTTCCCAGGCCATTCTTTCAAACTGATAGTTGTAGCTTGAATGTGATCTTTAGCATATTTCTGGAGCTCGTAGTGCTTTAATCTTCTTTTTATTAAGACTGCAGTGCCGCCGTGTGCTTTTCCATCCGGATGTTTGGTGTCATAAACGGAATAGCCGGTAATATTAAAAAAATTTTGTTTTGTGAAGTGTGTTTCAGATATTAACATGATGTCTATATTTTGTTCGATAAGAAAGGTTTGTACCTCAGCTTTATGTTGCGAGAGCCCGTTGGCATTCCAAATAGCTATTTTTAGAAATGTCATTTTTGATTTTTGACTATAATTTGCATAAGCGTATTCATATTTTGCATCATCATGCTCATTTGTCTTTCCATCATCATCATGAAACTTTGAATGGTCTCGGTTAATTTATTTACCATGGTATGAATGTTTAGTTCCTCCTCATTAACATGAACTTTTGGTTTCGGTTTGTTACCTTTTAGAATACTTGCGTAAGAAACACCTGGCTGTGCAAAACTGCTGGCAAACGTCTCCAAGTTATCATTTTGTGTGTTTGCATTCGTTGGTTTGGTGACTATTGTATTTTTTGGAAACACGGCCCTCTGATTAAATTGCATGTTGAGCATTCGTTGCTCAGCTCTCATTTTAGGGTTTATTTTTCGTTTTAAGTCCAGATACACTGCGCAGCCCCTATAGTTTGTAACACAGATGGGTCATTGCGAGACTTGTCACACTGTTTGGAGTCGTGGAGTTCACCGCAAATAACACAAACTTCATTTAAGGTGCAGTATGCTTTCGTGTGTCCATATTCTTGGCACTTTATGCATTGGACTGGTCCAGACCTCTTCTTAGGTTCTTCAATTACTATTTTACGATGTAACAAATATTTTAATTTGTAAATCTTGTGAACTCCGTTTGACTTTTGTTCCTCTGGCTCTAGTTCCAAACGGAACATTGGTTGAGGTACCTTCTCACGGTTTACTATATTACCAATAGATTTGACATGGAAACCTTCCGCAGCAAGCGCAGCTTGTATGTCGCTAACATCTACGTAGCTTTCAATTCCTCTTAGCACAGCAATCAGCCCTTTTTGACTTTTTAGCTGGTATGTGTAATATTTTTTACCAGCTTCATCAAAATGTTTGACAAGGGCTCTGAAGCCAGCGATTTCGAATGTTTGAATCTTTGTTTCATTTATGTTACCTCTTTTGAGCGGGGCAATATTAAATTTTGAATCTGTTAATGTTGCGATGTTATTAACCAGATCATTGTTAGATGCTTCCCTTAAATAAATCGGAGGTGGTTTCTCATTTTTAAAAGTCGGCGCTGCGACCTCTAAACTAGAGAATCGGTTGTTAAGAGGTATTTGATTAACACCTTGTTCAGACCGTGACACTTTGCTCCTGCCAGCAAACTGGGCAGATCTCGGGCTACGTTTTCTTTTAGATTGAACAGTGATGTATCTATCCAATCCCGTTTGCACTAGATTATTTTCACACTGACCACGGTCACTAGAGTTCGTCGCACTGAGTTCATTGCTATTGTTTTCATTTAGCATTGTTAAATTCGCTGATACATTAATTTCTTCGCGGGTTTGATTTTTATTTTCAAACTGCGGTATAATTAATTCTGTTGAAGAAGCACTTTTAATCATTGGCATAGGTAATTTCTTTGGGCTGTGTTGAACTTTGCCCACTTGATATGCACTTGCACTTGCAATATTTTCTACATGAGACTGGTTCAAGTTTGTTGTAGATTGTGTACGGCGTCCGATGTTCGAAGAAGTCTTTTTTGGGGAAATTAGCCCCTTCATGTTTACATCATCACTTAATCACTTATCAAGTTACACTTTTATATTAGTTTTTTTGCACCGTGTGTATTTAATTATAAAACCATTCACACGATTGAAAAAATCGATATAACAAAATAAAAAGCACTAACACTGCACTTATCGCTTGTTTTATTTTACGTCCGAACCTCACGACAGTAAAATTGAAACTGCCACTTAAAAGTGAAGTTCATATATAAATAAACTATTTAACTAAATATGGAACTGGTGTTTTTGCTATATGCTAAAGCCAATCCGGTTTCACAAAATTGCCATTTATCCACTTGTATCCAGTGCGGCATAAATTCCCGCAGCTCAGTCGGGCAGAGGATACAGCGTGGGTTTTTGGGGTATTGGATAAGGGCCTAGATTACCGCATTGAAAAACCCAAAAAAAAGAAGGGTGAAATTGAGTATCGGATCCGAAAATGGTGGTTTTATGCCATATAGAAAATGGGCATACTCCCGCGGTTGCGTATTTAGGTTTTTAGGGTGCCATCACCCCTAAAAACCACTTCAAAAAAAAAAAAAAAAAATGCACGACATGGAACTTGCGTTCCCAAAACAGATGGAGGAGGACCTTAACAGAAAGGGAGTGTCCCGCCCACGGGCAGGGTTTCTCTTGATGCTCCTATTGAAGAATGACTTAAATCCCAGTGAAAATCTTTGGTCTGTAATGAAGCTAGAAGTAGCAATAAAGCGCTCAGAACCGATTCAAGCTTTAAAAAGTTTGCTGATGACGATTTGGGAATCCATACCTCCTTTGAAAAATTGAAAAATTTATCAAATTCAATGAATCGGAGGTGTATCGCTGTAATAAAAGCAAATGGCAGTCCACCAAAATATTAATATTAAAGATAGAATACTATAAATCAATATAAAAAAAAACAAAAAAAAAATTAAAAAATAAGTATTTAATTTATTCCATTACTTTAACTCCAATCACCGTATTTTGAATATTTTGGCATTTTTCGGGGTTTTTCCCCTAAATTGCAGGTACATTTTTTTTTCAACAAATTACGTCATACATGTATTTAAAATGAAATAATAAGCCAATTGCGTTCAAAAGTTTTGTAATTTTAGCAAAAAAAGACTCCAATTTGCAAAAAAATATGTTTACCCAATTTTTTTTCCAGCACTGTATATTTTGAGTTTTAGAAATTCAATAAAGACGAATGAAAACGGAATTGTTTCAAATTTAAAGGAAATCAAAGAATTCTGAAATTAAGAACAGTTTATACGTTTTGAATTAAAAATTTTAAAATAAAAAAATGCGTAGAAAATAAAATTAAAATTTTACTATTTAATTTCAAAATTTAGGAATTATAAAATTCAGAAAATTTAAAATTGAAAAATATTGAAAATTATTATTATAGAAATAAAAAATATCATTATAAAGTTAGAAAATAAGATTAGATGAAAATTAAAAAAATTAGATAATAAAAATTTAATATTTTGCAGAATTTTAGAATATACACTACCTAAACAAAAGAAAATATTAGAAAAATAAATGTAATTTATAACTATAATTTATAATTATATAAAAATAAAGAAAGAAAGAAAATTATTAAAAATAAAAAAATTTTGATAATTAGAAATCTACAATTTTAAAATTACAGCAATTTAGATTTTTAATCGTTTAGTTACTCAGAAACTTAGAAATTTTAAAATTTAAAAATTTAGGCGTATAGAAGAATTAAAAATTTAGAATTTTACGAATTAAATATTTTTATTCGCAATTACGACATTTAAAAAAAAAATATTAAAACTAAAAATTTAAAGAATGGTGGAATTTAGAAATTTTAAATTTAAAAGTATAAAAGATCAGAAAATAGAAAATCTCTTGATTTTTTAAAATTTGAGTAATTTGATCGAGTACTCGTTAAAATTTAAATATCTTTTCTTAGAATTGTAAAATTTAGATATTAAGAATTTAAAAAATTTAAAGTATAGAAAAGTATAAAACATTTTAATCGTTTAGTACGTCTACAGTTAGAAATTGACAATGTTAGAAATTTAAAAATTGAGGAATTTTGAAGTTTAAAATTTGTAAAGAGTAATAAAACTAAAAATTGGAATTTCAGAAATTGTATTACAAGAAATATTTTTCAAGAGAGTAAACATTAAAAAAATTTAAAATATGGAAATTCAGATCATTAGAAAATTAGTATTATTTTTGAATTATACATTCTAAAAATTTTAAAATTAAAAAAGCTGTTCCTAAATTTTAAAATTTTTAATAATTTTTTTCTAAACATTTAGCCGAAGCCGACGAAGACGAACTGATATGATACATCTAACCTTTAAAAATTTCGACAGACGGAGCAGAAATTTTGAATGGAAAATTGAGATTTAAGTGCGGCACCTCACAATACTACAATACTTTAATTGGAAGAAAGATAAAACTCTTAAAGTAAATGATCAATAATTCTGATGCGACTTGCTTGAAGATGGGATGGATAAACACCACATTGGAGCACAACAATCCCATTTACTTGAATTGCTAAATATAAATATACGAACAGAACAGATAATTGAACAAACTCTTAATGGAATTTTTCATCTCAAGCCACAGTATCTTTAATAACTTAGTCTTAAATAAATTTATATTATTGATTAGCCTTCTAAATTAACTAATCCAACTAAGCTACTTCGCTATCTTTCTGTCCCCCTGATACAACCATTCTCCCTAAAACACTATTCGCAACTAACTAAGTCATTGACTGTAACATACATATACAAGTATATTAAATATGTACTTATTAGTATATTTGACAGGATAATCCCCTCAAATTACATAAAACACCGAACAGAATATAACATACCAAATGTACATAAAAAAATCACCCCCGAGGTGTTGTCAGTCATTTGGAATAACTTAGCAGCGCAATAGGCATTTATTTTCCGTGTTTCTTTCGTTTTTATCACTTATGCACTCTATACTAGTATGTATCTGGTGCCTGCACGTCTCTTTCATATCTGTCATCTGTGTATATTTTCAGGAAATTCGAGAGAACAAAAAATAAAAAAATAACGTGAAAATGGAATTTTAATCGGATTTCGATGAAATGAAACTGTGAAAATGAATTCATGACGATTTTTATGTATGGGGTCGAATTTACATTTTATTATGTTGGTGGACGTATATATGATTCCTGCATTCTTGTCTTAATTGGTGTTAAGGGATGATGAATTGTATGCGAGACAAATTTGTATTAAACAAAAAATAGTAAATCGGTTCTTTGATGTGGTTTATGTTGGATGGAATCGAATTTGTTTATGTGTTACAGGTTAACCATATTGGATAACTTTTTTATTTAACAGACATATAAATAAGTCAAATATGTAATTACCAGAACATTGTATAAATAACCACAACTGTCACACTTATTAATATTTAGTCACGTGATTTAGAAATACATTATGAATTAAAAGAATTTTCACTAACGAAATTGTTTCACTTGTGATGGCAAAACAAACTTTTTATTGTTATTGATGGTGTTATATGGGTGACAGATGTGAGTCATGCGCATTTCTAATCTCAAGTAAATGTTTTATAATTATTTCAATAGATACCAGCAGCGTGTAACAAAGTGAAAATTTCTTGAAAGGATGTATACAAAAATATCACAACAGGCCCGTTCTTGAGTTACCATTGTAAAAAAGAAATATTTCTAAATATTTTGTAGTCATTAATTTTCCAAGTGTAGATCTAAAAATTGTATTCTACTGTTAGAAAATTCTTGATAAGGAAGAAAATCCTAATATTGAGGCGACGGCAATTTATAACGAATAAAATAATAATTTTGCATATCGATGTTGAACTAAAAACGCACTCGAAAGCAGCACCACCAGGAAAATAATAAATATTACTAATAGGTAAAGGAAATTTATAAGGAAACCAGCAGCTCGATTCTGGTTATTCCTATAGGAAAAGGAATTAGGAAAAATATTTTCATAGTATTTTGGTCACAAAAATTATTTTTATGGCATACTATGGTTCAGAATTAGTGTAAATTTTTTCAAAAACAAAATTAAATGGGAAATATTTTTCCTATCCAATTTCGATACGGAAAAAATAATTCCTAAATTATAAAATTTTAGATCAAACATGATTTCTCAGTAGGCTAGAAAATGGTATTTTTGACAAAAATACTATGAAAATATTTTTCCTAATTCCTTTTCCTATAAGAATAACCAGAATCGAGCTGCAGAGCATAACTTCTCAAAACAAAATAGTGAGACACATTTGATTGAATTGATAACGAATTGGTCTAACTTCACCTAGTTCAAATTATCATTAATCATGCACGCAGCTTGTAATTTGTTTGAATAAGATGGTAAATAAAATATGCCCCATTTTTGGCACAGGTGTTCATTGATAGTGCCATAACTCAAATTCGTTACCCTCTAATTCCTAAACCATAGAACCACAGAAATGCAGCGGAGGAGACTTTTACTCAAGAAATGCGAAAATCTTCATGAAGCTCATTACAGCTTACATGCAGGACATACTAAGAGAAATAGCAAAGATGGTGCCTCTAACCATGACAATTTTGCAGTCTGAGCATATCTCCGTATAAGGTAGTATCTTATGAGCAACAGCCATGGTTAACATAAGAGGCAGTGAATCGGGGGTTCAATGCTCTGAAACAAACTGGGAAGGTACCAAGACCCTGGAAATAAAGTGGAATCCAGGGACAAATAACCATGGATTTCATATCTCCCTTCCATTATCAAACAGTACGAAATGTAGCAAACGTAGCTTAATATCTGACATTGGAAAACTGGGCGACACCGTAGGATGGTTAAAATCAGCTAAAATAGAAGCGAAGCTAATGCAGGACGTCTAGATGGCAGGGCTCACTGGAATCGACCAAAACCTCCAGCACTAGTAACACAATGAGTGAAATTCATTCAAACTTGCTCTAAACACCTTAGAAGATAAGGATTTTACAATGGCATTACAAGAAAAAATTCAGAAGAGTATACAAATTCAGATTATTTCCAATTAACAGCAGCACAGCTTACTGTGTCTTAAGCCCTGTCTTTGATGAGCAAGAAAGACTTTGCGAAGACGGAACACACAGCGATTTGAATGGATTTCGATGCAAACTGATCCAACATTCAATATGATCAAGGACAAGACTACATCCCGAGAAAAATAAACTAAATTAATAGTAACGATATAAATTTTAGCAATAACAGTAATTGTAATTGTCCAGTTGCAAAGATTAGCCTACTTCCTTTAAATAACAAAACACTTGCGGAAGATGAGTCGCCAAAGGAAGCTCGTAGCAAATTTACTCGTAGCACGTTTATACATGAACAGTATCCGCAGAGGTACGGAAACGGCAACAACTGAGGTTCCACACAATTCGACTAGCTTTACTCGTGATCGGGCATCTACTTCGAGCATGTTGGAAATGTACAATTCACCAACTAGCAATGGAAAATCATCGCATAGTTTAACCTTACAATGATCTAATATTCAGTAAGATAATTCACCAAGACGTGAGAAAAACAGACAAAAAAGGCAGCAATTAACATAATAGAAGAATACCGGGTGACCTTTTGGAGTAGTTGATACCTAAGATGTAGCATTTTATGAACAAGAGTTAGAGAAATTGAAAAAAAATTAAAGCAGAAATCAACCACCATTTGAGAACTTTCAATCAACAAGTCAGTGAGCTGGCGATCACTGTTAATATTTCGACACCAGCCCATCTGTACAGACAACATTTGGTCTTTGAACTAAAACTGCCCCTTCGAACAAGGGAAATATATACATATTGTTCAAACCCATGCCAAACTACACAACCAATACCATAATTCATTGCCTGAATTTTATCATTGCAAACATACGGATGATATGCATATCTGCCCATTTCTGCATCCAACTCATTACAACTGTTGTACTCAACAAAAAGATCACAAAAAATTTGGAATACACTAATGTGTCTATTATGATTCTCGCCTCACCACACCACTCGCTGTGACTATCTAAGTCACCCGAGGTCAAAATTGGTATTGTCATTTTTCCTTTTATTTTGGCGAGCCGTTGTTTGCGGTGTCGTATGTGGATTCTTGTATTTTTTAGAGTTTGTTATTTGTCGTTATGGAAACCATATAGTAATGTCAAAAAGTTTTAGTTGTTTACAAATAATTTTCATGAAAAAATATTTTTGTATGTGTTCGATAAAATGTATAAGGTTATTATAGTTGGTTGTGAGTACTTAAAAAATTCAAAGTATATAAAATTTTCAACATGACATTTTTTATATCCTCTAGGTGACCATAATCTTTCCATTTCTTGAACAAGTTTAGTAAATTGTTGAGTTGTGGTAATTTTTGCTTTATTCCTGACATGAAAAATATAAATTAATTATTTTAATGTAAAAATATTAATAAAATATTATATTTTTAATACCAAAAATACTTTGTCACTTGACTCTCACCACCATATTTTAGGTGAGCATATATGACATTAGACTCGCTCACTGTGAGAATTATAATACCAAAAATTCTATGCGGTGATTTCGAGTCGCCAAGCGACAAGCATGTGACGATCACTCGCTCACTGCGAAAATCATAATACCAAAATAGAATTATAGCGACGACTCGTCACTCGGTGACGAGTAAGTGAGATTCATAATAGACCTATAAAACATAATAACTGAACTGGATATTTTCATTCGAACATGAACAAGTAAAAACCGTAGTTTGTGGAGAAGATTTGTCTGCAGCGATTATCCCACTGGACAGCCAAATTACGCTCTAAGGCTCTAGGATAAGACCACCACTCAAGTTGGAAAGTTAAAAATAAGCTCTTCAAAGTCAATTAACCGACAATAAATCCCTCACAACATACATAGTTATTGCGTCAAAGTCCATAACGTAGTCCCTTGCAATTACGACACCTCGATTAAAATTTACTACCGACTTTCACACAATAAAGGTAAACTCAATGTGGTGAAGGACTGTTTATCTCATTGTAGGAATTACTTGTACACCAACAACGCGACGACGAATTACAGAATTGATTTCAGTACGCAGCTAGGTTTTTTATGAAATTTTGTATGTATATTTGGTAGGTATGAGAATAGGTCGTAAAGTAGTATATTTCGTATTTGTGATTAGGGTGTTCCTATCCAGATAAATTTGTTCCTCCTACCTCCACATATATTTTAATTTATAAAAAATATATACGTGTTTTATGATTGTAAAAAGGTTAGTAAAATACTAAAAGAACAAATACATTATCGGTAACCGTTCGGTACAGTGAACAATGCCAACAAGACGCAAAAGGACCCAGGGGTTCAACAAAAATTTAAGTCTTAAATGAGTTTCATTACAAAATTACACGTATTCGGTCCCACACGTTGCTGGATGTATTCGGGTGAATGGCAAAAGCGAGGGTTACCTCTCATGCATACAGTTTGATTTGGTTAGTTCACAAAATACGCCCTGAGGAAATCGGTAGTGTAATTTCCGCGGAAATTCCAGATCCGTTTACTGATCAACTACTGTTCGATATTGTTCCACAAACATGATGCATGGCCCATGCGATATTCCGAATCGTTTATCGCCTTGCATGGCAGATGTAAAATGTGAAAAACGTTTTCCTAAAGATTTCACCAACGACACAATCATAAATGTCGACGGATATCCAATATATCGTCGAAGAAAATACTGATAATGGCGACATTGACGTTAACAATCCTTATGTGGTACCATATTCGCCTTACTATGAGTAAAACATTCAATGTTGATATTAATGTTGAGTCCTGCAGTTCGGTGAAGAGCATCAAATAGATTTGCAAGTGTGTGAATAAAAGCAGAGATATGGCTGTGTTTCAAATTCAAAATAAAGATGTGAATGCTTTTCGATTGGATACCAAATTGGCTGGTACATCAGCTCCAATGAAGCTGTCTGGCATATATTTGGTTTCCCAATTCGAGACAGCAATTGAGCGTGTCATAAATCTTCCAAAAACTACACTCACCGATTTTTTCAAATTGTGTAATCGTGCGGATACTTTCGGTGCTTTTGCACACTATTCTATTCCGATATACCGCGCTATTTCAAATGGAATCAAACAAAAAAAAATGGATGCCCCGCAAGCAAGGCGCACTAATTGATGCGTGTCCCGGCCTATGCAAATCAAACACTTTAGGCCGGGTATATACAGTCACTCCAAAGCAGATTGAATGCTTCTATCTGCGACTATTGTTGCCGGCCTATTGTCATTTCAAGGTATACGCAAAGTGAATGGACAACAATGTACCACATATATAGATGCATGCACTGCACTCGGGTTGCTTGAAAACGACAATCACTGGGACGAAATGCTTGCTGAAGCAGCATCGGGCTGAACAGCAACACAAATTAGTCTACTATTCGCTATAGTGTTGACTACATGTTCTCCGGGACCAGCAGACACGTTGTGGGATAAGCACAAAGATTCAATGACCCACGTACTGCATCATGTGTACTCGGTGCAACGATCTAGCGATTACATTCTAGCGATTACATTTGATTGCTAACGAGGATCTTTGCGTTGTCGTTGCCAAATTACCACTCAGTCATTTCGGTATGAGTTCACCAAATCGAACTGCATCTGATTTTATGGACACCGAAATGAATCGTGAAATCGTGAACAAAAAATAAATTGCGACCACATAATGCTTGCAATTTCAGCGGGACAAGGTGAATTCTTTTTTTTGGATGCGCCAGGTGGAACTGGCAAAACATTTCTCATTTCGCTAATTCTCGCCGAAATACGATCAATTAATGACATCACATTGGCCATTGCATCATCTGGCATTGCAGCAACTTTATTGGATGGAAGCAGAACAGCTCATTCAGCATTTAAGCTGCCATTGAATATTCAAAATAACCCAGAGGCAGTGTGCAACATAAAAAACAATCGTCCATGGCCACAGTGCAGAAACAATGCAAAATTATCATCTGAGATGAGTGCACTATGGCACACAAACATACTCTTGAGGCGTTGAACAGAACACTCAAAGATACAAAAAACAACGACAAACAATTCGGCGGCACTCTGTTACTCCTTTCAGGTGATTTCAGACAAACACTTCCCGTGTTGCGCTTGGAGGAGTTTGAGGGGATAATTCACAATTATCAGATAGCGGGGATGAATTTGGTGGTGGAGGCGAAGATGACGACTATGATGAAGTAGAAATTCAAACAGTCAAACAGCCCAATGTGCTGAAATAAACGGTGATAAGCCGTTTGATATTCAAAATATGGAAATTGTTTTAGAAAATGAGACCATATTAAGAGATCCTGACAGTGCTCTTGCCAAATTAAAACAAATTAAGGAGAAATATTCCAGAACTATTTGGAAAACCAAAATTTTTGAAGTGAGTGATGACAAAGTACGATTTTATGGGTCTACGCAATTACCGGAACAATTTTTGAATTTTGATACACCTTCAGATTATTTCAATTTTTTTGTGGACCGATATTTTTTTTTGGCAACCGAAACTTGGGAACGTTATGATTCAGGAAACAATGCCATTGAATAAATTTGAAAAAATTAAGCAATATTTTCATTTCAACAACAATGGAACAATATCAGCAAGAACCGATGCTTCCTATGACCGCCTTCACAAAATACGTCCAATATTTAATAGTTTGATTGGAAATTTAAAAAAAAGAATGCCTTGCAGTTGACGAACAAATGTGATCAACTAATTCCAGATGCTACTTGAAACAGTATATGCCAAACAAGCCGCATAAATGGGGTTTCAAAATTTTTTGTTTTGTGTGGAACATCCGGCTTTGCTTACAACATAGAGATATACACCGGCCAGGAAAATGATCGAAAACGGCCGCTTACGGAAATTAATCTTGGTTCTGCTTCAAACGTTGTAATTCGCTTGTGTAGAATAATTCCGCAATTAAGTAATTACAAAGTATTCTTCGATAATTACTATACATCAGTCCCATTACTAGTAGTGTTGGTGAGACGTGGAATCCACAGTCTAGCAACAGCAATAAAAAAACCGGCTTCCAAATTGCAAACTCCCAAATGAGGCTTACTGGAAAATCCAGCCGCAAGGTGCAGCTGTCGATGTCATTGCTTGTGTGGATGATTACGAGATAGTTGTTGTGCAATGATCGATGTAACGGTCGCAAACTCGTGGTTCCTCTATAAGTAGAACACTATAACGAATTTTCAAAATATTTCCCTAACTTTTAGGATTTTTTATTTTTAGACGAGTAGAACAACAAAAACGGACAAAAAATATGGATATTCTGGCGCTCCTTGATTTTAAATTGGAAGTATCGGAAATGCTTTGTAAGTTCGAGGAGCTTGTACGAGTAGGCCGCCCTTTAAAATCTCCCAACGAAAAAATTGAAATAAAACGAAAAAAACTACTTCTGCACCACTGCCGCCGAAAGAAATTCGGCTTGATAATTTCGGTCACTTTCCTGAATGGCCAGAAAAACGGTTGTTTTGCAAATACCCAAACTGTAACATCCTGTCTTACACAAAATGTACAAAATGCAACTTATCCTTATGCTACAATAAAGAGCGTAATTGTTTCCGAAATTTTCACATGTGATCTAATGAGACTAAACCAAAAATCGACTGAAATATTTAGCTGTATTCTAATTTCAAAGTTCCTTGATTTTTTTTGAATTATTTACATATTTGTTATATTTTTATTTATTTGTTTAGTTTTTAGTTTTAATTCAGTAAATTAATTATCAAAATGTGATATGAAATAAAACTTATTTATATGAAACATACAAATTTTATTGTACGCTAAATGCATAGTTTATCATATATGATATGAATGAAAAACATTGATTTTCTCGGAAAATATTTATTTTTCATAAAGTTCAACTTCAGTTTCTCTTTCAAGATTACAAAACAAATTCAAAAATAATTTTAATTTTCGAAAAATTCGGGTCATGCAACAAAGGGATATGATTCATTCGAAGAATACGATTGACTTAAAATTAATAACTTTTATTATCCGAAATGAGTATTAAACATTAACGCCAACTTCTTAGTATAATATCTTAAGCTAAAACTCAATTCTGAGCTTTTAAAACATATTAGTTTCAGCACCATTTTGATGAATATCGGGCTTCTCATGAGACTGCATAACAAAACTTCATAAACATTGAAAATACATTTAACTTATATTCAAAATATGTATAATCTTAATGGCTTAGCGAATTGTTATGTTTTACTTCGAAATTTAACTCATTTGTAACATCGAATTTTATTATATTTGAAGCACACGGCACAGCATGCATGAAATTTCTCTATTTTGTGTTATTTTGGGTGATGACCACATAATTGGTTTACTTCGAGTATGATGGGTCGATCGAATTTTTTAATTTATAGAATTTTATACAGATTAGTTTCATTAGCTCGAAATTCATCTTCCAAACGGTTTGCAAACCCCACCTCAAAATAATTCTCAAATCAAGAAAATAAAATATAAACTTGAGCTTTTAAAATCAAGATTCCAGAATTTTAATATTCTCAATCCAACAATACACAAAACAAAAAGAATAACATATAAAAATTTGAGAAATAAGTTCAAGATTTCTGGAATTTTTTCACAGCTTACAATTCTCAAAACTAGAAACAATATTGAATGTGTGAAATTTATAAACTATTTGGCAAAAACAGATTTGATTACGAGTTTTGGGAAATACGGTTTTGACCATAACTTTCTTTTTTTTTTTATTTTTTTATATTGGTAACTATGCGATCTGTTTTGGGGCTCAAGGCTCACCCTGCTCTTCCGCGGTTATGCTTTTTACCTCCTTACTTTACGCCTCGCGGCCAACTCGAGGACGTACGGCTATAGGACCGATTTATGGCCATATACACATCGCAAGCTCCATGCCAGCCTATACTGGCAAGGAAGATGGGTCGGCCCATGGGTTTTGCATACCGACAGGGGGTGATAGAAGTGTTACATTTCACCACAGATCGTAATCTGTCGATAAAATTTCACTTTGCATCCTGCCCCTATCGGGATTCGAACCCGGTACCTCCCGATCCAAACGCCAAAGCTTTAACCACTGATAACTTTCTTAAATCAAATATAAAAATTTCCCTAAGTAGACAAAACAATTCAAAATTTGAAAGATAGCGCAAGGAATACTACGTCCTCATACTACGAGTACTATTGCACGGGAAAACTGGAATCATTTTCTTTTTCAGATAACCCTGCAGATTATGCTGGACGAGGTTTGTTTAATCAAGAAAAACCAGTTTTCGCTTACAAAGGCTTACACATTATACAATGGAACAAACTTGAGACTGGATGTAAGAGTTCCTTACTTAAAGGAAATACGAGAAACAGAGGCGACTGTTGTTACTGATACCTTAGACAAGCAAATTAGATTTTTCATTTGAACTAAAAAATGAAAACAAAACAAACTTCTGATAATTCCAATGTCATCGTTGTATCTGTGATTTTTCGATAAACTGCGTATACGTATACGCAAAAAACAAAATATTTTTGATTGTATTTACAGAAAATGAAATCGCAGTTTATATTTTTACGTTTACATAGGATGAAATATCTGTTTTAGGTTGTCTCAGCTGATACTATGGATGGGTAAAACACAACTACCAAAATCTACGATTAGAAAAACGATTAAAAAGTTGGTCTCTTGCAGTAAGGCAGCTGCGTTAATGAGAAAAGAAAGTTGGCACTAAAAGAAAGCTATTTGAGAATTATAAAAATTTGCCGAATAATTTTCTTGAAGTCGTTTCATTAAAATACAATTTTTCATAAGCTTTTTAAATTCATGTCTAAACAAACATGACTTGGAAGTGCATATAGACCACGAAACTGACACCTCCATATCTGAGTGATCGTATAGGAGCACGCATTTGTTTTAATTCAGGACAGCAGTTGTGTATAATCAATTCGGCCGATTATAATGTCGTGCACGAAAACTACTTGTCTACAGGCGGAGAATGGTTAAATATTCAAAAGCAAACAATGGCCTAAATTCGGCGCTAGCATATACTTCAGAGCGTTTAAATCTCGAGAAATTCGCCTTAAGCCAAACAACAGAAAACGCTTCTGAATTGATTCTATACGGCTAGAAGAATTGTGTTTCAGATGATTAAAACATATTCCAAGGGTGAACGAACAAATGAAACGAAGCGGACATTTAAGGGATCACAAGCTAGATTTTTCATAGTAAACCTATTACGGATGGCACGAAACTAACCCGCAGATTTTATCTAAGCATGCAGAGGCCTCTCTCACGATGATTTTTCCAACTAGATCTTAGGGCTTTGGGTCGTGGGGAAGTTGAGGCTTCCATGCTCCTGGCCTACACCGTGAAACAGAATAAAAATAAAAAACAAAGTAAAAAACTGAAATTAAATTAAATTTACTCCAGAATTCGTCGGCCGAAATTTGAGGAACGTGAATAAACATAATAATAACTGGGTGTGCCCACCCAGGAACGACCGGATCTACCCGAATCAGTCTGCTGAAGAAACTCCCCCGAATGACCCATCGACCCCAAGAGGCCGATGCCCAGCAACAACGAAGCAGTATAATTGGATAGGGCCGTCTTTCCAACAGACAAAGCGTCTCTTCACTCAAAGGAATCTCTAGAGGATCCCCCACAATTTACACTTCCACAGATTGAAAGTGCCAGAGTGCCACAGGGGGACCGTGTAGATTTCACGGTCGTCCCTGAATGGACGATACATCTGCTGGACTCGCCACTGCGAGCCTGTGAATGTCATGCTAAGGGGATGACGGGGAGTGACAATCCCAGCCTGCAACTATGGAACCGACGTGAAATGTAAGTCCCCTCGCAACATACCGACCCGAAAATTTAGTAACTCATCTTATAATGCAAAAACGAAAGAAGAAGAAAATTAGGAGAAATGATCAAGAATGGACACCAATAAAGAAAAAAATATAAAACCTAATGCCGGGAATAAGTCGCCGTGCTGTATTTTTATTTAACAAAAAAACAATGTTCACCAAGATTGAAGTAGAAAAGAGGGAAAAAAGAAATGGCTGAATAAATGGCCTGACCGGGTTAATAAAAAAAATAAAATAAAAGAAGAAACCAAAAATGAAATGAAATGAGCATCCCAAAATTGTGAGGTGAAACCAACTCCCATCAAGTACGCGCCAAGCAACCGTTATTTGGCACTCGATCTCCACAGTATAATTTAATAGAAAAAATTGAAAATTGAAAAATAAAATAAAATTGAAAATTGAGAAGAAAAAATAAAAAATAATTTAAACAAGACAATTGGACCTTCTGCACGCATTGAGGTCGCGGCATTTCCAATGGCCGAAATGGGTTAGGCGTCTTACCGCCGTAAACCGTACTTATATTTTGTTGTGCGTTTTCCTGCCTTAGACCAAAACAATAACCGTTGCGCGTTGCCTTGCCAAAAACCGCAAAATGTTGGGCGTTGTTTCACCAAACCTGTAAATACGTTGTTGGCCGTCTACCACCCGCCTATGACCATAGATAAAAAAAAACTTTAGGCGTTGGCTCGCCGTACACGAAAAAATTTGAATGGACTCAACTGGCTACCTGTAAAATGAATCCAACGTGGCGGCACGTCCACCATTGTATAAACTAATCGGTTAACGTTGGGCATCTTCCCGACTTACATAATACACCACAGCCGGAAACAAAAACGATATTCTAGTAACTAGAATATCAAGTCAGCAGTTTCGACAAAAAAATACATATTTTAGTTAAATGCAAACATGCAGTTTAATTTAACTAGAATATCAAATAAGCAGTCTACATAAAATTACCAGAGATATTATATATCTGAATTAGCAACACGTGGAGAAATAGGAGGCGAAACCAACAATTAATCAAACAGCTAAAACATATGTAAACTTGAAATCAGCCAACCAACGCTGATTTGTATATTGTGTTCACAACTATAGACTTACCATAAAATTCCTTGTAACAATTAGCAATATTTTTGTCAAATAAATAAAAAAGAAAGTAAAAAAAATTAGAAAGAACTACTCTGGATAAAATATGCAGAGTTTTAAAAATTATAAAATCCTAATAAACAAGAATATTTCTGGCGCAGTTCGGTAGAGGATTATTTCTATAATCCGTTCCTACTTTAACCATAAAACCACAACACTGCAAAAAAATAAGAACTAATAAAGTGCTAAGTATATTTATAGTGTCTACAAATATTGTAGAAATCCGACGGTTTATCGAAAATAGTGCTATCAATCTCGCAACTTTATAGTTCACATTAATTGTTCAACGGTTTATTGAACACGACTAAGTGAATATAAGTCAATGAACATTTAAGTGAAAAGTGAAATTATGTATAATATAAAAGGGAATTCAAAAGAATTTTTTTCCCCGTGATAATTATAAAGTCAATATATAAAAATTATTAAAAAGATGACTGGGCGTCAGTACCTAAACAGTGAGAAAAAAATAGAAACAAATAAATTAAACGAGAGACGGAAGAAACCAGGGTAGTACAGCAGTAGAATCATCAATGAGGGCATTTCAGAACTTGGTTCTACTAATAATCTTTTGGTAAGTGAATTTTGGTTGATAAACAAATCCCTACTACACTCAAAAATTCCTTTTCCTTTAATTATTATTAAATAAAATTATTACATTAAAGTTAAACTTTTAAATAAAAATAGTGAAAAATATATAATAACAAAATTGATAATCAAGAGAAGCCAAATTTCATAATTTAGTATTTAATAGAGATTAGACATAATGACGGACGACAGGCAACCATTCCGTATCCCAAGCACAATAAAAGAAATACAGCCATACTCAGGTAGCCCCAACGGACTACGGCAGTTTTTTCAACATGTAGATGATGTCCTAAATTTACATAGATTAGATTATGAAGGGGGTACAGAAGAAGTAAAAAGATTGAAACAAACAGTAATAATCAGGACAATTCAGCTAAAATAATATGGAAAGCAAATGACGCAATAGAATTATATAACGTTAACGACTCATGGGATGACATTAAGCAGAATCTAATCTCATTGCATTTCATCACCCACAAAGATGCCGATATAGAAACGTATTTTGCTAAAATATCTGAATTTTTGAACTCTTTAAACACTGGGACTTCATTAAATACATCGACGAACTTACACACCGATGTAATAACAGTAAAAAGAAGCTGGTATCACTCAATGTGCTTAGCAGTGTTTTTAGCAGGGTTAAAAGAGCCCTTAGGACCTATGGTTAGGTCTGTGCAACCGGAAGATCTACCTACAGCGAGAATCTACTGCATTAAAGAACAAAATACAGGACACCTAAAGAATAAAGCTTCAGAATTAACTAATAATCGAATAACTAACTACAAACCAAATTTACCACCTAGAGCGCCAATATATACCAATTAAAATAGATTCCCAAGACGACCAAATTTCAATCTATATCGATCCCCACAAAATAGTCAACAGCCACAATATTATAACCACAGACCATTTACGCAGCAAAATTCAAATCAATTTGGAAACTCACGAGGTCTTTCACCTAAACCAAAGCCTGAACCAATGGACACTTCAAATATAACTCATTCGTAATATCCCGAATCCATATAGGTTTAATGATTTACTGTCAGTTTATCGTGAACAATTTATCGTGAGCAATTTATCGTTGAACAATTTATCGTAGAACAATTTATCGTGGAAACAATTTATCGTGGAATCAATTTACCGTGGAACAATTTATCGTGGAACAGTTTATCGTGGACAATTTATCGTAGAACAATTTATCGTGGACAATTTATCGTAGAACAGTTTATCGTGGGACAATTTATCGTAGAACAGTTTTATGCGTGGTATATTAAAATTAGTGGGATTCTTTAATGGTTTTTGGAAGAAGTTCTGGAATATGGCCATGTGGGACGGAACTCGGTAGTTTCTTATCCGATTATGATGGGATTGGGTATGTTGGATGGAAATGGGATTATTGAATGATTTTTGGAAGAAGTTCTGGAATATGGCCATGTGGGACGGAACTCTTTAGTTTCTTAACCGATTATGATGGGATTGGGCATGTTGGATGGAAATGGGATTATTGAATGGTTTTTGGAAGAAGTTCTGGAATATGGCCATGTGGGACGGAACTCGGTAGTTTCTTAACCGATTATGATGGGATTGGGTATGTTGGAAGGAAATGGGATTATTGAATGATTTTTGGAAGAAGTTTTGGAATATGGCCATGTGGGACGGAACTCGGTAGTTTCTTAACCGATTATGATGGGATTGGGTATGTTGGATGGAAATGGGATTATTGAATGATTTTTGGAATAAGTTCTGGAATATGGCCATGTGGGACGGAACTCGGTAGTTTCTTAACCGATTATGATGGGATTGGGTATGTTGGATGGAAATGGGACTATTGAATGATTTTTGGAAGAAGTTCTGGAATATGGCCATGTGGGACAGAACTCGGTAGTTTCTTAACCGATTATGATGGGATTAGGTATGTTGGATGGAAATGGGATTATTGAATGATTTTTGGAAGAAGTTCTGGAATATGGCCATATGGGACGGAACTCGGTAGTTTCTTAACCGATTATGATGGGATTGGGTAGGTTGGATGGAAATAGGATTATTGAATGATTTTTGGAAGAAGTTCTGGAATATGGCCATGTGGGACGGAACTCGGTAGTTTCTTAATCGATTATGATGGGATTGGGTATGTTGGATGGAAATGGGACTATTGAATGATTTTTGGAAGAAGTTCTGGAATATGGCCATGTGGGACGGAACTCGGTAGTTTCTTAACCGATTATGATGGGATTGGGTATGTTGGATGGAAATGGGACTATTGAATGATTTTTGGAAGAAGTTCTGGAATATGGCCATGTGGGACAGAACTCGGTAGTTTCTTAACCGATTATGATGGGATTAGGTATGTTGGATGGAAATGGGATTATTGAATGATTTTTGGAAGAAGTTCTGGAATATGGCCATATGGGACGGAACTCGGTAGTTTCTTAACCGATTATGATGGGATTGGGTAGGTTGGATGGAAATAGGATTATTGAATGATTTTTGGAAGAAGTTCTGGAATATGGCCATGTGGGACGGAACTCGGTAGTTTCTTAATCGATTATGATGGGATTGGGTATGTTGGATGGAAATGGGACTATTGAATGATTTTTGGAAGAAGTTCTGGAATATGGCCATGTGGGACGGAACTCGGTAGTTTCTTATCCGATTATGATGGGATTGGGTATGTTGGATGGAAATAGGATTATTGAATGATTTTTGGAAGAAGTTCTGGAATATGGCCATGTGGGACGGAACTCGGTAGTTTCTTAATCGATTATGATGGGATTGGGTATGTTGGATGGAAATGGGACTATTGAATGATTTTTGGAAGAAGTTCTGGAATATGGCCATGTGGGACGGAACTCGGTAGTTTCTTAACCGATTATGATGGGATTGGGCATGTTGGATGGAAATGGGATTATTGAATGGTTTTTGGAAGAAGTTCTGGAATATGGCCATGTGGGACGGAACTCGGTAGTTTCTTAACCGATTATGATGGGATTGGGTATGTTGGAAGGAAATGGGATTATTGAATGATTTTTGGAAGAAGTTTTGGAATATGGCCATGTGGGACGGAACTCGGTAGTTTCTTAACCGATTATGATGGGATTGGGTATGTTGGATGGAAATGGGATTATTGAATGATTTTTGGAATAAGTTCTGGAATATGGCCATGTGGGACGGAACTCGGTAGTTTCTTAACCGATTATGATGGGATTGGGTATGTTGGATGGAAATGGGACTATTGAATGATTTTTGGAAGAAGTTCTGGAATATGGCCATGTGGGACAGAACTCGGTAGTTTCTTAACCGATTATGATGGGATTAGGTATGTTGGATGGAAATGGGATTATTGAATGATTTTTGGAAGAAGTTCTGGAATATGGCCATATGGGACGGAACTCGGTAGTTTCTTAACCGATTATGATGGGATTGGGTAGGTTGGATGGAAATAGGATTATTGAATGATTTTTGGAAGAAGTTCTGGAATATGGCCATGTGGGACGGAACTCGGTAGTTTCTTAATCGATTATGATGGGATTGGGTATGTTGGATGGAAATGGGACTATTGAATGATTTTTGGAAGAAGTTCTGGAATATGGCCATGTGGGACGGAACTCGGTAGTTTCTTATCCGATTATGATGGGATTGGGTATGTTGGATGGAAATAGGATTATTGAATGATTTTTGGAAGAAGTTCTGGAATATGGCCATGTGGGACGGAACTCGGTAGTTTCTTAATCGATTATGATGGGATTGGGTATGTTGGATGGAAATGGGACTATTGAATGATTTTTGGAAGAAGTTCTGGAATATGGCCATGTGGGACGGAACTCGGTAGTTTCTTATCCGATTATGATGGGATTGGGTATGTTGGATGGAAATGGGATTATTGAATGATTTTTGGAAGAAGTTCTGGAATATGGCCATGTGGGACGGAACTCTTTAGTTTCTTAACCGATTATGATGGGATTGGGCATGTTGGATGGAAATTTTTTTTTATTTTTTATTTATTCAAAAAAATATAACGAATTTTGTGCCGAAAAAACGGCAGAAGCAAATTCGCGTAATACTCGTACATAAAAATACAACATAATCCTAATATTTACAAAATTAAATGATTAAAATGAGAATAAAATGTGATAAAAGCTTACAATAAAATGACTAAGATACTAATACTATTACTACCATTACCATTACTACTACTTTTACTACTAAATTTCAACTTCATAATATGTGACTAAATACATCAAGTTTTATGTAATAACCCTGAATAAATAGGAGATATCAACAGTTTCAAATAGCCATTGTTTAACTCTAGGTAAAAAGGACTTCAAATGAATGTCCTTCCTAATGTAAATTGGTAGCGCATTAAAAAAGGTTGGTGCAGCGACCAGAATAGAGCGTCGGAAGTGGTCATTGAAGAATCTTGGGATGTTACAAAGAAATTGATGGTTACCGCGAAAATTGTAACGAAAATCGCTTCTCATTATTTGTTGACCACTTCGATTAAAAAAAACTCTCAATACCTTATAAACATACAAATGTTTCAACGGCAAAATATTCGTCGTAAAGAATAAATTCCATGATGGTTCAGTTCTTGGTTTCTTTAGATATATTCTCAAAATCATTTTCTGTAGAACATATAAAGGATACGAAGTTGCAGCATAACAACCACCCCAGCACGACAATCCATATTCCAATTTAGCCATAACTAGCGCACGGTAAGCTATTTTTAGAACCGACGGAGGACAATAATCACGAAGAAGGTAGAAAATTCTAGCAGTTGATGACAGATACTGGTGGACTGAATTAACATGCGTTTTCCAATTAAGGCAAGTATCCAAGTGAACACCAAGATATTTAAACGAGTCAACTTGTTCGATATCAAAGCACTCAGAGTGGCAACCACTAGACGCACAATCATACCTGCTGTGATTAGTCACCCGCGGCAAAATAGACGTATTAAAGCTACCAGACAATTTAAACAACATGAATTTAGTTTTCCGGCTTAAGATCAGGCGATGTTTGTCGAACCATGAGAGTAAAACTTTTAAATCAGAATTGATCATCGAAATAACGTTGCTGGGAGAATTCCCACAGTAAGCCAGAGCAATGTCATCAGCAAACCCGGTTGAATAACCATGAAGATTCAATTTAAATACGGAGTTTGTATAAATGAGAAACAGCAGAGGGCCTAATACTGAACCCTGGGGAACACCAACGTCAATAAATTTCGGATCGCTTAAATTATCATTTATCTTAACTCTCACCGATCTACCATCTAAATACGATGCTAACCACTTATTTGCCACTCCTCTAAACCCTATATCATACATAATAGATAGCAGAAGCTTGTGATCAACCATATCAAAGGCTTTAGCTGTATCAATAAATAAAGCACCGCAGCTATTACCTTTATTTAAACCAGTGTTGATTGTATTTAGAAAATCTAACAAGGCCGATTCGGTACTCATACCATGACGAAAACCATGTTGATGGATACTCAGCACACCCGTTTTATCTAAAAAATTGGAAACCCTAATTTTAACTACCTTTTCAAGAACTTTTAGGATTACTGGCTGCAAGGTAATAGGTCTATAATTACCTTTATCAAGGCGATTACCATTCTTGAAAAGGGGAATTATAGTTGCTGTTTTCAGTCGATCGGGTACAACTCCCAACTCAAAGGAAAGGTTAAAAATGTGTGCAAGAACGGGACTAATATGCCCAGCAATGACTTTTAATATATAATTACTCAGGCCAACATTATCAATTGAGTATTTAGGTTCTAAAGCACAAATGATTGAAAAAACTTCATAACTAGATACTGGGGTCATAAAAAACGTTGTCGGACCGAAATCAAAAGGCAAATTGAAACTAGATGACGTGTTGACAGAGTCAAATTTAGCACCTAAATCTTTAGCAACACTAGAAAAATAACAATTAAACTCATTAGCAATTTCTAGATCACTCGTAAGAAGTTCTCCGTTCTGTGCTAAAATAGATTTGACTAGTGAAGTTTTAGGTTTACGAGTCAGAATCTCGTTCACTAAAATCCAGTTTTTTTTTATATCACCGCGGTTAGCAGAAAAACGCTTAGAATAATAGGTTTCCTTTTCATTTTTGATATCTACATTAATTATGGTGCACATTCTGTTATAGCTATCACGAAGTACTGCATTATCAGGACGCTTATTTAACTTGGACCGCAGTTTATTCCTTTTATTAATACGTTGCGCAAGGTCAAAGGAGATCCAAGGCTGCAGGCGTTTAATTTTAGACGAGCAATAAGTGTAGCAGCGTTCCAAGATAATAAAAATATTATCCAAAAATACCTCAAGAGCTAGAGATGGATTGTCGATGTTAAAAATGAACCCCCAGTCCATATGATTCAACCTTTCATATAACAACAACAGATTGAGTTTCTTTCTACTTCTCGTGGAATTTTGGTTCAAATTAGACCTTGGTAACAGTATCTGAGAAGCCTTAAACCGTATCTCAATCAAGTGGTGGTCAGAAATTTTTAAGTCCACAGCCGATGTTCTTATACCTGAAAGATCATTAGACCTAAGTCTAGCAAAAAAGTGGTCAATACACGTTGAAGAAGATGCAGTAACCCGCGTGGGAGTACAAATCAATGACTCAAGCCCAAAACTTGACATAAGGTTTAGATAATCAATGCTGTTGCTTGGAAACCCAAGAATATCAATGTTAATGTCTCCAAAAACAAAATGGGATTGTTGAATGGTTTTTGGAAGAAGTTCTGGAATATGGCCATGTGGGACGGAACTCGGTAGTTTCTTAACCGATTATGATGGGATTGGGTATGTTGGATGGAAATGGG
Source organism: Nephrotoma appendiculata (assembly GCA_947310385.1). Lineage (NCBI taxonomy): Eukaryota > Metazoa > Arthropoda > Insecta > Diptera > Tipulidae > Nephrotoma > Nephrotoma appendiculata. The sequence goes on from OX371223.1 coordinate 289,021,845, forward strand.
ATTATTGAATGATTTTTGGAATAAGTTCTGGAATATGGCCATGTGGGACGGAACTCGGTGGTTTCTTAACCGATTATGATGGGATTGGGTATGTTGGATGGAAATGGGATTATTGAATGGTTTATGGAAGAAGTTCTGGAATATGGCCATGTGGGACGGAACTCGGTAGTTTCTTATCCGATTATGATGGGATTGGGTATGTTGGGTGGAAATGGGATTATTGAATGATTTTTGGAAGAAGTTCTGGAATATGGCCATGTGGGACGGAACTCGGTAGTTTCTTAACCGATTATGATGGGATTGGGTATGTTGGATGGAAATGGGATTATTGAATGATTTTTGGAAGAAGTTCTGGAATATGGCCATGTGGGACGGAACTCAGTAGTTCCTTAACCGATTATGATGGGATTGGGTATGTTGGATGGAAATGGGATTATTGAATGGTTTTTGGAATAAGTTCTGGAATATGGCCATGTGGGACGGAACTCGGTAGTTCCTTAACCGATTATGATGGGTTGGGTATGTTGGATGGAAATGGGACTATTGAATGATTTTTGGAAGAAGTTCTGGAATATGGCCATGTGGGACGGAACTCGATAGTTTCTTAACCGATTATGATGGGATTGGGTATGTTGGATGGAAATGGGATTATTGAATGATTTTTGGAAGAAGTTCTGGAATATGGCCATGTGGGACGAAACTCGGTAGTTTATTAACCGATTATGATGGGATTGGGTATGTTGGATGGAAATGGGATTATTGAATGGTTTATGGAAGAAGTTCTGGAATATGGCCATTTGGGACGGAACTCAGTAGTTTCCTAACCCATTATAATGGGATTGGGTATGTTGGATGGAAATGGGATTATTGAATGATTTTTGGAAGAAGTTCTGGAATATGGCCATGTGGGACGGAACTCGGTAGTTTCTTAACCGATTATGTATGCTGGATGGAAATGGGATTATTGAATGATTTTTGGAAGAAGTTCTGGAATATGGCCATATGGGACGGAACTCGGTAGTTTCTTAACCGATTATGATGGGATTGGGTATGTTGGATGGAAATGGGATTATTGAATGGTTTTTGGAAGAAGTTCTGGAATATGGCCATGTGGGACGGAACTCGGTAGTTTTTTAACCGATTATGATGGGATTAGGTATGTTGGATTGAAATGGGATTATTGAATGATTTTTGGAAGAAGTTCTGGAATATGGCCATGTGGGACGGAACTCGGTAGTTTCTTAACCGATTATGATGGGATTGGGTATGTTGGATGGAAATGAGATTATTGAATGATTTTTGGAAGAAGTTCTGGAATATGCCCATGTGGGACGACAATTAAAATTAAAAATGCAGCAAAATGTATACTGGTTTAAAACGTCATGTCAAAAAAAAACATGTGAATTCGTATATTTCAAACCGTTAAATGTTTGTTTTATGGATGAATTTAGTTCTAATTTTTATAGTACAGCAACATCAGTGAATAATGGTTACAGTATTAGTAGAAATTTCCCATTCGGTGCCGGATAGTGCTCGAGTATTAAAACACTGCTATTTTCAATCATAATTGTTCGAGTATTGAAACAACGGCGACTAATCTCAAGCAACATATGTCTAAATTATTGGTAAAATCTGATACTGGTTCCTAGTCACCCAACGTTTTAATTTTTCACAACAACGTCATGCAGTGCACTTCGTCATATGATGGAGCAGCCATCTTGATATTGATATCGAACTGAAGAAATAACGTTCGTTCATTAGTTGCATGTCTGTCAAAAAGTGTTGAAAAATTAATTAGCCATATTTCGAGAACGAACGAAATCGTCCTATATTAAAATTAAGAACATATTCCAAAAATCATTCAATAATCCCATTTCCACCCAACATACCCAATCCCATCATAATCGGTTAAGAAACTACCGAGTTCCGTCCCACATGGCCATATTCCAAAACTTCTTCCAAAAATCATTCAATAATCCCATTTCCTTCCAACATACCCAATCCCATCATAATCGGTTAAGAAACTACCGAGTTCCGTCCCACATGGCCATATTCCAGAACTTCTTCCAAAAACCATTAAAGAATCCCACTAATTTTAATATACCACGCATAAAACTGTTCTACGATAAATTGCCCCACGATAAACTGTTCTACGATAAATTGTCCACGATAAATTGTTCTACGATAAATTGTTCCACGGTAAATTGATTCCACGATAAATTGTTTCCACGATAAATTGTTCTACGATAAATTGTTCAACGATAAATTGCTCACGATAAATTATTCACGATAAACTGACAGTAAATCCGTTCATAGACCCAAAATTAATCAACTCATGTGAAAGTTATGAAATAAAGCCTGTTACAATATCAACTCTTTTCAACAAAACTAATCTGGACAGAGCTGTTACAATTAAGAGGCTCAAAGAATTCTAAACCAACGAAAATTTAGAATTTATCTTATTTAAGTTCCACGACTATTTTAACGGGTTAATTGGATATGAAATGATGCAACAGCTACAAATTACGGTAGATGTTGAAAATTCATGCCTAATTACATCAAAAACAAATGCACCAGATGAATGTTTTACATATATACTAAAAGCGTACAATGAAATGATTAACACAAAACCCAGAACAACAACACTTAAGGTTAACTTAGTCAGATTATATTTGGTCAGATCTAAGACATTTCTAATAGACATCCAACCAGAAGAAGATCAAGAAGAAGAAATAAAAAAGCCCACGAGAGTAACGATCATAGATTAATCGTAGAAAATTATGACCAATCAGAAGATTCATAAACAATTGTGTGACATGTCAAAAAGTAAAATACGACAGAAATCCACCACAACTTCAATATTCCTTAACGGAAGCTTCCAAGCGTCCCATGGAAATAATTCATTTAGATTTGTTCCAAATACAATCACAAACGTTTCTCACTATCATTGATAAATTTAGTAAATTTGCTGCTGCATACTATCTTACCAGTAAAACAGATAAGATTATCCTTTCAAAATTAATTCATTTTGCAAGCCTGCACGGCATACCAGGAAAAATGATATTTGACAATGCAATATGCTTTGTCAATCGACTAATCAAAAACTTTGCTGAAAAACATCAAATTAAAATGCATACCACTATCCCTTATAACTCCACAGGAAACTTTTCTGTTGAAAGGTTTCACTCTACGCTCCAAGAATTGTGTAGCATAATTTCAAGTAAACAACTTACCTTCTCATTAGAAGATATTATAAATCAAGCTATCCGTTCATATAACAATGCTATTCATTCAACCACAAAATTAACTCCATTTGAATTGTTGAAAGGTCATTATGCTAAAATCAAAACAGATTTCACAAGTGAACTAGATTACCTTGCACAGCATACTGAAACCTTTGAACAACTTTGTAACGAAATTTATGAGAACACCTTAACTAAAAAGACCAAATTAATAAATAAACTAAATAGTAAAAGGAAACCTGTGGTAGCCATCCGACCAAACCAATTTGTCTTTATAAAAAAAAAAAAAAACGAAGTTCAAAATTAAAACCTCCTTACCGGAAACTAGAAGTCTTAAATGATAAAGGGTTAATAATCAATACACCTGAAGGAAAAGTGTACAAAACTAAAATAAAACGTCTTTTCCAGGTGTCAAGCAATGACCCAACAAGAGTGCCACCGGACATCCCTTCAGAATAACAAAGGAATATTAGCATTCAAAAAAGGAAACGCAAGACTGATAAACGGATACAAAAAATTAATACACCTAATAGACCTAGACCCTTACTCAAAAATGATAACCGATATTAAAACGCAAGTTACAGCACTAGGACGAACAATATCTTCCTCCGACGATTACCTCAGTATCCTGAACGACAAGAAAATTATAACGGAATACAAAACAGAACAATTAGACAAAACATTTCCAGAAATTATACCGAAACGATATAAACGAGGATTAAGTAACGGATTGGGTTCATTCATCAAAGACTTAACAGGCAATTTAGACAACCAGGATTTAATTGGCATATAACAGGCAATTGACGAAGTTAGTAAAAATCAAGAAACATTAAACTCCCAAATCAACAGTCAAATACACATCAATACGCAGATGATCAACAAACTAAACTCCATTCAAACATTTATATATAACAATATCAATAGACTACAATACGAATTCAATAGAACCTCCCAAATAACTAATTAATAGTCTTAACAATTCTACATGACCAACACATTTCTTTAAAATTAGCCACACCATAGAACAACTACACACACATTTAAAAGAATTATTAGAAATCATATCTCTATCCAAATACCAGACTATCTCAAGACACTTACTTTCGGAAAACGAAACTAAATACATTCATGACATACTCGACAAAGACGGAGTAACACTACAGAATTCCCAAGCTATGTATAATCTTCAAGAACCTAAAGGTTTCTATAATAACACACATCTTATATTTGTAATAAAAGTTGCGGTACCCGTAGAAAACGAGGTACACACCGAGGTATAACACCCGCTATTGAGTTACCCGTTGATACGTGGTAACCATTTATAATACGGTACCCGTTGAAATATGTGGTACAAAACGCAAAGGAGGTATATACATTAGTAATGCGGCACCTTTTTTCGGCACGCCCCGCTGAATTTGGTGTAATAAGCTTAAAAACGATTTCCTCCGTCAAATTTTACACAACGTAAACAAAATGTAATCCAAATGGGAGGCTATTAAAAAATTATTTGCACAATTGGTGTATCTGAGTAAATCAATTCATTGTTTCGAATCGGCCATTCTCAATCAAATAAAATTTGCAAAGTAAAATTACAACTCAAAAATATAGAACTAGGCAGTTCTCTAAAAAAACTCAAAACTATACTCCTCAAAATTCCAAACTTGACTTTATTTTTTGTAATTTAAGACTAGAATTGAAAAATTCTCGCGTCAAAAAAAAATCTAGAAAAATATTTTTTTTGTTCTTGAAACAAGAAACACTAAAAGAACATTCCTCTATACTTTACTTGTCGCACACACGCGCAAAATTATTCGACGTTTACGCTATACCGTAAAAATGGGTAAAACGTGAAACAGAATATTAAGGCACCTCCAACAATTAGAAACTTTAATGTCAATGGCATAGAGTAGATGGCAATTCCATCAGTAAAATGCATTAATTATTTAATGGGAACGAAATTTTGTGAAATAAACACAAGAAAACAAAATCGCAACGTTATGATCCCGAAGGGAGTCGTAACAAATCCCTGAACTTCCAAATTGCACTTTGTCAAATCTGGTCTTGGTTTATTATTGCAGTTTGTCATATCTGCATATCACGGAACCCAGATAATTTACTCTATTTATTTAAAAAACTTATTCAGTTCGGTTCGTAAAATATGACAAGATCCACTTTAACAAAGGACATCACACTTGAGATGTTCCAGTTTCTTTACAAGTAAGACATGATCAGTTTTATCTTCAACATTATAACTACCTTCTAATGCTAAAGTCAAAAATTTTTAGTAAAAAACAAGATTTATCACAATTTTTAATTAAGAAAAAGGTACAGCCCTTGACCATCGCAAATCAAATAATTTAGAGATAGGTGACAAGTTAGAAATACCGCGGTAATTTTCGGTATCCTTTATCCGACCACTCTTGAAATTTGGCTTAATGAAACTGGATTTCCAAATTGGAGGATATACTCCACTCGCCTGTAACATATGAATGTAAATATTGTAATCATATTATCATACTCACCTAACATTGCTTATAGAGTAATGAATACTGTAGATAAATAAATGAAATAAATCATTACTTACTTCATCCTCAACTAGCCTTCAACATTGTCTTTACATGGTGTCAGAAGAAAAAAAAGAAGAAAAAAAATAATTTGAAATCATCAGTGAAAAAAAAACAAATATTTTGATCAGAAATATAAGCAGTAAGATCAAAAATATAATAGAGCGTCAGGGCGAGGCGTTATTTATAAAAAGAACAAAACATGAACGAGGGATCATCAAACACCATATGCGGTCACCACGATTCTTGGAAATTGACGGCACGAGTCAAATGGCGATAAGTTGGGAAAAATTAGAGCCAGCAATACAAATGTTTTGAGATAGCAACCCAGATGGATAAAAAGTAAGAAGAAATACAAATGGCAACATTCTTGTCATCACTAGGAGCTGATGCAATAGAGCTATACAATTCGTTCAATGTAGGGAATGAAAAGGATTTTAAGTTGGCAGCCATAAAAGAAAAATTTGAAGAGCATTTCGCACCAAAAATTTCGACAACATTTGAAAGGTACGTGTTTAATAAACTAAATCAAATCGAAGAAGAAAATATCGATCAATTTTTTACGGAAATTAAAAATCAAAGTAAAAAGTGTGAATTCGTTGATTTGACAGATAGTTTATTACGTGACAAAATAATAATCGGGATATGTAGTGATTCGGTGCGTGAACAATTATTGACGGAAAGTGAACTTTAGAAAAAACCATAAAAATATGTAAAACTTACGAGATGACTTCAATTCATTTAGCGGAAATACACAATAAATAAGCGACAGGAGTCGATGAAATTGCGTTCAAAAAAACTAAAAAACCAAAAAAATAGCGGAATAAATAATAAAAGTGCAGTTGCAAATAAAGACGAGAAATTTGATTGTAAAAGATGTGGGACAATTTACGGCAAACGAAGCTGCCCAGCATACAAAGTCAAATGTAAAAGTTGTAGTTATCGAGGGCATTTTGCAAAAATGTGTACAACAAAAAAGATACATGAATTGGATAATGATAGTGAGTTGGAAATCGACGTTAATACATTAGTTATAAACAGTATTAAAACTGTAAAAGACGATGCTGATAATTGGGTTTGTAAAAACTCTTGTCCAAGTCTGCTTGATGGAAAAATAAAAAGCCTTACAAATTTTTAATGCGTTTTTATTTTTGTTGTTTCCAGCTCGAAAGTTGTGGTGTAAGAGAGGTTTTTATTTTTATATTTTTTCATATTCTAGGATTTTGACAATATTATAACAATTTTTTATAACAGTATTTTTATAATAAATTATAAATATTTTTATAAATTAATGTAGATGCTACATACAATATAAATTTTCAATCTACATAATTTCTAATAGTTAATTGTACTTTACATTGCGGTTTAATTCGGTACTGTTTAGTTGATTTATAATTTGACAGAACAAATACAATTTGTGTTTATTTACATTGTGTTTGTTCATGTACAATTAATAATAAATTAATAATTTTATATAAAGTGTAATAAAATAGTGTTTGAAGTGAAAATGTGATACATAAACTAAATATCTAACTAGTATATTAGTACATATATTTATAAATACAGGTGTATTAATTTTATAATGTATATACATAAGTTCGATTTAATTTGTGCCTTATATTACAGATAAACAGTATGAACAGCTGATTACAAGTAGATTGAGATTACAACAAAAATATGTGACGTTAATTAAAATTTATAATGATTGGAAACAATAAAATTTGATAGAAATTAATTGACAACGAGTGTATGCGTTTTAATTTTAAATAATTGCCTATATAGTTTATCAGATGAAATAATTTTGTTTTGCTGGATGAGATTGTTTTACAACAGGGTTGAAGAAATAAGGATCAACAAGTTTAATATCAAAGCCAAATTGGACATGGGTGCACAGTGCAATGTGTTACCTAGAACTTTTAGATGCAATTCAAATCATATCAAAAGAACTAAGGAACAATGTGTTATCACGAAGGATATCAGACTAAATCAAAGTGACAGTTCAGTAAATAGTTCAAATCAGCAGATTATTCCGAAAGCTGGTAATACCACGGGAAGTAATCATAACGAATCGCCTAACATAACTTTAGAAAACGCAGATAACCATTATATTCCTAAGTCTACAGCAGAGTCAATGAACAGTCGCAGTTCACCAAACAACAATAAGACTGGGAATGAGTTCATCACAACTAGGTCAGGTAGAATAGTCAAACCAAGTATCAAATTGGATTTATAAATGTGATAGTAAAAATTAAATTAAATTAAAAAAGGAGGGATAATAACATATGAATGTAAATATTGTAATCATATAATCATACTCACCTAACATTGCTTATAGGGTAATTAATACTGTAGATAAATAAATGAAATAAATCATTACTTACTTCATCCTCAACTAGCTTTCAACATTGTTTTTACAAGTCAGATTGAAGAGGTACGTCAGTGGTTGAACCAAGACAAAAGACACAAGGGGAAATTGTGTCCAGGCCACAACTCATATTTACATTTACATTCAACAGAACATGAAGAATGTCATCGGTAGCAAACTGAAATTGAATGATTGTTACACTTGTTAGCTATCAAAATAATAAAAAATAATTTGTTGATGGATGGAAATATTTTGTTGACCTGTGAAGAGATCTTAACCCTCAAAGCATAAATTGAAGTAATAGTAAGTTCAAGGCAGCTTTAGATGCATTTACGATGGGACATTTTCTTATATTGGCACCCATGATAGAACTTCAATCAATTGATTAGGCAGATGGAAACGTTCTTCTGATGAGTATTTATTTCACCAGTTTACTAAATCGAAAATAAAACACCAAATACAAGGAAAACTGATGACGTGCTATTAAAGGAGGCCAATTTAACACAGGAAGTGGGGGTTGGATCAAATTGCTGACATCACAACAACAGATGCACAACATTTGCACGTTTAATCAACAAAATATGTAAATTACCAAAGTGTTATGGGATTGCATTACTTACCTGGCGGGAAGATGTCGAAGCACAGCATTATTCAAGAAGTCTAAAATAAAAATAGAATAAAAAACTAAATTTAATTGCCAAACTGGCGAAGCATAAAATAATTATATTGAGCACAGTGTATTTTGCTAATACCAGAGTACAGATTTTGTTCAAAAAGTGAGACTTGAGGGTTGGGAGTTTTTCTGCTGTTTCGCAAACCTACTAACAATAGCAGAAATAACGGACAAGCTCCCAACTCTCAAGTCGTGGTTTTCGAACAAAATTCGTATACTGGCAAACCAAAAATGCCATTAACCACCATCATCACTGGAAGGGTTAAATATATTCCCATCTTTTCAGTAGTACGCACTTTTTCAGTTATACGCGTACTACATCTTATCTTTAACTCTATAAAAATATTAAAGTGCTGAGACTTTGCAATAACACTTTTTTACTTAAAGTCATTCCAGAGTATCTCACTTCAAAAATTTAAAATTTCTAAATCAATGAAAATAAATCAGATAATTTTCATTTTATATGTTTACAAAAACAAAATGAAAAAGAAAAACTGAAAAGTTTCTGTCTTTATTCGTTACGCTTTTACTTTGGTGTTGTTGTTGCTCTTATTGAGTTTTATATTTCTGATAAAAATTTTCAAAGTAAAAATATCTCATTAATATTCAATCGAATTTAAATTTTGAGGTTATCACGAATACAATTGTATTTGCATGTATGTTATACACACAGATACATAAATACATATTTCGTTTGTATATACTTGTTAGTGAGGTAGTTAAACTTATGTTGTGGACCAAATTTTTTGGTAACAGGCTAATTAGCAAATGCCTGGATGCGGTTTTATTGCTAAAAAAGTTAACATGTGCAAAACATTATATCATACATAATTACCTAAAGGCCATAAATTGTTAAAAGTGAAAGGCATATATTTTATGTATCTTAGTTGATAAAAGAAGCGGAGGTAGATTAAATTCGACCGCCTGAAAACTTGTGTCATCGCGACCGGATATTTGCAGAAGAAGAGCTAATGATGATAATGGCGTAGATTATATTTATAACGGCTCTGGTATTTGGCAGACAACTGATTTACGTGTGTTTGTAGAATATTTCGATATAACGTATTTTCGTAAAACGCCTCGATATAACGAATTTTTAGGATTGGCAAATTTGCATTGATCTTCTATAGAAGATCAATACAAATTTGGTTGTCCTAAAAACCCTGAATTCCCAATTTTGCCAAAATAAACGTTTTTTTTCAATTTAGGAAAATTTAAGAAAGTTGTGCGTTTGATTTAAGGCAGATCTATGAAAATTTTGCTGTCATAAATACCCTAAATACAAAATTTGATCAAAATAAACGAAGTTTTCTATAAAATGAGACCGCGTACCATCTCAGATAATACGTCACTTAGAATGCTGATTTATAAGAATTTTTTGGAAAAATTCAGAAAAATGTTCGTTTGAATTAGGTAGGTTCGTTGCACCTCAAGGAAAAATTGGTTGTTCTGAAAACTATTAACCCCAATTTCATCAAAATAAACAAGTAATAAAGTAGTAAGTAAATAGACAAGAATTTTTTATTAGATGGGGCCTAGTAGCATCCCAGAGTATACGTCACTTAACATGCTAATTAATAGGAGTTTCTCGGAAAAATATAGAAAATTGTGCGTTGAATGAACTTGCCTATTTTGAGCAGTGTAGTGAAATTCTCCTAAAGAAATCCTAATTGTTATCTCTTATTTTAGGACAATTTAGGACAGACTCCATGCGTATCCGAGAGCACATATAAACACAAAACCAAAATAAAACAAAGTGCAACTGTGGTACAAGTAGCACGAAGCATTATGCAACATTGTGCATTACCTGATGTTTCAGCCGGAACAATTAAGAGCCAGATGGAACCATTAGGAACCATTTTCACAAAGTACTTAAACAACTAAAACGTCAGCCGGAACCATATGCAGCCAGCTAGAATCATCTCAACCGGATGGAACCAAACAAATTATGACACGTATACGCACAACTGAGCGGCAGAAGTTATCGGGTCATCGAGTAGTTCGTGGAGCTCACCAGAGTAGTAAAATGCTCGATCAAGTACAATCCGCCGGGCTAAAGCTAAGTCCTAAGAAATGTTCACACAATTTTTGGGCCACAAAGTAACCGCTAACGGGATTCATACAGACGAAGCAAAAATTTGCTTCGCCCTGGTGGTAAAGCGGTCAAAAAGCTTGCTCCAGCGCCTGGGTTCGATTCTCGTTGGTAACAAGGATAATATTTCAAGGCTGGTTTTGGGATCAATGGATTCGCAATGAAAATATGATTCCGAAATGAAAATATGAATATGAAACCTCATTTGAGGCGGCCAAATCCCTTGATGGAATATAGTGCCAGAGAGAGAGAGAGAGAGAGAGAAAAGTAAAAATTTCGAAGAAACAGTTTCGAAGCTTCTTTGGATTGTGTTGGATTCGCCAATGTTGCGAAAAGTTTACACGAATTAACGAAGAAGAACAATCTGTTTAACTGGAAGGAAGAACAAGAAGGATCATTCGTAGAATAACGGAAACGGCTATGCACAGCACCAATACTTGCGTACCCTGTAGACCGCCAACGTGAAATTTTTTTTGAGTACCGATACAAGCAATGATAGTATGGGCGGTGTGTTGTCACAAGAAATCGATGGTCGAAAGCGAGTCATTGCGTATTATTGAGTGACGTGAAAAGAATTTTAGGCTGTAGTGAAATGCGTGAAACATTTCCATAAATACCTCTATGGCCAAAAATTCCATTTACACGAATAGACCATTGGGCGATACGAAGGTTTCTACAATTTAAGAATCCGGAAGGACAGGTGCCACGCTGGAATGCACGTCTGCAAAGCTACGACTTTGACATCGAGCATCAAAAAGGAAGCGCACATCGGAATACAGACGCATTATCACGGCGGTCATGTTAAGAGAAATGTGAGCACTGCAGGCGAATGAAAGAAAGCAATAATGTAATCGATGTACGGTTTTTGAAAGTGCTACCCGATAAAGCAGTTACTAGGCGCGCATTTATCAATAATATTACGTTATAAGGAAGAGGATCGTCGACCAACATGGAGTGAGATTTCAGATAAGACACCATTAGTGAAAGCCTATTGGGCACAGTGAGAAAACCTTCTTTTAGAGAAATGCTGAATTAATAAATAATAAAACACTCATAAATATTCATCAACGATTTGATTGGTTTAGATGTAGACAGTCGATAGTAGAGTTGTGTAAAAAATATGATCAATGTGCATCAGTAAAAGGACCTACATGAAAAAGCCGAGGATCAATGCAACAGTATACAACGTCGGCATACCATTCGAGAGAATTGAAAAGAACCTAGCAGGACCATTCCATATTACGCGAAGTGGTCATTAGTGAAAATGGACCTTTATAGCAAACAGCCGGAGAAACAACAACTATCGTTGATGTCATAATAAATAACTGGATTAGCTGCTACGTAGTTCCGATGGAAAATCATTTGAATTACGGAAGGAATTTTGAATCGGTGATATTCCAGGAAATTGTTCCTGATGGTTTATTGATTAGCAGTACACAACAGGACTGGGACTACACCAGTCAAAATCATTTTCAGGAACAATCTACGATTACCAGCATATATTCAGTTTTGTGCAGTTTTATCATCAGCGTTGGATGGTCAAGATTACGTCAATAAAAGGCAAGAAGAACTTGATGAGATACACAACCGAAATAGGAGGGTACTGTTTTCACAAATATAAATGATGAAGTTTAGGTAGTGCATTTGGAACGGTGGGCACTATACAGAGGTGGTAGTTTGGGTTCCGTTAAGAACGAACAGGCTTAGGTGAGGAGAAAGTTACGATTTCGCCTATTGGTTTGATGGGCAAACAATTCAACGTGGGCGAGAGCTGCTCATTTAAGGTTTAGAAAATAAAAACACTTTTTAAGATATTAGTGACATAAAGCTGCGAGCAAAAGTACATTCTAGACACCCTACAGTACTGCCAGTTTTAGGGTGATTTAGCATAGGAAGTGTAATTCAAACTGAATATGTAATAATTATATTTATTTTAATAAAATAATTAATATTTTGTCGTCCACCTTTCGATTTAATGACAGCAGCCACTCTTTTCTGCATTGACTCTACCAACTTAAAACATTTTTATTGTGGGATATCTGTTTCTACTCATGCTTTAACGGCCGCATGCTTTAACGCGGCCAATAGAGATTGCTTATTACTTATATTGTATCTTCGGATGTTTTTCTTTAAAATGAACCAAATGTGTTCAATCGGATTGTGGTCGTTTTGAGCCACCCATGTCATGGTGTGCGCTGATTTGTGGAAAGTGGCGTTGTCTTGTTGGTATTTTACCAACCCAGTGTGCAATTTTTCCACTGTGTGGAAAAAATTGTTTTAATTCCATACTAAATTCCGTACTACAAAATAGCAAAGACACAAAACTATTGATTTTGGACAAGAAATATTTTCTTTCTCTTTCTATTTCACGTTTTTGTTTTATTTTTATAAATTTTTATTTTGTATCTCCAATTTCTTGTGACAAGTTGGCGGAGAACTACGCACACAAATTAGTATGGAAAAGTACATATATAGAAAAAACCCAACCGTTTCGTTTCCAACGAAATTCCACCTTCTTCTCTATTTGATTCGTTGTAATAAAGTTGGTAATGGTTTAGGGCTCGTTTTTATTTTAAATAAAATAAAACCACTGCGTGTATGTATACGGCCAAGTAGAAGAAAAATATAAAAAATACGGTTTATATGTATGCAGGCCCAAATAATGTAAACACGAAAAAACACTTTCATACGAATGCTATGAAAATTTTCTGTTCAATATTTTTTTTTTGCCTTTATTTATCTATATCTCGTAATTGCGGCAGAAAATTAAATTTTCATTCCCCTGAGCATGAACTTTGATTATTTATCATTGATTTTGGTAAATTTTTTTTTAATTTTAAAGTAGATTTCATTTAGAATTTTACGATTTTCCGGCATGCTGCCTTTTATTTGTTGAACGTTGGTTGAACGACGTATACACGAAGCAAAATTTGTGTGTATGCAAGAAGAGTAATCAACATTTAGAAAAAAAATTGAACAAAGTAGTTCGGCTAACAAAAAAAAAATTGAATTTCAGTGTTGTGTTTAATGACATAAAATAATTATACATATATAGGTAATTATTATAGTAATTTGTAAATATGATAGTAATTTATTAAAAATAATTTATACTGTCGCTTACATATCACAGGTAAGAAATCATATAATCATATAAATTTAATTAATATTTTTTTATTTATTGTATTGATAAATTTATAACATTATGTTTTTGCTCATGTAAATTTTTTTTGTTTTTTTTTAGGCAAGACAACGCGGAAGAAAATTTTGTTTGATTAATGTGGTAATATATACCCTCCAGTAAAGTGAGCTATAATAAAGTGAAAGAATTATTTATAATTTGTGTTTACTTATTTCCAGTTGCAATCGATGATGTCATAGTGTTTCGGTGATTGAACAACTCGATGAAAAATACAAAGTCATCTACGTAATGTGGCTTCATTGGAAACCGTTTAATATGGGTTGGATAAAGGTGCAAAATAAATTGTACGTGTCCAATAACGTTACCACAGTGTTTGATGTTTAATTAGTTTTGTGTATTTCAGGTTTTGATGTCTCATTTAGGTCGGCCCGATGACCATAAAAATCTTAAATGCACTGTGGAACCAGTAGCCCATGACTTAAAACTATTCGACTGTGATGTGAAATGTTTGCTCGATTGCGTTGGTAATGAAGTTGAGTTTGTCGCGATCCAGCCCCAGGTTCCATTGCTTTATTGGAAAACCTTCGTTTCTATATCGAAGAAGAAGGTAAAAGGGTTAATGAGCAAGGTAAAAAAATAAAAGGGGATCCTACCAAAGTTAAATAATTTAGAGAAAGTTTACATAAATTAGGCGATGTTTATGTGAATGATGTGGCATTTGGTGCTGCACATCGGGCTCACAGTTCAGTGGTGGTGGGAATGATTAACACGTGATGTCGCTCTTTTGCTGGGCAAATTATTGAAATATTTTTCACACGCTTTGGATACACGCTCATTAGAGGATTTCAATGTGCCAATTAAGGACAGACAAATCCAAGGTAATCAACATATTGTGGTTGCATTGGGAACCGTTAAATACGTATTGGATACTGATGAAAAATCAATTGTACGTGTCCAATAATATTATACCACGGTGTTTACGAAAAGGAATTCAACTTTTAATTAGTTTTGTGTATTTCAGGTTTTGATTCATCCAAAAGATATCGTGTATTTCAGGTTTATGTGAATAATGCATTTGGTATTGCACATCGGGCTCACAGTTCAATGATGAGGGAACGAGTTGAAACACGTGCTCCCGGCCCTTTGCTGAGCAAAGAATTGAAGTATTTCTCATCCGCTTTGGATAATCCTCTGCGCCTTTTTTGGCTATTTTGAGTAGTGTAATAGTTGCCGACAAAATTCAGCTCATCGGTAATATTTTGGATAAGGTTACTGAGATGATTTTTAAGGGAGGAATGACATTCACATTCCTTGAGTTTTAAATAACATGGAAATTGGTGATTCACTATTTGATGCTGAAGGCTCAAAAACTGTGCAACAACTCGCAGATAAGGCAAAGAAAAATAATGTTCAGTTACAGTTGTCTGTCGATTTCGTCACTGGCAATAAATTTGCAGAAGACGCGGACGCAGGAACTGCTACCGTCGAAGGTGGTATCCCAGCAGGCTCATTAGGTGGTCTTGATATTGGACCAAAATCAAAAGAAGCTTTCGCCTCACCAACTGTACGCTCTAAAATTGTTGTTTAGGATGAAGCCTTCAGGCGTTTTCGATGGATGGCGTGGTTGCAGCAACTGCTGCGAGGGTTATTCCCATTATTGGAGGCGGGGACACAGCTTCATGTTTTGTCACACATTTTAAATTATTTTGGATTCCTTAGTTCCAGCATGGAACCTTAATTTATTATACTCGATAAATAAATGTTAAACCAAAAAACTTGAAATTTTAAGTATTTATTTAAATCAAAAATATGTTATTACCCATGTTATTTGGTTTAGATATGTTAATTATTTCCTTGTCGATTTACCATCTAGATTCTAAATTGATGTTATTTAGCTTAACTGGAAGACAGAGATTTGTTACGGAGGATGACATGGAAAATTTACTGATTTCGACCTATTTGCCTTAATTTTCATTGAGAAAACTGCTCCGCTATTTCATTTCTACTGGACGGTTTTTAAGGATTTAAAGGGTAGGTAATAATGGTGTATCATCTGCAAATGCTACGAAGGTCTATTGTATAAATTAAATATAACAATGGATCCAGTGCAAATTCCAATCCTTTGTAGCAAAACCGGAAATTATTTAGAAACGAAAGCAGAAAATTCTAAGAAAATTTTAAATTATTACTCATTGACATTTATGATTGAACCGGAATTTGTGAAATTGAACTTCACAAATGAACTCTCCATAGCAGAAATGACATCCGTGATTCATCATCACTCCAAACTGTTTAAGAAGGACTATACGTGATTCTTTAGACTTCTCAACAATAGTGTCGAGGCGTCTTAAAATTTTTTTACGAATAGACCTTCTTTAAAAAAATTTGTGCGACGACTGCTTTAAAGAGTGCAGATGACTGCATTCACCTTGCTTCAAGTTCTTCAGCTTTCGAAGTAGGTCGGATCCTCTCTATCTGGCACTATATCCCATCAGAAGATTTGGCCGTCTCAAATGAGGTTTAATAATCATATTTTCATTTCGGATAATGCGTGATGAATTCATTGATCGTAAACCAGAAGTGAATTTTTTTCCTTGTCACCACCGGGAATCAAATACCCGGGACCTCCGGTCGCTGGAGGAAGCATGCTGATTACTTTGCCATCGAGGTCGGATCCAGTTTGTCTAAAATATAGATCTTTGAATGTTTGTCAGTTGTTCTTCCTGTCTGGTTCAAGCTCATGCAATTTGCCAGAGCAGCAGGATGGAATTGCGAATTGGGATATCTCCCCGATTTGTACCATGGAAATATAGTGCCACTGAGTGTAGGCCCTCCTTGAGTTCCAGCTAACTATAATAATAGTACATTTAATTTATTGTAGCAGTGATGTCGAACACTAAACAGTTCAATGATTTATAAAAGAATTTTAATAGATTCAAAAACTTTGACTGATGAACTTTAGAGTTCTGATGAGTGCTATGGACGAAAACCCTTACCTATCATGAGCCATTTTCAACATTACCCAGGAGATAGGCTACAATGCATTTCTTTAACGAGGTTCCCCGACTAAATTCAGGCCTATTCCCCGGTTATACAGTTAGAGTTAAATTTCAAATATTTAACTACTCTAACTTTAAATTTTCAACTTTGTGTTAAATTTACAGATATCTTACCTACCCTTGAAAATTATGTTGATACACCATTATTACCTACCCTTGAAAATTATGTTGATACACCATTATTACCTACCCTTGAAAATCCGTAAAAACGTCAAGTAGAAATAGCGAAACAGTTTTCCCAATGGAAAATTAAGGCAAATGAGCAGAAATCAGTAAATATTTCATGTCATCTTCCGTATCAAACCCCCTGTCTTTCGGTTAAGCTACATATCATCAATTTAGAATCTAGAGAGTAGATCGACATGGAAACAAGAAACATCGAAACAAAATAACATGGGTAATATATTTTTACTTTAAATAAATACTACTTAAAATTTCAAGTGTTTTGGTTTAACATTTATTTTTGAGTACAATAAATTAAGGTTCCATGCTGGAACTAAGGAATCCAAAATAATTTTAAATGTGTAAATTTTAACGCTTTATTTGATGGTGATGTCACAGAATATATTCTGTGGTGAAGTACGTTCTTAAACATTACATTATACTTTCGCTTCAGTGCCAACATGAAGCAATGCCCCCGCCTCTAATAATGGGAATCCACAAATGATTTTGTACCTTTTAAGAAATTTAAAAACTCGAAAACGCCTGTGGGCTCTATTTCAAACAATAATTTTAGCGCGTGCAATTGGTGCAGCGAAATCTCCTTTTGATTTTGGTCCAATATCAAAACCTGGAATACCACCTTCGACGGTAGCAGTTCTTGCTTCCGAGTCTGAGGTAAATTTATTGCCAGTGACGAAATCGGCATGCAACTGTAATTGAACATACATTTTTTATGTGTGCCTTATCAACGAGTTAGTGCACAATTTTTGAACCTTCAGCATCAAATAGTGATTTCCATGTTATTTAAAACTTTAAGGAATGTGAATGTCATTCTTCCCTCAAAAATCATCTCATTGCCCTTATTCACAAGATTATCGATGAGCTGAATTTTGTCGGCAACTTTAGCACTACTTAAAATAGCCAAAAAAGGCGCAGAGGATTTTCCAAAGCGGATGAGAAATATTTCAATTCTTTGCTCAGCAAAGGGCCAGCAGCACGTATTTCAACTCGTTCCCTCATCATTGAACTGTGAGCCCGATGTGCAATACCAAATGCATTATTAGCATAAAGTTGAAATACACGATATCTTTTGAATGAATCAAAACCTGAAATACACAAAACTAATTAAACATTGAATTCCTTTTCGTAAACACCGTGGTATAATGTTATTGGACACGTACAATTGATTTTTCAAATTTATCAGTCCCAATGCAACGTATTCTTTGAAGTGTGATCCCGATGCACAGCACCAAATGCATCATTCACATACACATAAACTTGCCCTAAATGATTTAGCTTTGGTAGGATCCGCTTTTATTTTTTTACCTTGCTCATCAACCAATTGGCCTTCTTCTTAGAAATAGAACAGAATATTTTCCAAAAAAAAATAAGGCAATCGTGCAAAAATTCCACATCACAGTCGAATAAATGTTTTAATTCATGGGCCACTGGTTCCATAGTGTATTTAAGTTTTTTATGGCCATCGCGCTGGCCTAAATGAGGCATCACAACCTGAAATACACAAAATTAATTAAACATTGAATTTTTTTTACTGAAACACAATGTTATTACACACCTCACCACCTTACAGGAGGGTATATAATACCACAACAATTCATGGAATTTGCCTAAAAAAAAACACAAAAAAAATAACATGAGCAAAAAATATAAAATATAATGTACCACATGCACATCCAACAAATGGTTTATTTTAATATTAATTACGATATGATTTCTTACCTTGCGACGTATAAACGAAAATATTATTATGTATTAATAATAATTACAACTATGTAATTACAATTAAATACATTTTTTCAGCACACGACGATTAATTTCACTTGTTATTAAATACACTACACTGACTGACATTCAATTTTTTTCTCTATAATATGTTGATTGTTGATTACTCTTCTTGCATACAAACAAATTTTGCTTCGTGTATACATCGTTCAACCAACGTTCAACAAATAAAAGGTAGGATACCGAAAAATGGTTAAATTCTAAATGAAAACTACCTTAAAAATGAAAAACAATTTACCAAAATTATTCATAAATAAACAAAGTTCATGCTCAGGGGAATGAAAATTTAATTTTCTGCCGCAATTACGAGATATAGATAAATAAAGCCAAAAAAAAAAATTGAACAGAAAATTTTCATAGCATTCGTATGAAAGTGATTTTTCGTGTTTACGTTTTTTGGGCCTGCATACATATAAAGCGTATATAATGAAAGACGGCCGTATACACATACATAGGCACTGATAAAACAATTTAAAGACTGAGCTTTCGATGTCTCATCGACATCATTTTCAAAGCTGATTTGTTATCTTTTTAGTTAGGATGCACACCGACACCGGAATTTTTGTGACACTTTTCTTTGGCGGGTTGTATGGACTTCCGTGTGCTCGGCATGGTTTTTTCCAGGGAAAGAGTATGGTTTTTGCACGTGAATGTAAACGGAAATCCGTCGGCATTGCATATTGGGATAGCAGATTATAGTAGTCTAGAATAGAACAGTTGAATGTTCCATTGGTATATAAATACGAGTAGAACGAACACAATGTGAAAATTATTTATTGTTGTGTTTTTAAGTGTAAGTAAATATTTGGAAAATTCAAAGATTTTTTTCAGTATTTTGAGGAATATTCTGGAAGCGGTGTAAATTACGAGTATTGTTGTAAACCGTCAAATTCTATAACGTAATTCAGAATTAAGTGATACGAACCGGTTTTGATACTTACACTTATTTATACAGTTGACCTTAGTTGTTCAGCTGAACAGATGCCCGGACTATCTTAACTAAATCGACCATCTTGAGCATCCTAACTGTCTTGACTTCTTTGGCAATTGTGTTTATTTTGACTCTTTTGATTATCTAGACTTAGACTGTGTGCCTGAGAGCGATTTTCTCGACTAAATTGCCGACTAAACTAAATTAATGACTGATTCATATCATTCTTTCAAAGATTGCCCTAGTTTCTTTTAAATGTGCTGCGCCTCCGATTGTAAACTAAATTATAAACTAAACTAAATTATGACTTCATACGTCATATTGTTTTCAAAAACACCGGTTTTTTATTGTTTAAAATCACGGAAATAGAAAAAATAAAACAACTATGGATATGGAAAACTTATTATTCATGAATGTGATTATAAATTACAATCGAATTTTAAGAATGAGAGTATTTCCTTTCAGACATTTTTACCATCCATATGGGTACAATAAAAAAATAACAAAAAATAAAAATGACAACTTAATAGTCAAGCAACCTCAGCAGGAGGCTAAATGATAAAACCTGGTGGCTAATAGCATGACTACTTATTAATTTAGTTTAATCGGCAATTTAGTCGAAAAAATTGCTCTCAGGCACACAGTCTTAAAATCAAGAAAGTCAAGATAGTCAAAATAGTGGCTATTTTGACTATCTTGATTATCTTGTTTATCTTGAAAATTTTGAATATTTTCACTATTTTGATTATATTGACTATCTTGACTATGTTGACTAACTTGTCTATCTTGACTATCTTGATTTTCTTGATTATCTTGAATATCTTGGCTAAATTGACTTTCTTTACTATTTTGACGGTCTTGACTGTTTATCTTCACAAACTAGACTATCTTGACTATCTTGGTTATCTTAACTATCTCGACTGTTTTGACAATCCTGGTGGGATACGTATGGATATCCGATCAAATTTTAGTATCTTTATTACACTGGATTAATTTTAACTTTACCTTATGAACAAACAAAATTACTTGAAATTCGTACATTAAACGTAGTTGTACAAGAGAAGGACTATATATCTGTTTTGTAGGTGTTAGGCGAGGTACATGTTTTATACATTTAATTGATTTATTCTGCAATACAGAAAATCCCTGTAATCGATTTTTTGTTGTACAATTCCAGATAAAATTCATGTACGACAAATATTTACGAATTTATGTAGGCATGATAGATGCACCAAGCGCATTTGTCATTTATGAAATGTGTGATTTTATATAAGGAAAATACATAATAGGTGATATTTTTTTACGAACTTTTGCGAGATGGCCATCCCATTTAAATTTTGAATCATTTACAAGCCCAAGATATATCGATGAGGATACTTGCTTAATGTGAAACTCACAAAAACTAAAATATTTTGGTAAGTCATTTGGAAGTGGCTTATTTTCAAGAATAATTTAATTTGTCTTTTGTAAATTTAGCGACAAAAAGTTGGCTGTTAACCAATCGTTTATCAATAATAAATCATGAAGCATATCATTCAGTAATTGGCGAGGGCTATTACACATATCCAGCTGCAGAGCTAACTTTTAAAGAGTCAATAGCAGAATCAATCTCCCGATCATCAATTATTCGAAATTTCAATGATTCAGCAGCCGCATATGAAAGATAGGTTTGAAGTGGTTCTATCAGTCTATGGGCATCACTTCTTGGAGTGTTTATAGTAGAAACATTGATAAAGAAACAATTAAAAATGTTTGCTACTTTGCTAGGATCAGTAGCTAATTCACCGGTGGAGTCTAATATAGCCAGTTCTTTTGCAGTGTTTGTGAGTGAGTGAAAACGAGTGAGTTGATCAAGCTCCAATCCTTTCTTGCGTTACCATTATTTTTTATTATTTGAAATATGGGTTAATAGGGAATTGCTTATGCAGCACATAAAATGTATCCTTAGTTTTCAATACATTTTTTAGGTTTAAATTAAACCATGGTTTACTGGATTTTGAATGAAGAGTTTTTTTTTATAATTACAATTAAAAACCGCGCACGTAAGAAGATCAATCAAATCCTTAAAATTGGCTGGTGTGAATTCATTTATAATCAAAAAGCGTTTCAATTCATTGTAATTAAGGAGATTTAATTGAATTGACTTATTACTAGCTTTATAATCGTGATTTTCAGTTTGAAAATCAAAAACTATCATACGATGATCCGAAAAATAAATATCATGTAAACTATAACTAACCTTCGCGGTAAACAGTATGTGATTGCATAATCAATACTTGTACATATAGTATTTGATTGCCGAGTAAAATATCGTTCATCATTACTATTGAAAATAGCAAAGCCATGTGAACATACTAAATCCGAGAGTTGCACACAGTCTGATTCAGTTTGGTTAAAATAATTGATATTAAGATCCCCCAATATAACAGGTGTATGATATTTATCTAATATTCGATCAAAGCATTCGAAAAAAATATTATGTATCAGCTGATGTTGAAGGTTTGTATATGCCAATTACTTGTAAATTTAACGGAGACAATTTAATTGCTATAGAAATGAGATATTAGCCGTGTTTTAATATTGGAGCACTATCCGGCGCCGCAGGGAAATTTTCTACTGAAACTGCAGCCATTATTCACTGGTGTCGCTACTAATCAAAAATTAAATTGTATTTAGCTTCATGCAGTCGAATGACAGTTCTACTTTTGTGTTTATGTTGCTTGAAAAAAATTTCGCAAACATTTTAAAACCCAAACAAATTACGAAATAAATAATAAATTAGATAAATTTAACAAGAATATTTTATTAATGTTTAGTATACAGTAATAAATATGTATAGTGAATAAGGTTTTAAGTTTAAAATTTTAGTGCTGCGCCTGTGTGATATAACTTATATAACTTTATAATGGTTACTCCAACGAAACTCTCAACGTCATATTCAAAACACGGTTGCCCACAGTTGTAAACGAGCTAGATTTGATCGTGAATTTCATTAAATATCCTAATTTGTTTTGTGTTTCTTTTGTAGAATGACAATGAAGATGAAAGACGACGAAGTAGATCGGTGACCAGTAGTATGAGTAGTGCAATTGTCCCGGTACTGGAAGAAAATGAAGAGTTGAAAGTTTGTTTGCAACAGTGCATCGACAATGTAAGTCGTGATGTTTGAACATCGTTTGAAGATTTGTTTTATATATTCGTAGAATATCAACACAAATAATGCACTTCAAACTTAATCGTTACATTGAGCAATTCGGTTTCTGGTCATCGTAAATATGTCAAAAATTTCCAAGTAGTTGGTGTCTCATTGGAAGCGTGTAAAATTTATGGTTACCGGGCCGATATCGTGCACAGCGAAGTGATTTGAATGTCTGGTGGTTTATCTCGAAAGAGTGTCGGCGTTAAAGGAAATGAAAGGGGAACCAAAAATGTTCCACCGTAACAAAATGTAAAGGAACGATAAATGGTAAACTAGATACGGTAGCTTTCTTGGATCCTGTATTTGCCAATATAAAAAATGCTTTTCTAAATACGCTGGAATCGAATAATTCGGAAATTTTGTTTGATTACGATAATTCGTACTGGGTTAATACACCAAATGAATTTATACTCAATGAGGACACCCGTTGAAAATGAGAAATTTTATTTTATGAAATACAAAAAGCTGGAGCCCGTTAAAATTATCACAATATTTACGGAACACAATATTAGGTATAAGCCATGCTACATGAATAAGTACGTATTTGGCTAGAAACATCTAAGTATGGAATCGCTCTATAACGATCTTTTTAATTTCAGAATAGTGTAATCAACCGCAGGTGATAGTAACATAAATATAGATGACAGCGATAGTGATAATGGATTTATGGGTCTGAAAATGTCGAAACGGTGTTGCGCCCATTCATGCTATAATTCGCAACTTAAAAACCGTATGATCCATTATTTCGCATTTCCACAGAATGAGGATTAGTAAGTTCCATTGAATTGTTTCGATCCTGTAGGTAGGTAGAGGATTTTAATCCAATGTACTATTCTTTTCTAGCGCTCGAAAATGGGCAGTCAAGATCCGCCACTTAATTCGAGGTTCAAGAAAACACTGTGGCCCGTAACTGTACGAATCCCAACATTTGTTCAAATATTGAACAATTTATGCCCGGAGGAGAGGAATCGTTCAGTTACCATAAATCGCAGACGGAGGATGATATCACAATGAGCAAAATGCCTTCAATAAGTCTGCTTAACAGACAGCAGGGGTTCAGAAAAGGTTCAAAAAGGGTTCATCAATGCGCGACATGAACGATTTCGACGCGGTTCAGGAAAAACTGATGAACTTGATGAAATCGTGTTTTTTAATTTAATACATTTTCTTATCAATATTCAAAATATTTTTGATTAGTAATCATAATTTATTAAAGTTTTCCTTATTTTTCAAGATTTTGTTATGTATTATAAATCCATAGATACATGTTGTGAAATTGGACAACTGGCCGCTAACACAAGAACTATAGAAAAATTAAAAAAATTTTAATGGTTAAAATTTTACAGTGATATAAATTTAAATTAAATTAGGCAATTAAAATTGATTGTTTATATAGAGACTAGACTATCTTGACTATATAAAATATCTTGACTAACTTCGCTATCTTGAATATGTTGACTATCTCGCCTATCTCGATTATCTTGACTATCTTGACTAGTTTGACTGTCTTGACTAGTTTGACTATCTTAACTATCTTGACTATCTCGAATATCTTGACTATCTCAACTTACTTAACTACCTTGACTAGTTTGGCTGTCTTAACTATCATGATTATTTTAACTATCTTGCCTATCTTAACTATCTCGACTCGACTATCTTGATTATTTTTTTCATTTTGATTATATTGACTATTTTAACTATCTTGGCTATGTTGGCTATGTCTTTTCTATCTTTACTATCTTGACCATCTTAACTAACTTGACTTTCTTGATTATCTTGACTAACTTGATTATATTGACTAACTTGACTATCTTAAATATCTTGAATGTCTTGACTACCTTTACTATTTTAATTATATAGACTAGCTTGACTATTTAAAATATTTTGAATATCCTGAGTAACTTCACTATGTTGACTATCTATACCATTTTGACTATTTTGACTATCTCGACTATCTTAACTATCTTGACTATATCTTAAATACCTTGACTATCTTAATTATCTTGACTAACTTAAATACCTGGACTATCTTGACTATTTTAACTATCTTGACTATGTTGACTATCTTGACTACCTTAACTATCTTGACTATCTTGACTCACTTAATTATCTTCACTATCTTCACTATCTTGAATATCTTAACTATCTTGATTATCTTGTCTACCTTGACTATCTTGACTATCTTTACTATTAGAACTATTTTGACTCATTCGGCTATCTTAACTATCTTCACTACCTTGCACTATCACTGTGCCATTTGGTCACTACCTTGCACTATCACCGTGCCATTTGATCTTAACTATCTTGAATATTTTGACTACCTTAACTATCTTAATTATCTTGTCTATTTTGACTATCTTGACTATCTTAACTATCATGACTATATGACTATATTGATTGAACTATCTTGAATATCTTGACTATTTTAGCTGTCTTATACCCTTGACAGACTAGGGTTTAGCTAAACGCGTTTAGCTAAACTAGTTTAGTTAATCTACTACAAAACCAATTAGGTTGACACACTATGAGGCTTAGCAAACTCTGTTTCAATAATAAAATACGGTAGCGCTATGTTTGTCCGGAATCGGTATTAAACAAATGTCATTGACAGAACTATACAAAACAACGATACTACAAGAAAACCATACAACTTTTATGATGGATTTTTTTAGTTATATGTACAAGTACATAGATTTATATTAAATCAAAATTATTATATTTACTTTAAAAAAAATTAAATTTTTAATTTTAAATGTTTGTGTTTTGACTAGATTCGTTTTCCTTACCCACACAATTGTGATGGCAGGCAGGAAAAGGGATACAACCTTGCCCGGCCAGTGTACACAATTGTGTGTGCAAATTTTGATTACGAGAAACGAATGTGTCAGAATAGAATTATGTATAAATTGAAGAGCAATACAAATTTGTGCATACAATTTAATTTTGTTTTGTTCAGAAATGTGTTATCCAATTATTATGCTCTTTTTTAAGAATTCCCATTTAACTAAAATTCGTGAAAATACGGAAGACATTACAACCTGTCATTATTTACATACACATTTGTGTATGTTGAACTTAAATTGAAGCAAAAAAAATTGAACTCGAAAGGAATAACTCAAAAAGTAAGCGGCATCAATCATTGTATCACAGCACTAAATGACATTGTCCTATTTATAAATTTTAACCTTCATTGTTAGATGGCGCTCTCGCTAAACCCATTTTTATGCGATAAACTTCAAAATATTGAGAGATTAGTGCACTAAACCGGTTTAGTTACTAAACCTAAAACAAAACCCGTTTAGCTAATCTCGAAGTTGACACATTAAGAGATAAACTCGAAAAAATGATTAAACGCGTTTAGCTAATCGCTAGTCTGTCAAGGGTATTACACTATCGCTGTGCCATTTGGTCGGTATTGACCATCTTGAATATCTTAAGTATCTTGCCTATCTTTACTATCTCGATTAGTTTGACTATGTTGACTATTTTAACTAGCTTGATTATCTTGTCTATCTTGATTATTTTAACTATCTTTACTATCTCGACTATGATAAATATCTTGCCTATCTTAACTATCTGGACTATCGTGACTATGTTGACAATCTTGACGATCATGACTATCTTGACATTCTTGACTGTCTTGATTATCTTGACTATGTTGACTATCTTGTTGTCTATGTTGACTACCTTTGCTACCTCGACTACCTTTGCTATCTTGAATACCTTGCACATCTTCACTATTTTGACTTTCTTGAATAACTTCACTATCTTGACTATCTTTACTGTCTTGTATATCTTGAATATCTTGACTATCTAAATTGACTTAACGTTATTATCTTGACTATCTTAAATATCGTGATTTGTCTTGCTGATGTTTGATCGATGCCTAAATTTATTTTCGTCTACGCCTTTGTATACTAACAAGTAAAATTAATTCAACGAATTAAATCGGCTTTCTTCACTTAATGTTGCAACCTATTTTAACACATTTTTTTATAAATTATAAATTTTTTGTTCATCTGACGTGAATCTTTTTAAAGTACATGCTTGTAAAATCGTAATTTTAAATTTATGTGTTGTAGATCACATCCAACTTTCGAAAATGATTTCAAATAGTCCGTACATAGGACTTTCTTAAGATTCTATTCCATCCTGCTACATAACTTACTACAATATACAAGATTATGTTAATACATATAGTCAAAAATGCATGACTTCTTCCAGAAACCCATACAAAGAGTATACGTTTCATTTATTCCCCCTAGTTTTGCTAATTAAGCTTTCAATTTAGAATTGTTAGAGCTTTTTGTTATTTGGTGTCGCATATACGTCGTATTTTTCCAACTTTTTGTTCATATATAGTTTCGAGTTCGTCTGCTTTTGTTACGAGAAATAAAAATTTGAATGTAAAATTTAATTTTTCTGCTTCATCTCTTTTGCAACAAAGTTTATGGTTGTTATGATATGGAGCTTTTTAAAAAAATAATGAAAGAAAACAACAGTAGTTGACAGGGAAAGATATGGTTTGAGTGGGACCATAGAATTGGGTTTCAATTTGATTTTAAAATGAGCCCTGTTTATGAACATAATTTCGTAAATGAGCTGGTTTATCAAAACATTTCGTGAAATCAATCAAGATTGAATTTTATCCCGTAAACATTGAGATTTAAATGGTCCAAAACGATAAAAATCAAGAGACAAACAATTAATCGTTCATATTTTATTCATAAAAGTACATCAAACATAAATTTGTTTATTCATTCAGAAAGCTTTTATTGGTTGCGAGTGCTCCTGAATCATATTATTAATCGCAGACGGATAAGTAGGTGGATGTTACTTCATGCACAAAGAAATTCCATGAATTCAACTTTTTTTGTATTATATTTGACATCTAAAATTCTAAACATCAACATCATCAACAACTCTTAACTCTCTCAACTAAACCCATTAAATAATTTATCCTTATCATTATCCTTTTTTCATTTGTTTGTGCAGAAAAAAAAATCGTAAAACATATAAAAAGTTTGTCTGATGTGGTCACTCTAATGCTTTTATTTTGCCATTAAAGCTTTTATAAATAAGCTCTATGTACAAAAATAGAAAATGACCGTATTACAAAAGACACATCACTAACATGCCGAGGGGTTTATGTTCCTTTTGAAAGTTAATCGCTGAATTTAAATACACACACACACACACACGCTCATAATATTACGGCAAAAGATCACCGTTCAATTTTCCATTCAAAGTTGCCATTTATAAAAAAGCACTTTTGGTACATTTAGTCTAAAACAAAATAATAATAAATAAAAAGCTTTTAAAGCACATAATGCATAATAGAGAAAATGTATATGAGTGGTAGATTATACATCATGTATGTGGAGAATGAGTCGAAATTAGCTTACGTTGTTTGTGTGTATTCGGTAATGGTTGTGGAAACTTGATAATTTGAATCCGTATAGTAGCAGATAAACAAAAAATCGTAAATGGTAAAGTGGATTCTCCAACAACAATAAACCAAACTCTAGCTAGACCATAAAAAAATTGTTCGATTTGGAAAAGTTTCATGTGTTTTGGATGTGTGAGTGCCGAGCAATCGATTTATGATTTTTCACGATTTCAAACAAGGAGAGGAAACAAATATTACGAGTATTCTAACAGAAACCGCACTTTCAACTTTCAGCAACTAGGCAACGGTACATCTGCAGGGATAAACAGAAACACAGGCCGATGAGCAACCTGGGCCTACTGGCCTACTCTGGGGACCTGTTTGATAAATCCCATGGTATTGAGGTGTTAATGTCATTAAACTATACATTTAGGATTTAAAGAAATGATTCCCTGAAGCCTAAACTGTCGTGAACGATCTCATTTGATATTTATGGAATCCGTATGTTAGGATTGGCACTACGGACTCTCATTTAAGTAAACGACCGATCACTTTTCGCGACACATTATATTTCGGAGAGGCAATAGTTTAAATCTTAAATTTATTGTTTAAATGAAATGGGCCATCACATGAACCTATTGTGCCAATGTAAACATATAGATGGATGGTCACGTGGATTTTATTTGGGATGGTCTACATCATGCTATGTTTCTGATAAAATTAGTTCTACCCGATAAAGATTTTTCTTTTTTTTGAGGGAATCTTGGAATAACTTCATTCACTTTGAGATCTAGTTGCCTGTGAACAGAGGAATCTTATATAAGATGCTCGTACAGAAATATGGGAAGGTCGCGCATTTGAGTTCCGATCGAACCAAAGCTGAATGAAAACCTGGAGAATATTGAAGCTAGTGATCCTCGAAATTTTTCCAGAAACAATTATGAATCATCATCAGGATGACTTAGAGAAGGCCTTTCCTATTACGGTGTTCAAAAATTGTGGGCTCTTCTTGTCAATACACGTGTAGTTATCAATTTCAACTTTGGCTCAAAATTTTTTACCGTTTTTAGAAGGAACTTGTGGCTTCCGAAAAGGATGTAGAAGATTAATCTGGAGAAGTGGAAAGCGTACCTAAATCAGGGGTAGTGGGGCCAGTGAAGGTTATTTCCCAGGTTTCTGATGAGTAAGACTTGTTGGAGTTATAGATATAACGGGTGATTTTTTAAGAGCTTGAGAACTTTTTTTTAAAAAAAAACGCATAAAATTTGCAAAATCTCATCGGTTCTTTATTTGAAACGTTAGATTGGTCCATGACATTTACTTTTTGAAGATAATTTCATTTAAATGTTGACCGCGGCTGCGTCTTAGGTGGTCCATTCGGAAAGTCCAATTTTGGGCAACTTTTTCGAGCATTTCGGCCGGAATAGCCCGAATTTCTTCGGAAATGTTGTCTTCCAAAACTGGAATAGTTGCTGGCTTATTTCTGTAGACTTTAGACTTGACGTAGCCCCACAAAAAATAGTCTAAAGGCGTCAAATCGCATGATCTTGGTGGCCAACTTACCGGGCCATTTCTTGAGATGAATTGTTCTCCGAAGTTTTCCCTCAAAATGGCCATAGAATCGCGAGCTGTGTGGCATGTAGCGCCATCTTGTTGAAACCACATGTCAACTAAGTTCAGTTCTTCCATTTTTGGCAACAAAAAGTTTGTTAGCATCGAACGATAGCGATCGCCATTCACCGTAACGTTGCGTCCAACAGCATCTTTGAAAAAATACGGTCCAATGATTCCACCAGCGTACAAACCACACCAAACAGTGCATTTTTCGGGATGCATGGGCAGTTCTTGAACGGCTTCTGGTTGCTCTTCACTCCAAATGCGGCAATTTTGCTTATTTACGTAGCCATTCAACCAGAAATGAGCCTCATCGCTGAACAAAATTTGTCGATAAAAAAGCGGATTTTCTGCCAACTTTTCTAGGGCCCATTCACTGAAAATTCGACGTTGTGGCAGATCGTTCGGCTTCAGTTCTTGAAATGTCAAAGCATACTGAGCATCTTTCTCTTTGACACCTTGTCTGAAATCCCGCGTGATCTGTCAAATACTAATGCATGAAAATCCTAACCACAAAAAAATCACCCTTTACAATACTAATAATTGTTAACCGTTTTCGTTCAAACTCGGCATGTTGGATGTGGAAATAGTTTCCAGAATAATTTTATAATTTGACCGATCAAATCAGTAAAATGCGTTCTCAAAGTAAACCTTTACCAATAATTGTTGTGTTGAATAATTTGTCAGATTGCCAGCTCACTATTTCAAGAAAGCGTATTCAGCAATCAGCACTCCAATGCACCGAAACCGCGATTGCTAGGATGTCTATAAAGAATTGTAAAGCGCCAGGCCTAGACCACATTGAGGTCAAGGGTATACAAAGATATTGGCCAACCATTGTTCCGAGCGTCACAAGACTCTCGAATGCATTTCTGGATAAAAGAATTTTTCCAAAATCAAAAACGACAAAGTAAAAATAATCAAGGCTCGATCTTGGACTTGCTCACAAGGATGATATCATTGATAACAAGTAGAGTTCGCGAGAGACAAAGTTATGCTAATTGCTAAAAATTCAAGGTAAAACGCTTAAAATTAGAAAAAACATTCCTAAAAATTTGGCTATAAGGAGGACCCATGATGACCACTTCACTAGCTGAAGCCATTCCGATATATTGATGAGAATATTGGCTAATTACAAAATTAGATATACATAGCTACGGCAGCGTTCAAGTTCTAGGTAATCAAATTAGGCCGGAGAGTTTGAGAAATCACAAAATAAATAAAGGGTTAGGGAAAGTTCGTGGCCATTTTTTGGGTGACATTGAAACAAAGAATTTTCTTATTTCAAATGAACTTTATTAAACCATGCCATTTTGATCGATGAACTTTTGCCATTTTTCTGTAGAGCCA
Organism: Nephrotoma appendiculata; assembly: GCA_947310385.1. Lineage (NCBI taxonomy): Eukaryota > Metazoa > Arthropoda > Insecta > Diptera > Tipulidae > Nephrotoma > Nephrotoma appendiculata. Next base: position 289,053,427 of record OX371223.1, read on the forward strand.
TAATCCCATCACTAGATAGAACTTCTGTGGTTTAGAGGAGAAAAATCGAGACAACTCATTTTCGCAGGCCTCTTTTGAATTTATACTTTTTACGCTATTTGCCGTAGGCACTTGGCGAAACACACTTATACTTAATAAACACATTTTTTATTAATCACTTGTTTTATGTTTCGCAGTTATTTTGAATAATTTTCAAAAAGTTTAAAAAATCACTCGATCGATTTCGACTTGTTAGGTCATCATCAGGAGTATCTACTGATTTGTATTAGTAAAAATTTTGTTATATAGCAGAAAAAAGCAAAATATAAATAAAAGAAGGAGGGACAGAAAATAAGCAATAAAAATTAATCTACGGATCGCGCAGGTAGGCGATGAGTCATAAGGTTGAGTAACAAAATTCAAGGTATATTATTGCGTACGTGAGAATAGAAAAGGGCGGGATCTGTAATTGGTGAGAACCGGATTTCTCTCTGTTCGTTAAGGATATTTTGGTTAAGATATATTGATTTTCTAATTTTGTAAGATTCTAAGGTATCTAAACGTCTGCCTTTGGGTTGTATATGTAATATGTCTAAATTGTTCAAGCTAGCTGTATGATTTTCTGAAGTTAAATGGTTATGGAAAGTTGATTGATTGCAACCAGATAAATGTTCTTTAGCTCTAACTCCAAAATTGCGCCCAGTCTGACCAATATAGGAGAAACTACAATCATTGCAATTGATCCTATAGACACCAGATTTGGAAAGGCGATCAACTCTAGGTTTATTGTTAAAAATCATTTTCTTTATTGTGTTATTATTATAAAAAGCAAAACTAATATTGGTATAATTGGACACGATGTTGCTAATCCGTTGGCTCGTTTTTCCTATATACTCTAAGCGACGCCAATTTTCCCGCGTTGGACTATCCGGTGGATAAATACCCGTTAGAGTTTTACGCTTTAGCTTTTTATTCAATAACTTTAATATAGTCCTAGTTGCATATCCGTTATTCGTTGCTATTTGAAGAATTATGTTAAGCTCAGTGTTGTAATTTGAATTTGTCAAAGGGATGTTTATTAGTCTGTCTATGAGTGAGTGGAAAGCTGACATTTTAATATTATGAGGATGGTTTGAAGAACTAGGGATAACAGCGTCTGTATACGTGGGTTTCCGATAAATTTTGAAGTCTAAAGATGAATTAATCCTGGTTATTGTTATATCCAGAAAATTAATACATTTATTTTCTTCTTTTTCTAACGTAAAATCAATTGTGGGATATTGAGAATTTAACCAAGTAAGGAAAGAGTCTAACAGTCTATCAGTTCCATTCCATAGACATAATATGTCATCAACATATCTATACCAAAAGATTATATGACGAAAATAAGGATTGTTATTTGATATGATCATTTGTTCGAAGAAATTCATGAAAATTTCAGCCAACAAAGGTGACAGAAGGGAGCCCATGGGTAGACCATCAGCGAATTTGAAATATGTATTATCAAAACAGAAATAATTTTGTTTAATACAAGTCTCAAAAACTAACTTCAGTTCACGACGTAAGCTCTCATCTACAACATCCCTATCTAAGTAATTACAAACTATTTGGGACAAAGTATTAATCGGAATAGAAGTGAAATCTAGCGCGTTGTAGCTGGAGGGATAACGAGCTGCGTAAAGGGTATGCTACCAGGAACAACTTGTATCTCCATCTTAAAGTTCTCCACACTGAGTTAGCAATTCGTTTGCACTCTGTTGAGTTCGATTGGCTGGACAAAAAAGTTCGTGCAGAGGTAGCTGAAATTTCACATATTCAATATGTGAAACAAAAAGCTAAACTGGATGTGTTGCGAGATAAGGCCTATCCATTTAACCATAGAGGTAATAGTGGTTCGCCTGATTTCCAATTTCATCCACGTTTTAAGAACTTGTCCTCAGTCGTTTTCCGTGATACAGAGGTGCAAATGCTTAGCAACGGAGTGAATTTTGCCCCTACGCCAAACAAAATCGACCTTCGATCATTCGAGAATCTTGCTGTAGATGCCGAAACAGCCTTATCTGGCCAGATAACCCAAATAAATTAGTATGTGCGTTACAAATAAAGAAAGGTATTGATAACTCTTCTTCTCCCACAAACTCTTCTTCTTCTGCTGCTTCTAATACTAACCTCAAAGTGATTGGTGCGATAAAGAAAAAACTACGTGACCATGACCTGATAGCGTGTAAAGCGGATAAAGGCAATACAATTACCGTGCTCACAAAAGTTGATTACTGCAATAAAATTTCTGATTTTATTACAGAAAGCAAAGCAATAGAGCTTGGCAGAGATCCAACTAAGTCTTACAAGACTTCGGTTAGTAAGTGTATCACCCAATGCCAGAAGTTATTTGATGGAACTGGTTGGAAGTACTCTGTCATGAATCCATAAATAACTGCGAAACAAAAACAAGTGATTGATAAAAAATGTGTTTATTAAGTATCTTTTGAATTTAATTTAAAACCATTAAAATGGTTTTGCATGAACCGGAACAAATAATAATCCGATGGTGCAAGGTCAGGACTATATGGCATCAAAATTTCTCAGCAAAGCTCTCTCAGTTTCTGCCGGGTCATCAATGATGTGTGTGGTCTAGCATTATCATGATGGAACACAATGCTCTTTCTGCTGATCAATTCTGGACGTTTGAACTGAATTTTTGAATCCAATCCCGCAAAACACAAAGCATTACCTTTCTTGGCGTCAATCGTGGCTTTGATACCGTTTGGGAAGCTTCACCTCGTTTCGTCCATGATGTTTTTCGCACAACGTTGTCGTATCTTATCGAATTTTCATCACCAGTAATCATTCGCTTTAAAAATGGCTCGATTTCGTTCCGTTTCAGCAGCGTTTCGCAGATAGAAATCCGCTATTTTTTTTTAAACTGTTATTTTTTTAGTTTAAGTGTGTTTTTTAATAAATGAATTTTTTTTAAAATAATTAAACGTTCATTTTCAATAAAATTAAAAATATACAAACAGTTCCATGTCAGAGACTGAGAGGCTCTTGCTAAGAGATGTTATAAAATTATGTTAAGAGTACGGACTAGTTCTCACAAAATACGGACTAGTTCTCACAAAATAACGTAACGCAACAATGACAATGACATTCAAAATATCATCAAGATTCAACGTTTAGCCAACATTGATTCCGGCAATTTTTGTTAGTTGCAGAATGTATTCTCAGCATAAATCAGTATTTGTCCTGAGTTGAAACACTGAATTTTTGAGATAACTGTATCTGGGACGACAGTCGTAACCGACGATCGGTGTCTGCATTATTATTATTACCAATCGATTAATACTTGGTAACATAATTGACAAAGATGAAGAAGCACAGTACAAAAATTTAAAGACCCGGTCGGGAGAATGACCATAAAGGTTTTTGGAGTAAGTTTTACTTTCAGAAGGGAAGCACTTCATATTCATATGTCAACTTGCAATCTGAAATTATCAAAAAATGAGTCAATTTTAGCAAAATCCAAACTCGCCAACATCTAATGAGGGCACATAGTCCAAGGATCGAATTAATACGACTGTCCTTAGCTGACTGCGCTAGCCCCAAACAGATGCATCTCACCAAAAGTCGCGGACGGTTTGTGTGGAGTTACTAAATATTGAAAAGGTTAACCACCTGGCTAAAGGTATAAAATGTTTCCAGAAAAAACTGTGAAAAAACTAGGATCACGGATCAGGGATCAAAAGTTACAGTGCAGGAGCTCAGAATCCCAGTATCGATGACTGTAGTAATTGCAAGTAGGCTTCCAGTTGTCGAGATCCAAGTACTACAACGATTCAGGCATGGACTGTCATTTTTGGAACGATTGTAAGACAATTGAATGAATGGTTTCGCTTACATCAATATCAGAAGGAAGTGCCAAGGTAAAAGCTGATGCGAAAAGTGAGATTTTGTTAGAAAGACCAGAATCATGGAGCTTTCTGAGTTCGTGAAACCTGGTAATAATATACACGGTTAGATTAGAAAAGAAGGTTTTAGTACGTTGTGAGACCCAGAATACCTCAATAAACTCAAACCCTAGAAATAAATGTAATGACACCTTTCCGTTGGACAGTGAAGTGAAAGTAAAATCAGAAAATCAAATGAACAAAATTTACCCGAATGAGCAGACTTAGAGCTCGAATAAAATCCAGATGAAACTAGTAAAATTGAGATTAAAGCGCATCCACTTTGATGCCATCAAGATAACGTGGAGATGATCTCTAGTAAACATGAATAATTTCGCTACCAGACAAGAGATGCAGTGATTAAAGTTTCGATATTTGATCCAGAAGCTGCTAGGTTCGAATTCCATCAGAGGCAGGATTTAAACTAAATGTTTCCATGATTGCGATCAATGATATTTACATATTATTAACTAGGGATGGAGATCGTAGTACCGACACTTTTTCAATGTCAGTGTATACTTGTGCAGGCTGATATAAAACTTACAACGTGCAGCTGGTATACGGTATATGTGTGATTAGGTGAACGGATGTACTTGTTTGAACAAAAACTGCAACGGTTCAACGAGACTAAGTTGTTAAAAAAAAGAATAACCTCGCTGAAAAGATGACTTGAGTTTGGGAAAAATGTACACCAGAAGGAATTTTGGATGAAATTAAAGAAATTTATAAGGCCACAATAAAAACAGAGGGACACGATTATAGATGAGTTTGCGTATGCAAAAGACCTTCCAATAGACTGCACCAAGCTGTTAAAAAAAGCTTCGGAACCCAAAAGGTAGTAATCACTGCGCCAAGTTTTCATTCAATTTACCTTAGACAACTGAATCGAGAGAGTAAAGACACGTATACAAAAGGAGTGGCACAATTCGAAGCATTCTTAATAATAGAAGTTATGCTGCACAATACCACTGATACACCGATTATCACAGAGGTTCAGTATTCTTCGAGGTCGATTTGACGTTCGGCAGTACCAATCTGATATGAGTTTTGACTAGATTTTAACTATGAGAAATAGCAACGACAAAGCCATAATTGTGCGAAATAAAACTATAGTAAGGGGCGATGTACTTTTAAAAGAAGTAAGAAAACCGATGGACTGAATGGCATCTACGTTTGAGGAAAACCTATCTACGGTACGATACGGTTAACGCCCGCAAGAATGACATACAGACTATGATATAACTATGACATAAAGAATGCTAGATAGTCGTCCATCACCAGCATATTGAAGGGCTGGGCAATTTACATAATGAACCGGAAATGCAATTGAAGAAGAAAATGATAAACGTACCAGAGGTACGGTGGACGCTCGAACATAGTTAGAGCAAGTATTCAAACCTAGAAAGCGTCAATGCTGGAACTGTGAAGTGAAGTGTGGAAGATCCATTGGAAAGGCCCTTCAAAATCATTATGACTAGACTCAAAAAACGAAATATACCACCTTTCACCTGGCAGTGATACTAATAAAATTGGGGTTCGGGTCGTTTAAGTCATAATCCCGATTTTCAAAAGCCCGATTTTCTTGGATTTTTTAAAAAAAATTTAAATGGAACTGGTTGGTTTAAAAAAAAAAATTCAAATGACCTAAATTTCCAAAATCACAATTAACATAAATATAAAATTCCATTTTACAAAATATTATAACATAAAAACCAAAATTCATAATTCCAATTAAAAAAATTCCAAAATTTATTTAATTTATAGAAAAAAAATTCCATATAAAAATTTCACATTTCACTAGTTTAATTTACAGCATTTCACAAAAATTCTATTGGATTTATTTTAATTAACTTATTATTATTTAATTATTTCAATTATTTAAATTTAATTTATTGTTCTTGAAAATTATTACTCAAACATGATTCACATTGTTTATCATGTACATAAAGTTAGCCCAGGATTCATCACGTTAAACGACGATGGCAACACTAAACTATCACGACAGTTTTCCATCCCAGGATGTTACTATCAGCCCAGAAATTTTACCATCAAATAATATCTCATCCCAGGAAAAATAATAATGAGAGAAAACTATAATCCCAGAAAATAAAGTTAGGTGAGCTATCACTACAGCGACAGTTCACCATCCGATTACTATCAGCCCGGAAATTACACCCATTCCGTAAAAACTATAGCAACTACATAATAACTAAAGTATTAACATTATATCCGCTTAAGCATCCCATTCTATAAAAGTGTTGTATTAGGACGAATGCTTTTTAGATGCGGCACACTAACATCTTCATGCAGGATAAGGTTCATGAAACTTCTATGCGTCCAAGCTGCGCAATTGAATTTTAAATCCGAAAATCATTAATATTACTCAATATTTTAATACTCATTCGCGTCTACAGTAAGTAACAGTTTGACGAGGTTGCAAAAGCTCCTAGTAAATGACTACTTTCCAATCCCACCAGATACAGAGTAATACTTTTTCGTCATGAATTTTTATTTTTGTAACTGATGTTGATGGGTGGCCTGGATACACCTATAGTCTTCTGCGTTTAGGATTACCGTATAAAATCCACTACTCATCATCCGTAATAATTGTTTCTTTTGTCATTTTATGAGCAAAATAGTTTCCAAAGATATTGCTTGGTGAGTAACTACTAGCTCCTAAGTGCTCTGCAAGCTCTTTCTGAGTTTGATACGGGTTTTTATCCAGTAAAACTTTAAGTTATTCGTCTTCAAATTGTTTAACTGCACCTGGACGTGGATCGTCCTCAAGACCAAAATTGCCTTCACAAAATTTTGCAAACTACTTTTTACTGTTGAATGACTCACAGAATGTTCACTCAAAGTCGAGTTAATCAATTCCATAGAAAGCTTATCGCCATCCATCTCCTAAAATTGATGCACACGGAATGACGTCTTATAAATGATTGAAACTTATGTCATAAAAAAAGATATGACTAAGCTACATATATCCAAAATGGCGAAAGATTTCAAAAGTATACTTAAGTATATTTTAATACCACCAACTTTAGAGCCGAGCGTCTACTTGTACACCTAATAGATTGGGTTGTGAAAATGACCTAGAATAGTTAGTTAACGATTTTCGGAGCTTTAATTTGAATTATGCAGCTTGGACGCATAGAAGTTTTATGAAACTTATCCTGTATGAAGATGTTAGTGTACCGCATCTCGTCCTAATCCGACACTTATAGGATGGGCGGTGGGAGGGATTGAGCATAAAAATATTGAGTAATTTAATGATTTTCGGAACTTTATATTTAATTACGTCACTTAGACCGACAAACTTTTGCTGAAATTATTTTATTCAAATATTTCGGTTTATTTTAGACTTCGTTTGTTATGTCGTGATAGAATAATATATATAACATAATATCATGATAGTTTAGATAGTATTGCCTCAAGCGTATATTTGATTTTGATGGGATGAAAGTCTGAGATAACTTTTTCAACGTTTGTTTATCTTATTGATTAACGCTTGTTGTGATTCTAGAAAACAGGGTTGGATTTTACAGGGTTTAGTACTGTAACAGTTTTAACAAATTACATGATACCGTTAAATAGATTTCCTAATTATAAATTAATAAAAATTTCCAGTTATCCTCGATCCATGTTAAAATTCGCGACCAGATCGTGTCGTTATTATTTTGTAGAATGAGCTCAAAATCAACAGAAGCTTACTCGGATATGTTCTATGAGCTTTGTAAATTTGCTTTTGATTGGAAGATCACGTTAAATGCGAAAAAAATTGTGTCAGATTTCGAAAAAACAAGCGTGCTGCAGCTAAAACATAATTTCCGTTGGCTGAATACAAAGGATACCTTTTCCATTTCGGCCAAATATTATGGAGCAAATTACAATCTGAACACCTTCAGCTTAAATTTGGAAAGGATGAATCTTTTAACATGAATTCGAATGTTGAAAAGCTTAGAATTCGTACCTCCTGAAGAGGTTTCCGAGTTTTTTGACGCGATCAAAAATTAATTTGATCCAGATACCAAGCGAATTGCCAAATGGTTCCAATCAAATTATATAAGGTGTGTTCATGGATACCTAGGAAAACCTCAATACAGTTCAGAGCTCTGGACATATTCCAGAACTATGGAGATAATTTCGCTAAATAAAACACAAAACTCGGTTGAGGCCTCGCACGCGCGACTACAAATAGTAATCGGAAGACCTCATGTTGGGGCCTATAAGTTAATCGAAGAATTAGTAAAGGAGATGATGATATGCAAAAGACGCATTAAGAAATGGAAAGCTGGTGAACGCATCCCACTAAAAAAAATGGTGAAAGAAACAGCAAAATTTTAAATGTTGTTGTAAACAGAGACAATACTGATAAAGTTAATTATTTAAAAAAATATTACTGTAAAGTTGCATTAATAGCGCTTAATTTTATTTATTTTATCATTAAATATTTCATCAAAAACCCAAACGTTCTTTTCAGAACGACCAAAAGTATATTTTATTAAAAGTACATATACCCAATTTTGTAAATTAAATTTTACAATTAGTGGTTGTGAAATGGCGCAGACCCAATTCCAAAAATTCTAGAATATAATTCACATTAAAATGCAACTTATATTCAATAACCCAAATTTAATCATGGTCGAAGACCGAATTCTTAATTAAAATGGAGATATAGAAAAGAAAATTTAATATTCGACTTTTATCGGGATTTTTTAAGGTTACAACAAAATCGAGATTTCGAAAATCGGGATTTTAAAAGTCGGGATCTGGAAAGTAGGGATTTTTTTTGTCGGTCTTTTTTTATTCGGGATTTCGTACCGACGAATGTGACGTGATCAGTGCCATTGTAGTAATACCTGGAAGTTTCGTTGGCATCGCGAGAGTGTCTTAATGATAGTAAGACATCTCTGGATATTGTTATGTATTTCGGTTTAATTTTTGCAGCAATTCGCTAACTTTACTCGTTTACGGCTCACTAACTCACTTTTATTGTTCACTTTAACTGTTCACTACTTTTCGCACTGTTTAATTACTGACTTGCACTGTTCACTGGTTTAATTACAACTGCCCCTGCGTCCAACATTGCACACGCTTATATACTTGTCTAACGGTCTTCGAGATTATTCATTTTATTGCATCTGGCGTTGTATGTGTATTACAATTGTAAATCACTTTCATGTAGTGGTATTCGCGAACATTCCACATCTCAATTCCCTTATCTTGATGATTAATGCTCGTTGTTAATTGCAGTATTTTCGGTCCCCTATACTTGAAATGCATTCTACAATCTAACTCCAACTCAGTATTGGAGGAATACTCTGATCGGACATCATCGATGATATTAATGAATAATGGCAAGATTCGAACTTGTGCTCTTTGGGTTGTTAACACTTGGTTGTGTACACATTAAACACTCGACCCCAAGTGAGATACATGAGTAGAGTAGAATTCATCCCGAATAGACACATCCAATGCCATAGCGCTTCAATTTATTAATCTGCAAAACTTTCCTTGTACCTCCAAAGCGTTCTTCTATCCGATACACACCGTCACTGATCCTCTTGACAATTTTGTATCAATATTTTTAATCTCGGTGTGTGTCCTGAGATCTGCTTTTCTGCTTCCTGGAATTCAACTACACTAAGTCACTTCGTCGATTATCGGAAAATCTCCCACTCTGGTAGTATTACGCTGCTGATTTATTTCTGGCGATCGTCCCGTTGCTCTCTACTGCGGATCGATTTTTGTTCATTCGTCATCGTTGATCGCAGCTGAGTTATTTTCTCACATTCTTACTGTTTGACAAATCGGTCGTGTCTCGGCTTTCTAGCCGCTTTCCGCTATTGACTTATAATGTCCCCGTTCTTTTCACTGCCTCGTTGTATGTAAACTCTCTTTAAGCAGGCACTTTCCGAGCTAGAACCAAACGTTTGGTTTTTGCAATGGTTGTTTCTTGAACCCTCTTTGCATTTCTCTATTCCCGGTGTCTGTCCCATTCGCCAGTTTTCATGTTGCTTATCTCGGGGGTCAGACTGTTGCAAAAATACATCAATCCAGTGTTGACAATAGTCTCGGATGTAGTGACATAGGTTCCCGCATCTGAAGCATCCTGTTGTAATACACCCCTGTATTATTATTATTATTATTATTATTATTATTATTAATTATTATATATATGTACATGGTACTTACAATTGTATCTATATACACTTACATTTGGATTATTACTTATATTTCAATATATTTTATATTTTGTTTTTATATACTTACACAATTAAATATTGCATTATATAATATAACATTCAAAACTATATACATTGAATTATACATATTTTGATTCTAATTAGTATTTAAGTCTATTTCTATGTAAATGTAATTATAAGTTCATTTCTTTCATACAAAATACCGTTCGGACAGATAATGAAAAGAAATAAAAGGATGAGGAGAAAAAAACCAATCGAGCAGTCAAGCAGTCAATCGTCCGCGTTGAAAATAAAATTAACTTACTCATCATTAATCTAAAAATTAAATTTAAATAAAAATAATAAATTGTAAAAGTCAAGTGAGATTGTTTCATTAAAAAGTTTTCATCTTGAAGAAGAAAGTGGATTGACGACGCAGACAATATGAGTAGAGAGTAACTTCGGTGTTACAACAATCCCGCTTCTATGATGTTTCTAGGCCTCAACTCGGTCGCAAATCGATGGTTAAATTTCTCTATCTTTGGTATCGTCTATAATGCATCTGCTGCTCTTGCTCGGGAACCAAAATGCTTTACTCCATCATTATCCAGCTAGGATCGACTTCTTTAATTTTACTTTCAATTTTTGCTAGATGTCTCGTACTACTCAACACGATGGTCCAACCGGTTTCAAATTCTTGTACTTTCGTCATAAGAGACTTAACCACATCTTTCAGTTTTATTTCGTGCTCTTGGACCCGTATAAGTTGATTAGGTTTCTCGATCTGCGCGTCGTGGTCGGCAAACTGATCATCTTGTTGCTTAAATTTGGAATCTAGTTTGTCTAGTTTATCGTTATTCAATCCACCTCAAGAAGAAGTGTATTCATCTTGTCACCTAAATCAAGTGAAGGTTTTACTTGATCGGCCGTAAGCGATTGCACAAAAATTGTTTCTTTTGTTTCACGCATCGAATGGAAATTTTGATCTTTTGATGATCAAACAAGTGTCATTCCTGATGGTTTCGGAGCCTGTGACAGTGATCATGATCGCTCTCCGATCACAACCTTGACAACAACGCGTTGCTATTTCCTTCGGATGAAATCCATGATCCACCAGCCTTTATTTTAATTTCTGTGACTTCTAGAAGTTGATCTTCACTAAGCTCATTTTTGCTGGTATTTGCAGAATCCCATTTCTGACACCAAATGTTACGAATTTCAGGCCTTTGATACGGATTCGTATATTGGATTTTGCAAGTAAAAACTCAGCAATTTTCAAGTTATAAACTTCATTTCAGTTTTTCACTGCACACTAATTCGCTTTTTTTGTGTTCAGCTTAACTGTTCACTTTACTGTTCACTACTTTCCACTTTTTATTTTTCGACTTACATTGTTCATTGGTTTTTATTACAACGGTGGCTGAGTTCCAAATTGCTCGCGCTTGTATATACGTGTCTAACGCTGTTCGAAATTATCCGTTTTTATTGTCCCAGAGCAGAGTAGAATTCGTAACAATATTAATTATCCAGTGGATTTAGTATCCATTTAAGGTAAATTAATACCCCCTTTTCTTCAGGCGCATACACTACTCATTCACCTATGGACACAATTACCTACAGTAAATCCATGTACATTGCAAGCTCCATGTCATATATACACTGACATGGACGGTGGGTCGGTGTTGAGTTCTGCACTTCAACAGAGGGTTTTCTTAGTTATACTTCTCAACCTGCTTCTGGTGGGATTTAAGTCCAGTATCTCCCGGGCGAAGTGCCGAAGCTTTAACAATTACACCACTTGCCCGGAGAAGTTAGTATGTGACTGTACAGTAACCCACGTAACGGGCCTAGGCAAAATAATAATCAAGACACAACAACTTCAATAAAACAAAATAATAACGACCTAAATTTGGCAACATTCGGTTAAGATTGAAATCTTCATAATTTACTCAACTTGTCATGCGAACAGATCAAATCGATTTGACCGAGCAATAATTTCATTCTGAAACATATTTGAAACTTCGGAATTTATTCCCTCATTAATATGCACACAGATATAATTATCCCTGTACATATAATTTAAATATTAATTTCAAAGGGTATACAAAAAAGGATATTCATAACATTTTATTGAAAAAAAAAAAAAAAAATAGATGTTTTCCAATGATAATAATTTTCAATCATATATAAATTTTATCGTATATCACTTAATTACCATCATCATCATGTTGCTGCTCATCTTCCTTGTCGCGGTGATAAAAAGGGGGAAAATTTAAAATTCAGTTTTGAATATTATTTTTCCTAATTATTTTCAAATAATAAACTATTTGAAGTCATTTTTCCGTTTTTTTTTATTTATACGAGTAGGCTCATTTCACATCTCATACACACACACACATACTTACATAATAATATGTGTACATTTTACGTTTAATGTTATTAAACATCATAGAACCATCCATACGTAGCTATGTAACTTTCGGTAACGAAAAAAAAGATTAAAAATTTATGAATTCAAGGGATCCAAAATATGTTGGCTTTTAGGTAGGGTAGAAAAGATACACCTCTGTTGAAAATTATATATGTTTTAAAGTTATTCTTGTGTCCCAGTATCGGAACTAAAATAATTCATTACCGCGGCACGTGCAGAGATACACGGGTTAAATTGAGTTAATCTTTCTTTAACAGGGACTCGAAATATACGGCAAATTGAGATGGTTTGGTACCACCTGTATATTGGTAAAACGGTTATGGTCATAAATTTGAACAAGCATGTCATAATAATATGGTGGGCAATCCTTTCAAATTGATGTTTGATGTTGTTTGATGTTGACGAGATTGTGTTCTGAACATGTTTGGTTTTGTCGAACACAAGTGAGAAATTTCGCTGATCGTGGGAATTCCCACAATCCGAAAATACGTCACACGTGAAGTGTATCTGTTCCATTGAAAAACGTCTATGTAAAGGAAAGTTAATCAGGGATTAATGTTCTATTAAAAGGAGTTCTTACCAATAACCCATTTTGAACCTTGTTGGACAATTTTTGGCGAGAAATGATGTTCAGCTGATCGTAGAAATCTCCAAAATTTGAATATACATGTATACCTATCAGTTCTAAAATAGAAAAAAATTCTTTTAAAGGGATTTGTCAATGCCAGTATATCCGTACGGCTAATTTATGAATGAGGCGCGCTCGTTTGCGCGGTCGAATGTCTAGTATTAAATTTTTAAATATCGTATCGTATATTACTTAAATGTTGCACGGTGGATTATTAATATGTATTGAATGCGTCGATGAATTTTCGTGTGCTCAATGCAGGAATTCTGTAGGCCGGTTGTAACGTAATATTCGTCACTATTAATAAACGTTTGACTTAAATGCTATCTTAATGTGATGATGGTAATATTTGCTGAATTGGATTAGCTTAACACCAGTTTTCTAGGCTACTAATTAGTATTAATATTTAATATAAATCCGTTTGTAATTTTTACTAATATTTGGATAGGGTCATAAAATGTACCAATACTCAGATCAACAAACAAAAACAAAAGAAAAATCTTGGGACAAAACAAAATATATCGTACGGCAGTCAATGAGAACCCTTGAAACGAAACAGCTCGTCGAATTACAAATAGAATATAAAATGGGAGATACAAAAAGTGTTTAATACTTTCATGTTAATAAAAAAATAAGTTTTTACTTATTTTAATACACAAAAATTACAATAAAATGTGAACATAAATAAAGTTATTAATAAAAATATAAATAACAATAAATGTATCACATATAATAAGCTAATTTATAATTTTTTGTATATAAAATAAACACTCCAGAAATATAATAATTTTTATAGTGATAAATGTGGTCATTCGATATGGACAGTTTGATTTAAGATGAATGACCTTGTGCTGTGCTAATAAAAACCGTGAACTATTAATTGCTCACTATGTGGCTTTTCTACTGACTACAAGCATTTTGTTGAAACTAAACCTATATAATATGTTTACAACAAAAACAAAGAAAACAACAAATAAACAATAAATAAATAAATAAATATATAAAATAAATCCTTTATAAATTAATAAGTACGTGAATATTAATAAATATGACAATAGTTTCCGTACACGATACATAGCTATACGCATACATAAACGGATCCGCAACGGTTTCTCTTCGCATCATTTCGGACATTGGATACAGCGTTCATCAGTCACCGTAAAAATATAAAAATTTGAGTATTGAATTTTGTTTTTCTTATGCTAAGCTAAATTTTTTTTCTATATAATTATTTTTCCTAAATTTTTTTTATTTATATAAATTTTCTTTCTTATATATTAAGTATTTAAATCTTTAAGTTTTGCATGCTTTATTTTTTTTTATGGCCATAATATTTATTTTAGTTAAGCTAAGTGCTAAGCTAATTTCAATTTTCCGACATTTGCATTCGAATGTTTTTTTTTATTTCATATACAAATGTTTATTCTTCGTTAATACGAATATATACATATAATTTCTGTGAAGTTCTTATTAACTTTGGTTAATTTTAATTTATTGTCAATAAATTTTTTTTTCTTAAATACTTATTGTGTGGGGATGAAATCAAACTATTTTGTTTTAATTGATATTTATTGATGAGAAAATGGACGCATAATTAACTAATACGGAATTTCACTGGTAATGCATTCGATCGGCACATTAAAAGCTACACCTCAAAAATCTACCATCTGCAGTAAAATCAAGCTCTTTCATCGTTCCACAGAAAAACCCCCCCAGCCGCTGAAAGCTAGTCTGGCTGAAAAATACTGCGTGGGTCAAACGATGTTGAGTCTGGAACAGTAGTTTACATAGTAGTTTAAACAACTGTTACAGTGGCGCCCAAACGTAATTAGCATAATTAAGGGGTTAAATAAGATAATAAATTTCTGTTCAACATGTTAACAAGAAAAATTTTCTTATTTGTGTAGTGTTTAACTTTTATTTGGAGGTATTTAACATTTATTCTGTCTTTTCAGACATTTATTTTATGGATTGAATGTTTCTAAATCCTCTTAATTTAAAGTTAATTTAAAGTTTTTTTTCTCATTTACAATAAAGTATTGTTTCCATATTTTTTTATGTTTATAGAGAATAGTTTTATATTCTTCTTGTTTTGATACAATACTAACATTTTGTAAAGTAATACATCTCACAAAGAATAGAAGGAAACTGTTTCTTTTAATTTTTTATTAATAGCAGTTCGCAATAGTGTTCCGTTATACACACGTTTTGAAATATCATCCCATTGATTACTGTTGTAAATGGCTGCTTTGAATTTTATATTTTGCATATATTGTTTTCTGGATAACGTCTATTCCAGTATAATACTGTTTGATTTGATTCAAATTTATGAAAGATGTTTTGAAGGACAGCAATTATGAGTATTAACGCATGTTGAACAGACATTTTAACTACCTATCAATATTTTTATATAGCTTTTAAGGTGGAACCGATTGAAGGCATTACCAGTGGAGTTTTTTATATGTCTCATTTTTCATTTATCGCAATAAATAATAATATACTATTAACTTTATTACTTTATTATTGTTTTTCTATTTTCTATCATTATTTTCAATATTTTTATAAGATATCGTTCATTCGAGAGCAAATTTATTTGTGTTTTTTTTTGGTTTATTCTTATCATTTATTTAAGATTCCTTCATTTTTGCGCCTTTGAATTTACAATTTTTGTTTTTGTTGATTTCGTTTTCTTATTCTAAATCGTCGTGCAGTAAGCAAAAATTCTAACAAACACAATTATAATTAATTATACGCCAAGATGAATCCGAATTTCTTGAACATCGATGAAGTTGAAACTGAGTGTGCAGTTCGCAATATTAGTGGTACTATTTTAGAACAATTAAAAAGTTTAACAGAAATATTAATTCAAGAAAATGAGGGTAATGTGTCGGCTCCTAAAATTCCGCATATTGCGGCCCGGAAATCTCCAAGGAGAGAACTTGAATTATGTAACGCCAAACTTCAAGCCTTGAAACCTCAAGTTGAGGAAATCGCCAAGCTTAACGTAGATGAAAGAGAACCTAAACTTAAAATGTTGAGTACTCGTATAACTCATGTATGTGGTCGTTTCGCGCGTTTGTCGCATTCCTCACCCAGTTGTCGCAGTCAAGCAACTTATATGCTAAGTGCCTGTGAAAAAATGTTATCCATGATCGAGTCACTATTAGCCTCTAGAATGGAGATCGACGAATTTGAGAAATCATTCACCGACGCTATTTCCGAAGACCGAGTCACAGACGCCAACTCCGAAGACGGAGATAAGGGTATACGAGTCACGGGAATAAATGACAGTGATAATGAGTATGCGACGAGTTCTGATACCGAAAAATCCGTATCCAGTCAAAAACATCCCGGAATTTCCAACTCAGATAGTCACAAGCTTTCACTGAGTCGAAAGTCTAACATAGCAGGTTCCTCGAGTGAAGCCAAGAAAGATCGAATAAGTCCAGTTTCGGAATTGATTTCAAAAGACGAATATAGGAATTTCATAGAATTCGCTCGCAAACTATCTATTATCGATGCGAAAGGCGGCGAACAAAAGAACGCTCGAAAAATCCCCGTCAATACACCACCCGTCATTACTTCAGCTCGGGAGGCAGTAAAGTCAAAAGGAGTACAGCATCCAAACCAAGCCCTAAGCGTTAATAAATGGAATATTAGTTTCAGTGGATTGCCGGACAGTCAGCCGATCGAAAGATTTCTCTATCGTATTGAACGTTTGGCATTAAGTAATCATGTTTCCCATGACAAATTGGTGAACGATTTACACCTACTCTTGAAAAATCCAGCATTAGAATGGTACTGGTCCTCGTTGGAGAAAAATGGAGATCTGCAATGGGAAGAGCTGAAACAGGACATGCTTGTTATGTTTCGGGATAGGCGAAGTGACGCTGAAATTCGCCAAACCATCGCATCCAGAAAGCAGAAGCCTGGAGAAAGCTTTCGAGATTTCTATATGCATGTTCAGGAATCTACGTTGGCACTTCGTCAACCATTGTCAGAAGGGGACTTGGATTTCATTCTTCGACGCAACATGAATGTTTCTCTTCAATATAAATTAGCTTGTCGTCGGATTGAATCTGTTGCTGATTTATTAACCCAATGCGCGGATATAGAAGACACTTGGAAGCGTTTGGCAGCGGATCAAGCTTCTAGAGCACCTCGTCGGTTAGTTAATGAGTTATTCGTCGATGAATTAAATAACAATAATATCTTATTTACACCAGAACCCCAGCCTGTTAAATTAATACCGGCAAATCAAATTTCCGACCAAAAGCGCAATCGCTTTTATGAAGTATGTGCCGTCGATCCTTATCATCGCCACAATGTAAATTCAACCACGCAGTCATTCGGAAATTCAACACAAAACTCAGTTATCGAGCATCAATTATTCAATTGCGATGAAATTTGTAGTTTGAATACAACAAAACCACCGCTTGGTCAATTTCAAAGAAATGCTGAAAATTTACCGCAGAATAGATTTTCCGAGAATTGCGTTAACCCATTCCATGAAGTATGTGCAATTGATCCTTATCATCGTGGCAACCAATCCACAGTTAGCCAATTGAATAGGCCACAATCAGTTCAGCAACAACATTCTTACCCTCAACCGAGAAACAATCCGGGGAATAGATATTGCTATGGATGTGGGGCTCCTAACACTATAAAGCCGAACTGTCGAAATTGTAATAACTCTGTGAATACGGAAAACTCGTACCGGGAAATGAGTTTGACTGGTCCTCAGGTTCCCCGACGTACAGAAACGACCAGATCAATTCAGAGGGAAGAAGCTGCTACCAACACCTGCCCCGAATTGCTTCGGCGGCAAACATAACTTATCGCACGAAGTTGCAAACGCAAAATAAACCTTATCAACAACAACCTACAAATCCATTCTTATACGTCGAAAATCTAAATAACCAGCCCGAGAGAAAAATAATCTACAACAACTGTTCAACCAATCCATTTATGACCTGTACTACAAAATGCAAGCAAAATAATGCACATTTCGAGCTAGAGAAAACATACCATCATCAGTCAACACAAACGATACCAATTTCAACTAAACAGCCTAACCGAAGTTTAAGGTACTGGATGTTGCGAAGAAACCTCAAGAAAATGATTTCCGAATCGGTGTTTGAAAACAGTGAAGACAATCGTCCGTACGCAAACGTGCTTATTGATGGAACACCGTACAGAGGTTTGCTTGACAGTGGTGCAAATATCAGTGTTTTGGGGGCTGGTTCTGAGACCTTTTTAGAAAAATCCCATATTAAAATACACCACCTACCAAGCGTTCTAAGCACCGCTAGCGGCGAGAAACAACGGATAATTGGTCATGTTTTAATACCCGTAAATTATCAAGGAAAGACAAGAAAATTACGGCTTCATATTGCGCCCGGTTTAACCCAGTCATTGTATCTCGGCATGGACTTCTGGGATTTATTCGGTTTAGTACCAGCATTAGTAAGTGAATTAAATTGTGAACAACCGGTTCCTGAGGTTAACAACCAACACTCACTTTCACAGGAACATAGAGATATGTTGTCAAAAATTATTGAGGGTTTTCCGTGCTCCACACGTAATGGTTTAGGTCGTACTCATCTAATCACTCATCATATAGATGTAGGTAATGCCACTCCCGTAAAACAACGGTACTACCAGGTTTCTCCAATTAGACTCGCTGAAATTTACGAGGAATTAGACCGTATGTTACAGTTAGGCGTCATCGAAGAAAGCTATAGCTCGTGGTCCTCTCCTATTACGGTTGCACGGAAGGGAAATGGTAAAGTACGGTTGTGTTTAGATGCCCGGAAAGTCAATGCAGTTACGGTCAAAGACGCATATCCGTTGCCATTGATTGAGGGATTATTAAGTCGCTTGGATCAGACCAAGTACATTTCGACCATCGACTTAAAAGACGCCTTCTGGCAAATCCCTCTCAATGAAGACTCCAGAGACAAAACTGCATTTACTGTTCCGGGTCGCCCTCTTTACCATTTTACAGTCATGCCATTCGGCCTGTGCAATGCTCCACAAGCATTGTGCAGGCTGATGGACAAAGTAATTCCACATCAGTTGCATGACAGGATATTTGTTTATTTGGACGACTTGCTTGTTGTATCAGCTGAGATCGAGGAGCACTTCTCTCTCTTAAGCACCATATCTGAACTGTTAAAAACGGCAAATTTAACAATAAATGTTGAAAAGAGCAAGTTCGTACTCAAAGAAACCAAATATCTTGGCCATGTAATTGGAGATGGCGTTATCCGTACTGATCCCGATAAGGTAGAATCTATAACGAAATATTCAGTTCCAAAAACCGTTCGAGAGCTCCGTAGATTTCTAGGTATGGTCGGCTGGTACCGGCGTTTCATCTCAAATTTTGCAACAATTACTACCCCACTTACCGATCTTTTAAAGAAAAATCAAAAATTAGCATGGAATGACGCGGCCCAACATTCATTCGAGACATTAAAAACTGCACTAACGTCTGCTCCAGTGTTACGAAACGCAGATTTTACGCGTCCTTTTTACATTCAATGCGATGCTAGTTCCTGTGGTATTGGAAGCGTTTTGTTCCAGAAATCTGACGAAGACGAAGAACACCCAATCGCATACTATTCACACAAACTGAATTCAGCACAACGTAAATACAGTGTGACTGAATTGGAGTGTCTAGCGGCCGTCTTAAGCGTTAAACGTTTCCGACCATTCATTGACGGATATCTGTTTACCATCATAACCGACCATTCAAGTTTGCAGTGGTTGATGAACCAACGTGATTTGTCTGGAAGATTGGCCAGATGGAGTTTGCAACTCCAAGGATATAATTTTAAAATAGAGTATCGCAAGGGAAGCTTAAATGTTGTCCCGGATGCACTGTCGAGAGCAAACGTCGACGTTTTGTTCAAAGCTTCGGATACTACAACAACACCATTACACGTAGATCTTGATAACGATGCGTTTAACCAATCGGATTATGTACGTCGTGTTAATGTTTTAGAGCAAAACCCGAACGTCGAGTCAAATTTTCGTACATTGAATGGTAGGCTGTACATATTACCCAATAAAAATAAAGATCAGACAAATGACCTATCTCAGTGGAAACTAGTTATTCCAGAAGGTTTAGTTCCCACATTGCTGCACCAAGCACACGATCAGCCTTCAAGCGCTCATTTTGGCTTCGCTAAGACCCTAGAACTGCTGCAGCGTCATTACTACTGGTCCACTATGGCTCGGGATGTAAAAGAGTACATCCGAAATTGCGAGACCTGCAAACAAATAAAGGCGACAAATTTTTCTACACAGCCTGAAATGGGGTCGTATCATGAAGTTTTTCGGCCATTCCAAAAACTGTTTGTCGATTTTCTAGGGCCATATCCGAGAAGTATTCATGGTAATACCTACATTTTTATAGTACTAGACCAATATACTAAATTCGTGTTATTGGAACCTATGCGAAATGCCAATACGGCTGCAGTAATCTCATTCCTAAAGACTCGAGTTTTTAATGTTTTTGGAGTTCCTGAACGAGTGGTTAGCGATAATGGTAAACAGTTCCAGTCGGTTTTGTTGAAAGATTTTTTTAGACGATACGGTGTTTATCATCAATTTACCCCTAAATATTCTCCGCAATCGAACGCGTCGGAAAGGGTAAATCGTACGATTATTTCCGTCATCCGAGCTTTTCTCCGTGAAGACCATAAGCAATGGGATACTCATCTCCACGATATAAACAGTGCGTTGATAAATGCTACTCACAGCTCCACTGGTTATTCTCCGTACTTTCTGACATTCGGTCAACACATGATTACACATGGCACCTCATACTCTTTAATGCGTGACTTGTATGTTCTTGATGATAAATTGGCATATGTTACTGATATTAATACTCGTTTATCTACGGCTCAGGAACTTGTTCTGGCCCATCTAAGAAATGCATATAATCGAAACGTGAGTAATTATAATTTACGAAGCAAATCCCGAGTTTTTCAACCGGACCAAGTTGTGTTTGTGAGAAATTTTGTTCAGAGCAAAGCTAGTGTAAACTTCTCAGCTAAGTTAGCTCCAAAGTTTATTAAAGGTAAAATACTTCGTCGGGTCGGTAATGTTGCGTATGAAGTTGTGAATTCAAAAGGGAAAAGTTTGGGAGTTTACCACGCAAAAGACATTCGAGAATAATACCGTATATGATCAGCCCGGCATGAGACTTCTCAAGGGTGCTGGGTCTTCCCCACGATTTGTAACGTAATATTCGTCACTATTAATAAACGTTTGACTTAAATGCTATCTTAATGTGATGATGGTAATATTTGCTGAATTGGATTAGCTTAACACCAGTTTTCTAGGCTACTAATTAGTATTAATATTTAATATAAATCCGTTTGTAATTTTTACTAATATTTGGATAGGGTCATAAAATGTACCAATACTCAGATCAACAAACAAAAACAAAAGAAAAATCTTGGGACAAAACAAAATATATCGTACGGCAGTCAATGAGAACCCTTGAAACGAAACAGCTCGTCGAATTACAAATAGAATATAAAATGGGAGATACAAAAAGTGTTTAATACTTTCATGTTAATAAAAAAATAAGTTTTTACTTATTTTAATACACAAAAATTACAATAAAATGTGAACATAAATAAAGTTATTAATAAAAATATAAATAACAATAAATGTATCACATATAATAAGCTAATTTATAATTTTTTGTATATAAAATAAACACTCCAGAAATATAATAATTTTTATAGTGATAAATGTGGTCATTCGATATGGACAGTTTGATTTAAGATGAATGACCTTGTGCTGTGCTAATAAAAACCGTGAACTATTAATTGCTCACTATGTGGCTTTTCTACTGACTACAAGCATTTTGTTGAAACTAAACCTATATAATATGTTTACAACAAAAACAAAGAAAACAACAAATAAACAATAAATAAATAAATAAATATATAAAATAAATCCTTTATAAATTAATAAGTACGTGAATATTAATAAATATGACAATAGTTTCCGTACACGATACATAGCTATACGCATACATAAACGGATCCGCAACGGTTTCTCTTCGCATCATTTCGGACATTGGATACAGCGTTCATCAGTCACCGTAAAAATATAAAAATTTGAGTATTGAATTTTGTTTTTCTTATGCTAAGCTAAATTTTTTTTCTATATAATTATTTTTCCTAAATTTTTTTTATTTATATAAATTTTCTTTCTTATATATTAAGTATTTAAATCTTTAAGTTTTGCATGCTTTATTTTTTTTTATGGCCATAATATTTATTTTAGTTAAGCTAAGTGCTAAGCTAATTTCAATTTTCCGACATTTGCATTCGAATGTTTTTTTTTATTTCATATACAAATGTTTATTCTTCGTTAATACGAATATATACATATAATTTCTGTGAAGTTCTTATTAACTTTGGTTAATTTTAATTTATTGTCAATAAATTTTTTTTTCTTAAATACTTATTGTGTGGGGATGAAATCAAACTATTTTGTTTTAATTGATATTTATTGATGAGAAAATGGACGCATAATTAACTAATACGGAATTTCACTGGTAATGCATTCGATCGGCACATTAAAAGCTACACCTCAAAAATCTACCATCTGCAGTAAAATCAAGCTCTTTCATCGTTCCACAGAAAAACCCCCCCAGCCGCTGAAAGCTAGTCTGGCTGAAAAATACTGCGTGGGTCAAACGATGTTGAGTCTGGAACAGTAGTTTACATAGTAGTTTAAACAACTGTTACACGGTTTCAATCGATCGATATAGATACTGATTGCTCTTTTATTATTAATCGGTATAGCAAAGTATCTTCGTAACAGGCTTTATATGGGCCTTCGAATTGGGATTGTTGTTCGAATCTTATCCGTTCGTACGAAACGGTAATCGCAATTATCGAGCAATTTCGGGACAAAAATATCGTTTTGTGGTGTTTGGCGAGTATTCGTGGGGATAAGATTTTACATAGTGGTGTGAAAGTTGGAGGAGAAAAAGAATTTTCGGGAAAGCACCCACCGTGTAGTTTGAGTGTTTGTCCGTAAAATATTCCGGCTGGTGAGCACTTGAAATCTTTAACCATAGCTCAAATTTCAATTAATACGATGGGAATTTTGGAGCTCCAATGAATCGCATTTTCTCGAGCCCTCTTGGAGCTGTCAGTGAAATCGTTCGATCATTGCCTAAATTGTATGCAGACATATCATTCATGCAACAATCTTCGGGCCATCGAGGAATCGGTCGCCACAGGTTAAGAGATAATTATATCCATTGTACGGTTAAAACAGACTAACTGTATCCAAATGGAAGTGTTCGAATCGACCTGCGGCCGTATTCTTGAAATCGGTGGAAATTTTCTCAATCGGGGAATACAATTTGCTATGAAATTCTCTATATTATTCGAATTTTTCGCCGGCTACTTTAATCATTTTTGCAAATTTGTTTTCAAGTCTACTAATATTTGCTTCTCTAATATACCGTAGGCAGACACGAACTAGATACACTCGTTACTAAGATTATTTATAGTTATAGTTATAGTTATTTATACCTGTCTGTACACGATTTTTTCAAAACAGAATTATTAAGTTTTCATAACTAGAAATAAATGCAATGTATCCCGATAAATTAGGCACACTCGCAAAAATCGGGTTTTTGTCTGTCACCACAATTTGTTTATTACGATTATTATAATTTAATTTTTAATCTAGATAAATGAAAATAGCGATAAATTTTCTGCCTACGGTATAAGGGAATAATTTCGAATCGATTTACCCAGTCAGAATTTTACACTTAGTAGGGGGGAAAAATTTTGTTTCTCAATTTAAAAAAAGAAAAGAAATTTAAAAAAATGATTAAAGTAGCCGGTGAAAAATTCGAATAATATAGAGAATTTCAAAGCAAATTGTATTCCCGATTGAGCAAATTTTCACCGATTTCAAGAATACGGCCCTTGGTGGATTTTCGAATCGACTTGTTGTATGGACTGTCAATCGATGTATGTGAAGTTGGCCCAAATGTCAGCCCAAAAAAACGCAGCAGCAACACGAAAACTATAATTTCTCTCACGTATGAACTGTCAGCCCAAAAAAATCGTATGTCACGACATTTTAATGATAACCCAAAATACAAAAAAAAATTCATTATAGATTTTTGAAGTAAGCCGAAATTAATAAGCCCATCTTAATGAAAGTTGAGATTTTGGGTATTGGTAATCGGTAAGGCAAGCAAAAATATGCTCTTAAAAATAGGTTTTATGGGTATATCCTCTATCCTCTAGATTTATGTTGCCATGCGAATTGACACATTTTTTAAATTTACATTTGTTTTGCGATTGTAAAGTAGAAAAAAATGAAAAGACTACGACCTTGGAAAATGCATAATAACACAACCAATTACATCGTCCTAAAACTTTGCACCAGTAAAGGTTGAGACCAGAACTACTCGAAAATCATAGTGAGACCGATGACCAATACCTAAAATCTCAACTTTCATTAAGATATACATACAGTGTGTTGTCAAAGTGGCTATATATGGGTCATTCTCGCCATGAGATTAACATCAATTTTGTGTGTACATATTTTATGAAACAGGTGGTGCAGTGGTTAAAGCTTCGGCGCTTGGGTTGGGAGGTACTGGGTTCGAATCCTACCGGAGGCTGAATGTAAATTAATATATTTTTTTCCCGATATATTTTATCTATTTATCCAAATCTTCTATATATATATATATAAAACCGGCTGAAATGATTTGGCTTAATCTTTTTTTATTGTGTTCGGAATAGTCAGGAGATGGATGGTTTTTACGAAAGAAAATGTTGGGAAGATCCACCGGAAAGGTCGAAAAATCGAAAAATGATGTTATTGTACAGAATGCCGCACGTATCCGAGATTTTACAATTTTTCTGTTCTAAAAGATGGTCATTTAGAAGAGAAAAATTGTAAAATCTTAGTGAAAAATTCGGAAACTTCCGGAAAAATCCGAAGAGAATTGAATTTTTTTTCTTGCGCATAGTTGCGAACGGCTGAACCGATTTGGCTCAATCTTTTTTTGCTGTGTTAACAATTTCCAGGAGATGGTTCTTACGAAAGAAAATTGGGTCCGCCGAAAAAGTCGGAAGATTCGGAAAATCGAAAAATGATGTTTTTGATGTTAGTATCGGATCCAGATGGTCTTTAAGAAGAGAAAAAATGTAATATCTGAATGGAAAGAAAATTGAGTTTTTCCTTACTGTTCCGAGCAGTACAATCATCTGCGCAATGCCATCGCGGCATTACAGAGAGCCAGATTTGTTCATCACGTTCACATGCAATTCGAAATGGCCCGAAATTACCGATAATCTACTGCCACCACAAACTTCCAGCTGGAGATCGCGACATCACCACTCGTGGGTTTAAAGAAAAACTCAAGACGCTAATGGATTTCATCGTTAAACAGGTGGTTATCGAAGATGCCACATTGTTGGATGTACTCAGTAGAGCGGCAGAAGCGCGGATTACCACATGCATACATTCTGCTATTGTTAATTGAGAAAATCAGACCAGATCAACTCAATTCAATCATCAGCGCCGAAATACCAGATCCAGAAGCAGAGCCGGAGATTTTTTCGCGGTAGTCGCAACAAACATGATTCACGATCCGTGCGGAGATCATAATCCAGATTCATCGTGTATGGCCGATGGGAAATGCTCAAATCCACAAACCAATATCCGCGTTCGTTGGTGACATACACAATTAGTGGAGACGTCGGTAATCCAATATATCGGCATCGCTCACTCGAAGATGGTGGCACAACAGTCACAATGAGGTGATAGGAAAAGATAACGTGAGCGATAATCACTGGATCGTTCCGTGTTGCATCTAGCGAAAATATTACCAACACACAGCTGTAATTCCATTTAATTTGTCTAGAAATACGTGAACAAAGGCAGCAACCTAGCAGTGTTTGGAATTGCTGCTCCGGATGTAAATGACGAAGTGTTAAGATTCCAATTGGGCCGTTATGTCAGTTGCAATGAGGCGTTTTGGTGTATTTTCTCATTTGCATTACATGAACGTCATCCCACTGTTCAAAATTTGTGGGTGCACTTGGAGAATGGACAGCGTGTCTATTTCACGGAAGCTAAGGCAGCACAACGAGCAGAGCGACCATCAGCTACAACACTCACGAATTTCTTCGAAATTTTCCAAAGCGATCCGTTCGCACGAGCATTATTTTACTGGGAAATGTCATACTGGGAAATGTCAACGACGAAAGAAAGGTGAACCTGTTACAGGATACGTTGCTGTGTATTCGACTGATGCGCTGAAGGCTTCTATCTTTCGTTTGCCTTTGTTCCATGTTCGTGGTCCTACTTCGTTCGAATCGCTTCATACTATATAGAATGTGTGTTGTGCGCCACTTATCGAGAAGCTTGAGAACCTTTGAATTTGCTGGAAAACGACTAACATTGGGACCCAACACCCGCCGATGCCACTGTTTCTGCGCCGGCAAATCAAATTCGTACATTGTTCGCGATCATCATTTCATTTCACTCGAATAAAATACACTGAATTATTTTGAATTCCAAATGACTTCTATTTATTTCCACACTTAGAGAATAAATCGAAAAAACAACTCAAATGTCTATAGATGCCTGAGTTTGAATCGACATTTCATTCCCTTTTCAATACATTATGCCGCCTTTATGGTTGCGTTCGTTCGTTCGTTCGTTCTGACAATTTTCACGACCAATCATATTGCTCAAAAATGATGATTTTTTTTTCTTCTTGATTTTTCCACAAGAGATGATTGGTCGAAAAAACGACGGAACGAACGAAACATAAACTTGCCTTAAGTATTGAATTCGATGAAAATAGAATGGAATGCCACTCAACACAATCTTCTATTGTGAATTGAGTTGAGTTGTTTGATTTTATCTCTCATCAAAATCAATTTTCGTGAAGCACAAAATTATTTGCTCGGAGTGCAAAAATTTGGGGCGAAACGAGGTTGGCCGGGTCAGCTAGTTTGGAATAAAATTCGACATTTTCAAGGAGTTAAAGAGTTGTTTACAATTCAAAAAAATGTCGCATACTGCGTTTGACCGTTGACATCACGTACTATAGAATACCAGTATTGTCCATTTATAGTATACGTAAGCAGTACTATAGTAGCGACACCTAATGGGAAAGGGCGGGGTCATATTCACTCACCCAATATATGCAACAAATTTGGGATTTTGTGTTTGGGACATACACACTTCAAAAGTGTAAATGGAACACATGGTATTTAGGTTGCCATATAGGACATGTGGTTGTGAAATTTATATATTAGTGTAGAAGTGTGGAATACAGCAATACACGAATGCTTCGAACTAGAAGAAGCAAGGCAGATGTTGCCCGTCATTTTATAGTGTCCCGTAGCATTATGTGCAGGTGACAACGGCAATTTGTGACTGGAAGTCCATCCGTGCAGCGTCCAGGTCGAGTAAGATTAACAACTTCAGCACAGTGTTACAGGCTGGCTACTGCCAACCTGCAGATTTCACTAAGCGCATGCAGAGGCCTCCACGGTGATTTTTGCCGGCTACGTTCTCAGGGAGAAGTGCGAAGGGTCGTGGGGTTTGAGGCTTGCATGTGCTCCTGGCTTACACCGTGAGTAAAACAGAAATTTAAATAGAACGCAAATAATAATAATAAAATATACCCGGATGTTCCGCCGAAATTCGTCGGCCGGAACTTGAGGAACGAACAACTCAAAATTATAAATGGGAGAGAGAGAGGTGCCTTGGTGCGCGCATCCATTCGAACTCAAACAAGGTCGAGCCCTGGTTACGAAATTGGATGCGGGCACCAAGGGACCGCAATCAACACTACACCGACACAGAGGGAGTCTCCGCTCCCATCATACCGACCAAAAAATTTAATATTTCATTTTATTTACAGAAAACACAACAAAACAAAAGGAAACAACTTCCCAAAAAAAAAAAAACAAGGGAGGGAACGAGAGAGAGAGAGAGAGAGAGAACAATATGCATCGAGCGCGCACCCGCTGTGCGGCGCTCGATTACAAAAATTTAAATTTATAATAAAAATGTAAAGAATATAAAATATAAAATAAAACTGAGCAAAAATATAATAAAAAAAATAAAAAAATCGTACCTTACTTAAAATAAACTAATAATGTTGCGGCCTTGGTGCCGTCATGCCACAGGTGTACACCACCCGGACCGTTGGGTGTCTTCCGCCGTAAGCTAAAATAAAACAACGCAATAGCCGGTTGGCTACCGTTAGATGCGTTGCGGGGTCCCTTGTTGACTACCCCGTTGCCGGATTCTGATGGAAACTCCGCACTACCCAAACGGCTGGCCTCAACTGGCCGCCGAATCCGTTGTAAAGAAAAACCCAAAAATATATGGCCTCCACTAGACTCCCGTATATTGGGCGTTGGCTCGCCTACACCGTTGCGGCCTTGAGCGACCGATAAATATTTTGGCCTCGACCGGCCGCCAAAATATGTTGGGCGTTGTCTCGCCTTACTTGTAAATAAAGTGGCCTCAACTGGCCACCAAAACGTGTCACAATAAAATTGAGTGGCCTCACCTGGCCACCCGTAACTAATTGGTTCACCGATGACTCACCGATAAACCGTAATATAACGTTGGTTGTTTTAGCCAAAAACCGCAAATAAAGTGGCCTCAACTGGCCACCTGCAAATAACTGGGTGGGCGTCTTCTGCCATAAACCGTAGAATGATAGTGACTGTTGTTTCGCCGTTATACAGGGACCACACCCATCACTACCCAAAAATATAGGGCGTTGTCTCGCCAAAATCAAATTAATTAGGCCTCGGTTGGTAGCCGTCAATGTTAGGCGCCTTACCGCCGTAGATTAAATGGATCAAATCACACGTTAATTATACCGCTGTTATCTCCGAAATTCGCCGTTTGTACGGCCTCGATTGTCCACCGATAAAATATGAGGCGAGCCACAATTAGCCGCCCGTCACACTCGCCGATGAATTAGCCTGGCCTCAACTGGCCGCCAAAATCCGTTGTGCGTTGTATCGCCTAAACCGTATGTACACAAAAAAAATTGTTTGACCCAATGATGCTAATTTTTAGTGAATTATATACACTCGTGTCATCCACTTTCGAGACACCCTGTTTATTGTGACTATATAATTCAGATGATGAATTACTTGATAACAAATTACTACTCTTCTTTAGTTTAGTATAAAATGTTCTAAAATTTTTATTTTATTTTATTAATTTAAATCTTGTGCGCCATTTTGATACACAGATGCACTTTTCAAAACACCAAATTCCCTTTTTTCCAATTTCTAGATTTTATTTACACAATATGTTTTATTTTATTTTATTATACAGTACATATATGTATAGTTTATTAATTTAATACTATATAGTGGTATATATTTTTAAGCGTATATTTTGAATAAAAAAAAATTTACTTTAAAGTGGATCAACACCAAAAGAAAAAAATTATTACACTACACAATTCAAGACAGACTCTATTTGTCAAAAAACTAGCGCGCAGTGCCACGTCTTCAAAAATCAAAACTTGAATGTCATCATACAAAACATTCGAGCCCCGCACAACTCGTAAAACGTTTTAGAAGAGATGAATCTCTCTTCTCTGTCTCTCCTTTATACCAAATTTTCGTTGGTACAAAAGAGAGACATATAAGAAAAAAACATTTTTCCCAAAACGTTTTACTTTGCACACACTCGATGCGCATTGTTCTCTCTTTCTCGTCTTCTCTTCACCTCCGCGCCACCACACAATGGGGAACAAAACAAACCGTTGCGGGTGCGTTCACAGACAAACACAGAGGTGAATAAAAACATAAGAAAAGATGGGCGAAACAAAGACAACAACTGGGGTGAATAAAATAACAAAAAAAATCGTCGTTGCGACCATACAGTCGTAACAACAGGACCGTTATATTCAACTGGAAGTCCAGTCACGCTTGTGGACAACTGAAAACATTTATATTAGTGACCAAACCATCAGTAATAGACTACACGAAAACAATCTCCACGCTCGCCGACCGCTGAGACATTCACCGATACGACATGGTGAAAATCATAGAAATAGGATAGAAGAGCAATGATCTAAGGTTTTGTTCACTGGTGAGTCAAGATTTGGATTTCACCCAGATACTAGAAGAACAAGAATATGGAGACAAACTGATAACGCCGAAAGGCTAAGATTTGTGCAAGAAGTGCACAAAAAACTGATCTCGTTTTTTCAAAAGGTGACACTGAGTGATAAATTTTAAAAGTGTTAATTACGTTGCTGCAGATAAGATCCAAAAAATCTTCAAGTGCATAGTGCTAATAAAAAGAACACCCTATAATTAACAACCCCATTTCGATCAATTTCCAATCCCCATAGTAATCTTATTCTTGGCACACACACACACACATACATATGTAACTTCAGGATTAAACAGTTTTCGCAATGAAAACGGAAAATTCTTATTTGTGTTTCAAATTTTATCTATGTATAGCTTTCGCATGTATCATATCACAGACACACACGACTCGTTGATGTGTTGTCGTTGTCATTATCGGGAAAAATCGAAAATCTATAAATTTATAAATATATAGTATAAGATGAAGTGTATATTTATAACAGAAAATAAATAAATAATTATTTCCATCTTAGCAAAAGTTACGAAAAAAAATGTAATGACAAAATCGAAAAATTTAACCACCCCGCACCCAAAATTTCCCCGTACATGTGAATATATATCGCGTTGTTGGATAATGACGTGTGATGTGTTGTGGAGCTTCGCGCAAGAGTATGGGAGATGTATCTGGAGATACATTTTATATTATTATTTTATATTTTTTATTTTCAGATAGATGTGTAGAGATTATGCTATCATGAAAATGTGGAAACAGTGGAGAAAAGCGAGAAAAGAAAATTCTGACTTAAATTATCATTTCGTATAATAATCTCGCATTTAAAAAAATAACAACAAAAATATGTGTACGAGCGTATACATAACATAATACCATGTGTATACACAAATTATATGTACATACGAACATATATAAAAAAATCGTACATACGTACGTACTACGGAACATATCAAAATGAAAATGAAAAATTCGACATATGTATGCCTTTAGGGTTTCACATCGGGAGGGCGGAGTTTTCTGATTATTATTATTATTATTATTATTTCTATTATGATTATATTCATAGTATCTTAACATCCGATTTTATGTAGCTACATAATACTCGTATATGAGGAGTATAATTTAGTGCACATATTTTTATATCACCACACCACGTCCACCACCACCATCACCATGTAAACTCGGATCCCTCAAAAAGAAAAATTGCCATAAGTAGAAATATATAGAAGAAGAAATAAAAAAAAATCCACTTAAAAAATACTAAACGCATTTTATGTTGTTTTTGTAGTTGTACAGAATGTACTTGCTGTAAGACGAAAGTAAAAATAATTTTTGGAGGAGACAGATCTTATAATGACAACCCCTTCTGATTTTATACTTTAAATAGTGTATAGATAGACGCTTAAAGCACTATGAACGTATATAGATAGTGATGGTGAAGTAAAAAATATTGTGAGGGTAACAGAACGTTGAAAATGAATGATTTCGTCGAATTGTTGTTGTTTTCAAGCATGTTTTAATAACGCTTAATTCAATTGCACTTCAATCAGTGGCACAGTAAATAAACTATTATTTGAATAATTTTAAATAGGAATCTATCAAAATAAAATTATAATATTGTATTGAAATATCAACTCAATATTGTAAAATGTATGAGCGTAAAACTTTTGAAGGACGTTTGATTTTTGTTCTAAATAAAGGGATTTGTTTACGAAACGAACGTCTGTAATTTGATGTAAGCGACTCACTACAAAGGTGTGCTGAAAGTTGATGTATTAAGTTTGCTCATTGTACGTCACCCATCCACACAAATGACAAGCAAGTGAAGCGGCCGGATTTTCTTTTCCACTTCCTTTAAAAGAATTAGAAGGAGATAGGGGGAATTAAATAATCGCGATTTTTTTATCTGTTGGGAGAAAGAAGTGGTCAGTATTAATAAAATGGTCTCTCTTCGGTTGGAATCTTTTTCAGCCTATAAAATATTTACTAACCCTTAAAAGACCGTAGCAATACGGTCAAGTGTAATTATCTTCCCTTCCTTAAAATAACAAAATAGGAGTGAACTTGGATCCATCGTGATGCAGCTACAAGCTCATCACTCACAGGCCTACATATGACAGATCTGGGAAAGAGAATAACCTCAAGCACAAACCTCGTAACAAAAGAGGCAAACTAGCCTCTACGCTGAAGGAAGCGGGATTTTAGAACAATTTTTAAAATAATTTCTGGCCTATGGCCAACTGGGGTGGTACTAAGGCGTTTGGCTGCCCTCTATTGTTATGAATCTTTGCGGTCACCAACAAGTTTTAGTTTGGTAGCAACATTGGATGTTAATGTGATTCATTAAAAAATTCTTGGAATTAGAGGAAATCAAAGATGAAAAAGGAATGAAGCATGAAAAACAATTAGCAGAAGAACATTAAAATACAACTCTTTCCAAAGACTCATCAGGAAGATATCTGGTTAGTCTACCGTTTAAACCAAACTCAACTCCATTAGGCTTTTCAAAGCATTAAGCTATAACCAGATTTCTGCAATTGGAGAGGAAACTAAATAAATCGGACAAGATGATGAATATTATATTCTCACCATGCAGTAATAAAAGGCGACAGTTTAAAAATCAAACTTAGAGTAGCTTTCGACGCCTCTCGATATTTATCGATTATCGATAAATATCGAGAACTAAAATAATTACACGAAAAAAATTGGGACAAAAAACGAAAAAGGATTAGTCGGGTTTTATATGTGAACGAGGCACAGTCTCAAATAATAATAAAAAAAAGTGAAAGTGCCGAACAATCGTCAAACATTAAAGGTTGTAAAAATATACCTTATTTTATAAGTAAATTATAAATAAATAAATAATAAAAACGATACTTTATCATAATAAATGTAGTGAGTATTAGGTTAGGTAAGGTTTCAGCGGCTGCTATCGCACACTTAGGCCAGTTATGGCCCATTATGCTACCACAGGATCCGACATCATAAACTCTCTTAAACCCATTTAGTACTATTAATATAGCGTAAAAGATCTCACATATTACAGCTTTCAAGATCACAGAGGCTGTCCATGTTGTATTTGCCCAAGTGATCATGTCTTCTGCCAACTAACGCGGGACAGAAGCAAAGAAAATAAACAAGAGTCTCCTCCTCGTCCTCGTCCCTGCAGCTTCTACAAAAGTCATTTGCATCCAGACCCAGCCTTCTCGCATGATCTCCGAAAAGGCAGTGCCCGGTAATTATCCTTACAATTCTACCTAAATCACGCTTACACAGTGTGATATAGATCTTGGATCGATTCAAGTTATCAGCTCACGCCATACTTGTTTTGCTACCCTGCCAGTTGGACTGGCGCTCCACCTGGCATTCTCCAAGGCAACTGCTTCCCTATGGCTTGCTGCTTTCAGCACAAACATAGGCCTTCCTACACATTCCCTCCCTGATTTCAGTTGGAGAGTCGTACCGCACCTTGCTAACTCGTCTGCCCTGCAATTTCCCTCAACGTCAGCATGGCCTGAAACCAGACCAACTGGATATTTAAATGATCACTCATCTCGTTAAGAGATGTTTGACAATCCAACGCCACCCTTGACGCCAAGGAAACTGAATCCAGCGAAAAAATGGCCGCCCGACTGTCCACATAGATAGTGATATCAGTTAACGATATGTTACGACTGTGTTGTCGTTAACAAGATAATTTCCTTTTAATGATTACACCCCCATCTTTGGTAAATTTTTTTTTGTATGATTTTATTCCCCTCGGTTAGTTTGCGTCCGGTTGATTTGCGTCCGAGGGGTAAATTTGTCATCTGTACGCGGCAAATGGTGGGATTCTCGTGTTTTTTTGTCTGTTTTGTTAGCAACTGAACGAGAATGAAAGAGAGCGAGACCAATGCGCATCGACCGTGTACAAGGTAGAACGTTTTAGAAAACTGTTTTTCCTATATGCTTCTTGTTCATATCGATACAAATTGATATAAACGAGAGACAGAGAGGAGAGATATTCTTCTAAAACGTTTTACGCGCTGTGCGGGTCGACATTCGAGTTTTGATTTTGGAGAAGTCTAGTTTTTGTATTCTAAAAATATAAGTCGAGTCTTAAAATTAAAAAAAAAAAGAAAAAAAGATTCAATTTTGGGTATTTCAACCATTTTTGATTTGTTTGTGTAAAACCAAAAAAAAAAAAAAATTGTTAAGTTTTTGGCATCCATTGCGGTGGTATTTTATTATTGAAATACATATAAAAATATGTTTTAATTTTTAATGTTTTAAAGAAATAAAATAAAATTTTTGAGATCAAACTGAAAATTGTCAACGATATTTAATTATAAAGAAGATGAAAGTGTGTGAATATATATATATAAAAATAAGAAAATTGAACTGATGCAATTGTTGTTTATTGGGGAGTTTCATCCAACCATTTTATCCTCTCGATTTTGGTTAACAGTTTTGAATTTTACTAGTGCAACACATAGAAAACCACATCAAATATTTTGGGTTCGAGAATAAAAACGAGGATTAGATGGTGTTATAATATAGACAAAATATAAATAAATTTTCTGTTTGAGAAGTTTCGGTGACGCAATATAGATAAAACCCAGACAAAGGTTCGGGGTTTCAACCACATTTTGTCATCGGAGGCAGCCAGTTATACCAATGGGTGTTGCATTTTTATTAAAGGACGCCGTTTTTTTACGTGTGGACAACATCGTGGCCATTCAGTTTTTGTTTAACGTTGGGAAGACACCGCAACGGGTAATAACATATTTACGGTTTATGGGCGGCAAATTCGTGACCAGATTATTGTATATCGACGAGTGGGTGTAATATTCATACTATTGGTAACGGGGAAAGGCCCCGCAACGAGTTTCGGGTGGCCAGTTGAGGCCACTCTTGTTATTTTGGTATCGGGGAAAGGCCCCACAACTAACGGTAGCCAACCGGCTATTGTTTTTATCGGTGGTCTGCCGCAACGTCCGACCGCACAAGGTCGCAACGTACGGGTGGCCAACCGGCACCTCGTGTTATTAAATTGGTTAACGGCACATCAAGCCGCAACGGTCCGGGGCGGCGACCCTGAGGCATGGCGGCCGCTCAAGGCCGCAACATTATTAGTTTATTTTAATTAAGGTACGATTTTTTTTTATTATATTTTTGCTCATTTTTATTTTATATTTTTTACATTTTTATTTTTAAATTTTAATTTTGCAATCGAGCGCCGCACAGCGGGTGCACGCGCTCGGTACGCATTGTTCTCTCTCTCTCTCGCTTTCTCTTATCATGGTGCGGGTGGAGGGGGAAGTTGTTTTCTTTTGTTTTCCTTTAAAAAAAAAAATAATAATAAAATGAATTATTAAGTTTTCGGTGTGGTGTGATGGGAGCGGAGACTCCCTCTGTGTCGGTGGCGTGTTGATTGCGGTTCCTTGGTGCCCGCATCCAATTTCGTAACCAGGGCTTGCCCCTGTGTGAATTCGAATGGATGCGCGCACCAAGGCACCTCTCTCTCCTTTATAATTATCGTGTTGTTCGTTCCTCAAGTTCCGGCCGACGAATTTCGGCGGAACTCCGGGTATATTTTATTATTATTATTTGCGTTTTTATTTTATTTAATTATCTGTTAATCACGGTGTAAGCCAGGAGCCATGCATGCCTCAAACCCCACGACCCTTCACACTTCTCCCTGAGAACGTAGCCGGCAAAAATCACCGTGGAGGCCTCTGCATGCGTTTAATGAAAATCTGCAGGATGGCAGTAGCCATCCTGTAACAGATATTACATTATGCTTCAATCAGTTCATGACCACTTCAATCGCTATAAATTCAGCCTGGTAGACACTGCAGACTCGAGCAGACGAAAGGATAAAGTTACATTTAATTCCCCACAGCTTACACCAGCTCCCACTCTACCATCGAGCTTAGAGCCGTTGGTGACGAATTTAACTGTCCCGGTCTCCATAACGAGACCACTATTCCAATCCTCCCTAGAGGGGAGGATCACCTTGAAAAACTTGTCGAAGCACAAACGAGATCGATTTGTTTGCTGATGTAATTGTGAATCGATCTAAAAATAGTTCTATTCAATTTGTTCGCGTTCGAGTATTTTTTTAAGTCTACAATTATAGGCAAGTTTACAAAATAATTATTTCTGCTACACCGGATTTATTAAAGTGAAGTGAAAAATAAAATAAGTAAAGATACCACCTAAACAACAAAAAGTCTTTTCATCACCTGAAGATGAGAACGACACTCATGCTGGCAAATCAGCATCGCGGGCAACAACGAAAATATATAAGATGCCACCGAAAATACCTCCACTCTGGAATGAACACCGAGTCCACCGAATTATTGACGACGATGAAGGGTTCGCATACACTCTCGGCGCGATACCACAGGAAACAGTTGAATTCATAATGGACATTTTCAGAAACCCGCAGCCAGGCACAAAATACCATCGACTGAAATCCGCGTTGACCAACCGTTATACTATCAGCGAAGAGCAACGACTTGACGAATTGCTCTCCGGTCTTCCAATAAATGGGAGACCTTAAACCGTCCCACTTTTATCGTTTGCTTGAACAAAAAGCAGGTGATTCGAAATTAGTAAATAACGATTTACTCAAAAATCCCTGGCTAAAACGTTTGCCAGATGACTTACGAGCGATAATGGCGCGGCATATTAAAAACGACATCGAGGAAATGCTACCGGTCGCCGACATTATCTGGATTTACGCTCAATCTAGAGCACCCAAACCAATTGCTGCTGTCAACCAGCCATCCACAAGCAAGGCAACTGCTGACGGTGAATCAGCCTTGGCAGATTCACAGCGAACACTGGCCAATATGAACATTAGTTCACGTGGAAGATAGAGAAACAATAGACGGAATTTCAAATACCGACACAGGTCAAGGTCGATATCGTCATCTCGATCTGGACTCTGCTACTTCCACCGTCGTTTCGGCTCACGCATACGCAACTGTAATAAGCCGTGCAGTTTCCGACCGGTAGCTCATGGAGAAGCTACTTCAAAACATTTCATGTTTTTGGAAAACCGCTAAATCCTGCCGCCTCTACGGCAAGATCTACCTAAGGATCACGAAAATTCTTACAATTCTGTGATACCCGTCAACAAGTTTCCCCGACATGCTAAAAACACCTTTTGCATTCTTACCGCAGCAAACGGATCCCCAATTTCCACTTACGGCACAAAAATTTTGAAGATTAATCTCGGTCTCAAGCGTTCGTTCACATATCCCTTCATCATCGCGGCAGTAGACAGGCCTATTATAGGTGGTGACTTTCTGTCCAAATATGGTCTCGTGGTCGATTTAAAGATCAGAAGACTCTCTGATTCATTTGCTACTCTCACTGTGAACGCAATCATCGCCCAAGTTGAAACGCCATCTCCGCATTTTAAAGAAATACCCCTTGCTCACTGAGGCTCCGAATTACAATCTCCCAGGGAAGCAAAACGTAGTCCATTACGTGGTCACGTAAGGCAGGTTACCTTGTGCTAAACCGCGACAACTCGACGCAACGAAACT
The DNA here is from genome assembly GCA_947310385.1 of Nephrotoma appendiculata. Classification (NCBI taxonomy): domain Eukaryota; kingdom Metazoa; phylum Arthropoda; class Insecta; order Diptera; family Tipulidae; genus Nephrotoma; species Nephrotoma appendiculata. Next base: position 289,091,313 of record OX371223.1, read on the forward strand.
AAAAGCTGCAAAAACGGAATTTCAGTTTATGACAGACATCGGAATCTGCCGCCCCATCATCACAAGTCTCCTCACCATTACATATGGTGCAAAAGAAAGACAAGGACTAGCACCCTTGTGGAGAATATCACAGTTAAATACTGTCACTGTCCCAGATAGATATCCTATCCCACACATACACTTTTTCTCGTTGAAACTCGCCGGCGCCACTATTTTCTCGAAAATAGATTTTTTTTAGGGCATATATATCATCAAATTCCCATGGCTCTCGAGGATATTCATAAAATAGCGATAACTACTACTTTCGGGCTTTTGGAGTCTACCCGAATGCCATACGGCCTTCGTAACTCACCCCAGACATTCCAGCGATTCCTTAACGAAGTGTTAAAAGGGCTGAACTTCGTCTACTCTTATATCGACGATATCCTCGTTGCAAGGCGGTCCGAGATGGAACACAGTGAACATCTCGAGTCAGTATTTAAACGTCTCTCCGCATATGGAATTATTATTAAAGCTTCGAAATGTATTTTCGGCGTGAAGTCACTCGACATCTTGAGCCACACAATTTCGAAAGATGGCATCCCGTCGAAAGACAGCATTGATGTCATTTCAAATTTTCCAGAGCCAACATCAATCCGCCAAATACAGCAGTTCGTCGGTATGGTGAACTATTACCACCGTTTTATACCATGATTAGCCGAACTGTTATCGCCTATTCGTAGGCATTTGGCCACTTTACTCAAGAAAGGCAAAAACAGAAGAAACTTCTCTTGGCCATTGCACAGAATCTTTCGAAAAGGTCAAGCGTTCTCTTGCCGCTGCCACTCTTTTAGCACACCCGTTGAACGATGCGCAGTTCAACATAACTACCGACGCTTCCAATGTAGCAGTTGTCTTACAACAACGCAACAAAGGATGTTGGCAATCATTAGCATTCTTTTCAAAGAAACTCGCTCCTGCGGAAATTAAATACTCTACTTTCGATAGAGAACTTCTTGCTATATATTTAGCAATTAAACACAAAGCCATTTTGTCGAAGTCCGAAATGTCTCTATATTTAGCGACCATAAACCACTTAGAACCAGTTACGACATTTCGATTACATTGCCCAGTTCACTACCGACATTCATCACATCAAAGGTAAACACAATGTGCTGAACGACTGTTTGTCTCGTTCTAGTGAAACACTTCTCACAGAACTCAGCGTTTTCTCCTTCGACACGAAGGAACTACTTATACAGCAACAACGCGACGACGAATTACAGAAATTTATTTCAGCACGCACACCGAAATCAAGCGTAAACCTACAAAGGAACGACCTACCAGATAAGCAGCAAATTTAGTCTGAGACTTCAACAGGTAAAAATCGACCCTATACGTTCCCATCAACATGCGAAGGACAATCTTCGATAATCTACATGGCTTATCACATCCCGGCATCCGTGTTACGCGAAAAGTCAAAGTTTCAAAATACTTCTAGCCGAGAATGAATACTGATACAAGCAATTGGGCGAAATCTTGTATCCCATGCCAAAAGTCCAAAGTTCACCGCCACACAAAATCAGAATTTGGTAAATTCGAGTTATCAAGTGGCAGGTTTGAACACATCTACATGGACCTGGTTGGTCCACTGCCCCAATCGAATGGCTATCATTATATTTTAACGATAGTCGACCGATTTACCCGTTGGCCAGAAGCTTATCCAATCCGAGAAATGACCGCAAAAAACTGTAAGTAAGATCTTCTACAATGAGTATATCTGTATATGGTGTCTCACTCTTCATCATGACAGACCATGGAACACAATTCGAATCAACGTTGTTCACTAGGCACACGAAGCTCCTAGGTTCCCATCGCATTTGGACAACTGTATACAATCCGAAAGCAAATGGTCTTGTCGAACGATTCCACAGGTAATTAAAATCCGCCTTAACGGCTCGATGTAATACATCCAATTGGAGCTCAGAACTTCCAACGATCCTATTGGGTATTCGAACCTTCCTCAAGGAAGACCTCAATTGCACACCGGCAGAGCTAGTATATGGTCAAAATATCAAGGTTCCCGGTGAATTCTTCATCAACGATCAAAATTTTAACCCAAACACAGATAGTTTGGATTTCGTGAATCAGCTTCGTACTACCATGAGAGCCTTAGTTCCTACGGACACAAGACATGCACCTGAACAAGCAACGTACATTCCCAAAAATCTGGAACTGTCACACGTATTCGTACAGGTGGACAGAGTCAGAGGTCCATTGAGTACATCCTATTCTGTACCGTATCCGGTGACCCACAAATTGCGCAAATTCTTTTTTGTGAAAGTAGATGGAAAATCCACAACCATTGGCATCGGCAGGCTTAAACCAGCGTACGGAATATTTGTGGTAAATCCAGTCAAAAAACGAAGTGTTCGAAAATGGGTAATGTTTTATTTAAAACACTACGGTTTTCGATCCAGGAGGGGAGTGATGTAGCGGCTCAAACAGAAAAATCCTTTTTAATTCATAGCACTCCTCGTAACAAAACTATTTATACACCACGCCGTTAAATTACGAGGCATAACCTTGTTTTAAATAGAGATATTTCGCCACCTACAAGTCGCGTTTTAGAAGTTAGAGACACGGTCTCAGAATAAAAAACAGGTGAAAGTGCCACGAACAATCGTTCACACGCCTAACGCCTAATTGCTGTGAACTAATTTTAAGATAAATTACAGTATAGTGAAATTATATTCAATAATAAATATAATAGCTATATATAACAAAATATAGTGGGTGTTGTTAATTTAAATCGTAAAAACGGAAGAACACCGGTATAGATTCAGTTTTACAAAATCTAGCAACAATTCAACCGTCGCAGTGGAGTTATGTAAGTTTAACCGACAATCTAGCAGAATGCATCAGCAGAAGCGTAAAACCAAATAAGCTACAAGTACACTCACTATGGTGAGATGGGTCAAAATAGACTACTAAACTACAGTGCCTGGCCATATTAGTATGAACGATGCTTTTTTAGAAATTGTTAATGACACATTATAGAAACTCAGAATATATAATATAAATATGAAAGTTATTTATTTAAATATAGTTTATTTCAACATTTTTTTTTTAAATTAAATTCAGGACTTTATATAAAATTTAATTGACCCTAGTCAAATTTTAATATTTTGTTATATTGTCTTTGGCCTTTATAAGTGCTTCCACACGTCGGGGCATGCTCTTTACACACTCTACAGCGGCTTCAGCGATAACTTGGTCATAGTGTCATACCGAAAAAAGACGTTTAATGAATCTGACAACAAAAAGTGTTTTCAGGGATTCCCCTTTTAACCAACCGTATAGATACACTGTAAATGTCAAAATGTGAAACCTGAAAATGGTATGTCGCCATCTATGGAATAAAACATAATTGCATTTTATTTTCAGTCATAGATGGCGTTTTAAGAATCAAAAAACCTAAAAATTATAAAATATAATTGAAACATTCATACTAATATGGCCAGGCACAGTATGTCGTCTATGGTGTCAATACAAAATCATGTGAGTGGCAACGGTTCATGGGCTCGGCGGAACTCTCTTTAAGAAACCTATATCGAAGCTATCACCACTACCACAACAAAATGATACGGAAGCCCCACAAATATCAACACCAGAACCAATCAAGACAAATTTAAACAGTCAAGAAGCTCCAAAGAAAATGCTAACTAACCTTGTTATGATTACAAAATCCGCCGATTCCGGATCACCAACAAATAGACAAGCAAACATTTCACTTACGGTGGCACCACGAAAACGTGAAAATGAAAGCTATGAGAACCCTAACGAACAATGAAGCTCAAAAACGAGTTAGCGAAGAAATTGCGTCCTAAACATCTACCACGATAAATACGTGCCAAATTAATCCTTAGGCAAAAGCGATAATACAAACCGTCTCCACCAATGATATAATCCATGGTTTAGAACCTTGAACGAAGGTACAATTCGAACAATTAAAAAGGAAAAGGCTTTTCGTAATTCTGTGTCAGATGGTACCAAATATAGTACAAATTCGAGCTCATAGAGATGCAACCATTGAACAGATGGAAAATCGATTGTTTACATTTTTATTGAAGATTATAGTCAAAAACGTATACCTTTGGAAGATATTACTATTAAAGAGAAGGCCTTAGGAACCATCAACGTTATTACAACTAGACCAAACAAATGTATTGCAATAGTAACGGATGGTTACAAGGCTTCTTTACGAAGACATGTCATTGAAAGTGAAAGTGAAAACCGCAGTGAAATCGCATCGGCGGATGCTGCAGTTACTATACAGAATACTCTTCTACACTTGTCAAAATAATTGAAGCCGGTGAATATTCGTCTGATCAAATTTTTAACACTGACAAAACCGGCGTTTCATGTGAGTAAATGCCAAGCAGAACATTTGTGTCTAGAACGGAAAGAATACTAGTGGCTTCAAAAAGTGGCAAAAGATCGCAAAACATCGTATTTTTAAACCACTCATAGTTAATCGATCACTCCGACCACAAGCATTAAAAGGTGTCGATGTAAAGGAACTTCTAGTTAATTGGATGGCAAATCAGAAAGCCTGAGTTATAGAGTCAATATTCAATGAGTGATTCGACAAATGTTTTATTCGGAGGTCACAGGATAAAGGCATGCCTTTTTCTCTTCTGCAGCGACTCAACTACGAAATAATTGCAACTTTTAAGTAAGACGATCAGTTAAATATATTTAAATAAAATGTGCTTGCTGAAAGAACGTTTGTCCCGATTGTGTTAAAATTGTAGACACTGCTTCATCAAATGTAGCCGACGAAGTGTACATGGAAATAATCAATTTAGCACAAGCAGCTGGCTGTGAGGGATTTTGAAATCTCACTATTGACGATATAAATGAAGTAATTGCCTTCAAAAAGATTAATGATAAGGAATTGCTAGAAATAGCGCACAAGAAACGATCAACCTAAACTATAGCAGCGACGAGGATGAGCCAATAACTTTATCTGCTTGATTAATTCGTGAAGGTCTCCAGTTGATAAATAAACTAGGAAATCATTTCATGCTGAATGTTCCAATGACTGAAAGATCCGCGATTCAATCGGTGACATTTTTAATGCTGCAGAGCCGTCAGATCTTGTTCTTGTAATTGGTGATTTAAATCTACCTAGTACCGAATGGACGTTTGATAAGGATGTTAACTGTTGTCTACCATCCAATTTGACCTCTGATGAATGCTTGTTTGTCGACTCAATGCCAAGGCGCAATTTGAATCAAATTAACCATATACAAATGTGAATGGACGGATGCTAGATTTGATATTTACTAATGAATTAAATATCATCAGCGTATCACAATCCCTGGCTCCCTTTGCTCTGAACGATCAGCACCACATACCTATGGAAATCATATTTGATGTGCGGGAAATGTCGGTTAATAGCAACCATCAGTCTGATGCGATGACATACAACTTTAGAAAAATAAATGTAAATGAATTCAATCAACAATTGGGAAACATCAATTGGCATGACGAATTTACTCATAATATCAACATGAATGTTAACAAATTTTTTCACATCTTGTCTCGATGCTGCGACCGGACAGTACCTATAAAAAAGATCCAATCGAAAAATAACTCTCCATGGTACAATGATAACGCTCTGAGAAACCGACAAAATGGCATTCATCGACATCAACTCCAAATTTGAAAGTTACTTTAATATCAGGCACGAAAATTACATCCAAATCATTCAAAATTCGACTAAATCCGATCCTATAACTTTCTGGAAATATTTTGCTACAAAACGTGAAGTTAAAGGCTATACTGCAACAATGCACCTAGGGGAATCGAAATCATCTTCCTCTCAAGAAATGGCGAATATGTTTGCAAACTTTTTTCAATCAACATACAAGCCGGAAGATATTTACGATTTCAAAAATCTGCAGACATCTACCAACAGCTCAGCATCGATTACAACGCCTACTATTGGTGAAGAAGATTTAACTGAAGCAATAAACCACCTTAAAGATGGTTGTGGGCCAGATGGGATCCCATCTTTTATGTTAAAAATCATGCCGAACAATTTGCTCCACCTCTATGTATACTGTTTAATATGTCACTTGGTACTGGCATTTTTCCTACTAGATGGAAATCCTCAAAGGTTACGTCCATTTTCAAATCAGGAAAAGGAACGATTTTTCATGCTATAGAGGTATCTACCACATTAATGATACCAAAGCTGTTTGAAATAGTTGTATGCAAAAGCTTTAAATCTATCATCCCGCGTCACCTTTCCAACAGCCAACATGAGTTTATAGCGGGTAGATCGACCACAACTAATCTAGTTGAACTTACCAGTTATATTGTTAAATCCATTGAACAGCATCGGCAGGTCAACGCAGTCTACACCGACTTCAGTAAAGCCTTCGATTCCATCAGTTATTGCAAAGCGCTTGAAAGTCGGCATTCCTTTATGTACCATCGTGCATTCGTCCCAGATGATGATTTTGAATTCTTGGAATAGCGTGGCCATCGCCGAGTTCTTGGCAATTGAGCACACTGACTTGTCATTCGTGTAGATATTCATCGGCAACTTGAATGCAGAATGTGCCGAATGTGCCATCTCGAGCGTGAACTGCGTACATCAAACGCATTGGTGCTGGCGTGTCCAATTTCAACAAATCATGTGCTGCCGCACATAAGCACGTACATGTCTTCGATCATGAACAAAGCTTCGTTGCGTATCTCGTCGTTCATTTTAAGTTCATAATTCGATGTTGCAGTGCGAACTCGATGTAAAATGTCATCAGCCATCTTGTCCTTGTATTTGTTCCACAATTCCAGTGCGTTCGATGGATGACATGTCGCTAGATGATCACGAACAATGTACAAATTTGATTTGCCGGATCAGAAACAGTGGCATCGGCGAGTGTTGGATCCCAATATGAGTCGTTTTCCAGAAAATGCAGAGGTTCTCAAGCTTCTCCATAAGTGGCGCACAACACACATTCTATAGTACGAAGCGATTCAAACGAAGTAGGACCACGAACATGGAACAAAAGCAAACGAAGATAAAAGAGTTCATCTTGTTGTGGATCAACGATGTGCACACGGCCAATTGCATCAGTCGAATACACATCGATGTATCTTGTAACAGGTTCACCTTTCTTTCGTCGTTGAAACTTCTTCGTCGACTGGTTCCAAGTATAATAGCGTGGCATTTCCCAGTAAAACAATGCTCGTGCGAACGGATCGCTTTGCCAAATTTTGAAGAAATTCGTGATTGTTGCAGCTGGTGGTCGCTCTGCTCGTTGTGCTGCCTTAGCTTCCGTGAAATAGACATGTTGTCCATTCTCCAAGTGCACCCACAAACTTTGAACAGTGGGATGACATTCATTTAATGCAAATGAGAAAATACACCAAAACGCCTCATTGCAACTGACATAACGGCCCAATTGGAATCTTAACACTTCGTCATTCCACTTACATCCGGAGCAGCAATTCCGAACACTGCCAGATTGCTGCCTTTGTTCAAGTATTTCTAGACAAATTAAATGGAATTACAGTACTCAACATTGCTGTGTGTTGCAAATATTTTCGATAGAAGCTTGCAGATGACATCATCTTCGGGTGAACGATGCCGATATATTGGATAACCGACGTTTCCACTAATTGTGTATGTGTTTGTCACCAAGGGACGCGGATGTTGGTTTGTACATTTGTGTATTTCCCATCGGCGATACACGATGAATCTGGATTATGATCTCCGCACGGATCGTGAATCATGTTTGTTGCGACTACCGCAAACAACTCCGGGTCTGCTTCTGGATCTGGTATTTCAGCGCTGATGATTGAATTGAGTTGATCTGGTCTGATTTTCTCAATTAACAATAGCAGAATGTGTGCATGTGGTGATCCGCGCTTCTGCCACTCTACTGAGTACATCCATCAACGTGGCTTTTCGAAAATCACCTGTTTAACGATGAAGTCCATTAGCGTCCTGAGTTTTTGTTCAAACACACGTGCGGTGATGTCGTGGCGATCGCTGGAAGTTTGTACTAGCAGAAGATTACCGGTAATTTCAGGCCATTTTGGATTGCATGTGAACGTGATGAACAAATCTGGCTCTCCGTAATGCCACATACGTCATAGCATTCTGCGCATATTCATGCATATGCCGTGGGCTATCAACATATGTTGCTGGAAGGATGGTCAATTGACCGACGTTGGTTGCTTGCCCGTCCGAAGCGATGGCATTGCGCAGATGTCTGTACTGCTCGGAACATAGTTTTAATTGATCGAAGCGGATGTAGTTATAACGTTTCGTTTCGATCTTAACATACATATCAATGCAATCTCTCATATCAACCATCTCGTCTGGCAATTGCGAATACAACAAAAAAAGATTGAGCCTAATCGGTTCAGCCATTCTCAACTGATGCGCAAGAAAGGAAAAACTCAATTTTCTTTTTCGGGTTTTTCCGGAAGTTTTCGCGTTTTCCACTCAGATTTTACAATTTTTCTCTTCTAAAAGACCATCTGGATCCGATACTAACATCAAAAATATCATTTTTCGATTTTTCGACTTTTCCGGTGGATTTTCCAAAAATTTCCAGGGGATTTTCTTTCGTAAGAACCATCCATCTCCTGACTATTCCGAATAAAAAAAAGATTAAGCCAAATCATTTCAGCCGTTTTTATATTTATAGAAGATTTAGATAAATAGATAAAATAGATCGGAAAAAAAATATATTAATTAGCATGCAATCTCCGGTAGGATTCGAATCCAGTACCTCCCAGCCCAAACGCAAACAAAATTCATATGAAAATGGGTTTTTATTAAATTTTTCGGGTTTTCCAACTTTTCCGGTGAATTTTTACAAAAAATTTTTTCGTAAGAACCATCTCCTGGTAATTGCGAACACAACAGAAAAGATTGAGCCAAATCGGTGCAACCGTTCTCAACTGATGCGCGCACATACATTTTTTGCACCATTTTTACAGATATAGATAATTTTTTTTTTTAAATCATATGTACTCGATTTCTTTAAGTTTTAATAAATAAATAAATTTAAATCAGATTTCATCTCTTGTATCGTTTGCTACAAAGAACTTTATAATGAACTATCAAAAACCGGTACACAGCGAAATATTACAGAATTTGCTGTACAAATAAATCAATCTGCTACGAGCAAAATTGTGACTAAAATTCCTCAGAATTACGAAAAATTGAATTGCCACAGAACACAAATGATACCGTACAAACCATTTACGATGAAGAGAGCAATTTCACGCAAATTCGGCACAAACGAATGCGCAGACTATCGGAAAATGAATCGGATTAAAATGAAATACAAATTAAATCTCGTATTTTCCAGTTCCTGAATTTGTGATATTTTATTTTCATTATTAATTATTTACATTAAAAGACTGAAGCTGTGCTATTATCAAATCTATGTATGTGTGTATATGAATTGTTGTATGAAATAATATATACAGGGTGGTCCAAAAGTCTGGAAACGGTGAATTTATTTCGCGCACGGGTTTCTGATACTGGGGTCTTTAGTAATTTCACCCGAGGAATCGAACGGACCCATCGGATTATGGGCCCGATGGGCCTTATACGAGATATGAGGCCCAACTTTGAAATTTCAAATGCAAATCCATCTTTTTTTATTGCAGATTCGGATTCAGCGGGAAATTTTACATCCGAATTGCTTAAAAACCCGAATTCTGCTGGTACATTTAAAGAGATCATTTTTTCTCGACAATTACCACTCCTGACTGATTTTGTTTGTTGTTTGGGCTTAGGAAGTCTGTAACGTTCATGTCGTTACACCCCTGCTATTCTTTGTGCTGAATGTAAAAGTTTTAGGCAGTACCGCTATGGAAAAATAGGTGGCAGAATGGTCGCTTGTGTTTTGAGTGGTTTCGGTGTCGAACACTGGATATTGAGCGCGTGGTGGGAAAGATGTTTGTTTTGGCTTGACAGCTGAACAAGAAATAAAAAAATTAGAATTCTTTTCGTACGGGCGCTTGAGCGATACGCATCCAGGGAATCACGCAACGGAAACATAACAACAAAATAAGAAGGTAAAGTAAAACCAAAATATACCGAAAGGGTATTATACATATTTTTTTGTGAAATGTATACCATCCAATTCTTATCGGATTTTTTTTTATGTAATTGTGCGATATAAACAATTCGTGCGATATAAACAATTCGTGCGATATAAATAATTCGTGCGATATAAACAATTCGTGCGGTATAAACAATTCGTGCGATATAAATAATTCGTGCGGGGGTACAATAGTCAATTCGAGTGATTCCAACAGTGGGTGTACATATCTAATCCGTACGATCACAATAGCGGGTGTACAGATCCCAAATTCGTACGATCGCAATAGCGGATACACACTCAAATCGGGTGGTATAAGCAACGGGTGCGGGTGTACATATCCAATTAGTACGAGTACATCGACAGGTGCACGTACCGAAAGGAAAACTAATCCACCATTGGGCAGTATTAAAATGTGTCCGAATTTTATATAATAGATCTGCAATAACTATAAACCGTCGAACCGAGGAAAAATAAAACCAACTAGAGAAAGAAACTATATACGCAGTATCAGATTCGGAGGGGTAGTTACAAGTCTCAAAATCGTTACAAGTCTCAAAGCGATGTTTTCTTTCGCATTCACTAAGCAAAATGAATACAATATGTGCCCCCTGGTCTGAATGATTCAGACGCCCCCGGATTTTTTAACAAAAAACGCTGCATAGGACCCAAAAATGGACGAAAAAATTTTTGGTTTTAACCAATTCGGATGTAAAATTTCTCGCTGAATCCGAATCTGCAATAAAAAAGATGGATTTGCATTGGAAATTTCAAAGTTGGGCCTCACATCTAGTATAAGGCCCCATCGGGCTCAAAATCTGATGGGCCCATTCGATTCCTCGGGTGAAATTACTAAAAACCCCAGTATCAGAATTCCGATTTTCCACCCGTGCGCGAAATAAATTCACCGTTTCCAGACTTTTCGACCACCCTGTATATGTACATTTACCCAATGAAAATTAAATTTGTATTTTTTGGTAAATTTATTAATCTAATAAGATCATGCACGCCACTACACAATAAAACATCGGTCATTTGCGAATCGCAACAAAAATAAATATTCAAAAAATTTTATCTGGAAGATTCGCATCAATTCACCCGCGAGTATTACCACCATAGAAAAATCAGTTTACCATAGATTTCTCATTTTTATAAATCGAGAAACAAAAATAAGTTGAGTAAAAAAGTTCTAATAATTTCAATGCGCGCACAATGTAAAGTCACAAATACAATCATGACATTGGAATTGCCAGAACTTTTTTACTCAATTCATTTTTATCTTTCGATTCCTCAAAATGAGAAATCTATGATAAACTTATTTTTCTATGGTATTACGTTACACGTCACAACTCGATAAGACTAGCACATTTCTTATAAATCAACTTATAGTCTTGCTATGCATCGCGTGTAAATGTAATTTTACCTGTTCGCAAATATTTTGATTGTAACACTGTACAGATTTATTTGAAACAACAATAGCACTAATTCACCATACAAATTACCTTTGCTCTATATTGAACCTCATAAATTGTATTTTACGGGCCAATAATCGTGTCCCGTAAAATGCGATTTATGAGGTTTTACGTAAATTATGCGAGTGTGGCAAAAGTATAAAAGCGGCCACATTATTTTTTAATAACATACAAGTCGAGTGAGCGTCATTGGTATACTAACTATACACAATGAAACTACAAGTGTTATTGAGTGTAGCATGGCTATCACAGTCGTATTGTTATGCACCTCGGTCAAATGAGCATGATTCGGATGGATACGCATTCAAGGAAAAATATTACTGGACCATACCGGATTTCGAATTTCCGGATAGTGCCACTAGAGATTTGGCGCTGCACACAGGAAGTTATATTCCAGAAAATAATGTTATCTACGCTATTCGGGCATGGCATGAAAAAATATTTGTCTCGATATTCAGATTAAAGACGGGTGTTGCATCGTCGTTCAATTATTTCTTCAAAAATAGTGGAACGAAATCGCCTCCGTTAATTCCGTATCCATCTTATGACGATAATTACGTGTGTGCAGACCCCCACAATGGGAACGGTATCACAAGTGAATCGTCAATTGTAAGTGCTGCATATTTTAACATTGATAAATGTAATCGACTTTGGGTTGTTGACACCGGTATTGATGATTTCTTTGGGACAAGGCGTGTAGTGACCGAGCCGGCCATATTAATTTTTGATCTTAGAACTGATACGCTAATTCGGCGATATAGAATTCCAGATGAATTTGTTAATGCGGTGAACAGTTATACGTATGCCGAAATAGAATTGAGGGGAGACGATTGTAATGATGCGTATGCCTATCTCTCGGATATGCTCCGCTCGATTGTCGTGTATTCGTTCAGAAAAGATCGATCATGGCGTTTAACGCACAATTATCTGGGTGCGGATCCCGAAGCCGGTAATTTTAACTATCAAGGGGTTAATTTTCAATGGTTTTTTGGAATACTTGGAATAACTGTTGGCGAACCGTGTAATGATGGGTACGTAACAACATTTATCACATTTATACAACAAAACACAATAATATTATTTTTTAGATCACGACGCGTGTACCTTAAACCATATGCCTCCACCAAAACGTATTACATTTCGAATAAAGTCCTGCAAAATGAACGATATCTTGCATCAAACAATTACTTCTATGACGTTCGTCGACTTGGGGACCGTGGCAAGAAGGGACATGTCTATGAATATGCGTTCGATGAAAAAACCAATGTTCTGTTCGATGTCCAATTTAATAAGAGGCGTATTGGTTGTTGGAATACTGCCACTCCTTACCGAAATTCAAGTTTTGCTGTTCTATACGAGTCGCACAAAAATTTCTTCCCGATCGATATAAGTGTCGATCACAATCGAAATGTATGGGTTGTTACCAACAATTATCCAATATTTGCGCACGGACCATGGGATACAAGGGTGAAAAATATGCGAATTTATAAAGCGAAAGCCGATGATGCTATTTATGGAACAGTTTGCGCAAGCAATAACGCGTGGCACAACTAGAGCGAGCATCATTTAAAATATACTCTTGTAATAGAAATGCTAAAAATAAAAACGAGATGCTTTTAAAGAACCGACATCCATTTCATGTCATGAAAAATCAATTTTAAATTTTCCTTACAATTAGATAAAAAATAATCACACACTCTCAGCGCAGTTTTCTCCATTGGTTAAAAATGCTCATGGTGCGCGTTTACCAGCAGAAACCAATTAGTCTCATCTTGTCCATTGCTCAGTGTCTTTATATATTTTTCACATACATAAATCAGAGATTGACGCTGAAGCAAATAACAATTGGGTTTTGGTACTTCACTCGAATATGAACGGCCCCATTTACATATTTTCATAGTACCAACAGTGTCCCACCCCAATCGTTCGAGAAATAGCTTAATTCCATTAAAAAGAGTAATTTTCAGGAAAATATCCAAAATTCATATTGGGATTTCATTTTCAACATACAAACATACAAACAGATTTTCATAATAACCATTCAAACCTTGGTTTATTCCAATCAGTTCAAAAAACAGTGTTGGCTATTTTTAGAAACTCATATCGGAAACACATTTTCATCATATTAACCTAGTGCCATTCTAATTGGTAAAGAAATTAGCCACTCTTATTCAAGTTGATAATATTCAAGAGCTAAATGTTGGAAATGGGTTAGCTCAAAAAGGAACAGGGCTCTAAAATAGCTCGTGTCGCTTCCGAGGCCCTTGGATTAAAAAACGGATAGCTTCAATACTCATATAGTACCGGAATTTAACCCCAGGTTACCAAAAAAATGGCCTAATTCCATCCAAGGTTATAATTAAGAATTTCTTCCAAATGATATCATTTGAAAATAATCTTTTCATCCATCGTACCCCATTTCATCATGATCAGTCATTAAATGGTTTAGTGCCATCCCAGTTGACCATATTACAGAACATCAAAAATCAATTTAAATTCTTTGTACTCAATTTCATTATGATCAGTTAAATTTATTAATAAAATTCGTAATTAATATTAATAGTTCTGGCCATATTCCATCACAAAACGTGCTGGAATCTTTTTCATCCATAATACGTAATTTCACCGTGGGTCTATAAATGGTTTATCTAAGTAGACAATAATAGTTACGAAGTTCTCACACCAACCATTGAGAATCCCATTTTCAACCGCAATACCCAGTTTCAATAAAAAAAATAAAAAAATAATAAAAACCAAACTTTTTTTGAAAGTACTCGGGTTAAGACCAAACTTTCCTGGAATTAAAACGCCCACCAATTTTTCCAAAATCAATGAAAATAATTTTACAAAAGACACTCGGGCATCACTGAATGACACTCTAGATAAACTTTCTTGAAATTAGAACTCATTGTAATCGATACTTGGCGCTCGAAAACTCACTCTCATGAATGTTTATCAAATTCGGTAGAGCTGAGGAAAAAAATGAAATAAGAACTAGGCCCAACTACCCCAAAATAAATTAGCTCGAAATCAGGACTGATTGAAATCGAAAGTCTCACACTGAGTAAAAAATAAACAAGAAAGGCGAATGCTTCTAGAGCCCTTAATACAAAGGGTTGCAAACTTAAACGAATACCTGTCAAAATACTAAACATTCGGTCCGGTTGGTAGCGATAGGTAATAAATTAGACATTACCTTATTTATAAAAAACCGGTCCCACGCAGTGTGCCCACGAACGATTCCATATTATCCCGGATAGACCTTCACAATATACGTAATCAATCTATTTCTTAATCTAGTATCCTCTAGGTTAGTTTCGTTCGTTGTTGTAATTCATGCAAGTACTCCGCTGTGACTATCTCATCCAGAAATTTTCCATCATCTTTTGGATTAATTACCCATCTGGTTAATTAACTCACCTACAATTATGAAATGCTGACTTCCGATTCTGTTGTGATTCACCAATTGAGAGATGGCCAACTACTTCCTACTACTCGCATTGCGCTTAAATGCATTTTGATGGTTGCCCCAGAATGTTAGTTAAGTGAATATATGTGAACAGTTCTCGACGCCATACACACAAAAATCTTAAGGAGAAGAGGGATATCAAGGTACAATATTTTTTGATGGAGTTCGAAAATGGAACAGATACTTCGAGTAATAATTTTAATTATTTAGTTCAGGTTTTAATTGGTTCAATTAAAAATTTCGCCGTTGTGGTATAGTGAAAATCGGAGGCCGACTTAGAAAATCATAGTGCGGGATTTTTTAAAAATTACACGCAAATGTTCACTTTTTTCCTTCTAATTATTTAGTCACTTACCCCAATCAAATATGGAATATAGAAAATTGAACCAAATAATTTTTAAAGTTTACCGATGGATGGGAGCACGCTACAAGATGACGAACTTGCAAAAGGAAAGGCTTCGGCCTTTTAAAATCATATATAAGCTTACCCGCTGACTTAGAGAATTTCTTACAAGATAACCAACTTTGTATGGATCTCGTATTCTAGGATCCGTGAATCCTACATTATGTTCTGACCCAAAGTCCGGGAGATCCACTACTATGCATCCACTGGTGTGGTGTGGACGGCCCTACAATTCCAAAGCAAATTATTCTCTGTGTGTGTCAAGGGTATCCTTTCCAATTGGATTTGTGTAAAGTTGTACAAAATGGTAAAATTGCATAAAAGTGTATAAAAGCGTATAAAAATGTATAAACGTGTATAAAATAGTATACAGTGTATAAAAGTTGTTACAGATGGCTCGAAGCCAACCCGGAGCTTTCAACTAAGAACGCAGAGGCCTCTTTTATGGTTATTTTGCATACTAAATGTCAGGGTTTTGGGCCGTGTGGAAGTTATAGCTTGCATGTTCCTGCCCTACACCGTGGAACAGATATAAAATAAAAATCAAAAACACATTAAAATAACTGAAATATAATTAGGGACACCATAATTTGTCGAACGAAGCTTGAGGAACAGAAAAAATTTAATGATAACCGGGTGTGTCCATCCGATGACGATCGGATCTCCCCGAATAACAAGTACCCAGTCTACTGAAGAGACCCCCCGCATGACCCATCGATCGCGAGAGGAAAATGCCCGGCTACAACGAAGCAGCATAGGAGGGTAAGGACGTCTTCAACAGACCAGAGCAAGAATTCCGGTTCAATGACTAATGAGAATGACTAATGACTTTGTATTTTGCGTCATTCATTTAGTTTACATTTTTAAAATATTTATTAAATAAAATAATAACAAGAATATATGTCCGCCGCAGGTCAATGATTTTGAGGGCGTTATTAATTTAAATAAAAATTAAGGATCGAAAATTTGAAAAGTAAAAAGTTGAAAATTATAAAAACTATGAATTTAAATGAGAAAAATAAATTGACCAATAAAAAATTTTTAAATTAAAAACAAAAAAAATCAAAAAAGTCGTATCTTTGACGTTTATATAGATCACTCGTTTATATAGGTTGGGCGTCCCCCTTTACTCAAAAATTTGGCCTTGATAGGCCGCCAAAACGTTGGGGTCTTCCCTTATTCTTCCTTTTCGTGTGCCTCACTTTGTTACGTGCCTCTGTATGCGCGGCTGACACTTTTCGAGTCGGGTAGATCTCAGAGGAGATACGGGGGTTCATTGCCGACATACTTATTCGAGACACTACAAACCTATGTGTCATTACAAATCACAATTCACTCACAAAAAAAAAATCAAAAATCACTAGCAACCACTCTTCCCCACCTCCCAATCCAACACAACACCATTGACCATTAATTAGAAATAACTCACTTCATTATAAAACTAAGAATCATTTATTTAAGGTAATTTAAAAAAAAAACAAGAAAAAAACATAACTACGACGATATTTAACCTTTCGTCATACCAACCAAAAAAAATGCAAGAAAATTATATTTTTATATAAAAAAAAATTTGGAAAAATGAATGAAAAACTTTTTTTTTCTTAAACTTAAACTCACCCGTCTTTTCGTAGAGTACTCTGCGCAAGCGGTGGTGATGAAACCTGTATGTGAAACACTAAAACAAAAACTAGCACTTTTCATTCACTTTAAACTTAATGTATAACTTCTTAAAATTATTAACCTATTTGACTAAATAATTATCTTAAATTTTTTTTTTTATGACTTCTTGTTAAACAATTTTACAGATATTTTTTTCTTTCTTTTTCATAATAAATTTTCATTTGAGATACTAAAATATATTTTTTTTCTTAACCAAACACACGATTTTTATTATATTTTTTTTTTTTTTTGATCGGTCAATTTGACCGAAATATGCGGTAACGCCGCCTGCACATGCATGCACCGGCTAGCGGTACATATAGAGTCAATTTCCTGTTGCTCGAGGAAAGTTCACGTTGACGTCACCGTATCCAGGCCACAAAGTACAATTTCTCGTCCTCAATCAACCGTTAAAATCAATTTATACAGGTGTAATATGTACCAAGAAAAATTTACTGGTAAATAACTAAGAAAAAGGCGTGAGACCCAGGTGGATGGAATCCAATTCACGGCCCCACAAGCCTACCACAATATTCCGTTGGGTTGAGGGTTGATCAGTGGTTTAATTAGTTCTCACGCTAATAAAAAAAAAGGTCCGTTATGTAAACAATCTAGTGTTGTAATGGACAAAAGAAAGAACTTATATAACTTCGTGAATTTACCACAAAACACAGGAACTTACCCTTTGAAAGGATGTTATAAACAAAAATATTTGACACTAACAAAATATTATAATACCAATATTTTGCTTTACTTTGGCTTCCAAACTACTTCGAATTAAATATTTATTGGTGGTTACAATCGCTCGATGGTCTCACGTATAAATGATATTTCAACATCATAGAAAATATAAATTTTAGTTCGAGTAAGGTACATAACATAAAATAGACCGTAGTCCCAGTTAAGTATATAATAGTAAAATCGTACGATCTCAAATTCCCTACATATAGCAAGAAAGATGTATTTGTGGGTGGATTGCATTGTTTTCACTTTTTATGATACATAATTATGATTGCTATATACTATCGACAACCAAGTATGTATATACAAATACGCTCATTAGTCATCCAATATATATTTCTATTTTTTTGTTTTCTATATACCGAAATGTACTGAGGTACTTCGAGTCCATAAAGTTTTATGAACTCGTCATCATAAACTTTAGATCATAAAATTTCTTTTACAAAGAAAATATTGGGATGAGTTGAATATTCTGCTTATAAATACCAATAGCCATTCGATAGCCGTAACAACTTGCATACTCTTTCACACCGTGCCTCAATTACATATATAAAAACGAGAAACACACAAAAAAATACTACTCTATATCTTACTAGTCGCACACACGCACAAGGTGCACATTGGTCTCGCTCTCAAAATGATTATAAATTCACACGACACTACGGGTGAATAAAGCGGTAAATTTTCAAGAAACAAACCATTTCAGCAACAATGTCATAGAACAGTTGGTAATGCCGTCAATAAAAGGCATCATAAATGAACCATGAAACCAAAACTGAAAACGACGAAAAGAAAGAAAACAATGTTATGACCATGAAATCGTAACAAAAGTGAATAAAAGTGTATAAACGTGTATAAAAATGTGTACAATTGACCCTATTAAAGTTAGTTGACTCCAGCCGAAAAATGTCGACAATGCAGTTTCATACTAATCAAACTAAAATGACAGCCGATTTTTGTCGGTAACATCCCAGCCGAAAAATGTCGATAATGCAGATACGAATTTTATGCCGAAATGTAATTAATTTTATTGCAAATTTTTAGTTTGTTCTTCCTAAAAACCAACTAAAAAATTTAAAATAAAAAATTTTCATTCGAAACAATAAAAATTAATATACAAAACCTAATTTCTCTAAGTGCATGTACATGTAATACAATGTTTGGAATTAAAACGTTAAATGTATTTTTAGTTAAGTGTTTGGAGAATTTTTAAGATGGCTCGCCTTTTAATAATTATCATTTTAAAGGTCGATTTCTATGTTGGAAGTCCGGGAAAACTCGATTAAATATGTCGCACACACAAAATTTGAAAATTTCTAAAAATTGACCGTTTAAAGTGTCATGGCTGGAAATAGATTCAAATGAAAGATCTTATTGATGCTCACACCTGGAAAAAATTTCAGGTCGATTTCTATGTTGGAAGTCCAGGAAAACTCGATTGAATATATCGCAGACACTGAAAATTTCTATAAATTGACCGTTTAAAGTGTCATGGCTGGAAATAGATTCAAATGAAAGGTCTTATTGATGCTCACACCTGGAAAAAATTTCAGGTCGATTTCTATGTTGGAAGTCCGGGAAAACTCGATTGAATATATCGCACACACAAAATTTGAAAATTTCTATAAATTGACCGTTTAAAGTGTCAATTTATAGAAATTTTCAAATTTTGTGTCTGCGATATATTCAATCGAGTTTTCCCGGACTTCCAACATAGAAATCGACCTGAAATTTTTTCCAGGTGTCAGCATCAACAGGACCTTTCAATTGAATCTATTTCCAGCCATGACACTTTAAACGGTCACTTTTTAGAAATTTTCAAGTTTTGTGTGTGCGATTTATTTATCGTAATTTTCTGACTCTTCACATGAAAATTGTTCTGAAATTTTTGAAGTTTATCTTGGTATATACCATTGAGTTTTCTCCTTTTTAAAATAGTTTTTTAATTATAGTTTTATTGCATTTAATAAAAAAATTTAATTTAGAATAGTTTACGTTGATGAACCGAAAGAAACATTTTTGATTTAAAAAGTAATTACTGTTTAACACCAAAATTACGAATCTGCATTACCGACCTTTACTGGCGAATAATACAAAATGTTTTTGATTCTGCATTTTCGACTTTTTTCGGCTGGTATTTTTTGTTATTACATGTCATTTTTCGGCTGATGCATTTTAGTTGTTACAACCGATTCTGCATTATCGACATTTTTCGGCTGAAGCGAGTCGGTTAACTTTAACAGTATATACAATTGTATAAAGTATAAACGTGTATAAAAGTATGTGAAAGTGTATAAAAGTAAATAAAAGTGTATAAAAGTATATAAAAGTGTATAAACGCGTAAGAAAGTATAAAGTGTATAAATGTTTATAAACGTCTGTAAAAGTGTATAAAATTGAATAAAAGTGTATAAACGTCGTCTCCACTACACCGCCTGATTCATTTAGCGTTACCCAGAGAGCACCGCGAGGAGGTATGAATCTCGGACTTCGCCCCCCGGACTTTGAATTTCTACTGACTTAGACCCTTCAATTATCAACACTTATTTTTGCAATGTGCCCCATTCATCGGTAGTTATTCCATTGCAAGGGATGGAGCGCATAGTCACGGATACTTCTCTCTCCTTCTGCATGCAGCGTTAGTGAATTTGATGTTTCCAAAGCCGTGTACCTTATTAAATCAAATTAACCCGGTCATGATAAAATAAACTTAAAATTTCTAAAGAATATTTTACCATTTAATGAATATTTAATATATATATATTTAATATTTAATAATGAATATTTTACATTTTATCACATTTAGACATTCATGATTAACAGTTGTATTATGCGTTCTGAATTTCCTGAAATCTGGAAAATGAACACTATGATTCCAATTGTAAAAAAGAAGGGTATCGATTTTTTAGATAATCTTAGACCGCTTAGTTTAGTTTCCAACTTATCTAAAATATTCGAGATCATTCTTCGTGATCAAATCAACCAGTATTTGGCCAATTGTTATTATCTAAATAAATTTCAATCCGGATTCCGTAATAACTACAGTACAACGACTATCTTGCTTCATGTTGTAGACGATCTGGCTTGCCATCTTGACGGAAAAAACTCCTTTGTAGTTCTAATACTGTTGGATTACTTCAAGGCATTTGACTCTTTGAATCATGTTTTGTTACTACAAAAGTTGATGCTTTTCTTTGCCAATAGATAACAAAAAGTCATTGTAAATGGAAAAGAATTAGTTCCTGAGCGTATAGCTGTAGGTGTATTTCAAGGTACTATACTTGGCTCAACTCTGTTTTCCCTTTTTATTAATGACTGACCACAAGCAATAAAATACTGCAAATATCACATGTATGCTGATGATTGTCAAAATCTTGGTGGTACTAGTGAAAATATATTGGAAATGTTTAACAATATTAATCTGGATCTATCCAATGTATGGGCTTGGTCCAAGTCTAATGGGATCTCACTGAACATCGCCAAAACACAAGCAATTCTGATTTCTAAAAGAAGTTTCCCAGTGATACCCGATATCTCTATTGATGGTGTGAAGATTAATTTTGCGAATCATGTTAATAATCTGGGAATTTCTATAAATAACATGTTCTCCTTGGATTCTGAATTTGTTGATGTTTGTGGTAAAATCAATTCTAAATGTTCGATTTTGTTGGTTAGATCATTAATAATTCACCACGTACTATAGTATTGCGAATTTTTTTTTTTAAAGATGTAACTCTACCTCATGGCCTAAGTGTCAACCACTGAAACCTAACCTAACTCTACCTCAAGTACCATGCTGCAAGTTACTTTGAAAGATGCCGTTAGATAAGTTAATGGGCTGAGAAAATTTGATCACATATCAGCTAAGTTTTAAGAATTTTTGGTTGCACTATGATTCAATTCTTATACTTTAGAGCGTTATTACTTTTATATAAAGTGCTCCTTCATACTGTTGTATACCCCAGTCTTCTATGTATTTAGTTCGTAATTATTATTCTTTATATACTTACATTATATATATATTTAACCTGTTTCCTTTATACAATACACCTAAATACCGAGGTGAAATTATGCTTTAATCATTTTTAGAAAAGTCAGTTCAGTACAGTTTAATTGTAAAGTAACAAGTCACATCTCGTATAATAAATGTATATTGTTTATTTAATAAATTATAATAATGTGTTTAAAGTTAAAACTTAATAAAATATGGTGCTAAGGTTATTTTATTTAATAAACCCTCAACAAATTTGGTGGCAGCGGTGGGATGATAGCGTTGGATGTATATACATAAAATCATCCGATATCATCTAAAAAGTACCCGTTGTGGGTTTCATTGAACGCTTATCAAAATAACCGTGCTAATCTTAAAAAACATAACCATTTTTAAAGAAAACCATTAATTTCATGTGACTTGTGTATAGCGATAAATTATTTAATTACATATAGTATATTGTGAGATCGTTATTATTGTTGCAAAAAAAGATAAAAACTAAACGTAATATGTGTAGTGAAACTGTGCGGGCAAATAACTACTAAAACGCCAAACTAACGACTTTTGCAAATGCCGTTTATAAAAAGACGCCACAACCACGTTTTATAAATCTTTTTGAGCGTCCTTGTAAGTGCATAAAATTTTGACTTGTGATTTAAACCGTAATTCATATTCAAAATTCTAAAAATATTGTTAGCGTACAATTTAATGTAAGTTTGCAAATAAATTAACTTTAATAATGTGCTGATAGTGTCGTGCTAACTTTGTCAATAATAATGCGACATAATATTGCAAGTTATAAAAATAGTCAAATAACTATATCATAGTGTGTCTAAGTAGTTGTGCTCGATTGTGCTTGTGAAACTAATTAACATTTGTAATCAACTAGTATTCGTATCAAGTTCTGCGTTAAAATCTAAAAAAAAAAAAAAATCTTTCGAATTAATGAGATCAATTTGGCACAAAACAACTTTAACAGAATCATAAAATAGCTAACAATAAATTCAGTATCATCTTCAAAATTTATTGTTCATTCATCGATAACATAAATCATTTGCCAACAACATTAATGTTACAACTACAGTAACACCTTATTGATAAAATCACAAACAACAACAAAAAAATCTTCCAATTATTAATATGTCGTTTATGGGGTCATTAACATCGAATTACGAAATTTAATATACGGAATTGTTAATGAAATAATCCAGCTGATCAACAATTTAAAATACATAACGGATGACAACACCATCACAAGCTAGCTGATCAACTCATCAATATCATGGATATATTCTATAATTACCACACACAACCAGTAATACAATTGTAAGTGTCTCTTTTTAAATAATTTTTTTTAAATATTAAATTCTATATTTTTTTTGAGTTTGCTTATAATAAATATATTACAATTTTAATTGTACTTTATTCCCTAAAATTTTGTAAAACATTTAATAAATTATTGTGTGCGATAATTTCCAATTTAAATCAATTAACATTTAAAAACGATTAGAGTATTATTAAATTAAATGAATGATAATCCGGATAAGTATATTCGGTTACGAAATAGAAGAATTAACATTTTGCAAGAATCGAATAAAAGTGATTGTTCTAAATCGGACGTAAATAATAAAATTGTATCTTGTGTTAACAATCCGCTTACATCTCTTTTACCTTATTACGATTAAAAATTTCCTTTAACCATCGATAAAAACTTATGTGAAAAAAAATTCGGAAATCAAATAGAATCTTGTGACTTAAACATGTCTTTCAATTTCGGAAGAGCCATTAAACTAATACCGGAGTTTGATGGAACTTCTGAAAAATTACCTAGATTTTTGCAATGTTGCAATTTAGTTTATAAGGATGCAAAAACAAAAGAGGATCGCTCCATGTTCCTAGAATTGGTACAAATTAAATTAGTTGATGTTCAAATAGATGGCTTCTATCGAACACTTTATGCATATACAAAATAATGATATGCACGGCAAATACACTATATGCTATTGGTTTTTATAGGTATTTATCAGGTAGGTATGGTGTGACAAAAAAACACTTTATTTTCTATCACTTTTAATTATAATTATATTGTTGTTTATTTCACAGTGGTCAAAAACGGAATGAATACAAAAAATGGAGGATAAAAGAAGGAAAAGAAAAATATTTCTCGAAACACCACTGAACTAAAATATCGATAATATTCGAGATTCTCGTACAGGGTACTACTAAATTAAGTGTAAATTGTATGATCGCTCTTCAATTTGACATTTACAATTATTTATGTCATAGTGATGCGGTAAACAATTAGATAAGTATTATTAGTCTAATATTAAATAACTTTTATAATATTATTAATAAAATAACAATTTCAGATTACAATTGATTACGCTTATTAACATTAGGTAAGTAAATTATATAATTTAAATAGGGAATTAAATTTAACGTAGTTGATGTATTTCAGGTATAATGTAGGCTGCCAACTTTACCGATGATTTATTTATTTCAGGGATGATTTATTTATTTCAGGGATGATTTATTTATTTCAGGGATGATTTATTTAGATAAATAGTTAATTTAAACATACCGCCGCCGTTGACTCATCAGAGTCAAATTTAGGGAGTAAGGTAACCTTGTATATTGGGCGTTTTAGAATGGTTCCATTAGGTAATTTTAGGGATACAATTCGGATGAGCTGATCTTTCCCGGGATGGGTATCACAAATTCTAGCGAGTGGCCATTTGGTGGGTGGCAGATTCTGGTCTCGCAGTAATACGAGATCTCCTTTGGTAAGCTGATGATTCTCTTTATGCCATTTATAAAATTTGTTCAGGGATGTGACATATTCTTGTGACCATTGCTTCCAAAATCCTTGGATCAATTGTTGAATCAATTGCCACCGACTAAGGTGGGACACCTTTATATGTTGAAGGTTGGGTTCCGGTAACATGGTCATCGGCTGCATAATTAAAAAATGTGAAGGGGTAAGGAGATACCATTCGTCATCTTGAAGGTCTCCTAGAGGCCTGGAATTTAATAATGCCTCTATTTGTTTGATAATGGTCAGGAACTCTTCGTATGTACATAAGACCTCTCCAATCACGCGACGTAAATGGTATTTACATGATTTGACTGTGGCTTCCCACAGTCCACCAAATGTAGGAGTTGCAGGGGGGATGAAATGCCACTTGATGTGATTATCCGTACACCATGCTTCAATTTGATTTTGTTGGGCTTCGGTCATAAATAGGGTGTAGAAACATTGGAGCTCTCGTTTTGCTCCAACTAAATTAGACCCGTTATCACAATAAATGTGTTGTGGCAATCCTCGTACGGCACTGAATCGTTTTAGGGATGAAATAAATGCATCCGTGGTCATATCTGTAACTATTTCTAGCGATGTGGCCTTAGTTGCCATACATACAAATATAACGAGATACGATTTATAGGATTTAGCTCCACGGCGGTTATGGGTTTTAAGCATAAAGGGACCAGCTAGATCAATCCCAACTTCAATGAAAGGTCTAGCTGACTGGTTGACTCGGCAGCAAGGAAGTTGACCCATTAGCTGCTGCTCCGGTTTTGTGTTGAAGCGGCGACAGGTGATACATAGGTGGATGACTCGTCGAATCAAATTTTTAGCTCTTGGTATTGCATATCGTTGTTTTGCCAAGGTTAGGACCAACTTATGACTGGCGTGCATATTCTTGTAGTGGATTTCTCGAACTATCTGTTCAGTAATGATGTGGTCGTGCGGTAATATAATTGGATGTTTGGCATCATAATTAAGGTTGGCATTCTCCAAACGTCCCCTCATTCGTAGCAACCCATGGTTATCGATATATGGAAATAAAGAAAATATTTTAGATTGTTTTGGTATTGATTTATAATTTAATAACAAATTGATTTCATTGTTATATGTTTCATATTGAATAACTTTAAATAGGTAATGTTCAGCATTTAACACCTCATCTAAGGACAACCTTTTGCCCAAATTGCGATTTATTTTTCGCGACTGCAGGTTCTTTTTATATCGTAGGATAAATGCCAAAACGTGAGTTAAAGTACGTAAATTTGAAAATTTGGATATCAGCCCCGTTACAACTTCATGATGTTGAGAGGTTGAAACAAAAGTGGAAACGATTTGCTCATTTTCCAAAACGTTAATTGTAGGTGAGCTTGGGAGTACTAGTGGGGCTTTATGCAAAAATGATGGACCTTTAAACCACATTGCGTCATTAATTAAGTTTTCAGGAATTATACCTCTGGTTGATTTATCGGCTGGGTTGTCATTGCTTGGCACAAAATGCCATTGTGAAGGATTGGTGGCGCACAGAATTTCCGCAACACGATTTGCTTGAAATGGTTTTAGCACCTTTGGTGGTTTTGACATCCAATGTAATACGATAGTTGAATCAGTATATAAATAAATTAATGGTTCTCTCGTTAACTTAAGAGATTCTAAGGTTAAATTCAACATTCGGACAAGTAACGTAGCGCCGTTTAGTTCCAGTTTCGGGATTGTTAGTGCCTTGATGGGTGCAACTCGTGTTTTGGCCATTATTAGGTTTGTTTTAATATTTCCATCACTTGACACTACTCGAGAATATATAACGGCAGCATAAGCATCCTTTGATGCATCTGAAAACCCGTGTAGTTCCACTCGATCATCAGTTGTAAATAACCATCTGGAAAATTTAACATCTGCCAACAGATCTAACTGACCTCGGATTAATAAATAATTCTGCAAGATGTTTGGTGGTAACTCGTCATCCCAATTGATGCCTTCTAACCATAGTGACTGAAATAAGATCTTCAGCCCAATCGTAATAGGTGATAGTAATCCCAACGGATCGAAAATGCGTGACGTTTCTGATAAATATGTTCGCTTTGTAATCTTGGATGGTGGCTCGGGTAATGATACTCGGAAGTGGAAATAATCTTCTATTGGATTGTATTTTATGCCTAATACTGAAATTACTTGACTATTATCCGTAATTTCCCATGATATCATTTCGCGATTTTCCGCTTGAATATTCTTCAGGAGTAAGGGATGATTTGCCGACCATTTTCGCATATTGAATCCACCACATTTCATTAGGGAAATTATGTCCTGTTGTAATTTTAATGCCACTTCGAGGCTATCACTGCCGGACATTAGGTCGTCCATATATAAATCCGTTTTAATAATTTGGCTTGCTTCGGGATATATCTTTTCATACTTATCTGCCAAAAAATGTAGTGAAGCGGTGGCTAAAAATGGTGCTGGTGATGTACCGTAGGTTACGGTCTTTAAACGATAATGCGACAATTTAGCTTTGGGATCTTCTCTCCACAGGATGCGATGGTAATCCTGGTCTGGAGCGGAAATGGAAATCTGCCTGAACATCTTCTCAATATCGGCGGAAAAAACATATCGGTGTTTTCGGAATCGTAACAACAAATTTATCAAATTATCTTGTATTGTCGGCCCGACCATCAAATTATCATTTAATGAGTAGCCGTTTTTTGATTTGGCGGAAGCATCTAATACTACACGAACTTTCGTGGTAGAACTGGATTCCTTTACCACGGGATGATGAGGTAAATAAAAAATTTGCTTATGCGGTTTAGATAATTCATCTTTTCTGGGACTAACTCCATATGTTCTAACTTCAGATACTCATGCAGAAATTCGGCGTAGGCTGCTTTTAATTTTGAATCTTGGTTTAATCGGTTCTCCAATGAATAATATCGTCGCAGAGCTTGCGAATAACTTTCCCCAACTCCGGGTGCATCGACTTTAAATGGCATTTGGACCATTACTTTATTTCCTCGCAATTTAGTAGTTGCATGAAATATGTCAATACATTGTTGTTCTTCTTCGGTTAGAGATTTGGCAGGAGTAATTTCTTCAACTTTCCAAAACCGCTCGATTGCAGCTTCTATGCGGTGAAGAATCTCGGTTGACTCAGCATGAGACGATCTGATATCATTTGTGTTTTGAATGGAAATGGGTACCTTTGAATTAGATATGATTCCTCCAAGTAGCCATCCGAATTTGGAATTTTGGACACACGGATACTCGTAACCCTTATGAATTTTACCATCCAATAAAACACGGAAAAATGGTTCACACCCCAATAAAATGTCGACAGTTGCGGGAACATTAAAATCTGGATCAGCGAGAGTTATATTTGTATCTAATTTAAATAATGACTTATCAATTAACTCCGACGGTAAATTTGATGATATTGATGGCAAAATAAAAACCTCTACATCCATTTGGTAACTATGATCGACTGATGATCTAAGTTTGATGAATGATTTACCTCTTGAGCCCCCAGCTTGTGATTGGTTGATTGTGTTGATGATAATGTTGGATTTACTTCGAGGGATCTTCAGTTGGTTTATAAGACGTTCTGATATGAAATAGTGTGTTGAACCTGAATCCAATAAGCCTCGACAAGTTACCCAGTTGCCATATTTATCTTGGACGGAAATTCTGGCGGTTGGTAAGATAGGAATATTAGGGTTTGTTGCACTTGCGTATCCTTTGGTTCGATTGTTCGGTTTAACTTCATCTTGGAATTGAAAAATGGTTAGAGCTGAATGTGATGAACTTGATATATCGGGTTCAGTATCAGTACTGGGAGATGAAACCGTGAAGTTCGATTGGATATTCGTCTTAGTATTTAGTTGTGTCGTCTTCAATGAATGTTGGGAGTGTTCATTGGTAGTATGCGTAATGGGTACATAATGGAGTAATGTATTATGTCGCTTTGAACATTTATTACAGTGTCTTTTATTTTTACAACTTGTAATGGTATTTTGATCACTCAAACAATTAAAACAACGTTTTGATTCTGTGATGAAGTCTCGACGTGGATTAATAGGCATCGCTTGAAATTTGGGACAAAGATACAAATAATGGGATTCATTTTTACAAAGAGGACAGGAGGGTTGCTCCCCTATTGAATGAAAGGATTTTGGATGTGATGATGGACTTGAACTAAAGTTTCGTCTTGGAACGCTATCCTCTAGTGAATTCGTGCGTTTGGTTAGGAATTCTAAAAATTGTTCGATTGTGGGATGGTCATCTTACGCGGTCTCGTATTTCCACAGCTGCTTCGTGTCCTCATCCAGCTTGTCGGATGCTAAAAGTATTATCCATGGATCACGTTGAACTGCCTTTTCTCCGAGCGCTTTTAATCCTCGAACCGTCTCATCTATGGTATCATAGAGTCTCGTGATATTTGTGGACGATGGTTTATTAAACTTCGGTGACGAAAGAAATTCACGAATGTAGCATTCAACTATGCCTTTCTTTTTGTCGTATTTTTTAGCCAAACGTTTTAGTGCTTCTAGATAGTTAGCATCATCGACCCGAAAATGGCAAATCGCTCTATATGCGGCTCCACGCAATTGACCAAGAAGGTATTTAAATTTTTGTGCTGGCGACAGGTTTGTATTCTCATGTACCGTTGAAATAAATATATCGTAAAATGAGTGCCATTGTTTCACATCCCCGTCAAAAAATGGAAGATTTAATCGCGGTAATTTAAAATCGGAACGAAACTCTGTCTGGGTGATATTCGCAGAAACATCGCCATCATCACGTTTAGTTGGTGAAACGGGTGTTAGCGACTTATCTCTAATGAGAACTTGTGTTTTGGAAACGAGTGAAAAATACAATTCGTCAATGGCGTCCATTTCTGAAACGACCTTGTCATCCAACGCAAAAATATCATCTTCGATAGAGACAAACTGTTTATAAATATCAAGGGTTTTGGTTAAACGAACTGCTAATTCATCGTAGGTAGCGCCTGCACCTTTAGTCACGATAAAATTCGTAAATTTGGTAAATTGGCCTTTAATCACACTCTTACGCTTCATCAAGGCATCCATTTTAAATTTGGACTTCAATTGGAATTAACGAAACGTTGTTCGGATTTTCACTAAACTCTTATTCACTGCACTCTTAAGATTGGTACTAATATTCTTTTAAATTGGTTCAAGCACAAATAAATTTGTAAAACTTGAAATAAATTTACTTTAAGGGTTAAGACGCGTTTGAATAAAATCAAAGTTAATTAGAAAGGCAAAAACAGGTTACCTGGTTTTATAGATTCCCGATTGATGAAATCACAAAATGGTGGTAAATGTTGTCCGGAACACGTGCCTCAAATTCAATGGTAGGTTTCAACTGGATAATGTTGAGTAACCGGTTTCACTCAGCTTATAAATGGTTGGTTATAAATTCACAGGATAGTGAATATTTATTTCCTCTGATGAATACTGGATAGCTGCTTTCTCACAAAATGGAATGCGCGTTGTAGCGCATCCGGCTCGAAGGACCAAATTATGTTCAAATAGATGGCTTCTATCGAACACTTTATGCATATACAAAATAATGATATGCACGGCAAATACACTATATGCTATTGGTTTTTATCGGTATTTATCAGGTAGGTATGGTGTGACAAAAAAACACTTTATTTTCTATCACTTTTAATTATAATTATATTGTTGTTTATTTCACAGTGGTCAAAAACGGAATGAATACAAAAAATGGAGGATAAAAGAAGGAAAAGAAAAATATTTCTCGAAACACCACTGAACTAAAATATCGATAATATTCGAGATTCTCGTACAGGGTACTACTAAATTAAGTGTAAATTGTATGATCGCTCTTCAATTTGACATTTACAATTATTTATGTCATAGTGATGCGGTAAACAATTAGATAAGTATTATTAGTCTAATATTAAATAACTTTTATAATATTATTAATAAAATAACAATTTCAGATTACAATTGATTACGCTTATTAACATTAGGTAAGTAAATTATATAATTTAAATAGGGAATTAAATTTAACGTAGTTGATGTATTTCAGGTATAATGTAGGCTGCCAACTTTACCGATGATTTATTTATTTCAGGGATGATTTATTTATTTCAGGGATGATTTATTTATTTCAGGGATGATTTATTTAGATAAATAGTTAATTTAAACAGTTGATGCTGCTTATAATCAAACAGTCTTAACAAGTTCATATGAGAATTGGCAACAACTAGAAAAAGACTTGAACCAAAAATTTTCGAATATTAGGGCTTTGGAAAATATTCAAGTAGACCTTGTTCAAGCTCGTCAGCGGTTTGACGAAAATGTAAAAGATTTCGGCATTAGAATCGAGAACCTTCTTGCGGATTTAAATAAATCATGTGCATCTACTACTTCGGATGCTGGAATTTTACAGGAAAATATTAAAATTATAAATTCTAGAACAGCCTTGCGTGCTTTTGAAGAAGGCCTTAGAGACCCATTAAAAATTTTAATAAAAGCTTGTAGATTTGAAAATTTGAAGGATGCTATTTCTAAAGGTATAGAAGAAGAAAGTTTAATTCAATCCAGTAAATTTAAAATTTCAAGATCTCAGGCTTCGACTAGTCAACCTATTAAATGTCAGATTTGTTCTAAATCTGGACATACAGCATTAAATTGTTTTAATCGAAACTCTAATCTTCAACAAATCAATCCATTTCATAATAAAAATTCAAATTTCACTTCACCGTTTAATAACAATCGACAAACACCGGCTCGATCTTTCACACAAAACCAAAATCAAGGCAATGGCATCCCAAGAATACAACAAATTTCTTATCCGTGTGCTTATTGTAAAAAGTTTGGGCATCACATAAGTGTATGTCGCTCGCGTGAAAAAGCTAACTTTAGAAAAAACCAATTTGAGAATAAACAAGTATCAACGTCACAAGCTCAAGTCTCGGAAAACTTAAACGAACTTCACCGGGAGCAGAAGGATGTAGCGGTGAAGGTTCAAAACATCTAAATCTACATCCGTCAAAAGATGAAAAGTCAGTCTCAGGCTCTTATACAACGAATAAATCATATTGTTTTTCGATAAACTTTTATAACGATAATATTAAATTCGTGAAACTAAATTTAGATACATTACACGAACCACAATTCTTTTTAGTCGATACTGGGGCCGACATTAGCGTAATTAAGAAAGAATTTATAAAACCAGATACCTTATGTTACCCTAACAAAAAACTATCAATAAAAGGGATAACTCAAGAATCAATTGACACATTAGCAGCATGTACTTCTAAAATTTACGTTCAGGAAAACTACATAATTGTACATGAGTTTCACATAGTGCCATCTGAGTTTCCTATAAATTGTGCGGGAATCATCGGAAATGATTTCCTTCGACAAAATAAGTGTACACATTATACAAATAAACACGAATTCGGAGACCAATGATAACATCCAATTAAATCTTACTTCCAACAATCCTCCTATTATTTTACCTAGCCGTTCAGAAACGATTGTCAATATAAGATTTAAATCAAAGCTAGATGATGAATATTTGTGCTCGTCGAAGATGATACAACCGGGCGTGTACATGGCTAACGCGATTATCAAATTAATAAACTCGTTCGCCACAATTAGTGTGATAAATACTAATGAATATACTGTAAAATTAGACGAAATGTACATAGAACCCGAAAGCTTAGATAACTATCAGATTCTTCAACTAAACCATTGGTCAGATACCTTACAAAATAGATTACGTAATTTAGAAAGTCATATAGATACAGCACACATGAACTCAGAAGAAAAATCTTCTATAATTAAAATATGTCGGGAGTTTAATGATATCTTTTTTCTGCAAGGCGATCGTCTTACAATTACAAATACAGGATTTCATCGTATCCCTTTAAAGTCAGATTCGAAGCCAGTTAATGTTAAGCCATATCGTCTACCTCATGCAGCAAAATCTGAAATTAATTCTCAAGTTGAAAAAATGTTTGCAGATGGTATAATTGAAAATAGTAAATCCCCGTTCAATTCTCCTTTACTGGTCGTTCCTAAAAAATCAAACGACGAAACAAAACGTTGGCGAGTTGTCGTCGATTTCCGTCGATTGAACGATTTAACAATAAACGATACCTTCCCGTTACCCAATATCACTGAAATTTTGGAACAATTGGGAGATGCCGTTTATTTTACGACGTTGGATCTTGCGGATGGCTACCACCAAATCCCATTGTATGAAGAAGATAAGGAAAAAACAGGATTTAGTACTCAAATGGGGCACTACCACTTTACTAGAATGCCTTTTGGTCTCAAAGGTGCACCCGCAACCTTTCAGAGAATAATGAATAGCGTTCTTACCGGTTTGAACGGATTGAAATGCTTTGTTTATTTGGACGACGTCGTTGTGTATGGTTATAATCTTTCCGACCACAATAAAAAGCTTATCGATGTGTTGCAATCATTCCGTAAATATAATCTCAAATTACAACCTAAAAAATGTCATTTTATTGGAAAGGAAATATGCTATTTGGGACACATTATCACTAACCACGGAATCAAGCCTGATCCCTCAAAAATCGAAGCGATTCAATATTTTCTCACTCCTAAAAATCAAAAAGAAATAAAGTCTTTCTTGGGTTTAGTAGGTTACTATAGGCGGTTTATTGACAGATTCTCAGAAATGGCCCAACCAATGAATGCATTATTAAAGAAAAATGTACAATTCATTTGGGATGCTTTCTGTGATGAAAGTTTTCAGAAACTCAAGAGAATTTTAATAAACCCTCCAATTCTGCAATACCCTAAATTCCAGAAGCCGTTCTTTGTAACTACGGATGCTAGTGATATAGCCCTTGGAGCAATCCTTTCACAAAAACTCGGTGAAGATGATTTACCTGTGGCTTATGCAAGCCGAGTATTAAATCAAGCCGAAAAGAATTACTCTACTGTGGAGAAGGAGTTGTGTGAAACGATTCCGTCCCTATTTATACGGTGTTAAATTTACGATCATTGCTGATCATAAACCGCTAGTATGGCTTTACAAATCAAAAAATTTATCTTCTCGTTTAATGCGTTGGAGAATTGAGTTGGATGAATTTGATTTTGATATTACTTACAAACCTGGTAAATACAACGTTAATGCGGATGCTTTGAGTAGAATTCAAATAAGTTCTGCCGATCAAGGTAACCACATTAGCATAGTTACTCGTTCCCAAACAAAAGCACAACAAAATATATCAAACTCAGTGAATTCCTTAAGTGAAACTACAGCAAATAATCATGTCGATTCAATGAATTCTTCTATTCTTCTTGAAAAATCTTCTTCACTCAAACAGAAGAAATCAATAATAGAAGAATCTTCTATTTTGCTATTCAGTGTAGCAGTGGGATCCTAATCTTCTATTTTTATTATTGAAAGTTCCAAATCGATTTTTTTTTCTTCTATTTGCTCTTGCTATAATGTCAAAAATGTATTATTACACAAAACCAAAACTGTGCCCTAATTCTCTAAACAGTAAGATAATTTGTAAACGTGTAAACGATAATTTATCTTGCCTTTTTGTTTTGCAATATTCGCATTCTCTAATTGCACTCCAAGATAAAATTTAAAACGGTTACGATAAATAAATGTCAAAACTTCACACTCTTCGTCGGTTCATATTTAGACTTTGATGGCCCATATCTTGTGTTCCCATTTAAATTTCAACATTAATCTTATGAATATAAGTTATTCTAAATAGCATCTGTTCCCAAACTATATTTCAACTTGTTATGGGTTGTGGTAAGGGTAATTTTAAAGGTACAAATTTTATACAAAATATTTAATTTGATTCAATATAGATCTTCTATTCTCAATATCTTCTATTCTTCTATACTTGTGTATGAAAATTATTAAATGTCGAAATAGAAGGAAAAAATAGAAGAATTGCTATTCCATATTAAAAATAAACAATTATTTTGATTTTTTCGTTTGAAGGTTTTGACTAAAAATAGAAGATATAAAAATGAGACTTTTATGACAAGAAGAAATAGATTTTTTTCGATTGTTATCAAAAGCGGATTGTGTTCTGATTAAATCTTCACAATTTAAAAATGAATTTTTGTTTAATGCGAAGTGAAACAATCCGCCAAAAGCGTATTGGTTCGTAAGTAAATTTATTAATTATTTAATAAAAATTAATTAAATAAATTTTTACCAAAAATGAGATTGAAGGATATAAGAATAAACAAGGATCCGTTTCAGTTTATTGATAGTGTATTCCACAAGTACTTTTGATTGCAAAAGGGAATTGTTGTGATTTTTGTAACCGATTTAGTAGCAAAATCCAGTTTCAACTCAATACTATTTAAATTACAAGTATGTATTAATTATTTGGAAATGCAATTAGGGTACATAAATGAGTCTTATTACTTATGTGCTTGCTACTTTGCATTTTTTGTGGGCAAAAAGCTATCAAGCTTCCGTTGGTAGCAACAATGTGTTGGGCCTGTAACAACCTAGTGTGTCAAGATGTATTCACAATGTAACTTGCCTTATAAACAAATATTTGGTGCCAAATCACAGAACATTGCCTACAACTATTTTAGAAAAAACTAGAAACAAATCAAGGTATGAAAAAAATGTATCATATTTATTAATTTATAAAATTTCGTAATGTTCCATTAACAGGTTTCAGGATAAATATGGAATGAGGAATATAATCAGTGCTATTGACGGTGTCCAAATAACCATCGCCCTACCAGAAAATTCTGTTGAGACACCTGGCAATTTATACATTTGCAGAAAAGGATATCACAGCATAAATGCGCTGGTAAAGTTGGGGATGTGACATCTACTAGCGCATTAAAAATAAGCTCATTGTGCATATCCATACTACGGTAACTTGAATCCGGTAACTACTTCGTTTCTTTCCCCTTTCCCTATAAAATAAAAAACATTTATAGATAAAGAGGAAAGAAACGAAGTAGTTACCGGATTCAAGTTACCGTAGTATGGATATGCACATTGAGTTTTTTTCCATGAAATTTTAGCACGGCATACTTTATGAAAATAAAAATAGAAGAAAACAATTCGATTTGGAACTTTCAATAATAAAAATAGAAGATTACAATCCCACTACTACACTGAATAGCAAAATAGAAGATTCTTCTATTTTTGATTTCTTCTGTTTTAGTGAAGAAGATTTTTCAAGAAGAATAGAAGAATTCATTGTATCGACGTGAACATTAAACGTCAAAACGAAATTTTAATTATTTTTTATCCTTAACAACTCAAAAAATATAATTGCTAGAAACGTAAATTGTTGCATATACATCAAAGCCATCTAGAATCACACATAGCCCTCAAAATCATATTGAAAAATATTCGGAGTCGGTAGTTATTTGAAATTCAAATCAAGATACGGTTAACAACTTATAAAACAAACCAAATGTTTGAAAAGAACATTACAACAGTCAAAAATTTCTTTATTTCGTATGATCGCATTATTTTTAGTAAAAACCTTCTAAGCGAAAAAATCAAAAAATTTGTTTATTTTTAATATGAATAGCAATTCTTCTATTTTTCCTTCTATTTCAACATTTAATAATTTTCATATACAAATATAGAAGAATAGAAGATATTGAGAATAGAAGATCTATATTGAATCGACCTGATTATTAGATCTCAATCGTTAAAACAAGTTTCTAACGAAGATACTGGAAATTCAATCACCTTCCTGGAGAGTGAAAATGATATTGCTAATGTTATTAAAGAATTCCACAATTGTCCATTGGGAGGACACCAGGGTATAGAAAGAACGTTTAAACGGATTAAATCGTATTATCATTTTCCTCAGATGTTGACAAGAATCAAGAAATTGATAAAAAAATGTGAGCTATGTCAGAAAAATAAAATTTCCAGAATTAACAAATGTCCAATGGTAGTAACGACCACTTCCAAAAAACCTTTTGAGAAAATATTTTTAGACATTGTAGGTCCATTAAGTATTTCTTATAATAACAATCGTTACATCCTCACAATGCAGGACGACTTGTCTAAATTCTCAGTAGCAATAGCTATCGAAAATCAATTATCGGAGACCATTGCCAAAGCTTTCGTCGATAACTTTATTTGTAAATTCGGAGCACCGTCATGTATTTTAACCGATCAAGGAACTAACTTTGTCAGTGAATTATTCCAAAACGTATGTAAGTTACTAAGGAAGGATCAAAAAATTACAGTCTACGGCATATCACCCACAAACGAATGGGGCTTTAGAAAGATCACACAGAACGCTCGTAGAATATTTGCGAAATTATATTGAGAACGATCCTAATGATTGGGATCGCTGGTTACCCTTTGCCATATTTACCTACAACTCAACCCCACATTCATCAACTAATTTAATGCCTTTTGAAATTGTCCATGGATTTAAACCCAATATGCCATCCTCTGTTAAGAATAATAATACAATTTTTTATAACCCGGATGATTACTTGCAAAATTTACGAATAAAATTAGCAAATGCATATGAAATAGCCAGAAATAACTTAATAGTCAACAAGCAAAAATCTAAAATTTACTATGATAAATCAATTAACGAAGTCGAGTTTCATGTTGGTGACAAAGTTCTATTAAAAAACGAGAAATCTAAAGGTAAATTTGATGCTATCTGGACGGGTCCTTATGAAATAACAGACACCCCTACAAATGTTAATTCATCCATTCGTATAGGAAGACAAATTAAACTTGTTCATAATAACCGTTTAAAATTATTTATTGAATAAAGTTGGAAATACTATATTTAAAATCATGTAATAATTGTAATCTAGTAATAAGATTTATGTTTTATATTTAAAATCTTTATATAAATTTTGTTAATAATTTATTAATTAATATTCAATCTAAAGGAAACAAAACAATGTATTAAAAAGTTTAATTATTATTCTAAAATGTATGTAACTAATTTTTGTGAAAAGGAAAAAAACCAAAACATATCAAAAATAAAAAAAAAAAAAAAAAAAAAAAAAAATTGTTAGTACTTAAGCTTTAGAAAAGATAAATATCTTTTTTTTATGGGGTGAGGTGTTGTATACCCCTGTCTTCTATGTATTTAGTTCGTAATTATTATTCTTTATATACTTACATTATATATATATATTTAACCTGTTTCCTTTATACAATACACCTAAATACCGAGGTGAAATTATGCTTTAATCATTTTTAGAAAAGTCAGTTCAGTACAGTTTAATTGTAAAGTAACAAGTCACATCTCGTATAATAAATGTATATTGTTTATTTAATAAATTATAATAATGTGTTTAAAGTTAAAACTTAATAAAATATGGTGCTAAGGTTATTTTATTTAATAAACCCTCAACAATACTTATATGAGAAAATAAAATTTGGGTCTAATCGAAATGGTAAAATAATGCTGCCTGTTAACCAATCAAACATCTACAACAAATCGCCTCTGTTTACCTCTTGCACAATTTGGAATGAGGTGCCGATTGAGATTAGACATGTGAAGCCTTTTACTAAATTTAAAAAAAAATATTGTTTGATTTTATTAAAAATATATTTTAATTTATGTTTTAGTTTATTTTTTGTATACTTTTTATTACTAAATTGTATGGATAGAAAAGCTATGCTTTATCCTTTATGCTAAATAAATAAATACATAGGCCCTGGGAAAGAAATTACAACATCCTGATGGATTTGTATCCTCGATCACAAAGCGGCAATACCTTTATACTAGTAATTTTAGATCAATTTACCAAATTTGTTCTTTTAACACCTCTTAGCAACAGTACGGTTAGTGAAATTATTTCCTATTTGGGAAATGAGGTGTCCCTGCTCTGTGGTGTTCCCGAGGTAAGACGCGAATAAATAGATCAGTTATAGCGGCGATCCGGGCCTATCAATTTACTCAGCACATACTCCGTATTTCCTTCTTTTTGGTTACGATAAGAGATGGAAAATCTTACCAAATCCTACGAGATTTTAGTGCTTTGATTGAAGATATAGAGCAATTTACTATGCCGGAACGATTTACCACCATTTACAGCATGGTGGCGATATTTCTAGCGCGAGCTTAAGAAAAATAGTCACGATTTTATTTGCGAGCGGGGCCTGCCACTAATCTACTCTCTTACTAGAATATGTGTCATAAAATCGTTACAACTCCTAATACTTCTCAATTCTTGTATACTGGATTAATATATTTTCAACAAATTGTGCCATTTAATAAACGTTTTCAAACGACCAAATTGTCCCACTTTTAATTGCAGAAAACTTGTTTAGCTCGAACTAAATCACTTAATAAATTTCTAAATTAATTGGTACTGTGCTTGTGTGTGCTAGTTAAGCGAACACGTTTTAGCGATATTTATAGCTATGGCGATAATTTTTCGTAATTAAATTTGCTAATATAATTCATTGAGACAATTCGATATGTAAACCGTTTGTATTTTTAAAGGTAAACTGTTCCATTGTCATGACTCATGACTAACTGAGTGAACCAATTATTTTAATAGTCCGCTTGGTAAATTTAGGTGTGTCTTCTGCGCACAGCGGGTTTTTTGTTGAACTTTACCGAAATAAATCTATGAAATAGGCACATAAGGCCCAGAAAACATTTGCATAATAATCAGTTGTAACATACGTGTGTGTCACATACACGTATATTAGAGCAGATAGACATCACATAAAAATTAAAACGCATAAATATTCATTAAAATAGCTTTAGAGCTTTTATTATGTGTTTATTTGTATGTCTTTCACTTGAGTAACAGTAAAACCATATATCGCTATATACTGTACGTACAATATTATAAATACGAGTATACACCCAACGTTGCTACAATTTATAATGACAAAAAAAAGTTTAAAATTGAAAAAAAAAAATTGTATCTCGCGGCTGAATATTTAATAATTTTGGTATCGTTTTTTGAATAAAATAAATTTTTTACCATGATCACAATATAAATTCATCATGTGAAAGAATATATTTGGATACGAGAGGATATTATCCCACATATCCTATATACATACGAGACTTTTTCATTTTGTTTACTATATATACGAGTATATTGTGTATGTACTCAGTTTGTGAATGTACACTGAAATATAAAATTTTATTGAAATTTATGAAAAGCTTAGCCTGGACTGACTACATGGGTGCGTTTTGTTCAGGGTTTTCATTTTATCACAAATCAAACCCATTATTCTCTTCTGGAGATGCTTAAAGTGTAACCCCCTCAATATAAATAGTGTAGTTTACGAAAACACTCTTTTATGTGTGCACTAACAATGCACTTTATTTTTGTAAAAGAATAAAAAGATGATCATGACTATGTCGGTCGGGTGATAGTATGCTTGAAAAAAAAAAGAAATTATTAGAAAAAAAAATAGCTGAAGTAACAATGTTTTTCTTTCCATCGACATAAGAGTAAAATAAAATATATAAACCTTTGTTTTACATATAGAGTTCATCGAGGGACTACCCATCCATATGGAAACCCTCACCTAAAAATAATTGTGGATTATTCGTCGATTAATACAATAATATTGTATAACCACAAGGAACATAATTTATATTTGGCGCCCAATATCGTGGCCATATCGATTAGGGAATCTTTACGGGAGGACTTAAAAGGACTTATATGTATAAAAAAAACAAAAAGATGACCATTTCGCTGGAACGAAGGCGTACTCTTCAGGAGTGGTAGTGGTAAGTAATAACAGTAAATGTTAACCAGTTCAAAAAAAAAGTAATAAACGGTGAAGAGAGTGACGAGTTGAGTATAACAAATAATTGTTCTAAAATGGCTTCCTTTACGGACGAGCAATTCCATGCACTTTTGGCAGTTATCAGTAAGATCTCCGACCCTAAACAGCCAATTGTTACATTGCCGAATACAAGCGGCACATTTTTAAATTGAGGAATAAATGAGGATATTTCTGGTGGTGGTGTCTCGGACGAGAATGCCCTAAAAGGTATTCCGTTACTTCTTGAAGAACACGCTGCAAGTTGGTGGGTCGGCATCAAACACACTCAGGTCAACTTCAAAGGAGCTCTCGATCTCATGAGATCCACGTTTGGCCAAAATATGCCTGAATATTGATCCAAAATTAAAAGAAGTGACATTACCTCTTTTGATGATTTATTGCAAAAAGGGTCGCGATATGGAGGAATTCATGGCTGAAGTAATAAACCTCAAACACATGATTAAGGCGAATATCAATCCTAATATGTCAAATAAAGACAAGTTATCTAGGCATAGGAGTGCAAGAAGCAGTGATAAACCCTCTGAGGAATCACAGAAGATCAATTCTCAGACTAAGAACGTTTCGATAACGAGTTCCAATGATATCAAATGTTACGGTTGTAATAAGCCCGCTGTTAACACATCAATTTGGTTTCATCGGCTAAAGCACGTGCCTAAAAAGAAGATGCCACAAAGTATCATGCATTTAATAAATAATAATATTTATACTTATCTAATTCATCCAGTACGTAGCACAATCATTTGTTTTGTATAATTTGTTTTGATGTGCTACATTTTGACAGCTCATAAAAATTATAAAACGAATCAGAGATTCTTAAACTTTATACTTTAGCTATTGTTAATTATTGTTAATAGATGTCACTATTAAACTAGTTTCTATCATTGGCAGTTAGATGTCACTGCAAAAAATTTATTGACAATCGAACGAGCTTTTATAGATTTTTTTTGTGCATGAAAAATAAAATTAGAAATATTAAAATTCAAGACACCAGCTAGAGAACATCTAGAAAATAAAAAGCAAGTTTATAACGTTTAATAAGTTTTTATTTAAGAGTGAAAACCAATACAATAGGCTACAAAGCCACTAACAATTTTGGAGACAATACGGTGGACTACCATCAAGAAAACCATCCCGGGTTCAGCGGCATTAACTCCATAGAAACATTGGCGCCCGAGCAGGGACAGGATATTGCACAGCTACCATCAAGAATCATCACGTCAGTGCAATTTATCTAGTCCGTCAAACATCGAAATATTCGCGCAATACAGCAGAAACGGTGAGATTGTTCTGGAAAACACGCGTTAGTGGTCATTTGACCCACGCCATCAAGTATAACGTGAGTAGTAAAACATTTGAGAACCGTTATCTAATAAAGGCCCCGTTTAATAAAATAATAAGAATCGTTACTTAATAGACGCCCCGTTTAATAAAGTAAATTAGTAAATTACATATCGTGCGTGCTCAATTTATACGAAATACTTGTCGCTAATTAATTTATAAGCATTTAAAGAATTCTATGAAAATAAAAATTGAAGTGTGTTGCCAAGTGCTGAGTCTAGTTACATCCAAACCGCAAGGTCACAGCACATCGTTCGTATTCAAACCAAGCGGTATTTCGATAAATCATTTGATTGTTGTCATTTAATACGGTTTCAAGTGGGTGTGGTGAATCTAAAACAAAATAAAATTTCTCACTTTAAACCGAATTATAATAAGTGCATCAAATGGAGAGTCTCAAGAAGCAAAGAGCGATAATAAAGGGATCCATGACCAAGCTGCTGACATTCGTAAAAGGCAATATGGACAATGTTAGCTTGGACGATGTCTCGGTGAAACAGGATAGGGCAGTGAAATTGCTCTGCGAATTTCAAGCGATCGAACGGGAAATGTTTGTTTAAGATAGTCAGGCAGAGTCAGATCTCTCCGAATTCGAAGACAATTACTATCTGGTTGTCGCCAGGCTGAATGCTACCATGCGCAAAAGGAGTCTTACCGAACCAAAAGGGTCACATCCGGACAACACTATGAATGCATCACAACACCATCCTATAGAAGTACGACTACCTAAACTCAACATTCCCACATTCGATGTTAACTATATAGAGTGGCAGTCCTTCTTTGACATTTACACGTCCACTATTCACGAACGAGACAACTTAACTGGAGCACAAAAGTTCCAGTACTTGAAGGGGCTGCTTAAAGGAGAGCCAGCATCACTCATCCGGCACCTGTCAGTAACAGATGCCAGTTATAATGAGGCGTTGCAGAAGTTGGTTCAAAGGTATGATCGAAAGCGGCATACAGTTAACGTCTTCGTTAAATCGTTCATGGAACAGCAAAGCATTGTGCAGCCAAATGCGTCTAATATACGAAAGCTTGCGGATACTTTAGACGAATCGGTCAGAGGGTTAAAGGCACTAGGTCCTGAGGCAGAACGCAGAGATCCCTGGTTAATATACGTGGCCTTAAACAAACTAGATAACGAAACTAGATCTCTTTGGGCACGAGAGATGGCCGAAAATGATTTTCCCACAGTGGATGATCTACTTGCATTCCTTGGGCGAAGAGTAGACATGATGGAATCGATAAAAGGTTATTCGAGAAAGAGTGGTCCGGTTCATTCAGTTACACGAACATGTACAGTAGCTACATCGCCAGGAATAATGTGTCCAATATGTAACCAAGATGGGCATAGAATCTTCGAATGCAGTGTTTATGAAGCCATGACAACAACAGAGAAGGCAGAAGCTATACAAAGAGGTAACAGGTGCTTCAATTGCTTAAATGGTAACCATCGAGTACGAGATTGCAGATCGAGGGGACGGTGTCAACGCTGTCATGCCAAACATCATACATCTTTGCACACAGTGAA
Source organism: Nephrotoma appendiculata (assembly GCA_947310385.1). Taxonomy (NCBI): domain Eukaryota; kingdom Metazoa; phylum Arthropoda; class Insecta; order Diptera; family Tipulidae; genus Nephrotoma; species Nephrotoma appendiculata. Next base: position 289,134,636 of record OX371223.1, read on the forward strand.
TAAAAGGGAAATCGAGAATGAGCAGCAACCGAATTTAACAGCGCATGAGACTATCGTTTCCCCAACAGAAGAAGGAACGGAAATTAAGGTTAAACCAACGTTGCAGACACACAACACAGTCTATACAGCTGCGCAAGGTATACTTCCAACCGCAATAATCAAAATCAAGGATGGCAGTGGTCAATATCAGACGTATAGAGCTTTGCTAGACTCCGCGTCACAGGCATCGTTTATTTCGGAGGAGTGTATGCAAGGTTTACGACTTAGACGCACTAACGCAAGGGTTATTGTGAAAGGACTTGGCGAAATGGGTATTGGAACAACACGAGGAACTACTGAGCTGATTATTACGGCACAAACCAATCCAACAACATTAACAACACAGGCATTCATTGTCCCTAAGGTGTCTGGTGTGCACAATAAATTTAAGTTGTCCGAGCAGGATGTTCAAACGTTAAATGGATTAGTACTGGCAGATCCAGCATTCAATAAGCGTGGTCGCATTGACGTGCTATTAGGTGTAGACATTTTCTTCAAAGCCTTACAATCGGAGCAACGCACCTTAACTAGTGGGCTAACAGCTGTTCGTACCATGTTTGGTTGGGTAGTCGCAGGGCGAAGTGCGGAGCAAGCCCATATAATAAATACGGCTGAAAATTTTAATATTTTAATTGATATTGATAAGTCTCTCCGTAGATTCTGGGAGGTAGAAGAGTTGCCAAGAAACACAAAACGATCACCAGAAGAGCAGAAATGTGAAGAGCTGTTTCAAACAACGACAAGACAAGACACGAACAACAAATTTATTGTCAAACTGCCATTCAAGCAGCCAGGCACAATGCTTGGTACCTCGTACAATGCTGCACTCAATCGTTTAAAATCAATGGAAAGAAGGTTCGAGCGTGATCCAGAATTTGGGAAGCTATATCGAGCATTTATGGAGGAGTATGAAAGGTTAGGGCACATGCGACGGGTAGAAAGACACGGTAAAGCATATCGGTACTATCTTCCACACCACGGAGTGCTGAAGACGAGCAGCACAACCACGAAGCTCCGAGTTGTCTTCGACGCGTCCACAAAGTCGTCAACTGGTATATCATTGAACGATGTTTTATGTGTTGGACCTACCGTGCAACCACCATTATTCAATATCCTTTTAAAATTTCGGCAGCATGAATTCGTCTTTTGTGGAGATGTGGAAAAAATGTACAGGCAGGTCTGGGTGGCTGCAGAGGATCAACAATATCAAAATATTTTATGGAGAAGCAGTACAACCGAGCAACCAAGTACTTTCCAATTAAAAACCTTAACCTACGGTACGGCATCAGCAGCGTTTTTGGCAACTCGTTGTATGAAAGAAATTGGCATCAAGCTACAAGTAAATCAGCCAGAAGCATCATATGCCATACAACGAGATATGTATGTGGATGATCTGATGACGGGGGCTAATACGAGAACACAAGTTAAAACGTTTATGGTACAAATTACGACGGCATTAGACGACCATGGATTTAAGCTGCGCAAGTTAATGACCAATGACAACGAGATTAGAGAATTTATTCAAGGCACAAGTGGAGATATCATGGACATCAAAGAGCATGCCGAGTCACCAAAGGTACTAGGTCTTCAGTGGGATCCTTGCGCAGATGCATTCCAATTTAAAACTGAACTACCAGACCGAGCCACGTATACCAAGCGAACTTTACTATCGGATGTTAGCAGAATTTTTGATCCACTTGGCTGGCTCTCACCGTGTATAGTACGCATGAAAATCCTACTTCAAGCAGTGTGGATGCAAGATTTAAGCTGGGACGAAGAACTGCCATCGAACATATCGGGAATGTGGCAACAAATCAAAGAAGATTTACAAAGAATTCCAGCAATTCGAATCCCAAGATGGATACACACCAGCACCGAACTGAGCCTAATTGGGTTCAGCGACGCAAGTGAATATGCATACGCCGCCGTGATATATGCAGTAGTAAAGTCGAAAAATGGCATACGATCCAATATAATTACAGCGAAGTCTCGAGTTGCGCCAGTCAAGCAGATTACAATACCACGTCTGGAGCTGATGGGTGCAGTATTATTAGCCAATCTTATGAAGTCAGTGGAGTCTGCATTAACAGTCAAGGTATCAAACATTCTGCTATTCACCGACTCAAAAATAGTATTGGATTGGTTGTCGGCACATCCCAGACGTTGGACAACATTTGTAGCCAACAGAACGAGCGACATAATTCAAACATACAGGCGAGAAAATTGGGGGCACGTGGGATCAAAGGACAACCCGGCTGACATCGCATCTCGAGGCATGAATACGAGCGATGTTATAAGAAGTATGCTGTGGTGGCATGGGCCGCCTTGGTTAGTTGATGCCGAACAAACCAAGAAGATCCATTCGACTAACTTGCTAGACCAGAGTGCGACGATAGAGGAATTGCGTCCCACAAATATTCAGGTGCATGTTGCATCAACAACTAATTTCTTGGATGAGTTTATTAACAGGTACTCCAGTTTTTATAAGATGACAAGGGTGTTGGCATTGGTAAGGCGCTTCATCACCAACTGTAGAATGATCCAAAATTCCACGGAAGCCAAACGAGAGGAAATGATAGCTGCAGAGATGATGCTGATACGTCACATACAACGGATCGAGTTTAAGGCAGAGATAGATGCATTACGAAACCGAAGGGAGCTACCGAGATGCACTAAGCTGATTAGCCTGAATCCATTTTTAGATGACACTGGGGTGCTACGGGTAGGAGGTCGAATTCAAAGGTCGATAGCATCGTTTGACGTGAAGCATCCCATCATCCTACCGACAAGTCATGCTGCAGTAAAATGTATCGTGAGAGATCTTCATAATCTGTATAATCATCCGGGGATAAACCTTCTTACGAGCATCACACGGCGACGGTTCTGGATAATACGAGGCAAAGTAATATCCAGATTAGTTGTGCACAACTGCGTCAAGTGCATAAGACAAAATCCTTCCATGGAAAGGCAGCTGATGGCGAATCTACCAGCAGATAGAGTACGGTATTCACATCCATTTCATAAAGTTGGGCTAGACTACTGTGGGCCGTTCAAGGTACATCCCACAAGACGCAGAGGCCAAATACCACACAAAATGTACGTCTGTATATTCGTCTGCTTAAGTACAAAGGCAGTGCATATAGAGACAGTCGGAAACTTAACCACAGAGAGTTTTCTGGGAGCATTTTCGAGATTCACGTCAAGAAGAGGAAATTGTCACACTATCTACAGTGACAACGGCACAAACTTTGTCGGCGCTAACAATCAATTACGAGAATTGTTCCAATTGCTGAAATCGAAGGCGTCAGACATAGCCTCAGCGCTACTACAACATAAAATAAATTGGAAATTTAATCCACCAGGAGCGCCTCATATGGGTGGTATATGGGAGGCGGCAGTAAAGCAGGCAAAAATACAGCTAGCGCGGGTGGTCGGTGAAAATATACTCACCATAGAAGAATTTAACACGTTGATGGCTAAAATAGAGGCCATCATGAATTCGAGACCGATAGCGGCCAACGAAGCAGAGGATATCGACTGCATTACGCCAGCACATTTTTTAATCGGGCGTACTTTTACGGACATCGCAGATGAGTCACAGCCATCAAACATATCACCATTGGCCAGATGGGGCATGGTCAAAAATATGCAATATCATTTTTGGAAGCGATGGCATATGGACTATCTCACTATTCTACAAAAAAGAAATAAATGGACAAATGAGTCTAAGAATCTCACAATAGGAGATATTGTATTAGTAGCAGAACCAAACTTACCGTCTACATGTTGGGCATTAGCAAGAGTTGTTGAAACACATCCTGCAGATGATGGCAAGGTTCGGGTCGTATCCGTCCGAGTAGCAAACACCGATAAGATCATCCAGAGATCCATCCATAAATTGTGTAGACTGCCCATTACAAACAATGAATCGGATGATTCATGGCCGGCGGAATGTTAACACATCAATTTGGTTTCATCGGCTAAAGCACGTACCTAAAAAGAAGATGCCACAAAGTATCATGCATTTAATAAATAATAATATTTATACTTATCTAATTCATCCAGTACGTAGCACAATCATTTGTTTTGTATAATTTGTTTTGATGTGCTACATTTTGACAGCTCATAAAAATTATAAAACGAATCAGAGATTCTTAAACTTTATACTTTAGCTATTGTTAATTATTGTTAATAGATGTCACTATTAAACTAGTTTCTATCATTGGCAGTTAGATGTCACTGCAAAAAATTTATTGACAATCGAACGAGCTTTTATAGATTTTTTTTGTGCATGAAAAATAAAATTAGAAATATTAAAATTCAAGACACCAGCTAGAGAACATCTAGAAAATAAAAAGCAAGTTTATAACGTTTAATAAGTTTTTATTTAAGAGTGAAAACCAATACAATAGGCTACAAAGCCACTAACAATTTTGGAGACAATACGGTGGACTACCATCAAGAAAACCATCCCGGGTTCAGCGGCATTAACTCCATAGAAACACCCGCATATATAAAAAGTAATTGTCCCAATTGTAGCCTCAAGTCTACAGCCATGGCAAGTTTGTTAGCTGAACAGCATGGTGAATTTCAGCGCCCGTCAGTTTATATTGAAATTTTTGATAATGTGAGCTCCGCTTTTCTTGATACTGCGGCTAAAACCATCGTTGCTGGATATGAATTATATCGGATGTTGAAAGATTATGGTGTTCATTTTGAAGAATCTGTTAAAAGTATTATGGGACATCGAAATACAAAAATATTCTTAAAGCATACTAATATAGATGTGAAATTGGAAGCGAGGGTCATAAGAACTACATTTATCGTATTCCCTAATAATGTTAATAGTCGAACGCTGTTAGGCATCGATTTACTAACCAAACCTGGAGATTTTCTGATGAGAATATCTCCCATACATTTATATTTAACAATAATGATACCATTGAAAACGAGCTGGAATTATCCACTTTTGATTTAAGGGAGTTCGGTTCAAAGAGACGAGGTAAATAAACTCTAGGCTGAACACGAATCCATTTTTCAATTCTCTGATTCTCCTACTCCGTACGCGGAGCATCATATAAATTTATTAAACGACTGACCGATTTCAGTTCCCGCATACAGAATGCCACCCAATAAACAGGAAATTTTAAAACAACAGCTGGACGAAATGCTAGCTAATAATATCATTGAGGAATGTGATTCACTTTGGGCAGCCCCAGTAGTTTTGTTACACAAACACAACAACGTATTTCGTCTATGCGCGTAGACTATTAAAAATTAAATTCGCAAACCATAACCGATTCCTATCCAATACCCCGAATCGATGATATTATTCAAATACCAATCTAAATTGAATTCTTGTCCACAATTGATTTAAAGGCAGGCTATTGTCAAATCAATGTGGCCGAGGCCGATCGTGATAAAACATCTTTCAACATACCCTTCGGACTCTTTCGTTTTCAAAGAATGCCTTTTGCTTTAAAGAATGCCCCTGCTACGTGCCAATAATTAATTTTTAATTTTTTTAAAAAATCATTCTATTGCAAAGCCACTGTGTCAGTTGACAAAAAAGAATGGAAAGAGGAAGTCGGGTAACGAGGAACTTGCATCTTTTGTTCGACTGAAAACAGCATTAGCCAACGCGCCAATCCTGAAGCAAGCTGATCAGACACAACCATTCTTGATTAGAACCGATGCCAGCAAATATGGTTTGGGTGCGGTTTTGATGCAGTCCTGTGAGGGTCCCGACCTTCCCGTCGAATAGGCAAGTCGACTTTTAATAGATGCCGAAATAAATTATCCCACTATAGAGAGAGAGGCGTTAGCAGTAGTATGGGCATTGGAAAAGTTCAGAGGCTATATTGATGGATACGAAGTAACTTGTTGTTCGGACCATCGTTCACTAAAATGGCTCATGACCTTACAATCACCAAGTGGAAGATTAGCGCGTTGGGCGTTGAAGCTCCAATCGTTTAAGCTGAAAATTGAGTATACCCCTGGCAAGGATAACGTCATCGCTGACACGCTTTGCCGTCTTAATGGAGAGGATGTTTCGCAAGAAACCGAACAACTATGTTCCGTAACCATCGATCTACCGAGTAAATCAGCTCTAAACATGCGAGAGGAACAACTAAAGGATTCGAATGTGCAGAAAATAATTAAGTGTTTCGAGGAAATAGATAATCTGGATGTCGCTAATTTGTCTTCGAGAGGTTATATTATGGCACATGGACTATTATATCGTTAGCTGCCCGATTCAGAGTCAGAAGAACCACAACTAGTTATTCCTACACAGTGTCGTATCGATATTATGCAAAAGTTCCACGATGTACCAACTGCTGGACACTATGGCGTTGACAGAACGTACGCCACAATAGCCCATAAATACTATTGGGTTGGAATGAAAAATGTCATAGCCAAGTATATTAAGGATTGCATCCCATGTCAAAAATATAAAATAACGAATCTTAAACCCGCCGGCTTGTTGAGAATGTTATGTATTACCAGTGTAGCACTGTATCATTGTATATTCAAATTCTATATAACTTAGTACATAAACAAATATAATTATTAATATTTATTAGTTATTCCTTATTGCTTGTATAACATTTTTATATAATGTACATACTTCCTACTTCTTATTTTTGTATTAGTAAATCTATTATATACTCCAAAGGCTATATAAAGGTTTGAAATTTGAAAATAGAGGAAGTATTTTTTGGAAATTAAAAGTAATTATATCGGACAATAGTAATGTCCAGTAATTGTAAAATTGTGAATTGTGAATAATTCCATAATAAATAAAATGTTTAAAACTTAATAAATAAAAAAAAGACTTTAAAAAAAAGATATATATTATATTTACAAGGTGTACAACAAAAAATTGGTGACAGCGGTGGGATTTTTGCTCAGCAAATCGAGCAAAATCTTAAAATCTTATTCACCTTGTAAATTCTTTCTATATTTAAAATATAAATATTAAATATAAAAATCTAAATAAAATCTCAATTGTGAGTGATAATCAGCAATCCTTATGTTTGCTAAAAAGTAATTGCTAAAAACAGTTTTGTGAATGTGAAATGTGGTGTAATGTGAAACCCCTTTAAAAAAAACTATTTCTTGCTATATGGTAAAAATAAATAATATTACCAATAATGTAGTCTACTGAATTAAAAAACGTCAGTAGTTATCAGTAGTTAAACTATCTTAAGTTATATATAAATATGTAACCGTAAAAATATGTGTAACTGTTAAAAATATTTCGCTGAAATAAAAATGTGCTCAGTGAATCATAAGTTTTTGTAAGTTGCAATGCAATTGTACGTACGGTGCATCAAAAACCATCAAATATAACGTTGTATTTAAACAACATCAGTTATCCAAAAAATATTCACATGTAATTCTAAAATATTAAAATTATCAACTTAACGTAACTGGCAAACGTTTTACATTTTGCCATTTCATCTATTTAACAACACGATTCATCATCATAAAAAAAGGGATTTGATCAAATTGTATCCACATCTTTAAACCTCAACTGGAACTTCATAAGTATTACAATATGTACTTTGCATTATCAACGCGTTTGTAAAAATATTATCCATTGGAATCAACATACGTCGCTTCAACTCATATAATTGATCCAGATCATCCGAATCAGCTATGATTGAAACCAGGTCTACATTTCCGTCAACTTTAATATATATTAATTCGTCATCAATTTACAACAAATCAAACAAAAATGGTCATAAAATGGAGCAGCAGTACATCATCATTAATGTAATAATTATATTCTATACTGCAATATAATAAATATTCAAGGTTAGTGTTCAAATCTTTATTTCTCACAATTTGAATCAAAAAAAAATAAAAATTTATTACTATATAGAGTATGAATGAAAATTTGGAATTTTGGTTGTTTGTTCTATTTTTATTATTTAATTGCCTTTAAATTTTACTATCAATCTAACAAAATATATATATATATATATATATATTATGGTTAAAATTTATTATCTCTCGTTCAATGTCATTGGAAAATATAAATCAAATAGCCAATATTAACGAATTAAAATTACGCACTCGTGTTATAAAGAAAAAGCGACGATCTTTGTCTCTAAATTCGGGCGAACAATTAAAAACTTTTGAACCCATAGATACAAAATTAATTCATTCTGACGGCGTGGAAAATCACTTTAAAAATATGTCTAAATTAAACGTTGAAGTAGCTCTTAAATTAATTCCCGATTTTGACGGTAACTCTGATCGCTTGCATAAATTTCTATCCTGTTGTGACGTAGTTTATAAGCAATTAGCAGCTACCGAAAGTGAAAATTTTTTAAACTTGCTTAAAACCAAACTTTATTCTAAAGCATACGACATTATAAAATATACAAAATTTGACTCTTGGGAAAATTTGAAACTTGAATTGAAAAATAAATTCCAGTACTCGCGATCTAGTGAACAATTACAAATTGAATTGATAAATATTCATCAACAACGAAATGAAAGCGTAAGTGCATATGCCGGTCGAGTCGAAAAATTGTTATCAGAACTGAACGAGGTGTGCCTAGACCAAGAAGGAGAAAAAGCATCGACCACTATCTTAAATTTAAATTCAAAAACGGCTCTTAAAGCATTTCAAGAGGGTCTTAACGAGTCTATAAAAATTATTATTAAAGCTTGTCGATTCAATAAACTCCAGGATGCAATAAATCAAGCGTGTGAAGAGGAGTTAATTATTAATAGTCGAAGCCACATTAGCCTTAATCAAACAAATACTCGTGTTAGATGTCAACTTTGTAAGAAGAATGGTCATACTGCTGAAGGATGTTACAACTTACACCAATTCAAATCAAACTCTAATCATATCAGTAGAACTCTTCCTACTTACAACAATGTGTCAAATAAAATAAACGAAGTTAAACCTATGTCTTCAAATATACGTGTTGCTCAAGGAAGTGTTATTTGCGCTTATTGCAAAATACCAGGGCATCATATCAATGTATGCCGGAAACGTCAATACGTAAACTCACGAAACAAAATTTACCAATCTACTTTGAGAAATGAACAATCACCTTCTTCGGGAAATGGTCCAGGATCCGATCCGATAAACTCAACGAACACTCCTGTTCGGATCCAAGAAATTCCAAAGTAGAGTGTTCGAAATCAAACAATAATTTTCTCGCAACTGAATCGAAACTCAATTTTCCTCTTGATTCTAAATTAGATCATAATTCAAATTCTTATACTAATTCTTCTAATTCTATGCTAGAATCAAACGGTAATTCATATTCATTAAATTCAAATCTTTATTCAATTAACTTCAGTTCCGATAATCACGATAAAAAATACGTTCAGTTAGACTTAGATATATTAATATCAACCTCTTATTTTTTTCTGGTAGATACTGGTGCTGATATCAGTATAGTTAAACGAGATTTCATCAAGGAAAATACATTATGCTATCCCGATCAGAAATGTAAAGTGAAAGGCATTACTACAGAAACAATTGAAACCTTAGCAAGTTGTGAAGCTAACATAAACATTTCAAATTGTTTCTAACTCTTTCCCTATTTCTTGCGCTGGTATTATCGGAAAGGATTTTCTGTCCAAACATAAGTGTAAGATTGATTACTCTAATTACAATCTCGAAATCCCAACCAAAAACGAAATAATTGTATTAAAACTTACTACGAATTCTTATGTATCATTGCCAGCTCGATCTGAAAAAACGTTTACAATTCATCTAAATATTCCTAATAATACAGATTTTTTTTGTCAGTCTCGTGAAATTTTAAGTGGAGTTCATATTGCCAATTCAATTGTAAATTCTAAAAATAATTTAACTACTCTAAGTCTTGTTAATACCAACGATTACGACGTGAAAATAGAAAACTTAGAGTTATCGCTACAAAATTTAGAGGAATTTGAAGTTTTTCATTTACGATCATGGTCCAATAATATTAGTAATCGGTTGGAAATAATTCAATCATCGCTTAGTCTAGATCACCTTAACTCGGAGGAAAAGAATTCAATCTTAAACATTTGCCGCAAGTACAACGATATTTTTTATTTGCCGGGTGATAAACTTACTGCAACCAATGTTACGCATCATAAAATTCGAGTAGAACCTAATCAACATCCTATATACATTAAGCAATATCGTTTGCCTGAATCAACCAAAAGTGAAATCAATAATCAGATTGCTCAAATGCTAGATGACGACATAATTGAAACTAGCAAAAGCCCGTGGAATTTTCCACTCATAGTAGTACCAAAGAAAACTAACGATGAACAAAGGAAATGGCGAGTTGTTGTTGACTTTCGGAGGCTAAATAATGTCACAGTAAACGATGTTTTTCCGTTACCCAATATTTCAGACATTTTGGACCATCTAGGTAAATCAAAATACTTTTCTACGATCGATCTAGCTAATGGGTATCACCAGATATACTTAGATGAATCTGATAAAGAAAAGACTGCATTTAGCACGTCTTTAGGCCATTTCCAGTTCAAGCGAATGCCCTTCGGATTGAAAGGCGCGCCGGCAACGTTTCAACGCTGTATGAACCATATACTAAGTGGATTAAATGGTATTAAATGTTTAGTGTATTTAGACGACGTGATAGTGACAGGCCATAATCTAACAGATCACAATGCGAAACTTGAATCTGTCTTTGCTTGTTTTAAAAATAACAATTTAAAAATTAATGTAGGAAAATGTCAATTTTTGTCTAAGGAAATTGTTTATCTTGGACACCATGTAACCGAACACGGAATTAAACCTGACCCATCAAAGGTTACTGCCATTCGACAGTATCCTCAACCTGAAAATCAAAAACACATAAAATCCTTTTTGGGTTTAACTGGATATTACAGGCGTTTTATCAATAGGTACTCAGAAATTGCAAAACCATTGACCAATCTATTAAAAAAGGGACAGCTATTCATTTGGGATGCTTTTTGTGAAGAATCCTTTTCTAAATTAAAAAATGCATTACTAAATCCGCCAATACTCCAGTACCCAGATTTTGCCGAACAATTTATTATAACCTCGGATGCAAGCGATACGGCCATAGGGGCTGTGCTTTCCCAACCAATAAATAATTTCGACCTTCCTATTGCGTATGCCAGTAGGGTGCTGAACAAAGCAGAAAATAACTATCCGACAATTGAAAAGGAACTTTTGGCGATGGTATGGGCTGTTGAACATTTCCGGCCATACGTTTACGGTCGACCATTCACAATTGTCACGGACCATAAGCCATTAATATGGCTTAACAATTTAAAAAATCCATCATCCCGCTTGATGAGGTGGCGTATTAGGTTAGATGATTTCGACTACAAGATAATCCATAAACCTGGGAATCAAAATCTAAACGCGGATGCGCTCAGCAGAATTAAACTGAATAAAACCGATCCCGAATTACATGTTGTTACGCGATCACAACAAAAGCAATTAGATGAAGCAAAATTAGACCTATCAACTAACAATCCTATCATCAACCCTGACAATACTAAAATAATACAATTAACTGATGATTCTGAAATAAATAAAATAATTCAAGAATTTCATTCAAGTCCAGTCGGAGGTCATCAAGGTGTTTTCCGTACCGCCGAAAGACTCAAAAGATATTATTATTTCAAAAATTTATATTCAAGAATAAAAAAGTGTATACGATCCTGTGAATTATGTCAAAAAAATAAATGTAGCAAACTAAATAAAGTACCGATGCAAATCACTTCTACTTCCTCGGCACCTTTCGAAAAAATATTTTTGGACATTGTGGGTCCTCTGCATATATCGTATCAAGACAATAAATACATCCTAACTGCTCAAGATGATTTGACTAAATTTTCCATGGCTTTTCCGATACCTAATCAAGAAGCAAATACCATAGCACGCGTATTTGTCGAGAAGTTAATATGTATCTTTGGCGTTCCCCAACAAATACTTTCAGATCAAGGAGCGAATTTCATGAGTGAAATATTTGCTAATGTGTGCAAATTATTAAAAATCAAAAAAATTAAATTCAACCGCTTATCACCCAGAAACAAATGGGGCTTTGAAGCGTTCTCACCGTACATGGACTGAATATCTGAGAATTTACACTCAGGCCGATGATCAAAATTGGGACACTTGGCTTCCATTTGCTATTTTCACATTTAATACTACACCACACACAGCAACGAAATTTATGCCATACGAATTACTGTTCGGATATAAACCAACTATACCTATTTCTTTAATGTGCGAGCCTGAAATGGTTTATAATTACGATGACTACATGTTTGAAGTGAAAAATCGGATGCAAAATTCGTACGACGTTGCCAGAAAAAACCTTATCAGTCAGAAAGAAAAATCTAAAGCTAATTACGATTCCAAGACCGGAGTTAAAAACCTTAATATTGGTGATTTTGTTTTACTGAAAAATAAATTACGAAGAAATAAATTTTCACCCCTTTGGCTTGGACCTTTCGAAATCAAAGAAATTAATTCCCCTGTAAATACCACTTTACTTATCAACAATAAATTAAAAATGGTTCACAACAATCGAATTAAACTATTCCAAATCTAAATTCGTAATGTTAACAGATAAATAATTTTCATGTTGTGACTTTGAGATTAATCAAATGCTTTGAATATTAACCTAACTCTAATTATTATATTTATTAATTATTATATTATTTACAATATTATATGTATTCTGAATAAAATGAAATAAAAAAATTTTAAACTTATTATATAAAAAAAACAAATTTAATAAAATAAAATTATGTATAGCTGTTAGTTAAATTTTTAAATTATATAAGTTGTTAAATAATTAATAGAATTATTTAAATCTTAGGGGAAAGGTGTTATGTATTACCAGTGTAGCACTGTATCATTGTATATTCAAATTCTATATAACTTAGTTTATTCCTTATTGCTTGTATAACATTTTTATATAATGTACATACTTCCTACTTCTTATTTTTGTATTAGTAAATCTATTATATACTCCAAAGGCTATATAAAGGTTTGAAATTTGAAAATAGAGGAAGTATTTTTGGGAAATTAAAAGTAATTATATCGGACAATAGTAATGTCCAGTAATTGTAAAATTGTGAATTGTGAATAATTGCATAATAAATAAAATGTTTAAAACTTAATAAATAAAAAAAAGACTTTAAAAAAAAGATATATATTATATTTACAAGGTGTACAACAGAGAACACCGGTCATGGCACAACGTTTCGAGATTGTATCTATCGACTCATTTGGACCGCTAATTCCCACTGAAGCCCACAACAAATGGATTTTTATTATAGAAGATACTGCCACAAGGTGGACTGAATTATTTGCATTACCAAATTCAATAGCAGAAACGTGTGCGAAGACGCTTAGATTTTCCTGAGATACGGAATTCCACGACATATAATCTCGGATAAGGGACCTCAATTTGTGACTGTGAGTGAAATCATGCAGTATGTCACCAATTGTTTCGGCATCCAACAAATACTTACGCCTGTGTATCATCCAGCTGCCAATCCAGTAGAAAGAAGGAACCGTGATCTAAAAACACAATTATCTATATTAGTCGAACAGAATCATAGTACCTGAGATCAACATTAAACTCCATTCATTACGCTATGAACACGACAAATTGTTCATCAACAAATTACACACCTGCGTTTCTAACGTTTGGACGTGAGCTATGTAATTTTACAGACGTTTCTCACGATTTTCGCGCAATAGTCCAAGCAGATAATTTTATACCAGAAATTACTCCATATTTACTAAAGGTCACCGAATATATGTCCAGAGCCAGAGAGCATAACGAAAAACAGCAAGATCAAAGAAAAAACATCATGCAGACATGAGACGACGATCTCACCGTGATTTTGAAGAAGGTGATCTAGTATTGCTGCAAAACCACTTTCTCAGCAATGCGTCAGAAGGAATTAGCTCAAAATTCATGCCAAAATGAGATGGTCCTTATAGAATTCGAAAATGCTGGATCAATACTTATGAAATCGAAACACGAACGGGACACTATATTGGTAAATACCATTCTTCCCTGCTGACGCCATTCAGATGCACAGAAAATCAGTCACCATTGCGTGAAATTCAACCGAGAAGGCGAAACACACCGATACTCCACCTCTCATTGGATGCAGAAATCCGAAACCCAACCATGGTAGAGACTCAAGAAACAACGCAACTACTTCCTCGTCAAATTCACAGTAAAGATCAAAATGATGAATCACCACCGGAACCTGCACCACAGTATACGCGAACAAGACAGGTCACTTGCAAATAATGCAAGAGTAATTGATTAATTTAATTGGACTGTAGGACCAAGTACGGGACAAGTGTTTCTGATAACGCCTACCATAAACAATAGCTGAATCACTAAGTTACGAATTGTGTTGGACGCCAAGCTCAGTGGTTTGCCGCTCCGCATAATCTTACACATATTGTTCGTGATTCAACATTAGAATATCAAAATTCTATAAGAGATCATATTCTTGATCTTTGTCTAACAACAATTTCCATGGACGCAAGTGTCGAGGCTGGAATTGGAAATTCTGACCACAATCTGATAATCATAAAAATATCTGTCAAAACCCCACCGAAATTCAGACACCAGCCAAGGAGGCTTGGGTATTTTAACGAGGTTGACTATGATGTCTTCGTTTGCTTGCAAATTCACTGAGTCCGTGTTACATGGAATGCAAATATGAAATATATCCCATATAAAATCTTTTCAAAAGAAGAAGATCCTGCTGCCAAACTAAATTAAACTGCTCACAATAAATATATAGCACAGCCAATTAAAGGCGAAGAATATAAGACCACGCCCTTACGAGAATGTGGTATCAGTTGCCAATATTCCTAAAAAATCCATTTCAGCATTAAAATATGCAGACGGCGTGCATTATTAGTGAATCCATATTTGCAGGGCAACTTCCTTCCTCAATCAATTCCGTATTGTTATTCCAAAACCAGACTCCCTCCATCAGCGTCTCGGAGAAAATTGTCTTCAGAAACCTGAAGACAATGGGCGTAGTTCGAATATTGAACTATGTTTAATATTGCTCCAATATTAACTAAAAATTGTCTTCCTTCTTATAAGTAGTGTAAATATTCGAACGCCTGAAAGAGTGCAATGGTACATCCAGTCCTGAAACGTGGTTATGATAAAACTAATCCCTCCAACTGCCGGCCAATATCAATTGTGTCGGAAGGCGCCAAAGTTTATGAAAAATGCATTAACCAACACATTTAGTGAAAATTCTAGAAATTAATATAATTTTTTTCGATTAACAGTATGGCTTTCTTAAAAACCTCTCCACATTGGATCTCTTAATATATGATGCAAAAAATGGAATCTCGCCTTATAATAGCAATCGCTTCGGATGTATTGCAATCCCTTTGGATGGCATAAGAAACTAATTGGTAAACTTGTGGCATACGATTGGATTCGAAAGACCGCATCAAGTTAATAAAAATGTTTCTCAAAAACTGAAAGATCAATATTGAGCTAAACGGGAGATCATCAACGACCACCAACGGGAGATCATCACCGGCCATTACAGTGGTTACTCCAGTACATGGCCAATGAGAAAAATAGTGGAGGTCCATCCAGGTGATTACTGTAATATTAGACTAATACCAGTAAAACACGAAAATGATATTACCAAATATTTTTGCCTTTTTCCGATTAATTCACAACATTGATCATTCACAATAATCGATTGGATTGAGCGAACTAATATAAAATATAAATCTGGATCATTAATATCAATAGATTATTACGATGATGAAATTCCTTGCTTTCATTTAATACAACATATTGTCCAAACATAACATGGTATATTTTTATATTTGCGGTCTTACTTTGAGAAATTTACAACAACAATCCCATATATGTAATTCCAATTTGGATTTATTTTAAACCAACTTTTCTGCTGGTATAGAATTATTCCATTCTACCTGTAGTTTTAATGTTCACCACCAGGGCAGTTTTATTGAATACTTTTATTTTTAAATGTTGGCAATAAAAATATAAAAGTGATTTTTGTTATTTTGACATCGAATTTTTCTTACCAAGACGAAAAATTTGTTTCTGATTTGTAATAATATTCAATAATGCTCTAGCACATTACTATTTAATTGAATATATTTAGTTGCGTTTTTACGTTGTTTTCAAATTCAAAATGTAATTGTTACCAACTAATAAAAATAAATTAAAAAATATCTTTGGTTGCTACTTTGAGCACAAATTAGTTCTATACCAGAATGGAATTAGCTTGTACCAAAGTAAGGCCGCAATTGCCAAACTCTGGACACTGTAACATTTGATCCTCACCTGCAACTTTTGTTTGTCAAAAAATCAGACATATATGCATCGGTTTTATTTGAAGAATTAGAAAACAGGATACAAAATCAGATGTCTTAACAGAAACCAGAAGAACCAGAAACCAGAACCAAACAGAAATAACTCAGAAATTTGAGGTATACAATGAAATTCTAACAACCATCCTGTTCCCATACTAAGCTAGAAATAATGAAGCTACAAAACTACCAAAGCACCATAATCAGCATCACCACAGGAGAGCCGAGAAACAGATCAAGCAAATAGGAAACAGATCAGGCAAATCATCTCTTATTTAAAATTAGACATATTCGCCATCTATAAAACCTTCACCATTATAAAACCATAAAAATTGAGGCAACGGTCATATTTGAGACCTGCCTACCCTAATATCTTTCATGCAAAGGCTGAACTATTCACATATTTAAACAAATTTGAATAATTTTATCGCTGGGATTTGCTTATTTAAATTCAAAATATTGTTCAAAAATTATTTTATTGCTCCCGTGAGGGTACTATACACTCACTCTCTCACACTACACTGTAAAATCCGTATTTAGAACGATTTTGTTTTTATTTACACATTGTTATTCTCCTAAATGCGTTCTAATAAAAAATTGAAACAATTGACATTTCTGCTTCCACAGGGCACCCACTTACAAATAATGCGAGAATTATGTGACTAAAATCGAAGGACGAATCACTCGTATTAAGCGGCTGGTCCAGTAAGCGAGTGTGCACCCGAAGAGGTAGGTCACTTGGCCAAGCAACAGCCAATATGATAAGCACATGATGCTAAAATATCATGATGCTAAAATATCGGCCAATGTCTTTTGAAGGAGGGTGCAACCAGGAAATCAAGCGCTCCCTTGCAGAAGCGGTTAGGCAGGAAAACAAGTTGAAAACAAAAAAAAATGAAATTGCTGAAAAACCAAACGGCACAGAGATTAAAGCTATGTACCCCGATTACGCTGGTCGAGTCGATTATCGTTTCAAGTGACTATAAGAATTTGCTATTTGTATGAAAAGTTAGCTCTAGTTGCTATGCCAATAAGTGACTTGAGACCAAAAAAACAATTAAAAACTGTCATTTCGAGTCGTTTCGAAATTCAAACTACCGCTAAACAACCGATTTGAAACGTTCATCGAAAAGGATGCGGAAGAGCGGCAAACTGTAAATGCAAATACTCAAGAACAGGCAAATCGAAACTATAAGCCACCTCCAATCTACTTACGCGAAATCGATACACACATGGTAGTGCAAGAACTCAAATCAAGCGTGTTAACAAATGGAAAAACATTTCACGTAACAAATTTACTTCGAGGCAATATACACGAAGTAAAAATTCAAACACATGAGGTCAACGACTATAGAGAGGTCATTAATTTTTACGGTGCTTACAACAGAAATTATTATACATACCGATTGAAGTCTTCAAAGGGTCTCTCAGTCGTTATTAAAGGCATCGATGT
Source organism: Nephrotoma appendiculata (assembly GCA_947310385.1). NCBI lineage: Eukaryota > Metazoa > Arthropoda > Insecta > Diptera > Tipulidae > Nephrotoma > Nephrotoma appendiculata. The sequence continues at coordinate 289,152,512 of OX371223.1, forward strand.
TCAAGTTGAAACAACCGAAATCCAGGCTGCGCTTGTTGAAGATGGATTTAAGATACAGAACGTATATAGAATCATGAACCACTTGAAGCAACCACAACCAATGGTCAAAGTTGAACTGGATCCATCCGAAAGCATTTTGAAAAAGAGAGAATTTCATCCAATATATAAACTAAAATACCTCATACACAGACGTATAACTGTTGAAGAACCAAAGAAAAGGTCCGGACCAATACAGTGTTTAAACTGTCAAGAATAAGGTCACTCAAGGACATATTGCAAGTTGATATCAGTGTGCGTCGTATGCGGCGAACTACAGAAAACCAAAAGTTGCCCAAAACCAAAGAACTCTTCAACTGAAAGGAATTGCGGCGGAAACCACACTGCAAACTACCGAGGATGCCCAGTCTACATAAATATTAGTCAATTGTCACGTCCCAGGAGGCAGTATAAAACTACAGCAGATGCGCAGAATAATATACCTCCGCATACGACAAATGACTCTCGTTCGCACAGAACACCAACCAGCAAACCAACATACGCAAGCGTTCTTCAAGGTGAATCCTCAAATGTTGAACATACTTTGAATAACTGCATGCAAATGATGATGCAATTAATGACAACAATGCAAAATATGCTACAAGCAATGCTACAAAATCAAACCACTATGATCCAGAAACTAGAATGTCTCCGATAAACTATCTGAAGATATGCCACTGGAACGCAAACGGTATAAGCCAACACAAACTTGAATTAGAACATTTCCTAGCTAAACACGAAATTGATCTTATGTTAGTTTCTGAAACCCACTTAACGGATAAACACAATTTCAGAATTAATGGTTACGAAGTTTATGATACAAAACATCCCTTGGGCAGAAGTCGAGGAGGAACTGCTATAATTATAAAAAAGCGGATTTGCCATTATGTTCTAAATGAATATAGCACTGATGAAATTCAAGCAACCTCCGTGTGTGTTGACCTCGACAAAGAAAGCTTAGTCATCGCTTCAATATATTGCCCTCCAAATAATAACGTTTCGGCAGATATCTACAAACGGTTTTTTGCAACCCTGGGTCAACGTTTTATGGTCGCCGGCGATTTTAATGCCAAACATACCTACTGGGGTTCAAGATTGACTACTCCAAGGGGACGTCAATTAATGAATGTTATTCAAGAAAACCACTACGATGTTGCGTCGTGTGGCCATCCAACTTATTGGCCTACTGATCGTCGAAAAATTCCTGACGTCCTAGATTTTGCAGTCACAAGTAAAATAAACCGAGAAATAATCCAAGCTAAACCACTTTTAGAATTATCTTCTGACCACTCTCCGGTCTTACTACATTATTGGGCCGACCAAAAGCCATGTTCTTCAAATAATTATCTAACGAACACCTTCACTAACTGGTTGAAATTCAAGATGTACATCAGTTCACATATCGACCTAACGTCTAAACTGCAGACGACGAACGAAATAAACATTGCTATGGAAAACTTTAATGATCTACTAGTCAACGCAGCTATTTCGGCCACGCCTGAACCGAAGAGCAAACATACAAGACACACCATAACATCCGCTGAAATAGAAAAAATGTTAACAGAGAAACGTCGCTTAAGGCGTATCTGGCAAATTAATCGATCACCAGATGCTAAACATAACTCTAATCAGGCAAAACGAAAACTACAAAGTCTACTACAAAAAAACAAGATGGATTATATGCAAAATCATCTTAAAGAATTATCTCCCCATTCGGACACAAACTATTCATTATGGAAGGCCACTAAATATCTTAAACGGCCTCAGCAACCAAATCCGCCAATTCGTCTTTCAAACGGTGAATGGGCTAGAAGTGATGAAGAAAAAGCTAAAGCCTTTGCTGATCATCTTGAAAGTGTATTCACTCCAAACCTTGGATTATCGGTGGTTCAAACAGAAAATATAGCAATCAGAACTGTGAGGAAATTTAAGATAAAGAAACCACTGGTAAAGTTTATTATTGCACATCAAATTCAATTAAAGAAAGCCCCTGGGTATGATCAAATTACAGGTGAAATGCTTAAACAACTGCCTGAGTGTGCCTTTGGACGACTGGCGCAAATATTCAATTCAATTTACGAATCAGGATATATACCTGAGTGCTGGAAATTATCAACTATAAAAATGATCCCAAAGCCTGGCAAGGATCCTACCAAAGTCTCGTCATATAGACCAATAAGCCTACTACTAATCGTCTCGAAAGTATTCGAAAAAACTATTATCGAAAATATTAAACCGGAACTACGAAATATCATCCCTAGTCATCAATTTGGTTTCAGAGCCGAGCATGGAACCATTGAGCAAGTTCACCGAGTAGCTACTGAAATAAGATCAGCATACGAAGATAAAAAATACTGCTCCGCCGTATTCTTGGATGTTGTCCAAGCATTCGATAAAGTTTGGCACGAGGGTCTGCTTCATAAAATAAAGCTTAAATTGCCAGAAATTTACGAACTTATGAAGTCGTATTTGTCAAATCGCAGATATTATGTCAAATACAACACCTCTAAATCGAACGAGAAAAACATTCTGGCTGGAGTACCTCAAGGTAGTGTGCTTGGCCCAACGTTATATTTAATTTTCACTTCAGATCTACCAACGTCTTCGCAAATTCTGACGTCTACTTTCGCAGATGATACGGCAATTGTATGTAGCCATAAAAATCCAAAAATGGCGTCCGAAATTCTGCAACAACATATTTATGATATCGAAATATGGCTAAAGAAATGGAAGATAAAGGTCAATGAAGAGAAATCGACCCACGTAACATTCACTTTAAATAAGCTTACTTGCCCGCCTGTCATAATGAACGGAATACCAATCCCTCAATCAAATGGAGCAAAATATCTAGGAGTCCATCTTGATCGACGGTTAACTCGGCGAAAACATATTGAAATGAAACGAGACCATATCAAACTAAGAATTGATAAAATGCATTGGTTGATGGGGAAATATTCAACTATTGACCTAGAATACAAACTTCTTCTGTATAATACAATGATTAAACCAATTTGGTCGTATTGTTGTCAATTATGGCAATCAACCTCAAATTCGAATATCGACATTGTCCAACGAACACAGTCAAAAATTCTGAGAATGATTACAGGAGCACCCTGGTTCGTAAAAAACAAAAATATACATAAGGACCTTAGCATCCTAACTGTCAAAGATGAATTGAAAAAGATGCGGATCAGCTATGCAGGGAAACTGGTATCTCATCCGAATTTGCTGGCGCGAAACCTACAAGATATACCTACGTCTTCGCGATTAAAGAAGAAAACGATGGCTGTAATAGCATAAATTAATAAATTATTAAGTTTACTTATTGAACAAAAGTAGATTCTGCTCCCGCAGATTTACATAATTACCTTAGTTTTTAAGATTTGAAAACTTATTGTTATTTTCATGTTTTGAAAGATTCAATAAATAAAAATAATTGAAAAAAAAAAAAAAAAATTTCGAGTCGTGTGAAATTTTGAACTGACTCTAGAAAAAACATAAAATAAGCCGATCGCCTTTTGATATTAAACATATTAGATATTTTGACAAGGCAGGCGACTACGGTTTCATATTAAAAGAGTCACTTAATGGCAAACGAATCGACTAGCGTAATCGGGGTGTTGGCGTTTGGTTCGGGAGGGACCGGATTCGAATCCCGGTAGGAGCAGTATGCAAAAGAGATTTTTCTTCATCTGATCAAAATCGGTCATAAAATTTAACACAGGTATGATCCCCTGTCGCGCAGATGGTTATACGTAAATCAGACGAACATTTTAATTTACATTAAACATTTAAATTTAAAACAGTAAAAGTTAACAATAACGTTTATATACATTTTAATTTTACTTACCGAAAATGGTTGAAATTGACCTAAAATGAGAAAAATATCGAATTAATTAATTTACATTTCCAAATTAAATCTACACACTGTAATTTATAAACACACAGATATACAAACAAACAAATTTGACATTAATAATTTTCTTGGTCTTATGTCATAGACACATATTATACTACAGGCACATTACTAGTTTCATAACCATAATTTCGGGATCATGATTTCCTAAATGAGAATGCAACACACACTACAATTGCATTTGCCTTCTCAAAACATCAAGATTGGCATTTAATTGAATTTTAAATTGTCAGAAATGACTTTTATATTGACAGAACAGAAAAAAATTTGTGCCCGCCAACTAAATATCTCAATGACAAATAGAAAAAAAACTCAAAGGAAACTAGATTTGCTTGATAAATTATTAGTGTCTGGAATCACCATTTTTTATGTATTCGGTGTTGGGAGCACAAAAATGCTTCGGGATGAGAAAAAATATCCCATTCCGAAACAATGTATAAACCGAGTTACAAACCATTAGGTGACACATTTCAACGAAACTATGGTTAACTCGAAACTATAGTTATGAAACCAGTAGTCTGTCTATGGCATTAGTTTCGTAATTATGATTAATTCGAAATCATAATTTCGTACTAGTGTGTCATGTTTAACCATAGTTTCAAACAAAATTTGAACTAAGTTCCGAAATGAGAAATTTTTTCTCATTTCGAGGCATTTTAGTGCTCACAACGCCGAATGCATCAAAAATGTAGATTCCTGAAACTAAAGTCGTATTCATATGACGGATAAAAATCTCGGATTTTTCAATCCGAGATTTTTTTTCAATTTGTTTCAACTTTTTTGTATGAAAAGAGGCGTGTCTGTTGTATAATTTACGTGATGTAATTGATGAAAACGATGGGATAGAAAAATCCCGGATTTTTATCCGTCGTATGAATACGACTTAATAGTTTACCAAAAAAGATCTAGTTTTCTTTGAGTTTTCGTTTGTTATTGATTTTTTTTGTTCTGTCAATATAAAAATCATTTCTCACAATTAAAAGTCAATTAAATGTCAATCTTGTTAACGCACAATGTCTTGTATTCTCATTTGGGAAATCATGGTTCCGAAATTATGGTTACGGAACTAGTAATGTGTCTGTAGTATAACTGTGTAATTGATTCATAGATGAGAGTGTTTTTAATTCTATATTGTCGTGAATTTTGAGTGCGATCTGTCATTCAGTTTGTTTACAGTGCTGTATTTTATCAGTTCATCTCCTCAAGAGCGTTTTGTGATTTTTATAATGAATAAAAATATCGAACAAAGAATTTATCTTTCGTATTACACGTGGAATTTCGTGTCACTGAAAAATGTTACAGAAGGCTTACAGTGAATCGACTTTATCAAAAACACGTGCATATGAGTGGTACAGTGCTATCAAAAGCGGTCGACAAGTGGTGGAAGAACTGTTTCGCACTGGTCGGCCATCAACGTCTTCAAAAGTGAGAGAAAATCGTCATTTATAGGTCTCACGAATCATTTCGTACCATTGTCCACGAAGTTTTGGGTATGAAACGCATTGCCATTCAACTAGTTCCGAAAGACCTGAATTTTCATCAAAAACTTGATCACGCTAAAATCGCTGAAGACGTGCTAGCTAGAATGGTTAATTCCGACCCCATACGAGTTTGATATGCAAATCAGTCAACAAGTTTCGGAATGGCGCCTTCCAACTGAGCCAAAACCGAAAAACCCACGTCAAAGTCGATCAAAATTCAAGGTATTGTTGATTGTCCTCTTTGATAATCGCGGTGTTGTGCACTCGATTCTTGCCAGAAGGCTAGGCGGTAAATAAAGAATATTACCTCGGCGTTATGCGTCGTTTGAGAAATTTATTTTTTTATATATTTTGGTTGTTAAAAACCGAACGTCACAATGAATTCCGATGACGATGACAATAAAGGTGATCAAAAAGGAGCTCTCTCAGTAGAATCTTCTCGAATAAAGTTGCAACCATTTTGGCCTACAAATCCTTCCGTTTGGTTCGTGCAAGGCTCAGTTTAATATTTTTAGAATAACGTCCGATTCAACAAAACTGTCCATGTTTTTTCTGCATTACCAACAGAGAATTGTGAACCAATAATGCCGTTAATACTAAATACTCCCAAAACCGAAAAATATGCTAAGTTAAAGGAAGCACTAATCGCTCGGCATGCCCTTTCTACGGAACGGCGTCTTCGAGAATTATTATAGAGAGCAGAATTGGGCGATCGAAAACCCAGCGAGGTTTATTTTTCGATGAAATCGCTCGCAGGTGAATCTTTCAAGAATAAATTGCTAGAAACATTGTGGTTTCGTAAATTGCAACGAGTTATCTATGTCTCGTTGACTGTGATGGGTGAAAAGGACATAAACGACTTGTTGCCAGTAGCTGATAAAATATACGAGATCACAACACCTAGTGTGTTGACGATATCTCCCACCCAACCATCAAGTTCCGGTGACATAGAACTATCTGAAGCCGTAGCAGCAATGAAACAATTTAGTGGACGATCTTACAGTGTTGAATCAAAGTTAGCCAAATTAAATTTGAATCGTAGTCGCTCACCATTTTCAAATTATCGATAAAAAAGCCAGCAGAAGACGTAGCAACGACTATAGGTTCTGCTATTATCACAAAAAATTCGGTAGTAATGCACGAAAGTGCTATAAACCTTGCGCATTTCGCAGCAACAAACCGGAATCTACAATCGTATACGATATAATCGCCGCTTATTTATTAGCGACCCGCAAAACAAACTCCAGTTTCTCGTAGATACCGGCGCCGATCTTTCAGTACTTCTTGTCAAACATTTTGCACACAATGCATCAAAAATAGATCCTGACCTAGTACTTTCCGCCGCTAATGGTTCGATAATTCAGACATACGGGACGAAATTGCTGAATGTTAACATTGGTTTAAGGCGGCAGTTTCCTCATGTATTTACTATAGCGCCAGTTGACAGGCTAATTCTCGGTGCCGACTTCTTGATGAAATACAGACTTCTTGTCGACCTCCGTGGTAGGCGTCTCTTGGACCCCACAACTAGTCTTGCGGTTGATGCAATAATTGCAAGAGTAAAAACGCCTACACCAACGCCTCCTTCTGTTCAGAATGAATACGATTCGCTAGTCAGGGCTTATCACCTTATCCCTATTGCGACCGAAGACGTGCCTAAAATGGCAATCACCACCCTATTTGGGTAGTTCGAGTTTACTAGGATGCCCTTTGGTCTGCGAAATGCGGTGCAGACCTTTCAACGCTTCATGAATGAAGTGACGATATGTCTATATTTCGTGTTCGTCTACATTGACGACATATTAGTACCCATCAAAAATGAGAAGAAACACAGAATTCATCTCAAACAACTGGGCCCCTATTATGAAATTTTTCCGACGTCGGAAAATCCGTCTCGCGTCGGATATTCATATTATGAAACTAAAAAAATCCGATCCGCGCGGATTTTATACTATTATGAAATAAAAATCCGAGTTAGCGGATTTTACGACAAAATTCATTTGTCAAATCCGACAGCTCGTTAGGTGACGGATATTGTATATACGCACGGAAAATAGATGGTAGTTCATACGTTTTGTATGATATTTAATTATATAATAAATTTTTAAATGTAAGTACATATCTCTATTAAATTATTTTAATCAATTTTAAATGTGACAAGTATATAATGAAAATTTCGAGTTTGACTGTAAAAATACATGTTTCATAATACGAATATCCGCCGCGGATCGGATTTTACGACAACGTATTTTCCGACGGTGTCGTATTTTCCGACCAATTTCATAATAGGCCCCCTGTTTGAGCAACTCATCGAATATGGAGTGAATATCCAAATCTCAAAATGTATATATTCGGTGTCCATGCTCTCGAGTTCCTCAGCCACCAAATTACTCCAGACGGTATAACACCCTCGCTCAGTTCACGACGGACATCCAACATGTCACGGACTAACGATCACGTCTCAACAATAGACAATGTCAATTTAGATCTGAAAGAACTAGCTCAGAAACAACAGTCTGATGATGAATTACAGCAATTATTGGAAACTTCATCACGTCCCGCGAATTCCAAATTTAAGTTGGAACTCACCGTCCTCGCTGATTTAAAAATTTTCTGCGAGACTTGAACAAGCATGAATTTACTTTTCACGGTTTATCTCATCCCAGTATGCGAGCATCACGAATATTAATTTGCAGTAGATATTTTTGGCCGAATATGAACAGCGACGTTACACACTGAGTTAAATCTTGTATTGGTTGCAAGAAGAGCAAAGTTCAACAACACACGAAATCTGAACCAGGACATTTTAAATTGCCTTCTATTAGATTTGAGGATATACATATGGATATCTTAGGGCCATTACCACCATCCGAAGGTTATGTCTATATTCTCACAATTATCGATCGTTTCACTCGTTGGCCTCAGGCATACGCCATTCAAGATAGTACCGCTTCTATAATTGCCAAGACATTTATCGTGCAATATGTTTCCAGATTTGGGATACCACTGGAAATCACAATAGATCGAGGCAGTCCATTTGAGTATAAACTCTTCGCTGTACTTACGCAGTTACTTGGTGCGCATAGAATACATACCACAGACTACCGCAGACAAATGGTATGGTCGAAATTAGGTAATCATAGAGTTAATAAAAAATAAAATGTAAAATTTATAAAAAGTGTTCGGTAGAAACGTTTTGTATATGTAAATAAAGATCTACATTGGCACCATTGGGTATCATTTTAACGTTTTATTTCTGCATCTTGTTTTATACTCTAGGTATCGCTAGAGACTCCCATCATAAAATTTTGTTCAATTAACATTTTTGGATAATTTACCATTTAATCATAAAATATCATTTCTAAGGCTTCGTTTCGGTAACTTTCGATAAGGTCTTCGATGGTACTAATTTTTCAATTTTAATTTTATTAACGATCAGCGAATATTGATGATTAATGTTTGCTCATATTTTTTGGGAAATGATGGATTTGTTTGTTCCAAACATCTAAGGTCCTTCTTGCCATGCGTCGACAGCAGCATCGGCTTTGCCTCTAATTTGCTACCTGATGCTTTGTAATATTGCTCTGTAGATCGGTTTATTCTACATAATCTCGTATTCTTTTAAGAACTTCTCCACACTGTGTATCCACGAAATATATTTAGTAGGATTCCCACCCAATCTTTATAACTTTAGGAGTCTATCGATTTTTGCAAGGTCTTGCTCGTTTTTTGACACTACTAATCTTATAATATTCAGGATGATGAGGTTTCCGAGTTGCATCAATCAATGCTCGATTTTCTTTGAAAATTGATTGGCACAGATTCTCGCGCCATAATATTTCTGTTATGATATTTTGTTATGAAAACACGTATCTTGTTAATTTAATACTCTTAATTTTTTCAAACTAAACCCTAAAATGATCCCTAAACATGATCCGATCCGTTAGATTTTTTCAGGGTAGGTCAACATAAATATTGCGCTGTGCATAGGCTTGAAAGATCGGAAAAATTCCACCGGGAAGTACCCGAAACGGGTACCTCAGGTAGTTTCAGCAAAATTTCTAACATTTGACGCTATGTGAGTTTGCCATGAGTTTGCTTTATTAAAACCCTGAATTCGATTTTCATCGAACGTATATAGCGTTGGTTTCTACGTCTGCAAGGGGGACGAGAATTGTCAAATTCATTGCACCCACAACAACATTTTATTTTTATTAATATTTGATTACACAGTCTTTTTTACAACTTGAGAATTACAATTATTATAGAGTTCAGTTTTCAGAAACTTTACAACTAAGGTAATATTTATAAATGTTCAAATCTGTTATATAATACGATAATTAGGAAAAAATAATTGAAAAACCTAATATTTGAGACTTCCACTTATAAGTGAGTTAGTATTATGTCTGCAACTGAATTCAAAATGTGTATTTATGTGATTTAAGTGATCATTAATAGATGAAACATTAGATATGATATGGAGGCGCCGAGTTGAGAAATATCTAGGTTTACCGTGTATAATTTTTAAGCACTTATTTTGTATTATTTGTAATTTTTTGCGATGAGAATTGGCATAGAAACTCCAGGCCGGAAAACCATAAGTAATAGTAGATCGTATTACTGACGTATACAATAGTAGTTTACTCTTCTTAGATAGATATGATCTTCTATTGATTAGTGAATGAAGCATCTTAATTATTCGCTGTGATTTTTCTATAACCAAGTCTACATGATTTTTAAATGTTAATTTTTTATCGAGATTGATACCTAAATATTTTACGTATTCATTCCACTGAATAACTGAATCACTGAATTTTAATATATTATTATTACGTAGATATCTAGTTGCTCTTTTTCTCGTGAAAAATATGTTATTGTGTTTTTCACAGTTTAAGTTAATATGCCATTTTTGGCAGCAATCTAAAAGTGCGCCAATATTATGTTGAAGCGTATTAATAATAGTATCAGGACAGCTTGAAGATGTATATATTGCAGTATCATCTGCATATAATGCGTAATCTGAATCGGTTCTAAAAATAGATTGAATATCAGCAGTGAAAATGTTGTAGAATGTAGGAGACAGAACTGCGCCTTGTGGAACACCGCTAATTACACCTCGAGATGTTGATTTTTTATCATCAATAGATATAAAGAAGAAGCGGTTGCTAATAAAGCTTTCAATTATTTTAATAATATAGGCGGGGAAATTTAGAATTATTATTTTATATATTAAACCGTTATGCCAGACTCTATCAAATGCTTTTTCTATATCAAATAGAAGAAGCCCAGTAGAAATCTTATTGGATAAATTATTCCTGATAGTATTCGTTAGTCTATTTAATTGATGGATGGTAGTGTGTTCATCCCGAAATCCGAATTGTTCTTTTGGAAGAATATTATTTGATGCAATGAACTGATTTAATCTTTTAAGGATGGAACGCTCAAACAGTTTACCCAGAGAACTTAACAGACTGATGGGCCTGTAACTGTTGGGCTGCTCATATCCTTTCGAGATTTATGGACTGGTATTACACGGGCTATCTTCCATTTATTAGGAAAGTAGGAGAGCTTGTAACACGAATTGAAAAGTTGGGCCAAAAATAGTATGGCTTTACGAGGAAGATTTTTAATTAATCGATTGTTTAAGTTATCTGCCCCGGATGCTTTATTTGTTTTCAGTTTCCGGATATAATTTAGAAGTTTGCTGGGTTTTATTATCATCGAACCATTCAATTTATTAAAATCAGTCGAGAATTTATTATCAAAATAACTTTTAGTGTTACTTACAACACCACAATTAGTGATATTTTTTTGGTAAGCTTCAAAGTTATCGGCGAAGCAACTGCATTCCTCTTGGTTTGTGAGCATAGGTTTATCATTATGATAAAGTGTAGGTAAACGCCGTGTTCGTTTCCTCAGAATCTTGGATAGGCTCCACATCTTGTTAGTGTTATTATTCTTATTGATATCAGTTATGCACGTGAACTTTTTCCTAAATCTATCCTAAAAACAAAAACAAAAAATTAGGAATAGTTTAGGAAATATTTCACAAGCCTATATAGTAATGTGAATTTTTTCCTAAAACCGAAAATATGTCTAAGTATTAGTGATGCTATACGAAAATATATCAACAGCACGATCAAATAATTGATTCAATTTTGATCAATAAAAACATGTCAACGCAATTTTTTTCTTTATAACGGGTGATTTTTTAAGAGCTTGAGAACTTTTTTTTAAAAAAAAACGCATAAAATTTGCAAAATCTCATCGGTTTTTTATTTGAAACGTTAGATTGATCCATGACATTTACTTTTTGAAGATAATTTCATTTAAATGTTGACCGCGGCTGCGTCTTAGGTGGTCCATTCGGAAAGTCCAATTTTGGGCAACTTTTTCGAGCATTTCGGCCGGAATAGCCCGAATTTCTTCGGAAATGTTGTCTTCCAAAACTGGAATAGTTGCTGGCTTATTTCTGTAGACTTTAGACTTGACGTAGCCCCACAAAAAATAGTCTAAAGGCGTCAAATCGCATGATCTTGGTGGCCAACTTACCGGGCCATTTCTTGAGATGAATTGTTCTCCGAAGTTTTCCCTCAAAATGGCCATAGAATCGCGAGCTGTGTGGCATGTAGCGCAATCTTGTTGAAACCACATGTCAACTAAGTTCAGTTCTTCCATTTTTGGCAACAAAAAGTTTGTTAGCATCGAACGATAGCGATCGCCATTCACCGTAACGTTGCGTCCAACAGCATCTTTGAAAAAATACGGTCCAATGATTCCACCAGCGTACAAACCACACCAAACAGTGCATTTTTCGGGATGCATGGGCAGTTCTTGAACGGCTTCTGGTTGCTCTTCACTCCAAATGCGGCAATTTTGCTTATTTACGTAGCCATTCAACCAGAAATGAGCCTCATCGCTGAACAAAATTTGTCGATAAAAAAGCGGATTTTCTGCCAACTTTTCTAGGGCCCATTCACTGAAAATTCGACGTTGTGGCAGATCGTTCGGCTTCAGTTCTTGCAGGAGCTGTATTTTATACGGTTTTACACCAAGATCTTTGCGTAAAATCTTCCATGTCGTCGAATAACACAAACCCAATTGCTGCGAACGGCGACGAATCGACATTTCACGGTCTTCAGCAACACTCTCAGAAACAGACGCAATATTCTCTTCTGTACGCACTGTACGCATTCGTGTGGTTGGTTTAATGTCCAATAAAGTAAACTGAGTGCGAAACTTGGTCACAATCGCATTAATTGTTTGCTCACTTGGTCGATTATGTAGACCATAAATCGGACGTAAATCGCGAAACACTTTTCGAACCGAACACTGATTTTTGTAATATAATTCAATTATTTGCAAGCGTTGCTCGTTAGTAAGTCTATTCATTATGAAATGTCAAAGCATACTGAGCATCTTTCTCTTTGACACCTTGTCTGAAATCCCGCGTGATCTGTCAAATACTAATGCATGAAAATCCTAACCACAAAAAAATCACCCTTTATATTCTATCTTATTAATTTATTTTATACATACTAAGATATTATTAATATGAGCACCAAATAAATTCATTGTTTTTATGTTTGTATTTGAATTTCGAAAACCACAACAACTACTTTCTGGAGAATTGCTGAAAGTGGTTTATGGAGTAACAAAATCGTTTGCGATTGTATATTCGTTTCGACCAGAAATATTTTAAATAAATGAAAGTGACTACAATGAGATTTGCTGTACAGTCAAAATTATAACCTATTATTATTTTTGATGCAAAAACGACGTTAAATATCACAGTCATACCTTAAACGATTATTTATCGACTTGAGAGCGATCTATTGATACTTCGATACTTCGAGTACAAATACATTTGGAAGAAATTCCCTTGGCAATAACAGGGTCAAATGGTAAAAAACCACCCCATGTCATACATTGAATGGAAAAATTTCAATATATCCATTCCAGAAACCACTATCAGGTCTTGGCCATAAATAAGACTAATATTTTTAGATCATGTTTGGTCCATTAGAGATGCATACATAGTTTGAGGAAATTCTCTTGGCAATAACAATTTTTATATTTAATTCGTCTACGTCTTTATTGCTCTCTATCAAAATGGCTCGTTTGCTGAACTAAACATGGTTTTTGTGATTTGCACCAATATTCGGGAACACTTTCGTGATTAATTCTTCTTTAGAGGTTGTGAATGGATAAAAATTAGGTGGTAATGAAATGAAACCAGTCGAAACGTTAAACAGAATTCTTCCACTTCTAATGCCTGATAATTGCTTTGAAAACACTCGCCATTTTTTAAAGCGACTCGCATATGACGCGTACGTTCCAACTGAGCGAGTCGAACTCAACGCAATCATTATGAACTGCGCTTGGGAAAATCAAATTCGATTTGCTTCCAAACGCTGTCTACGTTCTTCATCCGTCTCAGTGACTCGACGATCAAGTAGTTGGCTTGCGTTCCATGTATGTCACCCAATATTTCGACGCCTCACTGGAGGCATTTTTGTCAAAGAAATAAACCGCGAACCAATATTAATTCAATGTTTGCAAAACACCAAATTGTAACTAACTTAAATAAATTTAAATTGATAAATTTTGATTGCACGAAAATATGACACCGATAACACACTGAACTATCGCATTCAATTTACTTATTTTTGACAAAATAGCAATATTCAAGGCAGAATTTTTGTTATTAAGAAATTATAACTATCAAACTGAACGTCGACGCCATCTTTGCCATTTTTAGATATATTGAAATTTTTTCATTCAACATATGACAAGGGGTGGTTTTCGGCACATTTGACCCTGTTATTGCCAAGAGAATTTCCTCAAACTGTGTGTGCATCTCGAATGGACCAAACATGATCTGAAAATTGGTAGAACAAACATAATTATGAATGCAAATCGATTTAATTTGTGTGTACAATTTATTTATTGGAGTTTTAAGTAAATTGTACCCCTAATTCCCCAATTGATTTTTTTGAAACTTTTTGCATATCTTAAACCTTCAAATCCAAAGATCTTTTGTGGCGGCAAAATCATGAGTTCTGATTTATTTAATTGATCTAAAAGTAATTTCAGTTCTTCAGGGACGTTTTAGTTTGAATCATAATTTTAAAATAAAATTGATAGTGTTAGTTTTTTATTATTTGATTATTTTAGATTTTTAAACAATGAGTTTTTTTTATTAAAGCTCTCGGTTGGTAATAATTATCACTAGCAATTTTGTAATCATTATATTCAATTATTTTGTTGAATGCTTTATTATAAGCAATAATTGAAAGATTCACTAATACTATCAAACGGTTTTAAATTTAGGAAAGTTTTAGGAAATTCTTCACCACCGTCTAAGATTCTTTGAAATCTAAGATTTCTAATATATGGGATTTCAGCCCTGATTTTTTCGTTTAATACTTTAACGATTGCTTTAAGGTACGTATTACGAATTCTTAGAAATTGCCGACGCCGCACGTTGCGTAATTTTATTAACATTTTAATTTGATCAGGGATAGTTAATGGGTGAGCATCTTTACTTTTATTAGTAAAGTTAGGAATGGCTAAGCCTTTGGCTTTAAATATAACGTTATAGAAAAATTCAATAAATTCATCTAATTGTTCCCGACATTGTATATTCGGAATTGATGACTTTGACGTTAGATCAATATTATTGTTGATATGATATCTAATCAAAGACCAATCACCTAGCTGGTAATTAGGTTTACTGAATGTTTTATTGATTTGAATATCACCATAATTCATTTCGAATAACACAGGAAAATGTTCCGAGCTAAGTTCATATTTAGTTTTCAAATCGGATATAATGCTGTTATTGTTTGTTAATAAAAAATCTAGTACAGAGCCGTATTTTGAATTAGGAGAAAAGTAAGTGGGTTCCGTAGGGCTTTCAATTACAAAATTATTATTAACTAATTCGTTATAAAGGGTGATTTTTTTGTGGTTAGGATTTTCATGCATTAGTATTTGACAGATCACGCGGGATTTCAGACAAGGTGTCAAAGAGAAAGATGCTCAGTATGCTTTGACATTTCATAATGAATAGACTTACTAGTCGAATTTTCAGTGAATGGGCCCTAGAAAAGTTGGCAGAAAATCCGCTTTTTTTATCGACAAATTTTGTTCAGCGATGAGGCTCATTTCTGGTTGAATGGCTACGTAAATAAGCAAAATTGCCGCATTTGGAGTGAAGAGCAACCAGAAGCCGTTCAAGAACTGCCCATGCATCCCGAAAAATGCACTGTTTGGTGTGGTTTGTACGCTGGTGGAATCATTGGACCGTATTTTTTCAAAGATGCTGTTGGACGCAACGTTACGGTGAATGGCGATCGCTATCGTTCGATGCTAACAAACTTTTTGTTGCCAAAAATGGAAGAACTGAACTTAGTTGACATGTGGTTTCAACAAGATGGCGCTACATGCCACACAGCTCGCGATTCTATGGCCATTTTGAGGGAAAACTTCGGAGAACAATTCATCTCAAGAAATGGCCCGGTAAGTTGGCCACCAAGATCATGCGATTTGACGCCTTTAGACTATTTTTTGTGGGGCTACGTCAAGTCTAAAGTCTACAGAAATAAGCCAGCAACTATTCCAGTTTTGGAAGACAACATTTCCGAAGAAATTCGGGCTATTCCGGCCGAAATGCTCGAAAAAGTTGCCCAAAATTGGACTTTCCGAATGGACCACCTAAGACGCAGCCGCGGTCAACATTTAAATGAAATTATCTTCAAAAAGTAAATGTCATGGACCAATCTAACGTTTCAAATAAAGAACCGATGAGATTTTGCAAATTTTATGCGTTTTTTTTTAAAAAAAAGTTCTCAAGCTCTTAAAAAATCACCCGTTATAAGACTATTCCGGCCCTATTACTTTTAAAGTTATTCCAAAGCCTATGTTTGGCATTAAAGTCGCCACAGATCAGATACGATGAGTTAGATTTAGTTAGTATTTGTATGTCACTAGCAAAATCTTTTAAGATCACATTAGAAGTTCCACCGGGGAAATAGGCAGCTACAATTACAACTTTACCAAATGGAGTAACAATAGTAATGGCCAAGGCTTCTATTATTTTTAAGTTAAGGGCAGGCAATAGAGTGTGATTAATCAATTTATTGACAATAATAGCTACTCCCCCATGTGGCGAACGTAATCTATCTAGTCTGTAAACCTTGAACTTAGGATGGTACACTACATTATCTGGTTTAAGCCAAGTTTCTGTCACTAAGGCAATGTGAATGTTATTATTAATAAGAAAGTCAAATGTTTCATCTATTTTGTTAGTTAAACTAGTAGCATTCCAAATACAACAATTTAGCCACTCCATCATTATTTAAGACTATGTAGATATTTAATTGACAGTCGGAAACATACCTCGAACTGTTCTGTTTTATTTGAACATTTTGACAAATTGCAGAGAATATCGCTTATAAGTGATTGGAGCTCCGATTCTGTAACAAATTACTATTGTTAGAATTACAAGTATTATTGTTATTAGAATTAATAAGATTGATATTATTATTAGACTTGGCTGGATGTGCTTGATTCCTGAGACGAAAATTGTTATCACTTCTGTTGCAAGTATTCACACTGTTATCAAAAATAAAATTCCATGTTGATTGTAGAGGAGTATATTTAGGTTTCGGAAGATCTGGAAACTCCTTTGAGTTGGTTAGGTTTGGATGTTGAGTCCTTCGTGTTTGTATATTATGTATTTTCCGGTTGATGAGAATATTCTCTTTGATTAATTGATATTGTTTTAATTTAGTACAATCTTTTGAACTGGACGGCACCACAATTAGCACATTTGTAATTAACCGGATCCAGATTACACTCACTTGTTAAATGGGTTGCACTGCATTTACCACACTTTAATTTTTTGTTGCAACGAGAAGAACCGTGCCCAAACATTTGACAACGGCGACCTTGAGTCGGTAGATTTGTATTATTAGAAGTGTGAAAAACGCACTGCTGTATGGTGAATATGTTTAATTTTATGCAGCATTTGCATTTTTACGTGATTATTTTTAAATTTAACCAGAAAGAATTTAAAAACTGTTTTGGCATCAGGTAATTTTTTATAGATTGTATGTATACTGATGATGTTATCTTGGTCGATACTGTGTTGATGTAGCCCAGTTTTTATATCATCATGGCTAAAGTCAGATGGTAATCCAGTGATGCACATCTTGAAAGGCCGATCAAAAACAGCTCTGTATGTGAAATGCTCAATGTTATTTGCTTTAAGTTGTTCTAGGATATTTTGATAATTATCATTTTCGTAAACAATAATTTTTATGCCAATGCTCATAATTTTTAACAAATATTCGGTAATATTCAATGAAACCAGCAACTGTTTAATATAACTTTGACCTTTTACAACAATAGGTGGTATATAAATTTTGTTATTTTTGTTATTATTCAACTTTGTTATATCATCGGTTCGATTATCGGCTGACAATGATAAACAATCAAAATGGTTGCCAGTTGAAATATTTGCTTGTGCATTTACAGTTTCTGTTTCCAAAACGATTTCATTGACCGTATTAGAAGATGCGGTAGCGTGCTTAACAGAAACGTTGGTATTATTGGGCATTGTACTTCCAGACGGAATTAATTGATTGTTTTGCTTAAGTAATTCGAGATTATTACATTTAGCTTGCTTAAGTGATTTTATTTTATTCAAATATGCGTTGGCGGTATCTCCGGCACCATTGTTTGTAGCAAGCGGCTTTTTTGCCGTTTTGGTTGACCAAACTAATCCGTTAAGTGTTCGCACAACAATATTATCACGATTTGATATCACTACACGACACTTTACTGACAAATTATTATTATTTCACTTTTTATTTTATCAATTATTTGTTATGTATTAACACAAATAAATGTAGAATTAGAATAACTTATCGTGTGTATCGCTACAACGAACAAATTGAACTGTCAAATTCATTGTTATGACAGTTTTAATTTCCCTTGCTTCATAGCAAACTTTGATTTACATTTTGTTCACTCACATGTCAGCTACATTGTTGCAAACCGCGAATATATCAAATTATTTTTTATCGAGTCGAAATTGCATGATCGATCTTATGCCGTGATGCGTCTTTCTGTCCACCTACCAAATCAACAAATAATTACATTCGAAGCAGGTAATGAAGATGAAGCGTTGCTGGCAGCACAAACTGGCCGAACGAAGCATGAGTCAGGGTTTCAGCTCAACTTCAATGATCAAAACGCAAGTCTTTTCCTATATACTGACATTCCCCACCATTACGTTTACGTACGCTCGAAATGGCAATTTCGCCAAAGAGGTGGAGATAATGTTGTTGCAAGAATATTGTTACGACTGTATGGTCGCAACGACGATTTTTGTGTTACTTTATTCACCCCGGTTGTTGTCTTCGTTTCGCCCATCTTCTCTTATGTTTTTATTCACCTCTGTGTTTGTCTGTGAACGCACCCGCGACGTTTTGTTTTGTTCCCCATCGTGTGGTGGCGCGGAGGTGAAGAGAAGACGAGAAAGAGAGAACAATGCGCATCGAGTGTGTGCAAAGTAAAACGTTTTGGAAAAAATGTTTTTTCTTATATGTCTCTCTTTTGTACCATACGAAAATTTGATATAAAGGAGAGACAGAGAAGAGAGATTAATTTCTTCTAAAACGTTTTACGAGTTGTGCGGTGCTCGAATTTTTTTTGTATGATGAGAGTCGAGTTTTGTGATTTTTGGTAGAAAGTCGAGTAGTGATTTTTTTATACAGTTTTTTTTTTTGTAAAGAGTCTGGTTTTGAATATATAAAAATAGTTTTTTGAATATCTAGATATAGACCTATATCGTTTTTTGGATATATATATATTTTTTTTGTTTGTTGAGAGAACATAACTTTAATAAACTTGTAAAATAAAATTGTTGTTTAAAAAAAAAAATATAAAGTTATATAAAGAATTATATGGTGAATAAAATATATATTTGTTTATAGTAAAAAAAAAAATAGAAATCAAAGTTCGTTTTTATTTGAAAAAAAATTTATCAAACTGGTGATTTTCGCATTATTTCCTGATAGTAATTTAACGGGACTAATGCGGTTGTGTGTACCGTTGCCGAAAGGTTAAAAAACCAATTTTTGTACAATTATCTAAAATAACCCAAAGCCTGATGCAAAATAAAACAAAGTGATTATGATTAATGTTCGATAATAGATAGAGACGGAGTTGAAATTTGTTTTTGGTAATTTGTGGAGTGACCTGGTCTTTACGTGCACTATATTTGCGACAGGTGGCGCAATTCCGACGGTCAAACATCGAACGGTTTTTGTCGAGGCAACGCTTAACGGTACCGGCGATTGACGGTTTTCAGGAAGCCAACGCCCAAATATCCGGCTATTGGAGAGTGGTTATCTGTGTGGAACACCGCAACGAGTTTCGGGTGGCCAGTTGAGGCCATTCGTTTTATATCGGTATCGGGGAAAGGCCCCGCAACGTAACGGGTTGCCAACCGGCACCTCGTTGTTATTGGTAACGGTGAAAGGCACCGCAACGGTCCGGGTGTGGCACATCACCTGTGGCATGACGGCCGCGCAAGGCCGCAACATTTTTTTTCTTTTATATATATAAGGTACAATTTTTTATTTATTTTATTTTTTTTTTTTTTTATTTGATTTTTATATATATATATTTAAAATTTTTTTATTATACTTTCGAAAAAATTTTGTAATCGAGCGCCGCACAGCGGGTGCACGCTCGGTACATATTGCTCTCTCTCTCTCTCTCATTCTCTCCTATCTTGGTGCGGGTGGAGGGGGAAGTATTTTCTCCTTTTTTTTGTCTGGTTTTTGTTTTTTTTTTCCTTTTAAAATGAATTATTAAGTTTTCGGTGCGGTGTGATGGGAGCGGAGACTCCCTCTGTGTCGGCATAGTGTTTGCGGTCCCTTGGTGCCCGCATCCAATTTCGTAAAAAGGGCTCGAGCTTGTTTGAGTTCGAATGGATACGCGCACCAAGGCAACTCTCTCTCTTTTATAATTATTTTTGTTCGTTCCTCAAGTTCCGGCGACGACGAATTTCGGCGGAACTCGGTTTTATTATTATTTGCGTTCCCCCTAACTTTCTGTATGATCACGGTGTAAGCCAGGAGCGTCATGCAAGCCTCAAACCCCACGACCTTAGCACTTCTCCCTGAGAACGTAGCCGGCAAAAATCACCGTGGAGGCCTCTGCATGCGCTTAGTGAAATCTGCAGGTTGGCAGTAGCCAGCCTGTAACAATATATACAGTAAGCTTGAGAGATGAGGAGCGTTTCTTCCTGCGGCTGCTTTTGCTACATTTTCGAGGTTCCACCAGCTTTGAATTTGTACGAACATCCAATGGTTTTATTTACAAAAACTTCAAAGAAGCTACAGTTGCACGGGGTCTGGTAAACGATGATGAATGGGATCACTGCTTAACAGAAACTAGCAGTCTTTCAAATACAAAGACAGCTTCAAGAGACTTTTGCTTATATTTGTTGCTTTTGTCAACCTTCAAAACCTCTTGATCTCTGGATGAAGTATGCAAATGACATGACTCTTGATTACAGCCGACACCATATTGAAAATGTAGTAAAAAATTGGGCTCTTCACGATATCAACATAATTCTTATACAGCACGGACTTTCTTGCGCAATGATCGGCTTACCAACTCCGAAGAAGCTGAATTATGAATTCAACTGATAAACAAAAAGCAGTGGATAATGAAATGTCCCCTGCCGAAGTTGAGAATTGAATATTTGGTTTGGGCGCGTAAGTGATCATGTGATCCCGAGCGCACGCTTCCCGTTTGAGATATGAATATTTGACTTGGTAAAATGAATGGCGTAAACGAATTTACTTAATTTTTGATAAAAGTGCATCAAATTTACATCTTAAAAAATCTTCTTAATCATTTCTTAACCAAAAATTAAATAAAATGTATTCACGTGACTGATTATTCAGTCACAGGTCAGCTAGTCTCGTTAAATGTAAAAGAGTGTTCACTAGGCCGTCTTGGCCGAACATTATAATCAATCAATCACAAAAATACCTTCGGCTGATAAATATCAGCAAGGAATGTCGGCTGAGGCATATTAATATTTGACATAACATATTATATTTTCAGTTGATATAGCAAAGGTACTAACTGCATTATCGATTTTTTTTTACTTCCTGCTAGAAACTATCCGCTTTAGAAATGTGTCAATTAATCTATATTCACATACAGTAGAATCAGTTCCGCTCGAAGTGTCGAAGATTTCACCACCAGCACGACTCTCCTCTCCGGTGAAAGCGTTCGAAGAGGAACAGTTTAGCAGTTCACAATTTATAAAACTTGTATAGCCAATTGTACATTCAATTTTATTATTTCGTATTGTGTATTTCAAAATAAAATTCATTCAAAAAAAATGTAATGCCTTTTTCTATATAAGCAAAAAAAAAAAATTGAAAAAAAGGAAAATTAAACAACGACAACAACAAAATAAAAATTTTCCGAATAAAAAAGAAAATTAATGATAAAATTCTATATTTTTATTTTATTTGTTTGACTGGATATATTTTATTAACATTTTGTGTATAAAAATAACGCCACAGGATTATTTAATTTTTTATTGTTAAAAATATTTTTAATTAATACTTCGTCCATATTATAATTTAAATTATAAATTTTTCAATAATTTTTCTTGTTTCCAGTTTCGTTCATTGAGGTTTGAAAAACACATGCCCATTGTGATAAGGCATTATAAATCGATCCCTAATTTCATCCAAACAAACGTAAAGTTGCACACGACCTAGCACGTGTTTGGCGCCTTTATATTATACGATGGCTAAGGACTAAAAACAAATTTGATTACACAACAAACAACGTGTGAGTGTAACCTACAATCCAATTCATAATATTTTTATATCGGGGTCGGTAAACAGTTAATTGAATCCACGCTCCTTTAAAAACATCCTTGATTGTGATCTTTCGTAGAATACACATGCATCGATTTGATTTTGTAATTGTGTTAACATAATAATAAAAAGGGATACAGTTAATAATTTAAACATCATGCAGTGAAAATAGGCTGTATAAAACGTAGAAAAAAATGTTTTTGGAATAATAAAAAAATGGAAAAAAAGGAATTAATTTTTTGAAGGACGACAATTCAGTAAAATGGAAAATTATACGTTTGGTAAATTTTTATTTGGTAATTATATATAAAGTTAAATGTCAAAATATTTGTGCACATTAAAAAGGACGAAACTACGAATTATGTACTTTGAATAAAATTGTAATGTGAGAAATATTTGCTGTGCGAGTTTAAGCAAAATAATATTTTTTTACGTAGCAGTGAATTGTGTAAGGGAAAACCGTCTAATTTGTTCGGGGCGTATTCCAAAAGGACCACGACTAAATTTCTTCGACAAAAGAAGCGCGAACATATGAAATTATGCATCGAAAACATCAGCTTCCAAGCGGAACTAGGAAACTCAAGGGACTGTTTTGCTAACGCCAGGAATCTCACTAAAGATTTCCACCCAAGAAGTACAGCCATCAAAGACGGGAATGGAGAGCTGAGAACAAACGTGGCCGATGTTCTCTCAGTATGGCAAACCTATTTTCAAAATCTGCTAAATCGGAATGACGAAGTGACCCCCGTTAGAGCAATAGCTCCGCCAGGTGAAGAGGTCTTTGTCGAATATCCCACAGTAGAGGAAGTAGACGCAGCTATTAGTCGATTGAAAAACGGCAAGGCACCCGGTCTCGATGGAAGCCCCGCAGAATTAATTAAACTCGGAGGCGCTACTCTTGCAACAAGTTTATACGATCTCGTCGTTTGTATTTGGGACCAAGAAGAGTTGCCGGAGAATTGGAAGACCGCGCTCATATGTCCGTTGCATAAAAAAGGTGACCGTCTTAAATGTGAAAACTTTCGTGGCATAGCTCTATTGAACACTGCTTACAAAGTGTTGGCTAATGTTGTACTTGCCAGACTCATCCCTTTCGCCGAAAACATCATTGGCGACTATCAATGTGGTTTTCGTCCCAACCGATCAACCACTGACCAGTGTTTCACCATGAGGATGATCATGGAAAAATGTTGGGAGTATAACATAACCATACATCAGCTATATATAGACTTCCGTCAGGCGTATGACAGTATAAACCGCGACATCCTATGGGCCGCGCTCATATGCCTGGGAATCCCAGAGAAACTCGTTTCTCTGTGTAAATTAACAACATCCGGGTCTGTATGTAGAATCGTAATTGAAGGATCTGTGTCAGACCCCTTTGAAATAACATCTGGTGTTCGACAGGGTGATGCACTCGCGCCTTTGCTGTTCAATCTGGCGCTTGAGTACGTAGTGAGGAAAAGCAACATCGAAACTTCGCGCTGTATATTTAATAAATCAGGCCAAATTCTTGGATATGCAGATGATATCGTGCTTCTTGGCCGAAGACCTAGCGATATCAAAGACAGTTTCATACCGCTCGATCGCTGCGCAAGAAGACTTGGTTTGGAGGTGAACAGCAGTAAAACCAAATATTTAGTAACACCTAGGAACATCTCTACGGCAAATCTCGGAATTGGCGACCACAACTTTGATAGCGTCGAAAACTTTAAATACCTCGGGTCAGTTATAACATCGTCGAATGATATGCAGGCAGAAATAAAAGCCCGAATCGCTGCCGGACAACGAGTTTTCTACGCCAAACCAAGACTATTGCGATCGAAACATCTATCGCAGTCGTGCAAGCTCGCACTATATAAAGCACTTATAAGACCTGTGCTGGCTTTCGGAAGCGAGAGCTGGACCATGACCTCTAACGATTGTAGATTATTATCTACCTTCGAAAGGAAGGTTGTCCGTTCAATCTTTGGTCCAATTAAAGTTGCGAACAACGAATATCGAATTCGTATGAATCACGAAATAAAGCAACTCCTCGGAGGCAGCGATATTATCGGATTCATCAAATCCAATCGAGTGAGATGGCTTGGCCACGTTACAAGGTCTCCACAACAACGGATAATAAATAAAGTGTTCCACCAACAACCAGCCGGAGTACGTCGTAGAGGAAGACCCCGACTACGCTGGCGCGACGACATCGAACAAGATCTACGAACATTAGGATGTCGAAACTGGAGGACGAGAGTGGTGGATCGAGATGGATGGAGGGCCTTAGTGCAGGCGGCGAAATCCCTTCATGGGATGTGAAAGCCAGAGAGAGAGAGAGAGTATTCCAAAAAGAAAATGTTTATTTCCGTGACGCGGTTGTCTTAACTTTATTCTAAACGTTACGAATGAAACCGCGCAAACATCATCAGATCATTTTCTTTCAAATTTATAAAACCCGAATATGCCCATGAGAAGGTTTTTAACTTCTGAAAAGAGCTTTTATCATCGGACGGTGGAAATTCAAGAAGAGGCAAAAAATTGCTTAGGAACAGACACTACTGCTGGAGGTAATGAATCTACACTTGTTCCGAATGGTAGAGGAAGAGGTCTAATATACTAACATCGAGTATCGGGAAACGAAGTTAAAAATAGAAAGACGATCGAAGCGTAACGGATTTAAAATCTCTGATATGAAGAATTAGAAGGCAGCAAAAAATGAAAGAGTGCCACGAATTTTATTTGTTTTAAATCATAGACATGGAGTAAAATGCTTTCCCAAATACTGTTTTTAATTTAAATGAAAGACTGTCAACAAGCCATTTACTCTAGAAATGGCAGCCAAAAAATCAAGCACTCTGGAACATCCCGTGGCTAAGTCTACTGTGAGGTAAGCAGCGATACGTGAAAACAATCCGGATATCGGAACACGAGTGTCTTTATTCCTCAATTGCTGGGATTTTACCTGTCTGACAGTACCATTATTACGAGTGGCACGAAGCTAACCGGCAGATTTCATCTTAACACGCAGAGATGTTTTGAGTCGTGAGGAAGATGAGACTTGCATGCTCCTCGCCTACACCGCGTAACAGGATAGAAACTAAAAAAACGGAAATTAAATTGAAATGCCACCAGAATCCGTCGACCGAAATTTGAGGAACGTATATAAATATAAAATTAACCGGGTGTGCCCCATGATGGGGAGGGGAAATGAATCCGAAAAAAATTAGTACTTCATTTTATGAGAAAGGAAAAACAGAGTAAGTGCCACAACAAAATAATAATTAAAAAACATCAAGGCCGATGGAACAAAATAAAACAGAATGCCGGGAATAGCCATACCCGAGGAAAAAGGAAGGAAAAGAAGAAATACCGACAGAAAAAAAAGAAAAAAGAAAATGAAAGGAACAGAAGGTAAAAAAAAGAAATAACATCAGAAAATGAACAACCAAAATGTTTAGAGGCGAAACCAATGTACCATTATGACGTGCACCACGACTGTTATTGAGGTTCGATCACAAATTTAATGAAAAATTAAGAATTTGAAAAATTGAAATAAAAATATGACTTTAAATAATAATATATAAAATAAGAAATAAAAAAATAAAAATAACAAGGCGGCGTCTTTCCGCCTTTGGTAATAAAAAATACCATTGGGCACCTTTCCGCCTTTGACCGACGATACCATTGGGCGTTGGCTCGCCGTAAACCGAAGAATTTGGCCGTCGAAAATGTTGGGCGTCCTCCTGCGTTGGGCCGAATATATTTTGAACGGCGTCTTCCCGCCTTTAAACGTAAATTTGGCCCTGATAATATAAATTAAATTGTTGGCACTGATGCACGAAAAATTGTTTGCAACCGTGGTTAAATTCGGTGCCCGTTAAGTACTGCAGCACTCGACGAAAATACGGTACCGTTGAACACTAGGCGCCCATTGTTTAATTTGTACATGCCTTAAAATTGGCGGCACCTGAAATAAAAGTTTACAGAACCCGTTGTTAAATTCGCTTTGATCACAGCCCAAAATATGCAGTGTCCGTTAAATTCTACTCAATTTTAACTACTTGCGTTGAGTTGGAGAGAGCTTGATGTGTCACTTCATCTATTATTTAATTTGCACACCAATTTAGCCAACTCGAGAACGTACGGCTATAGGATCGATTTAAGACCATCTGCACATTGCAAGCTCATGCCAGCCTATACTGGCCTAAAAATATGAGTCGGCCCATGTGATTTGCATACCGACAGGGGGTCATAGATGTGTTACATTTCACCACCGATCGAAATCTGTTGATGAAATTTCACTTTGTATCCCACCCCTATCGGGATTCGAACCCGCCACCTCGCGATCCAAACGTCAAAGCTTTAACCACTATGTCATTTGGGAAATATCGTTTCACTTCACAAATTATAGTTCAAATATAATTCTTACACATTTTAACCAACCTTTGCATATTAAACAAAATATTTGTCTCTTTTGCAATTTAAAAAAACTTGACCTTTTTCTATGCAATCTTATACTTGACTTATTTTTTGTCAAAATTCAAAACTAGGCTACTTTGTTTAATTCCAAAAGAAAAAAATTCTGGCACAAAACAAAAATCTAGAAGTATATTTTCGTTTTTCGTGCGCGTCACCCGGCTATCCTTTCACACCGCACTTCCATTCACACGCCAAAACGGAAACGTGCCACAAAATACTCTTCTATATTCTTACTGGTCACACACACGCACAAGGTGCACATTGGTCTCGCTCTCAAAACTATTCGACGTTTACGCTATACATTAGAAGTGGGTAGAACGTGAAACAGAAAATTTATTCCCATGCACAATTTGAGAAATAAATACAAGAAAAAAATTGCAGGTGAGCGCAACATTATGACCCTGAAGGGAGTCGTATCATGATTATTTACAAATGGTTGTGTGAGGTTGTCTCGAACACCACAAATAACTATAGTGGATGTCAACTAAACTTGGGTTCCCCGTCCTCCGGAGGATCCTAAAGTTGTATTAACCAATACTGGATTGATGATTAAGCAGTTGTATTCCGTGTTGATCGAGACCGTCACAACTTGTTGTTTTCAGTATCGAACCATACCTTCTTGATGTTTTAGTTTCTGGATTGAATATTTTTAATTTCTCAGCTTAAAACAACAAAACACACGTTTATCTGCAATTAAAAAATACATTTTGGGAATTTTTGGTTCTTATTTTTAGATCCCTGCTAGGAGCGGGGATCGAGTTAGAGATCTTCGATATAGAAGTACGAAGGTCAAAGTGATATTGCTGAATTTTTAAGGCCCATCTAGCTATCGAGAGATTTCGGCCTTACATATAGGGTAGTTACTTTCTTGTTATCACGGATCATGCTTCATTGATCTGGCTGAATAATATAAGGGACCCTAGTTGACGATTAGCTAGATGGGCCTTAAAAATTCAGCAATATCACTTTGATCTTCGTCACCGTAAAGGAAAATTTAACGTTATACCAGATGCGCTATCGAGGACTTGTTTGTGTGACGAAATCACCAATTTAACTATTGATAATGATCTCTGGTATAACAAATTGTATAAAAATGTCTCTAAAAGTCCTACTAAATTTCCTGATTACCGAATCGAAAAAAATAAGCTTTTTAAGAACTTTGGAAAATCGAATTGGAAATTGGTTGTACCGTTATCTGAGCAGGAAAATATACTTAGATTATGTCACGACGACCCTATGTCGTCTCACTTGGGTGTCTCAAAAACTGTTTACCGTGTACGGCAACATTATTTCTGGCCAAGTCTTCATAAAACTGTCAAAGATTACATAAGCAAATGTGATACATGTAAAGCAGTCAAAGACAGCCCTATATTAATATCCCCAATGGGTTCTCCAAAAATACCGTCTTCTCACTGGTCTGTGATATCTGTTGATTTTCTTGGGCCTCTGACCAGATCGAAGTTAGGAAACAGTGTTATTTTGATAGTTTTAGATGTAATGACCAAATTCGTATTGTTGTTTCCTTTGAGAAACTCTGAAACCAAGACTACTATTCGTGTATTGGAGCAGCAGGTGTTTCTGGTATTTGGTACACCTCGGACCTTAATTTCTGATAATGGACCTCAATTTTTGTCAAAATCATTTCAAGACTTTTTGCAACTAAACGGAGTAGTGCATTTTAAAAACGCAAGATACCACCCTCAAAATAATCCCGTCGAACGAGTAAATCGAGTAGTATTTTCTTCCATACGAGCGTACTTGAAACGAACAGCGCAGCACGAATCAACCGGATATACACCGTACTATTTAAATTTTGGTCGTTAGATAAGTCATTTTGCTTATTCAAAGCCAATGGCTAATAACAACAATAGTTCTGATATATCACCTATTCAATCAAGAGCAAGATATTTAAGGGAGGAATTCAGCAAAATTCGAGAAGTGGTGAAAGCAAATTTGCGTAAGTCTTATGATAAACATTCCCATCACTATAACCTAAGATCGAAATTCATTCAGTTTAAAGAAGGTGGCATTGTATGGAAGAGGAATTTCCAGCTTTCTGACGCACCACGTCAATTCATGGCAAAGTTGGCACCTAAATGGATTAAGTGTCGTGTTAAGCGTCAAATTGGGAGTAACGTTTATTTATTGGAAGATTTCTCTGCTAAAGAACTTGGAAATTTTCATACGAAAGATTTCAAGAGATAACCTATAATTAAATTTGCAATAATATCCAAGGAATGTAATATATTTTTTTTTTTGTTAATTTTATTTATTAAGTAAATTTTCTTTAAAAATTATTTTTCTTATTTATAAATTTGGTATGTTATAGCTATGGATATCTTCTTAAGATATCACGGAAACCAAAACCAAAAGTCATAAAGGAAAAGAAAAATGAAATACTTATTTTGGTTAGAACTTATAATCAGTCAGTTTAGTTTGATTTTCTCGGTTGAATTGTTGGAAACGCTGAATGTTAAATTGAATATTGTGTTGCACCATAAATTAATATCCTACAAGTTCCATCGGTTGTTATACATTTCTATGTAGGAAATTATTTTTTTTTTTTTGGTAAAGCCAAAACTTTTTATTATTGTTATTAAATTTTTTTTTTTCTTTAAGTTTGGAGAATGTAAAGAGGGCCAAGTAATAGTGCTGATTTTCTCAAACTTTTTAATATAATTTATTCAGAGTCTCTGATCAAGACTCGCTTAAAAATTTTCGTTAACTACCATTAGCCTTTACTTGATTTACGTAAAGTGACGTCCAAAAGTGGTAGATTGTGTTATTATTATATGGGGCCAATTAATAGCGCCCGGGGGTAAATTGGGAACCCCAGAAAAAATTATTTTTTATTTTGCCTGTTACGGAATGATTCAACACCATTCCGCAAATTTCATCTAAACACGCAGAGGCCTCTCTCACGGTGATTTTGCCGACTAGATCTCAGGGTTTTGGGTCGTGGGGAAACTGAGTTTAAATTAAAGACACAATAATCCGTCGAACGAAACTTGAGGAAACGAAATAAATTTAATAGTAACCGGGTGCGCCAACCCAAGAACGACCGGATCTCCCTGAGCGACAAGTACAATGTCTACTGAAGAAACCCCTCAAATGACCGATCGACCCCTAGAGACCAATGCCCACCCTCAACGAAGCAGCATAAGATGGTAGGGACGTTTCCTCAATAGATAACTCTTCATCCTGAGAGACCTCTAGCCAATCTGCCACAACTCACACTCCGATAGCTGGAGACTATCGGAGTGTCACGATGACACCGCGTAGATTTTACGATCGTCCCCGAATAGACGACATATATTATGGATTTGCTACTCCGACGCTGTGCATGTCCTGCCTAAGGGATGATGGGGAATGACAAGCCAAGCCTGCAAAATTTTAGTACTTCATTTTATTACAAAAAACGAAAATAAGTTTTTTTTTTAATAAAATGGCGAAAACATGAAAGAAATATACCAAGGCCACTGAGACGTAAAAAATAAAAAAATAAAATAAAACCAAATGCAGGAAACAAGTCGCCGTGCTGTATTTGCC
Organism: Nephrotoma appendiculata; assembly: GCA_947310385.1. NCBI lineage: Eukaryota > Metazoa > Arthropoda > Insecta > Diptera > Tipulidae > Nephrotoma > Nephrotoma appendiculata. The sequence continues at coordinate 289,182,889 of OX371223.1, forward strand.
GTAACTAATTTTTACAAGGGACCAGAGGCGAAAGGAGAGAAATAATGGAAGAAAAAATCGAAAAAAAATTTGCCGCCGAACGGAATTCGAAACCAGCGCGAAACCAACGCGCACCCCGGTCGAGCACACGACAACCCTAGTTCGGTGCTCGATCACAAATGATATGCAAATTAAAAAATTGAAAAACTAGATTTGGTCTAGATTTGGTTTTCATGTCGATTTTTGACCAAACAGATCGCCCCTTAATGATTTCAGTCTGATGCTGCGTACATGTCATGGTCATCGGAAATAAATAGCGTCATCTCGCTCCCGAGCTCAAAACCAATCAAATTTCGTGAAATGCTTCATGCCCCGCCTACTAGTTCCATACTCGAGTTGAATATATTTTTAGCCTTGTTGTTGTTTTAATTCATTCAGTACGATACCATGGTATTTTTTCCGAACTAGCTCCCGATGTCATGTACGTAGTCAAAAGACCACAAAATAAATTTCAAATCAAAATCCCTCCATGGGATGTGATAGCTAGAAAAAGAGAGAAAGCGGGCGAGAGAAGAAAATATTTTATGTGGTATTTCTAACCGGTAGACGTGATGCCGACAAACTATGATAAATTAAAATTAGCCCGCCCAATCTAAAATATAAATTCAAGTTTTCCAGTTTATCTGGTATTTGTAACCGGAGCTAGTTTAGCTTTGGGGGTTCTAATACTTAGAAATAAGATTTTTTGAATTTAAAAATTCCAAATATCACGTCCAAAACCACATTAGCTTTCCGTTTCAATTAACATAAACAAATAGCATGTTCGGCTTAGAACCCACATAGGACAGTTTAGAATCGCAAAATTCTCAATCCTGTATGTATGCCTACGAACATATATAAGCATCATTATCAATTCATATAGATTATAAAGACCATTAGATAACAAAGTTGCCATATAAATATTGTGCCCCGAAAAAAAAGGATACACCTTGATGAATAATTAAAACATCAAATACAAATATAGCTTTTCACGAGGACACTGTATACAACATTTCATTTCTGCTATAAAAATTAATTCATAATTTATCATCATAATTATGAGCATTTCAAAATAATTAATTATTACATTGAAATGAAAATGAAAAAGGACATCGGCAGTAAAAACTGAGGGCCATCTACTCCTTGCTAAAAAAAATGTTTAATTAAGAGTTAAAAATGTATGTTGTATACATCATTAGGATGTACAGCACAGAAGGTAGAATTATGGTGAAAATATTTTAATGGGAATATAGCTCGATTACACATAAACATTTTACCTTATTAAATATTCAAATTTAACAACATGGATAATATGTACACAACTTCCCCTTTACTGTCCTATGGGTAGCAAGAAGCACAATTATTTTTTTTTTTTGTAGATGATTTTTTTTATGTATTTCCTAAACCTGGTTTGCCCGAATTAAATGTGAAAGAAGATGCTATGTTTATCATAATATTAGATTCCAATTTTCATCCTTAATCTGAGTTCCGATTGAGATGACATAGTTCTATTCATAGTGACTAAACCAGAGCACCTCTAAATAAATTTCTCAAAATCATGACCCATTGCAGTCATTTCTTGATGTTCAAAATTATTAAACCTCACATTTTTTTATCAAAATCGTTCGAGCTGATTATTTTTAAGTAGGAACCTGTATCGCATATGAAAACCCGCTAAACAAATTTTCCCGAATTTAGAACTCATCATAATCGATACTCTGCACACGAATACCCATCTCACTAATTTTTCTTAAAATAGTTCGAGCCGAAACAACCTTAATGAATTTTTCCAAAATTAGAACTCATCGGAATGCATTCCTGGCATTAGAAAACCCTTATTATCCAATCTTATTACGCCAATGTCATCAAAACATTAGTTAAATAGCGAATGTAACAAATAAATATTGTTACTCATACAAACCAACATTTTCAAAAGGACACGATTAGTGCAACCAGATAATGACACAGAAGCAGAACCACAACCAAACATGGTGTATCATACCACAATAGACTCAATAAGAAGCAACAAAACGCAACATAGTATAAAATCACACTACATATAGCAACATCACGCAACATGGTACACAAAACACAACATGGTGTAATACATTAAGCAACATAGTGCAGCATCAAGTAACATGGTGGAATATGACGTTACATGATGCAACATCCCACAACATGGTACAACATTCTAAAACATGGTGCAATATAGTGCAACATAATGCAACATCTTGCAACATTTTCAAACAGCATGCAACACGGTGCAAAATGGTGCTACATCATATAACATGGTGTAACACGTGGAAACATTACGCAAGATGGCCAACATGACCGCCTGCCCCGTAAGGACACCTACATGAAATAGTGAGAAATCAGAATTCCGTATAATGGTTTCCTCGGATTCAAAACCATGGTCCCGCCAAATTTTATCGAAAACGTTCAAGCCAAGTAAAATGTTAAAAGAAGGCCTCAAGCCAAAATGGCCTAACATCACACAATATCCCGCAACAAGATGCAAGATCAAGCAACATGGTGCAATATGAAGCAACATAGCGCAACATCACGCCACACGAAGGCGTATCCGGGGAATCCTTAATGAATTATCAAGAAAACAAAAGTCCTAGTAATCGTTTCATTGCATTCTAAAACCCTGTCTCGCTAAATTTTGTAAAAATCTGACAAACCAAATAAAATGTTGAAAGAAGGTTCCAAGCCACTAAAGGCCCAAGCGTTTAGGGCCCCAAAATTTCTTCGCAATCAAGACTGATCACAGTCGGTTTTTTGTACCGAAAACGATCCTCCAGCATTTATTATAATAATTATGAAGCCGAAAAATATTAAAGCTGCACCGGACGACCCTGCGAACGGATTTTCCCGAAATAAACACGCATCGCAATTGAATCCTGAGACTCGAAAAGCCGCCACAACCAATTTTTATAAAAATCGTGCTACTCGGGCTAGTTGTCGGTTTCAAGCCAAAATGGCCCAACATCACACAACATCCCTCAACAAGATGCAACATCAAGCAACATTAAGCAACTTCAAGTAACATGTTGCGATATGACCAAATATGATGAAACATTACGCAACATGGTGCAATATGAAGCAACATCACGCCACATGAAGGCCTATCCGTAGAATCCTTAATGAATTATCCAGAAATCAAAATTTCTAGTAATCGTTTCCTTGCATTCTAAAACCCTAGTCCGCTAAATTTTGTCAAAATCGTTCAAACCAAATAAAACGTTGAAAGAATGCTCCGCAAGCCAGTAGAGGGCCAAGCATTTAGGGCCCCGAAATTGAGACTCATTGCAGTTTGTTTTTGGTACCGTAAACGATCCTCCAAAATCAAATTAACACACATCGTAATTGACTCCTGAGACTCGAAAACCCTCCACAACCATTTTTTTTTTGTTAAATCGTGCTACCAGAAAAAAAATCACAATCGAAGGCAACATTTTGCTTGTAGGGAGGAAGACCCCTAATACATTTCCCTCGATTCCTTTTATTGCTATGGAACTTCAGCTTCTTGTTAGGCGATAAATAATAGGCGTATCCCAGAGTTTACCGTCTCTAATTCATTTTCCATAGCCATTAGTCCAAGAAAATTGTGGATGTGTTAGCTCTTCAGGAAGAACCTCTCCAAATCGCTAGCCTTCTAGTCATATATTGGACCATGGCGCAGGTTTTGAAATCTATTGTTCGTTAGATCTCAGATTATCAGGGAGCTTGGGCCTATTGGATTGTAAATATTTTAGTAATTTTTTCTGTAGAACCAGATTTTCGGAAATCATCAAACTAGAGACAGAGCTTACACGAAAAAATGGTTCCTCCGAGTGGACTGAAATCCAGCAATTTGTACTAGAGATTCTTAAAAAGAAGCTCTCAATGTTGTAAAAATCGTTGATAGTTTCGGTAGTTATGGACTGAAACTCTCTTCAGATGGCCGAAACAAAAAAGATTAGGGAAGGGAACCAACATGTGCGTTATGCTGGACTTCTACCGACTAAAAGCTCCTTCCTCTTCGCCTCACAGTAACCAAAATTACAGACTATTTCAACAATTGCATCACGTTTAACTGATTTGTCTGTTCAGCTTAAGTTTCTCATTTCCACGTCTGATATTTGGCAAACATCTTTGGAATGATGTTTCTTGATGTAAGTTATGCTTGGGTGTGTCCTTTTCTTTACCATAATGACAATTAGGCGCCTCCTTGGTGACAGTTGGTTTCTCCCTGCTTTGTCCACTGTTTGATGCTTGGAATAAGCTGGCTTGTCCCTGAAACGGTATCCGAGTTCTTCCATCATGCTGATTTCTCCGGATGAAAAAAAATGTAGCGTGAATAAGATCATCTGCCTAGCCTGCTGTTACAACTGCTTGGCATTTTTCCACGCAACTTAATACGATGGGTATTCAGCCATCTAGAAATCACCGCCATGGAGGCTTCTGCTATCTCCACTAGCTGTAGTTCGTATCTCGATCAGTGACAGACCATCAGCCTAACTTACCCTGTTAGCGCTTTCAGGCAGGGTAATTCGAACAACACCATCATACAGAATATTCCAGATGTCGACCCCAAGAGCGAGTCTTGGGATATTGAAACGACGCAACGTGATGCAACGCTTGTTTGTTGTACTTGAATACACACACACCCTGATTAAAAAAACAAAAAACCCTTCAGCTAGAAACGCCTCTTATCGAACTCGAAGTAATAAGAATCCTTCGTCGATATATGCGTGCCAGATTGTAAGATAAATTGACCGATATAACTGTTGCCAGCGTAGAAGAATTGTTTAGGAAATGCACTGCGCATGAGGATACGTGGGCCAGGACACCAGGACAGGTTTTGTAACTGAGCTTATGTGCCATCAACGCAAATCGCTGCATTCGTTATCTACCTCCGAACAGGTTTGGCAACCAATGTCGACCAATGTCACAGCCATGCCATTTGGCTTGTGCAACTCACCTCAGACCATGTGCAGATTAATGCATCGGGTAATACCCCACGAGCTGCAGCACCGAATATTCGTTTATTTAGACGACTTCCTGGTCACAAGTGAGAGCTTTGACGAACATACTGATTTGCTAAATTTAGTTGCGGGTTTACTAAAAGATGCGAATTTGACCATCAACATTGAGAAAAGCAAATTTATCTTAAAAGAAATAAAATACTTAGGCTATATCGTAGCTGATGGCATCACATGATAGTACAAAGTACTCACCATATTTGCTGACATTTGGACAACACTATATAAGTCACGGTTCCCAACATAAAATTTTACGACAGCTTCACTCACTCAACGACAGAAACAAAGATGTATATAATACCGAGAAATTATCTCTCGTTCAACAAGATGTATTAAAACATCTACGTAACGCGTACCAACAGTCTTATAAACGCTACAACCTAAGATCTCGCCCCCACTCTTATAAAGTTGGGCAAACCGTTTATGTCAGAAATTATGTGCAGAGTGATGTTCTTAATAAAGTATCCGTCAAACTTTGCAAAAAATTCAAAAAAGCTATCATAAATGTATAGGAAATGTTGAAAATTGCAATTCGTAAATGTATAGGAAATGTTGCATTTGAACTCCGACCATCTAATTAGTCGATCTCTCATATCACCAGTTCATACCAATTACGCTTGTTACGATTAAGCCCGGTTTTTGAGAACATCTCAAGGTATAGGTCGTCCCCACGATTTGAAACGACGCAAGGTGATGCAACGCTTGCTTGTCGTCCCATGATTGAAAGGTTTAACTCCCCTGACATGGCTGTACTTGAATAGACACACACACCCTGATTAAAAAAAAACCAAAAAAAATAAATAAATAAAACGCGGGAAAAGTACTGGAAGATTTTTGGGTATAAAAATAAAATTTCGGAAGCACGGATAGAAAAGAGAGTTAGTTAATGTTAGTTGATGAGTCGGTTCAGAGTTTAAAATCGCGACTCACATTATTTTTTTTTTCAGATCAGATGGATGCAGCGTAGGATAACGGCCGCAACGATTTCAAGTAACATTTTTATTAATCACTTTTATAATAGTATATATTTATAGTTTTTTTATTGTTATATAACTTTCGGTGGTAGTTTCTTAATTGATAGTAATTTATTTTCCATTTAATATTCTTTTTCATTGAATCAATGACGTCATTTAACATTTAATATTTTTCTATTTAATTATGTTTTTCACATTTTTAATTTGCTTTATATAAATAAAATATGTTTTATATGAATCCACTCGAAAACAATCTGTATTCTTATTCTTAAATTTTCTAATGGCAATTTAATTCACTTGTCGTGTGTTGTTTCGCTAAGTTGATTTTAATTACAGCATGAGAAGTTAAGAGCTTTATTTAGGATGAGGTAGGTGTGTTCACAAGCAATTTCTCGGTAAGTTGATCCATGCCTTTCCATTCCTTTCCTTATTTTCCCTTCTTCTAAGTGGTCCAAGCGAGCTTGCAGTCAACTCCAGCACCGCCCACCCCTCCCTGAGTCTTAGTCGGTTAACTGCGACCACGCTGGAGCTGTGATTGCGGGAATACAACTTTCCAGTAATGGCAGATGTTATTTCTGGAAGCAATTTACATCTGCAACCCACTCAGGTCTAACCAAACCGTTACAATATACCGCTCGTGATAGGTTTCCTAAGATATTGGCTCACCTGCAGGTCATTTGACTTGTGCTCGATTAATTCTCAGAATGCACTACTAAATCTGTTCCGTATATCAACAGTGATTACTACTAAGATGTACCGCGTATATCGCAATCCTTCAGTTGCTGAATCCTCGTGACTTCTGCTATAGTGGCTATCGTGGAATGCACTATTCGAAATCCTAAACTACTGATTTACAGCGAAACAACCTGCTCTTTTAATCTCGCAGAACAATCTGCCTAGCAATAGTTCTTCAAAAATTTGTCCCGCAAGTGTTCATAGGCAAAACACTATACCAGACTAGTTAAGCCAGTTGTATGTTGGAGGGTAATTTCCCGCTCCGCACCAATTGCTCTTCGGCTTCGAACCGTAGAACTTAAATGAAGATAAACGTACAGTGGTATTAGGTTCTGATCAGCTAATTGGCTGGCGTGGCCCTGTGCCTTATCTGTTAGTGTTAAGAAAAGAAACCTGTCGTACTTGTATGGTAGTTAGGACGTTTCCCGTAGGTCGTAACCGTATATAGAAAACATGATGTTCCTGATGTTAAAAGAAGAGGAGTGTTTGCCGAAGACAGGATTGATCAAATATATATTTTTTTAGTTAATACACTAAATCCCCAGGGGGTCCTTAAAAAGTTTGCCAGGGGTCGCCAAAATTTTCCTTCAAAATATAATAAAAAAAAAATTGATTTATAACTGAATATCGTATTGAAAAGTGAAATAAGTAAAATAAAGTTTTCTTATTTTTATTTTTTTTTATTTTTCTTATTTCTTCCTAAATACAACTTTGTTAGTACAAAAGAAATAAATGGAAATATGCGGACCGTAATTCCAAATTTTGAAGAATGAAAATTAAAATATGTGTGTGTTTGTAACATTAAAACTCAAGAACTGCTGCACCGATTTTGATAATAATTTGTGTATATGTTCTATGAGTGATGAGAAGTGTTTTTAGTTGAAAATGGTTCACAGGAAGTTGCAGCTTCCATAGGATCATTTTCGATCGATAAACTCAAGAGCTACTGTACCGATTTCAATAAAAATGTACATATATATTCTATGGGTCGTGAGGAGTGGCGCTTCCATAGAAGCTTTTTCGTTTTTTGCAATTATATTGAAAGTTGTATCATTTACAAGAGAAACTACTAAGAACAAAAGATTCTTAATTAATTTTGCAACGATACAGGTCCAAATCAGGTTTTCAAAATTTATGCGGAAACGACGATTTTTGACAAGAAACTGTTTTTCAACAAAAATTCGGCCCGTGACTTTAGTTTTCTCCAAAGAGGTCCTTTTCGTGGTTTTCGGTTTTCGAATGCTAATCAGGAATATGGCATCTGTTCTAAGATCCCAGATGGAGAAATTTTTTTTGTGCGAGGCGAGATGGGGCGGTGTCTATAGTACCTATACCAATATCTACACCTATAATGCTGAGATAAGTCTCATTTTTCGGGTTTCCGGGGTATTGATTACGTTACTGACTTGTTTTTTGCAAGTCGTGATGAAAGGAGAGGGCGTTCGTGTGGTTTTGGTACTATCTACGGCGATAATACCGATATGGGTATCCTTTTTGGGGTTTTCGCGGTACTAATTAAGTTACCGACTTTTGTTTTTCTGAATTCGAGATGGGAAGCGACGTCCTTTTGGGTGCTCACCTATACTATCAACGCCAATGTGGGTGTCAATTTTGGAGATACTGATTACTTTACTCACCTTTGGTTTTTCACAAAGTGTGGTGGAGTTCAGAAAAGGGTTTATATAAAATTAGTCTCATGCTGGAATTTAAGGCGTACATCCCATGGATCAAGCAGTCCCTTCTTATAAGTCTCCATGCCATTCATCCAATCGAGTTCTAAAATAGCATAGGTACAGTAAACGCTCGATTTAACGGACCCCGATTTAACGGACGCTCGATTTAACGGACGCTCGATTTAACGAACGCTCGATTTAACAGACGATTTTTGGAAGAAATTCTGGAATTGATCATTTGGGATGGAACTCGATCAATTCTTAACTGACTATGATGGGATTGGGTATGTTGGATGGAAATGGGATTATTAAACGATTTTTGGAAGAAGTTCTGGAATATGGCCATCTGGGGCGGAACTCGTTCAATTCTTAACCGATTATGATGGGATTGGGTATGCTGGACGGAAATGGGATTATTCAATGATTTTCGGAAGAAGTTCTGGAATATGGCCATCTGGGACGGAACTCATTCAATTCTTAACCGATTATGATGGGATTGGGGATGTTGGATGGAAATGGGATTTGAACGATTTTTGGAAGAAGTTCTGGAATATGGCCACCTGGGACGGAACTCGACCAATTCTTAACTGATTATGATGGGATTGGGTATGTTGGATGGAAATGGGATTATTTAATGATTTTTGGAAGAAGTTCTGGAATATGGCCACCTGGGACGGAACTCGACCAATTCTTAACTGATTATGATGGGATTGGGTATGTTGGATGGAAATGGGATTATTGAATGACTTTTGGTAGAAGTTCTGGAATATGGTCATCTAGGACGGAACTCGACCAATTCTTAACTGATTATGATGGGATTGGGTATGTTGGTAGGAAATGGGATTATTGAACGATTTTTGGAAGAAGTTCTGGAATATGGCCACCTAGGACTGGACTCGGTCATTTCTTAACCGATTATGATGGGAATGGGTATGTCGTATGGAAAAGGAACTCTGTTTAAGAAACTCTGGAATATCGCCACGAAATTCGGTAATTTAAACTAGGGCGGAACACGATAGTAATCAGCCGTTTTTCTTACAGCAAGAGTTTTGTGATGCGAACATGTTTCTGGTAAAGCAGGATACCTTAACATATATCACAAGTATGCACCCCACTCATGGGATTAGTGGGTTGAGCGGTAGGTCAACTACTTACTCTCACAAAAAATCATGTTATGAAACCTACACAAAGGGCTCGGATAAATTTATATTATTCTTATCAACAACGACCTCGAAAACTATTAACGGGAACATGGAATATGATGTCTTCTAAGATCATGAGATCTTCAGAAACTTAAGAACCAAGCGACAATTTACATTTATGTGATACTTGCAATACAAGAGCGCATAATCCAATGGCCATATTCCAGAACTTTTTCCAAAAATTATTATTTGATAATCTCATTTCATCCACAATGCCCAATTTCTGTCCTAGAAGGTCATATTCCAGAACTTTTTCCAAAATACATTTGAGAATCCCGTTTCCATCCAACAAACCCAATCCCATCATAATCGGTTAAGAATTGATCGAGTTCCGTCCAAGATGACCATATTCCAGATATTCTTCCAAAAATCATTAAATAATCCCATTTGCATCCAACATACCCAATCCCATCATTATCGGTTAAGAATTGAATGAGTTCCGTCCCAGATGGCCATATTCCAGAACTTCTTTCAAAAATCATTTAATAATTCCATATCCATCTAACATACCCAATCCCATCATAATCGGTTAAGAATTGAACGAGTTCCGTCCCAGATGGCCATATTCCCGAACTTCTTCCGAAAATCATTTAATAATCCCATTTCCATCCAGCATACTCAATCCCATCATAATCGGTTAAGAATTGAACGAGTTCCGCCCTAGATGGCCATATTCCAGAACTTCTTCCAAAAATCGTTCAATAATCCCATTTCCGTCCAGGGAGTCAATTCGCGTTGCGTGAAATAATGAATATGAAAAGTTTTTTTAATTGGCAATCTAGTAGTTTGAATTATTCGCATGTAGTTTTAAATTTTACTGTGTGAAATCAAAATTTATTATGGGGAATGCAAAACCTACTCGATTGCTAATGAAAAAAACTTTTCATTTTCAATATTTCACGGAACACGAATTGACGCCCAGCATACCCAATCCCATCATAATCAGTTAAGAATTGGTCGAGTTCCGCCCCAGATGGCCATATTCCAGAACTTCTATTTCAATCCAACATACCCAATCCCATCATAATCGGTTAAGAAACTACTGACTTCCGTCTCAGATGGCCATATTCCAGAACTTCTTCCAAAAACTGTTTATGAATCTCATTACCATCCAACAAACAAAATCCCATCATAATCGGTTAAGAGATAAACGAGTTTTGTCCTAGGTGACCATATTCCAGAACAAGTGCAAAATCTTTAGTTGATTAAATTTAAAAAATTTCCATTCGGATTTAACATACATTCGGATTTAACAGACGCCCCCAATTAGTCCGTTAAATCGAGCGTTTACTGTATTTTATATCAAAATGAGCAGGTTTTCGAAATATTTTTAATGGGGCCCCCGGGCCTAAGTGCTCCAAAATAATTTTTTCCCAAAAAAGTCTGATTTTTCCGAAAGGGTGTTTCAGCCACTCTCACCCTATCGACATGAAATTTTTAGCATGTATAAGTTGTATGTACAGGATGGGAAAAACGATTATATGAAATTAGTAACATGCTCGAATCCGAGAGGTCCGTCTCCTGGATAAAGGAATCCTCCTAATTTTCCACCCCATTTATCCAACCTGATCCAAACTTTTCATAGGGGATTTATATTTAAATGAACAGGTTTTCTAATATTTATGAAGGGGTAGGCCCTGAATCGCCTGAAATGTGTTGTTCGATTTATAATCATACCAACTATCAATATTCGTTATAATATTTGTTATATCAATAATCGTTGCAATTATATTCAGAACCGTACCAAGTTAAAACAGATTTTATTTTGATTAAATTTAGAAATTTATTCTGTTTACTAAAACAGAAAATTGATTAAATCTGGATTTTGTTATGGAAATAATACCAGCTTTTGTTTATCAAAATTTTGTTTACTAGCTATAGCAAAAATCAAAATAACAACCTGTTCCAACCGCAGTCATCCAAAATAACGAAAAACTTATTTTATTGAAAAAGTAATTTTTTATTAGTTTTTAAATCAAATTAAAGTATTGATGGGCTCGAAGTCGCCCAAAGCATTGCCGTAGCTGTCAAATCAATTATGTTTGCCAAACGAAATAACAGGGCATCACGAACTTCACTGCCGGTTTATACGACGGATAACAGACAAGCAACGGGAAACCAGACAATGGATAATTTGTGCAATCAATACCCGAAGTGCCTTCAAATTCTAATTTAAAACACAATGAATATGCTGCGCAATAGGAAATGTGAAATTCCAATCGAAACATTCCTTGGTAAATATGTATAGGCAAGTGCAATTAGTGTTTCCAAATGTCATTGTCCGATGCAACAAATATTGTGCGCAAGAAATACATGCCAACATTCAAGGAATTTGCAACGGCAAATGTATGGGTCTCATACGAAACGACACATTTCACAACAGGATGTGCTAAAACAGGATGTCACAAAACAGGATATCACAAAACAGTACATGATACGAAACAGGACCGATTAAAACAGTACAACACAAAACAGTACATGGTACACTAAAGTACATGGTACGGAAGAGTACATCGCAAAACAGTACATATTAAAAGAGAACACCACAAAATAGTTAATAGTCAATTTTATTTTACGGTTTTAATAACTAGCTGTGTGGGTACGGAAAAGTACCATGTCAAAAATTTATTTTTGTATGTTTTTTGAACCAACATACACATTTGTGCATTCCTTTCAAACTTATTTTCTCCCGAAAAAACACTATAACTATACACACAATTGTGTTGGTTGTACTTCAAATCAAGCGATATTTTTTATCAAAAACGCCATTACATACTATGGTTTTTTACTCACACATTTGTGTGGTTTGGACTGAAATTGAGTCATTTTTTTTTTGGTTAAAAAAGGGATATATTTATTTATATATTTACTTAAATTTTTGATCTATTTTGCAACGATCAAGTATTAGCGATTTAAATAAAAATAATGTTATATCCCGACAAACAAAAATGAACCACAAACGAATAGACAGTTTCATGTCGGTTAAATGTAGGTTGTAAAAAAACCAAATTATAACGCTAAAAATACTGTATTGCAGTGCTGCTCTGATCTAAAACAAAAACAAAAATAAATTTAAAAACCAAGAAACCATTTACAGTGCAATATTAAGCCTTTATTCCACAATGAAACATATTTTTTCAGTAAAAAATACTGGGAAACCGAAAAGAAGAGAGTATTCATATTAAAATTACGTTAGAGTGATAAAGACAAACAAATGTTGCCATAAAAAGTATTGAGTTTCATACTTTTTATGGCAACATTTTCCCCGCTTACCGCCAGTAAATTTTACTGAAATTTTTTTTTGTTTCGTTTTGGTACGTGGCGAAATTATATTTTTATCTCGCCCCTTTTTTACTGAAAAAATATGATTGATTGTGGAATAAAGGCTTTAGTTTTTAAACGTTGGTGAAAGAAACATGTAAAATCGGGAGCGCCCTTGCACTCTAGCAGTTTACAAACTAGATGCAGTGCGATAGGTGTATACGTATTGTAGTGTTATATATTATTAAATTCGTCAGTGTTTGTTATATACAAAATTAACTTTGTGTTGCTTAAATTTTCTGTAAATAAGATTTTTTGTAAATAAGTACTTATTTTTAACTTGCATGTTTTAATTTAAATAAAAACCTATTATTTAATTTGCGGTGGTGCGTATTAAAATTAATGAAAATTTGAAATGATGTAATGATACATATTTTTATCTATTTTGTGTGTTACAATATAATTTGTCACTGAATTATTTTTTAACTTCAGTTTTGTTTTCGCGATGCATACTAATTTTAAATTTCAAGTATTTTGTACGTACATGTATTATTGAGGGGAATCCCATATTTATATTTCAATTCGTTTTGCATATTATACGCGTATTCTGTTAAAATAGAACAAACCTATATTTTAATACATGATGTTTATTGATGGTCAGTTTAAGTGTGTGACACAAAAATCAACTTTTTTTTTAGATTTTTCTTAATAATCCTTAATGGTTCTTATAATTAGCTTGGCTAAACTTTATTATCAGTAATTTTCGACTGCAGCGCCGCTTTGTTTTTAGAGTAAAATTTTATATAATTGAACTTTCAACTATTTTTCTAAATTTTTTTGTTGAGTTTTTTAATTTTTATTGTGTTTTTGATTAATTCCTCCTTCACCAGAATATACCACTCAAAAGCACGTGGTGGTGGTTATGATTGATCGGTAATATACTTAATTTTTGTGAATTAAATATTCCTGGGCTAAACGTCATTCGCTAAAGGTAAATATTATATTACGATTGTAAAATTAAAAATCTTTGCTGTAATATTTCAACATATCACTTTCTTGTTTTTTACAGTCCAATATTTTGGAACTATTCAGGAATATATTTAATTATTAAAATAATGACAATGTTATCACAATGGACAACGCCAAAGCAGAGTGTTCAAGAATTTTTAAAAAGAGCGAGTTTCCGTTCTACAAATAAATTAAAACAAATAAAATAAACCTTATTAAAACATTATATCAGAAAATAATTTTCTTATCATTACATTCAAAGAGCTAAGGAATGAAATTAAAAGAATAGAAAATGATTTTTCATTTAATTGGGCTTGAAATTGTACAATGTAAGCATAATTTAAATTTTGGTCGATGTTTGTTAACTGGATGAAGTTCGGCCAGTGGCACTATTCTGGTTATTTCCAGGGACTTGGGGGAACAATTTCATTATATTTTACTGTAAATAAATTTTATTCTGGCATACTAAGAATAAAAGTTAGGAGTAGTTTTATGTGAAACAAATGACAAAGTTTATGTGGAAAATAAATTCCCAAAGATGAAAATTTATAATGACCGAAAAAATCTATTTACAGCAAAATCTGACAAAATTGTTTCCCAAATTCTCTAGAAATGATCAGAAAGGAGTCACTTTCCTAGTCACTTTCCTAGGAGTCACTTTCGTCTTTCCTAGTTAACAACGACTAAAATCTAAATAATGCCTAACATTTGACTATAAATAAACTATAAAATAACCGACTCATTCAGTTAACAAGCACCGCATAGAGTCGGAATTATGTCTAACATTTATTGGGGGAAAAAACTATTAACCAACCGATGGGTTTTCGTTGAGACAACAAGTAATTTGTTACATCCGACTTCTGCCTAACACTTCACTGACACAAAACCACAAAATAACCGGTCGGTCAATGTTCAGTTAACTAGTACCACACAGAGTCTAACTTTTGCCTTACATTTGACTAACAGAAAACTGCAAAATAACTGATCGGTATTTTCTCGGTTAACAAGCATGGCCCAAGGTCTGACAAATCGTGGTTATTTTAGTGTACTTGAGGAAATGATTGCCCGACCAAAAACTACTCGGTACCTCAGTCCCTTATCGGTTAATTTACATTACTAAAATTGTGAATTGTTTTCCGGATATATTGTTAGGTGAAGCGATATTTTATTATAACTTAAAGCAATTATAATTCTATATAGTATACTGTCTAATTACTCTAGGTGAAGGCAAATATCCACTTGATAATATCCTAATTACTAAACGTATTCAATAAAAAAAATTTAACAAATCAAGCTGAAAAACCATGTACTGTTTTGTGATGTACTGTTTTTATCGGTCCTGTTCCGTACCATGTACTGTTTTGTGATGTCCTGTTTTATTACATCCTGTTTTGAAATGTGCCATAGTGAGCGGCTTCGCAAATTTATCACTACTACCACTGCCGAACGAAAATTACAAATTTGTTCAAATCTATTTCAACCTAGAAATTGTCGTACTTTATAAACGTTATTCGATCAACACAAAGAATTAATTCGATTGGTTAGAATTATCTTTGAACCAATGGCAGCTGATGACTACGAAGCTGTAGTTAGAGAAGACAAATCACTTGATATGTTTGCAAAGACACTTTTATACTCTAAAATGCCAAGTGTAGTAAACACATGGAATGCATCAGCGAAAATGTTTCAACGTCACAAACAAGGTAAAGCAGTTGATTGATATCCCAATTTATATTCAAACGGCGTGTTAGACCGTGCGTACACACCCACACTGTATAATAAACGCACGTGAACCGACGCCTTACCAAGAATTGGGAACTCTTAATGGTCAAGTGTGTGCTACTTATCATGAATTAGCTTGATGAGAATTATATCTTCTTGAAAACGATGCATACTGGGCCACTTCTCAACCACAGCAAATACGATTCCCAACCAATCGTGATTGCCTCATTTTACACGTTTGAGTAAGCACTGATTCAATTCAGAATGACTGAGCCGAGTGGATCTGCAAACGACATTTTCGATTGTGATTTGCAACAAGAAAGATATTTTCATGTCAAAGAATTGGATACATTTCTTCAAACTAATCTACAGAACTTAATCTCAGAACAACGCTTACCGTATTTTAGCGTATTTTAGAATTATGCATGTTATTACAAGCCAAAGTGACAGATTGTATTTCCTAGATGCGCCCGGAGTCACAAGCACTACTTTTCTCATTTCGTTTATTTTGGCAACTACACGATCACGAAACGATATTGCACTGTCAATCGCGTCTTCTAGAAGTTACTTTTTTGGATAGGGATACAACCGTTTTAACATTGAAAATTGGCGGCTTTTATTCTTCTCTGATTTATTTATCTACCACGACTTTGCTACCGTAGCAGATTTTTAGTGAAAAATATGATGAACAATATCGTCAAAGCTAAAATTTTAAGTGGAAGATTTAAGCAAGAAGAAATACTATTGCCACGAATCCCAATGATTCAGACAGATATGCCATTAGCATTAAAACGTTTGCAGTTTCCGGTGCGACTCGGATTTGCAACCATCAACAAAGGCACAATCGCTATAAATATGTGAACTAAATTTGGAAACTCCATTCTTCTCACATGGACAGCTATATGTGACATGCTCACTTGTCGGAAACCCGTCTGACTTATTTGTGTACATATCTGACTAAAAAATATTGTGTATCCAAAAGGACTTCAATAAACAGAATTATAACATAAACAGTTTCTTTCTTTGTGTGGCATTGCAATGCATGCCCGGATTTGTACTAAATATATTATCCCATTCAAGTGAAAACCACGCGAACGAAGTCGCGGACAACAGCGACTTTTTTTATATAAAAAAGAATAAAGGAATAATGAAAAAAATAAATTTATTAATTTAACAAATATAAATTATTATTCAAAAATGGGGGCCACAAAAAAATTATGAATTATTTGGTGGGCCACGAGTACAAAAAGGTTAAGAACCACTGCACTAAATCACTGTTAGGTTTTATCATAAAAAGAAATAAAGCAGAAATATTTAGAACCGTTAAATTTAAGTACCACAAAAAAGTTAAATATGTAAAGTTATTTTCATTAGCAATTTTTGTACTAGATGCGAATATATCCCAACCCTCAGAGAAAGTCATATATTTCTATGAAAAAATATTGTAACCTTGAACATCACACGGTTCATTTTCATTAATGTCATTTTCTATGAAACTGGGAAAGCTTTCCTTCGAGAAATGTTCCAAATGGTAATCTGAGATAATTATAAGAAGACAAACAGGATTGCGTATTTCACTTAATTTTCCTTGCAAAAATAAGGAATAAAAATGCAAAAATAAAAAAACCAACGTAAATATGCTCTTAAAGAAACAAAAACATTGATGAAGATAAAGAAATAAGAATTTAACAAAAAACAAAAAAAAAAGCTTCCACTTTATTTTCTCATATATAAACTTAAAACGATACATCAGAACCATAAACAACAACAAATGCCGGTAAAAGTTTTTTTTTTTTTTTCATTTTGTTTTCCTTCTGAGAATCACAAATATATAAAAACTAAGAAGGAAAAGCAGAAGACGCTAAGAAGAAAATTTTTAAGAAAAGTGGAAGAAAAAAATAATGTTATGTGTATACAAAAAGCACAAAAATATAAGAACACACATATACGAAGTAAAATTCTAATCTAATTTTATTAAAAACAAAAAGATAAAAAAAAAGAAACTTTAATACAAAAAAATAAAGAAAATAAAAGAAAAACAAAAAGATGAGCGTCGAAATAAATGTCCTTTTAGTTAACTTTACTTTTTGTTTTTCCTTTTTTCCTGATGCTGCTGCTTTAGAGATACTTTCGCAATAATTTTTTTTTTTAAGATAAAAAAGCACAAGAGATGCGAGTTAAAAACATATAAAATTAAAAGAAATTTTTTTTTTTTTTACATCTTACAACAACTTTTTATTTTTCTCGTGTACGCTTTCTGTGTTAACTCTGTATTTCTGTGAGCAGATTCTGTGTTTGTATGTATGTTAAGAGATGTTTTTCTTTCGTTTAATAATGGAAAACCTATTATCTAGAAAATGTTATATGTTTATCTAATTAACATTTTTAATAAGATTCCAAATGAATTGTTTCTGTTCTACAAAACTCGGCATTCTCATTCAACCGTGTTGAATTTTTTATTTTACCATTTTCTCAAGATGAATCTTCACATAACTCTTAATAATTCTGTATGGTATTAATGTTTGTGTATACCATCCGTGCATCCTTAGGAAGTAATAAACAATCCGATTGAATGTACAATACACCCGTAATTATAGACGAAATATCAACTGGTACATGATGTATTATTCAAAGTGTCAAGTTACAACAACACAACAAAAAAACAAAATCCTAAAAGTTTTCAATTTTCCTTTTAATTTTCATTTTATGTACCATACATATTTAACCCTCAATTTAATTTTCTATCAATAACAATTATTTTATGATTACTTGGTTGACATATGGCCCCAGATGTTCGACAAGTATACGGTGTAGCAAAATTTTTTGTTTTGTGTTCTTGTAAATGGAATGTAATTGTACTAAATTTGACACTTTGGTGGATAATGTTTCGGCCTTATTAGTGTTAATTGATATTTTGTATTTTTATATTACTCATAATCAAGTGATAAGTATTTCTGGTTTAAACCACAAAGTACTTATATTCAGAGAAGTTAGTTTGCGGTACTAATCGTATGTATACAACATATTTTGGTAACAATTTTCGAACAGTAGAACAACAGTAACGGCTGAAAGGTCCGATTGTAATATATAATGTTTTCTCATTCTAATTTCGCACATTTTATTTAAAAATGAATAAATCAGATCGTCCCATTTCAATACATGAATTTTTAATGTAAATCTCTAAATTTGAATTTAGTTTGATTTCCCTATGTTACTGCATTTACTGTGTGAAATGCTAAACAGAATGAAGTTGATGGTATGTATGAACTGGACGAAGTGTAAATAGTCTGGATGAACTATATTGAAATGAATGCACTCAAAAAAAAAGGAAGTAAATTTGATGAAAATTTTGATTCAGTATGCCAACAAACTAAATTTATCAATTTTAATTATTTTTATCAAAGCAATAAAATAATTTATTAAATTGAATAAAAATTTGTATAAATTTATTGGAAAAAAACACAGTTATTTCATTTCATGATCAAGTTGAAGCTAAATTTTTTCGATGAAGTTTTTGTAATACAGAAGTAATATCCAGTTTCGATCTGATAAGCTCATGAAAAAATTCAATCATCTCATCAGGCCATGGGGACTGAATACTACTACACAATGATCACACTTTGTGTCCTATATATGTATGTAGAACACCCGTGTATCATTAACTCTAGTGAATTATATGATAACTCACTAAATCTATGCTTACAAACTTATCTGATTCACATCTGGGTTCGATCGAATCGCTTTTTGGGAGAAAATGGCGCAGAAGAAAAAAATAACAAACGTAGTCGTTTATCTCAGTTAAATATTGAAACAATTATAGAAGCAAATTGAAGCGAAATTGCTAAACACAACTGTACTTGGGCCGAAATGGAACAACACCACTCAGCAACTATAAATTACCGAATTAAACAAATTTCGAACTGTAATTCAATGGCAGAAATATTGCAGAAATGGGTGCAGTATAAAAACCGTGTTTGATAACATTGAATGACTTAACGAGCTCTACTTCGAAATACGATACATAAATGAAGGAACAAGATTTAGTTTAATTTTTAAGAAGAATCTGGTTGATTCAGGTAAAATTTAAATATAGTTCTTTCGTTTCCACCTGCGTGGTTGCCACCTGGCGTTGTTTCTGGTGAATTTGTCTACATTTGTCACATTTTTGCCTGGTCCTAATAAACTAATTTTAATGAACTACACATAACGTTAATTTCAAAAATGTTTTAATTTCGTTAATCTCTTTCCATTTTATTTCGAATTTTACCTAAATAATTAGGCATTAACCTAAAAATTTATTTAAACTATATATTTGTGGGGGACGTGTAGTATGCTGCAAAGAGAGATAAACTTCGTTATAGTTTGTCAATTATGCAATAAAACTAAATATACTATTTTTAAACGGGTAAACAAATATAGATTTTTCAAACTGTTTATTTTTCAATGCTGATTATATGATACCGTCATAAAAACATTGGTTTCGGTAAATCACATTTTTTGTTTTGTAACTTTAAATTTACAGGATAAATTGTGCACAAAAGACAATTTCCGAATCGCCGATCCATCTTCCATGTCAGTAAAGCTAACATAGAGATTGCAAGCAACGTGCAGATGGTAATTGCGTGAATAGGTGAATGTAGCACCATGGGCCCAGCCAGCGTGGCATTGAGTGCTGAACCGGGTTGGGTTTCAAAAATTAATTTGTAACTCAAAATTTGAATTGTTCAATGTTAAAAATTTAATAATCAAACTTTATTTTAACTTTACGCGGAATTTACTCAGCTTCTAAATTTAATATCAACTCGAAATTAACGTTTTCGAATCTTCGTTTCCTTGAACCTTTTTCCTTCCGACATGTTCTCGAAACTTCGAACTAATAAATAATTATGATATAGTTCTGCTGCTGAGTAACTGACCATTCTCTTAAAACCTTAATGCCCTCGCGGATCATTTCGAAAACATGCCAAAAAGCAAAAGATGGCAACGTGGTTAGCATGCTTCAACAGGAGGTCCTGGGTTCGATTCCCGGTGATGACATGGAAAAAATTTGACATGGTTAGAATCATTGAATTAATCGCTCATTATGCGATATGAAAAATATGATCATAAAACCTCAATGGAGGTGGTCAAATCCCTTGATAGGATGGAGTTGTCAGCGAGGGGGAACATTTTATACATTTACATACTAATATTTTTTAAAATGTTCTTTCTTTCCATTTACTAGGTTGAAATTGATTTTTAAACTATGTATTCCAACTATGTATATTTTAAACTATGTATACTGATAACATAGATGCCACGTTTAATTCAATTGCATTTAATATTAGGGAGGTCTTTGAAAGAAAGAGTAAAGATAAAAATGCAGGGTGCTTATTGGATAATCTACTAAAACAGCAAGGAAATATCTCTGAAAGTAAGTGTTATTCAACTCAATTTATTTTTGGTAGTCGAAAATGTTTATTTTTTCTCACGGCTTACATGCAACAATTTTGTATTTAATTCATTTTGTTAATAAAATTACAATTAAAGATTCACAATAATCATTTAAGTTGGTTGCTACTACAGTCCAACAGATTGAAGAACTAATTCAACAAAAGCTTTTCGCAGGTGTAGCTATACAACCGTTTTTAGTAATAAAAGGCTTAATGGAGAACACAGAAGAAATATTTATTTGTTTTGATGGAATAAAGTATCAACTATCAAGTTTATTCGATTATTCGTGCAGTTTTAAAATCTTTTACATGTTAAATTTAAATTTTCGAATGACATCCAAACATTACTTTTTTGAGTTTATCGCCAAAAATTATCGAGACAAAAAACATCCTACGGCTGGAAGTTTAATTGCAGAATTGAAAAAAAAAACTAATTGGTAGTATTTAAACATTTATCTCTATATTTATATTGGGCTTTTTTGCTAATAAATGCTTCTGTAAATTTGACAGCAAAAACGCTGAAATTATATTTTTCTGACCCCACAGACGTTGTCCTTCCTGCCTTAGCTATGAATATTCAATTCGAACTGGAATAAATAATAAAAATAAAAATATTTCAAAAACATAGCGTTTATTGTAATGCTGTGTGATACACATGTGATACACACATTGTTAGTGTTATTTTCTGGCGCGTAAATAAATAATGATTATGGTTTTCAAACACTTAATGACTGCCCTTGCGATTTATTTATCGATATTACAAATGCAAGTCGCACTGGTAATTGTAACCGTTTAAAGTGGAATAACATGTCGTTCGTCGAACAACTTTACTGATTTCACACTTCAAATCCGTTTACTTCAAATCAGTTCATTTCAATTCGTTGCTATTGGACCAATGAACGTTGTGTGTTCACATTGCAAGGCATTAAAGTTTAAAAATGAAGCCCCTGGATTGTGTTGCGCCAGTGGTCAAGTAAAATTGACGCCATTGGTATCGCCACCAGAGCTATTACACTCATTTGTTTTCACATAGATAAAAGATGGACTTTCCATTTCCTGAACCCTTTTCCCTCCTAATGTAAAGTGTGGATTACACTCAAAGTGTAAAAGTCAAGTGGTATTCGAAGGTACAAAACGATGTGGAAGAACTATCGAATTTAATTGTTGTCATCACGATACATCCATTTTTTGTTAATGTTTACGAAACAACATTTGATTAAAATGAAATACTTATCTGAAACGCAGTTTCATTATATAACCACCAATGATATAGGTTTAATTTTACTACCCTCTACCTGCGCGTGGTTGGATAGTCCTAAACTGTTTTTTACGGTACAATTACAATAATATTCTGTAGGAATTTCCAGAAAAATTTATCAGTCTGGTTTATTCTAGGTAATGATGTTTAAATTGTTTTTTTGAAAAGGTTTCAGTGAAATGAGTCAAATACGATCAGTTGGAGTCTAATATTTACACTGTTAACATCGTAAGCGAAATATCGAATGACAATTATTTAAAATGCCTCCAAGAAAAGATCCAAGTACTGAAACACGTGCGCTTATAATAGCTTACCATACAGCTGGCATAAGCAATTGACAGATTGCTAGAAAAATGAAATTAGACCACGCTACGGTCGATTGTAATGTTAAAAAATATCGGGAAAGTGACAGTTTTTTTTAATAAAAGACGTAGTGGAAGACCAAGAGCGACAACATCTGTAGATGATCAGAGAATAGTGACTACTAGCAAGACGAATAGACACAAAACAGCCCCGAAAATAACCGCAAAAGTAAATGTTGGTCACCCAAAACTAGTTAGTGTTTCTACGGTTAAACGCTGTCTAAAGAAATCCGGACTACATGGCCGTGTTGCAATTAAAAAACCATCACTAGTAAACAAAATAAGCAAAAGAGACTTAAATGGCCCCGTGAACACCAACTTTGGACGATAGACGATTGCAACAAGGTTTTATGGACGGATGAGTCCAAATTTGAATTTTCGGTACCCGAAGACAAATATTCATGAGAAGATCTGTAGGTGAATATGCCAGTAAAGAGTGTATTGCCACTACCGTAAATCATGGAGATGTTTCAGTGATGATTTGGGACTATTTTGCTGGTACTATTGTAGGCGATGTTGTGAAAATTGACGGAATACTAAGAAAAGAAGGGTACCAACAAATTTTGGAGAACCACTCAATACCTTCAGGAATTCGACTTTTGAGTCAAAATTTTATCTTTCATCAAGATAATGATCCAAAACATTCATGTAAATTATATAAAGGCTATCTTCATCATTTAGAGGATGAAGGAACAATTAAAATTATGGAATGGCCTCGCCAGAGCATTGACTTGAACTCTATTGAGTTACTATAAGAAGAATTGGATCGGGAGACAGCAATCAGCTCCAACATCAGCTACTGTTATGTGGAACAAACTTCAATCAATTTGGAACTCAATATCGCCAGAAGCTCTAGCAAAACTTATTGCGAGAATGTCTCGTATGTGCGCTGCGATTGTTCAATCAAAAGGAGGTCACATAAATGAAAGTAAAATTTAAATTGAGCATTTTAATTTTGACATTTATTTAGTTTATTGGCATTAACAAATGTGTGTGTGTGTGTACCTAAAAAATAAATATTATCACATTTTTACTGAGTTTTTATATGGTTTACGCTGCTTTTGGCAGTGCCTAAACACTTTTGAGCGGTAGTGTATGTATGTATATATTAAATATTTATAATGATCAAAATTTTTCATTGGAGCACGAAAAATCTGCAAAAATCCTTTTGAAAAAATATAAAAGTATTACGAACTGCAGCATAGTTGTGGGCATTGGTGAACTGAAGCTATGGTGGCGCTGTTCGAAAATTACTTCAAATATTTGTAATACTACCGTTTACAACATGAAGCAGTGAACAATCTTTTTCAACATTGAGACGACTCAAAACGTATTTACACAACACAACGAATGAAGATAGGCTAAATGGATTAGCGTTACTTAATATTCATCGTAATGTCGCGGTTTCTGTTGATGCAATTCTAGATGAACTAGCAAAGAGTTCACGTAAATTAGAAATTCGCTTGTAGTAGGTAATTATGAAAAGAAAAAATGTTTTTATCTATATATATAAAACAAAGTCGGGTTAGTTACACCATTTATAACTGAAGAACGGCTGGACCGATTTTTATGATCTTTCTTTTGTTGGATTTGACTCCGTTCCGAATAGCATAATAACTATTAAAACATTGGAAAAATTCACCAAAAAAAAGTTATCAAGAAAATTCATTTTCTCATATATTTAGTACATTTTGTTTTTTTTATTTTGTTCGTCTCAATACAGTGGTGGTTTAGGAAAAAAGAAAAGTCGGAAAAACTCAAAAGGGAAGCCCCAAAAATCTAATAAAAAATTGTTTTTTTTATATGAATTTTGTAGGTGTAGTTTGTATGTGACGAGTGGTGCAGTGGTTAAAGCTTCGGCGCTTGGACTGCAAGGTACTGGATACGAATCCGACTGGAGGCTGCATGCACATTTACCATTTTATTTTTTATCCATTTTTTTTTATTTCATCTACTTATCTATTTATATAGATAAAATCTTCGTCCGAGTTACGATTTCAGTGCGAATAGTAGATTTTGACAGCTCCAAAAAAAGTTTTTTTCCTTTGCGATTTTAATATTAAATTTAATTTATTTTTGGTTTTGGTTATTTCATATTAGTTAAGTGGTTTGTGGTTTAGCATATATAATATTAAAATAAGTGGTGGAATTTAGTGAAATAAGAGGTTGTGTGGTGTATGCCAATAACAATAAGAAAACAGTACTTTTTTGCGTACAATTGTACGTAATTTTTTTAGTGGTACAGAGTGTCTCAACACCGGACACCAGTTTTTTTTTTGGTTTTTTTAATTTTTTTTTTATTCTGCGGAATTCTATTTTCGATCGGGATTTTTAAACGGTAAGCTCCCTTCGAAGATGTTCACTTTGTGAGATTATCACATTTGTGATTGTGCGCACATCGATAATTGATTATGTAATTTTGGATTGTGTGATTAATTTTCCAGTATTATTTACAATGCCGCGAGCCAGAAGATCTAATCTTTCACCACGAAGCCGTAATACAATTAGACTTCGGACTATTGCGAATCAATCCACTGCAGATGAACAAGAAATCACACGAGAAGTGCGCCGCGTTAGTATGGCCCGACTTCGCGCTTCACAAAGACAAGCACAAAGAGAGGCAGTACGTCAAATGGCTCAGTTGACAATGAGAAATGGTCGAGCTTATCGCACAGATCAACAACGAGATAATTTTCGACGCGCAAGAAGAAATCCTTCAAGTGTTGATTTGAATCGAATAGCGTTTCAATACGATTGCACAATTGACTACAACTCGCATCCTTTCGTTCGAATTGGCCCAATGGAGTTTGTGTGCGACCATTGCGGTGCATTGAAGTTCGCTGGAGAAACGCCTGGATTGTGCTGTCTCAGTGGCAAGGTGAGATTGCCATTATTGCCTGCACCACCTGAACTGTTGCGTTCATTGCTTCGTGGCGAGACACCAGAATCACGACATTTTCTATCCAACACTCAAAGATACAACGGATGTTTCCAAATGACTTCATTTGGAGCAGACATTATCGAAGAACGCGGATTCAATCCAACATTTAAGGTCATTTCTGCTCGAGAGAGTAAACATTCATTTTCTTTTGGTGATCAAAAATCTATAATTCTGACTTCGTCTTCGACTTCACAGATTCAAGGCCAAATTCACCACCGAATTGGGTCATTGCAACCGATTGAAGATGGACAGCATAAATTCATCCAAATATACTTTATGGGCAATATGGAGGATCAACTTGATCGGCGCCAAACGATCAATACAGCAATGAAAAGGATAGTTCTGAAAGATTTGCAGCAACTACTCCATGAACATCATGCATTGGTTCGATTGTTTAAATCTGCGTTGGATCGCATGCCAAGTGACGACTGCAAAGTCGTGATCAGAGCAGATAAACGACCCGCTGGAACACACGAACGCCAATTTAATGCTCCAACAATAGATGAAGTCGCAATTGTGATTGTTGGTGAAAGCGTGGAACCGCGCGATATTGTGCTTACACGTCGCGACACTGAACAACTGCAACGAATAAATGAAACACACCGTTCATACGATACATTGCAATACCCGCTGATGTTTTGGCAAGGAGACGATGGATATCACTTCAATATCAACATGATAAATCCATTGAGCGGTGAGTACTGATATCATAATTTAGATTATGACACTAATTTCATTTCAGGTGAGGAAACTAACAAGAAGGTTAGCTCGATGAATTATGATGCATATCGTTTGATGATTCGTCAAAATGCTGACAACTATTTGCTGCGATTTCGTCGTTTGCTTCAGCAATATATCGTCGACATGTACGTCAAACTCGAAACAGAGCGCCTCATTTTCATTCGGTTGAACCAAGCTAAACTGCGTTCGGAGGAATATATCCATTTACGCGATGTAATCAGCACCGAAGGAGATGCAGCTAATGTTGGTCGATTGACTATTCTATCGGCGACGTACATTGGCAGCCCGCGTCATATGCATGAATATGCGCAAGATGCAATGACATATGTTCGTCATTACGGTTGTCCAGATTTATTCATCACTTTTACTTGCAATCCGAAATGGATAGAGATTGTTCAACTGTTGCTACCCGGGAAAATAACAAGTGATCGGCACGACATCATCGCACGTGTCTTCAAACAAAAAATCCGGTCGCTGATGAACTACATTTTTAGGCATTGCGTCTTTGGGGATACTCGATGTTGGATGTATTCAATTGAATGGCAGAAACGAGGCTTGCCGCATGCTCACATTCTTATTTGGTTAGCCGAAAAAATTCGACCAGACCAAATAGATGACATCATATGTGCCGAGATTCCTGATCCCGAAACCGATCCAGACCTGCATGATGTTGTAATTACGAACATGGTTCACGGTCCGTGTGGCTCCATCAATCCCCAATCACCGTGCATGGTCGACAACAAGTGTCCCAAGCGTTATCCACGAAATTTAACCGCAGAGACTATCACTGGCAATGATGGTTATCCACTGTACCGGCGTCGATCAGCCGATGATAACGGTAGAACTATCACAACGATAGTGAGAGGAAATGAGTTCGTGGTCGACAACACTTGGATTGTTCCATATTCGCCACTTCTTTCCAAAACATTCAAGGCGCATTGCAACGTGGAGTACTGCAATTCAGTGAAGTCCATAAAATACATTTGTAAATATGTCACGAAAGGTAGCGATATGGCAGTTTTTGGTGTTCAAAATCCCAATACAAACGATGAAATCACGCATTATCAAGTTGGTCGATATGTGAGCTGCAATGAGGCGATTTGGCGTATATTCTCATTCCCTATTCATGAACGTCATCCCACTGTTGTACATTTGGCGGTGCATCTGGAGAATGGTCAACGAGTTTATTTCAACTCATCGAATGTTGCTCAACGTGCTGAGACACCTCCAGCAACAACATTGACCAGTTTCTTTTCGATTTGTCAAAGTGATCCGTTTGCACGAACATTGCTCTACTCTGAGATGCCACGTTATTACACTTGGAACGCTTCATCAAAAAAATTTCAACGTCGGAAGCAAGGCGATGAGGTTCCTGATCATCCAAATGTGCGTTCTACTGATGCTCTTGGTCGCATTTACACAGTTCATCCGAAGAATGACGAATGCTTCTACTTGCGGTTGTTGCTGGTGAATATTCGTGGGCCGACATCATTTGAATCACTTCGAACTGTCAATGGTGTAGTGTGCCCAACATTTCGTGCTGCATGTCAACAGCTCAACTTGCTTGAAAACGATACTCATTGGGACATGACAATCGCTGAATCAATTATTTCTGCAACTCCAAACCAGATACGCACATTATTTGCTATCATTATTTCGACATGCTTCCCATCAAATCCACGTGAACTATGGAGCAAGTACAAGAATGACATGTCAGAAGACATTCTACATCGAATTCGTGTCAGTTTCGGAAATCCCGATCTCGAGGTGAATGAGGAGATACATAACCAGGCTTTGCTTTTGATCGAAGACATGTGTTTTCGCATGTGCGGCAGTTTGTTAGTCAAATTAGGAATGCCAACGCCATGTCGTGGAATGAACGACGCTTTCAATCGAGAATTGGAACGTGAACATGAATATGATCGAGATGCATTGAACCAATCAGTTCGAACCAATGTACCACTGTTGAACCTCCAACAGAAAGGAGTGTACGATACGTTAATGAAGGCAATTCATGATGGAAATGGTGGATTATTTTTCCTCGATGCGCCCGGTGGAACTGGGAAGACATTCCTCATGTCATTGATTTTGGCCACTGTTCGTGCGAGATCCGATATTGCTGTAGCAGTTGCTTCTTCTGGGATAGCGGCCACATTGCTAGAAGGATGCCGAACAGCTCATTCAGCGTTGAAATTACCGTTAAACCTTCAATCGGCTGAAAACCCGACATGCAACATTGCAAAACACTCAGCAATGACGAAAGTTTTGGTAGCAAGTAAAATCATCATCTGGGATGAATGTACAATGGCGCACAAACGCGCATTGGAAGCACTCGATAGAACTATGAAAGATCTACGCAATGACTCAAGATGTTTTGGAGGCGCAATGATTCTACTTTCTGGCGATTTCCGTCAAACAATACCAGTTATTCCAAGATCGACCGCTGCTGATGAAATAAACGCTTGCCTCAAATCATCGACTCTGTGGTGTTATGTGAAGAAACTTCAGCTGACGACAAACATGCGAGTTGCATTGTTAAACGATCCATCTGCCGAAGAATTCTCCAAGCAATTGCTGACTATCGGTAATGGCCGTGTTCCGGTCGACAAATCGAACGGATTGATTTCGTTTCCTCAGAACTTTTGCATTTTTGTCTCAACGAAGGACGAGCTCATCAACAAAGTGTTCCCGAACATCATTACTAACCACAAAAATCACAATTGGGTGAGTGAACGAGTAATTCTTGCGGCAAAGAACAAAGATGTGGATCACTTAAATTTTACAATTCAAAATCTAATCGTCGGTCCACTTCATTCCTTCAAATCTATTGACTGTGTGACAAACGAAGACGAAGCAACCAACTATCCAACTGAATTTTTAAACTCATTGGATCTACCTGGCTTGCCACCGCACAATTTACAACTAAAAGTTGGCTCGATAATCATCATGCTACGAAACCTGAATCAACCAAAACTATGTAACGGAACGCGTTTGGTGGTGAGAAAAATCATGGGCAATGTAATTCACGCGACGATACTTCAAGGGAAGTTCAAAGGTGAGGAAGTTCTCATTCCGAGAATTCCGATGATCCCAACCGATATGCCATTCGAGTTTAAACGAATTCAATTTCCGATTCGTCTTGCATTCGCCATGACGATCAACAAATCACAAGGCCAATCCTTGAGTGTTTGTGGCCTGAATCTAGAAAATGAATGTTTCTCTCACGGCCAATTGTACGTAGCATGTTCACGTGTCGGTAAACCATCCGCTTTATTCGTTCTCGCACCTAACAATAAAACAAAAAATGTCGTATATCACAAGGTGCTACAATGAAGGGACTCGACTCCATTGCAACTCACCCAGCAAATAGTTTAAAAGAAAGTAGTGCAATAATGCTACGCGAACCATTTCTATTCAATTCAATAAAACGAAAGCCTTGCTGCCACGTGAATTACATTCATTTCAATGTAATTAAAATATATTTCATTTTGATTTTTGTAATTTCATTGAATTTAATTAATTTGGAGTATTCATTTAATTTATTTAATCTTAATAAAAAACTCAATTTTATTAAGCTAATAACTTTAAAAAACATTTATTGATTTTGAGGCGGTACGAAGTTCGCCGGGTCAGCTAGTAGTGAAATAAAATAAAATATAATATATATTAGCTAATTCTATTACGTGAAAAAAAATTATATAAAATATGTTTTCTGAAACCCCTCCCATGGCTTCATCCTGCGTACTTCATCCTGAGCTATCAACACTCAAATCAAATTAACGAAAAAACTAGAACAGCGCATAGTTAAATTGGAAAACCCGATCATACCCAAAGTTGGGAACCTTGCTGCACCAAAACCGGAGAAAGATTTAACAGACATTAGCAGACTTCCCGATTGCGTAAAGGAACTCCAGAGTTTTGAAGGCGATCCAACACAATACATATCTAGGATTCACAACGTGGAGAATATTTTAAAGGCTTACGAGATATAGTAATATATACCTTTATATCGATCAATACTCCAAAGCATGAGGCAGAAAATTAGAGGAAGAGCCGATGTAGCATTGATATCATACAACTTATTCAGCGATGATTGGACATCTATAAAAAACTACCTTTCATTCCACTATGCCGACAAGAGGGATCTTAGGACCTTAGAGCACCAATTGAGTTGAATCACACAAGGAAATACAAGCATTGATGAGTTTTATGCTAATATTAACCATCAGTTTTCACTGATTGTTAACAAAATTAAGACGGAGGACTATTCAGTGGATACAATTGAGGTGTTGATAGAAACATACCGAAATCGTGCTCTGGACGTATTCATAGGGGGACTCAATGGCGAGTTAAGCAGAATGCTGATGATCCAACGCCCACAAAATCTTCCTGAGGCATAAACATCATGCCTAGAGTTCCAAAACTTGAATTATCGTAACATAGTAATCCATAAAAAGAGTTTAAATAATCCGGTTGTAGTCCCGATTAACCAATTTGCCTCATACCCAGCGAATATACAAAAGAAACCAGTTAATATCCCGTTGCATTAAGTAACATGGCCTACAACATTCAGCACCAGAACAATAGATTGCCGCCTCCACGACCAGCGGGACCAAAACCACCAACACCTATGTCAATCGATCCATCCACCCACACAAGGCAAGTCAATTACATATATGAACCGGCCTACGTATCAACAAGAGTATCGGACAAATAACCAAAATAATCAGCAAAGTTTCCAACCCTCATACAAACGCGAACACTCCGATCAAAATATACCAAGAAAGAACCAAAGGATCTACTACTTAGAACCGGAAGAAGATGAAGAATTATATAATCATATGATTTCCGACGAGATTTCAGACTTGGACATAGGCGATCAAGAGGAAGAACAAGAAATTGAAAACACCGAGCTAAATTTTATGATAGACGTCTCTCTAGCGTACCATACTTAGAATACAGAACTAGAGACAAAAAATTACTCAAATTCCTCGACAGCAAGGCAAATAAAAATTTCATTAAACCCGAACTAGCAAAAAACCCAATTCCGACCAACAATCAATTCTATATTAAATCAGCTGGTGGAAGCATACCGATTTAAGAAAAAATTTTGGGACCATTCTTTAAAAGTGTCGTAATCTACAAAAATTTGGAATCTTTCGTATTACCAGGAGTTCAATCATTCGATGGAATAATTGGAGATGATACCCTAAAAGAACTAGGGGCCATAATCGACAGGAAAAATAACACGTTAATTCTAGGACCAAATATAAAGATACCATTAAAGGAAAAACAGTCATCACAAGTCAATAATCTTGAAATCCGAGACAATCATCTCTCACAAAAGATAAAACATAATTTACAAGTAATGCTGTCAAAATTCAGAAAACTGTTCCGGCCGGTTAACAACCATGAAATCATCGAACATCTATTCCAAATCTTACCCGTATCTGATCAACATGAGAAGTGAAGTGGAAACCCAAATCGATCAGCTGCTAAGTGAAGGGATTATAAGACCTACCAAGAGCCCCTACAACGCTTCAATATGGGTAGTGGAGAAAAAATTGGACACTTCCGGTATACGTAAATACCGCATGGTCATTGATTTTAAAAGACTCAATGCCGTAACAGTGTCAGATGCCTACCCAATTCCAGACATCTCACATACTCTGGCAAACCTCGGAAACCTAAAATTCTTCACAACCATCGACCTCAAGTCCGCCTTCCATCTGGTTCAGATGAAGGACTCAGATATAAAAAACATCATTCTCAACAATGAACGGGAAGTACGAATTCCGTAGGCTTCCGTTTGGGTTAAAAAACGCACTGGTGATTTTCCAGAGAATGATAGACAATGTGCTAAAGGAGTTCATTGGAAAAATATGTTATGTCTATATTGATGACATTATCATATTTGGAGGCAATACAGAAGGAGAACACCTAAACAATGTAGAGAAGATATTCTCCAAACTAGAAAAGGTGAATTTGAGCGTGAACCTCAATAAAACGGAATTTCTCTAGAGTGAAACCGAATTTTTCGGTTACGTCATAACCAACCAGGGTATCAAACCCGGCGAACGGAAGGTGCATGCAATCCAAAATATTAAAAATCAAGAGAACTTGAAAGATCTAAAGTCATTCCTTGGGTTAACGTCATATTATAGACGCTTTATAAAGGACTTCGCCAAGTTAGCAAACCGCTCACAAGCCTCACCAGCGGGAAAATGCTCAAATCAAGGCAAATGAATCAAAAAAGGTCAACATCAACCTTTCAGAAAAGGAAATCCACACATTCCGACAACTCAAAGGGTTATTGTCATCTACGGAAATACTCACTTTCCCTAACTTTGAGAGCCATTTATATTAACAACGGATGCATCGAACACTTCGATTGGAGCAGTATTATCGCAGGGTGAACTCGGTAAGGATAGACCTGTCACATTCATCTCCAGCCCGTTAAATAAAACGGAGCAAAATTATGTTACAAATGAGAAGGAGATGCTAGCATCATCTGGTCATCAACTCCTACGGACCATCAACTCCTAACCATCTCACTAAGTAATCGTAACCACAACGCGAAATTAAAACGGTAGAAAGCACGTCTGGAGGAATATAATAAAGTAGCAGATGCCTTATCACGATTGGAATTGGAGACAAATATCCTGTCAACAGATGAGACAAAAAACAGGGCAGAGTAGGACAACACCAATTTAATACCATACTGTGATGCACCAATAAATGTATTCAGGAATCAAATTATCATCTCGGAAAACAAAGACGTTTATGCTTGGGAGGAACGCCATCCTAACTACCAAAGGCTTTTCAACTGCTTAAGTCAAATAAACTAAGATACACTAACGAGAGCGCTAAAGGAAAGACTTAGCCCAACGGCGATCAACGAAATTAATATTCCAGAAGAACATATCCAGATGTTACAAGAAATATTCACGGAACATCTTAGTGGGTACAAACTTCGACTAACACAAAGGATCGTGCAAGACATAAATTGCGAAGATATTAAGAAAAGTATTATTTTCCTCAAATGGCAAGCCTGATAAAGAAATATACACAGAATTGTGAGAATGTTCATACAAAAAAATACGACCGTCACCCCGACAAAGTTAAATTACAACAAACACCAATCCCAACCTATCCATCGGAGATCATCCACATGGATATCATCAACATCAAGAAGGAAAAATTCATCACCTGCATAGATAAGTTCACCAAGTTCACGAAACTTTTCCATATTAAAGACAGATCAGCCACACATCTAAGAAGCAAGTTCATCAAAATCCTACACTATTTCACCGTACCAAAAGTAACAGTAATGGATAACAAAGCAAGTTTCGTCAGTCCGATGATATCTGAATACCTAAAAACACTAGGAATATAGATCTATCTCACACCCTCTCAAAAAAGTGAGGTAAACGGCACGGTGGAAAGGGTCCATTCAACAATAATCGAGATCACAAGATGCCTAATGGATGAATATAAGGATCTCCCCAAAAAAGACCTAGTCTGCATTGCCGTAGACAGGTACAGCAACACAATACATTCAGTCACCAGAAGCAAGCCCAGCGACCTATCCTTCGCTAGAACCAACCGCATCAACTATCAGGGTCTACTAAATTTTAGAGACAAGGTGAATGAAGACATAGTACAAAGGACTCAAAGCTCTCAACAATCCATTTTACGGAGAAAGAATTTAAAAAAAGCAGAGCCTAAAACTTATGAAGTCGAAAAGCAATATACGTGGCCGTAAAACAAATTCAAGGAAAAGATAAAGCAAAATTTAAGAAGGAAATAGTAGCGAAAAATAACCAAGTTACAGTTATAACAGCTTCGGGCAGAAAAATACACAATACCCATATAAAAAACGTTAATGAATAAGTATCATCTCTTTCATCTTCTAGATCCTGTGTCTTGACAGTGACAACATCCTTAAACATCTATGAGTACAACAATTCACTAGTAACAGTTAAACAAGGTTCAGGCCGAATCATCAACGGGAAATTCAAGATTGTTCATGTCATCAATCTAACCGTTTACGAAGACATAGTTGAAATGATTTCACCCGAAATCAAACACATCGATCAAAGGAGTACACTTACACCTCAGCTGACACACCAAATTCAACAAATCACACAATTGATGTCAGAACTAAAAGGTAAAAATACAAGGACTAAACGATCGATCGATTGGATTGGAACAGCCTGGAAATGGGTAGGAGGAACACCAGATGCCACAAATTGGAACCAGATTGTCGACAGTTAGAACAAACTCATCAACAATAACAACTAACAATACCAAATCAACACAGGAGGCTATTCGTAAACTCTACATTGTTACGATATTGTTAACAATGACAGTTCTAAATCGTTCTGAAACTACCATTGTAACAATGAGCACGTGCTTTTTGTCGTTCGTAAACTCGTTTTAACATTGTTACAAATGCCATTCTCAACCCTACTCGAGACTGCCTTTCCAGCTGTCAAAGTACTAATTATGCTACAATCAAGCGAAAAAAACATTTTTTCACATCAATATCAGAACAAAATAATGCTTTAATAAACTTTTTTATGTGGCCAATGTGTTTGATAAAAGTACTATGCATATTATGAATATAAATAAAAATAAAAAGTTAATAAAAGTTTGATAAAAGTACTATGAGTATTGAGAGTGATATGAGTAGAAAATTATAATTTTAATACTCTAAGTTTACGGATATCTGGTTTAATAATTATTTTCATATTGAGGAGAATTGAAATTAGTTTTCTGTTTTGCGTTTTATTATAGGTTTTTTTGTCATCGTCAATCATCTGTAAAATCATTGACATTTGTAACAAAATCATTGTTAAGCACATACGTCATACTAACAATGACAGTTGTAACAATGTTTACAATGTAAAGTTTACGAACAGCCTCCAGCCTTGATGAAAACAGCAAACAAAATCCTTGCCGAATATAACCAAATTGTTGACTCACTGCACGAAGACACTGCACAATCATAAAAGAGGAAATAAAGGAAATAATTAGAGCCGCACAATTAGCAAAAACAAAGATAATAAATACAAATCTTATGAACAAACTGGAAATTGGACGACTCGTTGCAGAAATCGAAACCCTACCATATGCAAATGAAATAGAAGCGATTAAATACGCAGAACCAACAATGCTGGTAAAAGGTTTCATAATACTATATGTAATAGCAATACCAAAAACAAGCAAGCAGGACTATAACCATGTCCTTATTAGATCAACAATTAAACAAAATAAACAGACCTACTTAGAATATAAGGAACTTATCCTAAATCAACATCGGCTATTCGGAATAACACAGAAGTGCAACTCGTTCCACGAGACCACCATCTGTGAGAGGAACTGCTTAGAAGAAATCAACGACGACCATTGCACCAGCCAGCTCATACGAGGTACGCACGCAAATTGTGATTACCTATTCAACAAAAATCAAGTAATTGAGACACTGATTGACAATACAATCTACCTAAACAACTTTAACGGTGAGATCTACGGCAACAATACAAACAAACACCTAAAGGGAAATTTTTTAATACAATTCAACAATGAGACCACAATAATCAACAACATAACGTTCACTAACTGGGAAACACATTTGTACATTCCAAATATTACCATTAGTGCTTCAGTCAAACAAAACAGAGAAAAGTATGAAGATAAATCCAGACTAACTTTACAGCCTGCATCTGAATAACGTGGAAAAACTACAGAAATTGTGCACAAACTACGAAAAATCAGGACTCATAGATCTCGCAACCATAGGTTGGATTTTAACGATTATCTCGATTTTCTTAATAACAAGAAGGAATCATTTCTATAAAATACGACATCAGAAACCAGCTCAACAACAAGGGATCTTCAGCTGCCTACCAGAAGTTCACACGGTTACCCTCAACAATACGTGACCCACGAGCTGTGGATCTTTAAAGGGGGGAAGAGTAGGCAAAATGGTATACAAGCCAACCGTTGAGTCAACCAAATTCCTAGTATTATGTAATTAGTTACACACGCTTAATTTTGCTTTTACCGACTGTTTATTATTACTTTTGGTTTTTATCAATTGTAAGAATATAGATGGAGGTTAAAAATAGAATATAGATGGAAATGTGAAAGAATCAAAAATTTCGTACGCTACGCAGTAATTCGCTAGTTGTACAACTACATGGTATTTCTCTATATATATAGACAATGACCCTTATTGTGATTGTCGTGTCGATCGACAAACGACACGACTTTGTCTTGTCGTGTCGATTTTTATTTTGTATTGCGTAACTATCACGAATCGACTAATGAGTATTGCCAGGTTAACGTTGAAAAATTCATGCTATTGTGAACTTCTCGATTAACTTAGCAATCGTGACTAGTTGTTTTGATATATTTTGTCAAAAATGCTGTCAGCCGCCTGTCAGAAAAACTGAATTACTTTATATTTAGGTATTTTGTCCAAATTTAGGATCTAAATAGTTGTCTAAAATTAGAAAATAGACAAACAGTGTGTAAATATTTATTTACCACAAAAAGAATATAAATATAAATTCCGATAGTCAAACATGTAACAAATTTCGGTGGTCAAACATGTAATAAATTTAGCTATGTAGTTGTAGAAATTTAATTTTTTTTGTTCAATTCCGGTAAATTTATGCGGGTTTTAACAAATTTAAGATATTTAATAAATAATTATTAAAACTAAAATCATTTTACTTATGTTAAACTATTTTTCGTATTAAAAACGGCTCACAATACTTGCGAGTCGCGAGCAAAAATGTCATCGACAAAAATATGGCGATTTTAAGACAAACGTCGATTAATAACGACAACAGCAATACCGATTTTGGTTGTCGATATGATATCGACACAATAACGACAACCGCAATAGGGGCCATTATTTCAATGTAATAAACAACATCAGTCGTTGCGACCTGATGAGAAGACTGATTTTTTCAAATCATTAATCTCATCTGTTCGAAACTGATTGTTGTGATTCTTACACATTAGCCACCCGTGGCGAGCTGCAGCTATCGGGGGGGTCACAGGTGGTGGATTGTGAACGGCCTATCGATAGGTAGGTTAGCGGTGAATTAAATAAGCCGTCCCCAACCGCAGCTCTGCTGGAAGGAGAGTCTCAGAGAACGGGGGAGTGGTTAACCTCTGTTCACTAAATTCTGAGTGCCTATGATACCCAGTAGGGAAAGGCGAATTGATGGCGCCATAAAACCATCGACCACAACCACGGTGAACTGAGCGTCACGTCTCCCTGCGCTCTCGAGCCTTCAGGTAGTGAGTAGGGAACCCTATAAACGGTAATCCCCTGAATGAAATGGGTCCCATTTGTTTGGGATATCCATATAGATGGGTGAATGAGTGAGTGGATGTTAGGGGGGCGGGGCGTGGAAGGCGGGGTACTCGGTGACCCAATGGGCTGGATTAAGGTGTTATGCGACCCGTGCTGATGATCGACTAGACTGGGGGCCCATTTAACAAAGCCCAGTCGTGAACGGAGCCCTCTGGATACCTGGCGACCTCCAGTTGTATTTAGCCTTACCTGCGTATACGGATCTCTGCGCAGGTGGACGTATTTCTCCGATACTCGTGGGAATAAATGGAAGATTTTGTTAAAAATAATAAAAACAAGGGGACCGGTACCCACCAAAAACCGGAAAGTACTATAGAGGGGAGTAACTCTAACCAGAAAGGTGGGGCTCCCTCAACTGAGGCAAGGGTAAGCAACACCATGACATCGAAGCCAGGTGGAAGCGGAACTGCCAAACAGAACAGTGGGGGACCGAGAGAGATCCCTCCATCAAAACGACGGTACAGAGAAAGACGGTCGGCATTTAGAGGTCTGGAGAAACTGGCTGCGACCCCTGAGGGGCAGCTTATAGTTGCGCAGAAGGAATCTGTAGCATGGGCTAAGAAATCTGTCGGCTGCGATAGCTCGGAGAGGGTCCTTGTGTCTAAAAGACAGAGGTCCCAGGATGAGCTTGAAGCAGAAGGCAGTAAGCGGGCCAAAGTGCAAGCAGACATGACGTCGGCTGCTCCTAAGGAGCAGAAACTGAAACTATTCAGTGAAATCCTGAAGGAGCACGTGCTGGTGCTAGCCGTCATTGACAAAGGTCAGGAAGATGGGAGCATCACGTCGGAAAAGTGGAGGGTAGTGTATAATGCACTAAACTCCATTTTCTTGAGGATCCTTAGAGAAAATCCGGGATCCCCCTCGTCCTGCAGAGATGCGGGATGGTACCAAGGGCGCGTAAAGATAACTGCGTGCTCAGACCAGAGATCGGTCGATCTCTATAAAAGGGCAGTGACCGAGGTAGGCGAGGTGTGGCCGGGCGCGAGGTTGGAAGCAGTCAGCAGAGGGGAAATCCCGAGCAGGCCGCGAGCACGCGTCTGGTTACCAACCGAGCCGGATAAGCCAGAGGAGATCATTGAGATTATCCGGGCCAGTAATCCCGATCTTCTAACGGAAGGATGGAGGATTGTGAAGCAGGAGGAGGCCAAGGGGGGCTTTAGATTGGCAATCATGCTGATCCATAAGGAATCCTTGGCTTCCCTTGCTAGATCTAAGGGAGTGATCAACTTCAGTTTCGGGTCGATCACTCTTAAAGTTTATAGGAAAGACGAGGTCGATAAGGGCGCGGAAGACCAGCCTGGGGGCGACGTAGAACGGACCCGGCAGGAAACGGTCAAGCGGGCTGAGGACGACCAGAGTAGCCGTTCCGATATTTCGGATGAAGTGAAGTTGGTGATGGGAGGCAGCCTCCTCTCTCTGAAGTCCGATGGGGGCAACCCGTCGAACACACGACGAGAGGGGGTTGGCGACCAAACCAACGAGCCAAATGACACTATCCTGATGCAGGGAGTGCATGAAGTGGTGAGTAAGGTAGATTGCAATGGTTAGCATTGTACAAATAAACCTGCACCACACGAAGGCTGCCTCGGCAGCTCTCGTGCTCAGACTGACTAAGTCAGATGAGGACTTGGTGTTAATCCAAGAACCTTGGATTAATAATAACAGGATCTGTGGCCTCAGAATGAAAGGGTATAAATTATTATACTCAAGCAACTCTGAAAAGATCAGATCGTGTATCTTAGCGAAAAATAATTTGAATATTTTTCTTCTTCCACAATTTAGTAGCGGGGACGTTACGGCGGTGAGCGCTGAGGTAGGCTGTGAAAAACTATGGCTAGCCTCAGCCTACATGGATCGCGAGAAGGAGGTTCCACCGGACAACCTGGGGGAACTGATCCGGGAAGCAGGTCAGAAAAAGGTAGGTGTGATACTTGGATGTGATGCAAACGCGCATCACACAATCTGGGGAAGCACAGACATTAATGAAAGGGGTGAGCTATTTTTTGATTACTTATTAAATACTAACCTTGTAGTTTGCAATATTGGGTGTGAACCAACATTCATTGTTACAAATCGACAGGAGGTTCTAGATGTAACCTGTGCGTCAGAAACAAGTTTTGATATGATCAGTTCGTGGAGAGTGGCGAAAGAGCACTCATTCTCTGATCACCGATATATTACATATAACCTCAACATCAAACCTGTTGCCCGGAAAGCCTTCAGGAATCCCAGAAGGACAAACTGGAACAAATATGGGGAGGTGTTGAAGGAACTATTGCCGCTGGAGGTTCCTGGACTTCCGGTGACAGTAGAGGAATTAGATGGCATGGTTGATATTGTCACAAAGGCATGCAATCTTTCATTTAATGCTGCGTGTCCCCTGATAAAACCTAGGGGCAGGCAGAAACCGACATGGTGGACCACGGAGTTGGGAACCTATCGGAGAGCGTGTAGGACAGCCTTTAATAAGGCTAAGAACACCAGGGAAAATCGAGATTGGGATTCCTATAAGGAAGACCTGAGAAAATACAAAAAAAGAGTTGAGGAGGGCACAAGGGAGGTCTTGGAGACTCTTCTGTTGTAGAATGGAGGAGGTCTCCGAGACTTCTCGCCTAAGGAAAATTCTATCTACTAACCCAACCAGTCCTAGTTACTTAATTAGGCCGGACGGGTTATGGACAGCTTCGAGTACGGAATCATTGGAGCTTCTCATTGAGACCCATTTTCCGGGAAGCATTGATGCCTCGATGGAGCCTGGAGCTCATCGAGGAACACCCTTAACAGATGTGGATGGCATCGTGGACAGAAAACGAATCCTGTGGGCACTGAACGGTTTTAAGCCTTATAAATCGGCGGGCCCGGATCGGATTATACCAGCAGAGATCCAAAGGAACTCTGCGGTCATCCTCCCCTGGCTGGAGGTTATCTTCAGGGGATGTCTGCAATTGATCTATATTCCCAGGAAATGGACGGAGGTCAGAGTGGTTTTTATCCCGAAATCGGGAAAAAGCTCACAGGCTTATCCAAAAGACCTGAGGCCTATAACTCTATCATCCTTTCTGTTGAAAACCTTGGAAAGATTGATAGACGTACTTATTCGAACAAAAGTTGATCCGAGGAATTGGGCAATGTCTCAGCATGCGTACTGTAAGGGAAAGTCGGTGGACACAGCTCTGCACGATCTAGTACGCATGATTGAGAAGTCAATTTACTCGCAAGAGTATTGTATGGTAGCATTTCTCGACATTGAGGGTGCCTTTAATAATGTAAAAACGGAGGCGATCATGGAAGGATTGTCA
Organism: Nephrotoma appendiculata; assembly: GCA_947310385.1. Classification (NCBI taxonomy): domain Eukaryota; kingdom Metazoa; phylum Arthropoda; class Insecta; order Diptera; family Tipulidae; genus Nephrotoma; species Nephrotoma appendiculata. The sequence continues at coordinate 289,223,937 of OX371223.1, forward strand.
TTTTTGAAGGTGGATTATCCTATAAGTAGGTTGATAAATCAGATGCTGGTAAGCAGGATTATTATCTCGGAACTGGGAGAGTCCACCATTAAAAGGCGGGTGGTTAGGGGAACCCCGCAGGGAGGAGTAATGTCCCCCTTTCTTTGGAGTGCAGTGGTGAATGGATTGCTGTTGGAATTGGAGAAAGAGAGAATGGGGGTTGTAGCGTATGCAGATGATGTAGCGATAGCTGTCTCAGGCAAATATCTGGATACGATTAGGGATGTTATGCAGAATGCACTCCTGATCGTTACGAAATGGGCCGCCAAATGCGAATTAGGGATCAACCCGTCCAAGACAGAGCTGGTACTATTTACTAAGAAATATAAAATTCCGGTAGTTAGCCCTCCTACTGTGAACGGCATTAGACTGGCTTTTGCTGACAGAGCGAGATTTTTGGGCATAATCTTGGACAGTAAGCTCAGCTGGAAGCCTAACATTGTAGAAAGGGTGAATAAGGCTAATGTAGCCATTTACTCTTGCAGAAACGCAATAGGGAAGAAATGGGGTTTGAAACCAGAGCTGGTACACTGGCTCTATACCGCAGTGGTAAGGCCTGTGCTGATGTACGGGGTGGGCGTGTGGTGGCCAGCTCTGGAAAAGGTAACCTACATAAGGATGTTGGAGAAGGTGCAAAGAACGGCCTGTATGCTTATAAGCGGGGCGCTTAGGACAACACCTACACGCGCTTTAGAGGTTATGTTCCACCTTATTCCAATCGAATTTTTTGGTAAGCAGATGGCAGCCAATGTGGCTACAAGGCTCTCGGCTGTCTCTCAGTGGAAGTGTCTTCAGGTGGGACACTCGACGATAGTTAGATCACTAAGGGAAGAACTGGTGAATCTAGATTATATTAAACCAACGTTGTGCTTCGATATAGGTTTCCGGATCATCTGTCCTTCTAGGGAATCCTGGAGGAACGGATCAATACGGGAAAACGAGGCACTGACATTTTTCACAGACGGCTCTAAGCTAGACGGCAAAGTAGGAGCTGGAGTCTTCTGTGAGAAGCTCAATGTTAATATTTCTGTTCGTCTCCCTGACTACTGCAGCATGTACCAGGCTGAAGTGGTGGCGATAGGGGAAGTCGTGACATGGTTGAAGCATAACGTGGTATCTGTTAGGGATATCGCGATTTATGTGGACAGTCAAGCGGCACTCAGGTCACTAGAGGCGGTTTCTCTGAAGTCATGGGTGGCGCTGGATTGCCGATCATCTCTTAATGAGATGAGCGAGTATTTCAGCATCCAGATGATCTGGGTCCCTGGTCACTCGGACGTCACGGGAAACTGCAGGGCAGACGAACTAGCTAGGTACGGTACGACTCTCCAGATGCAACCGGAAAGGGCAGGTCTGGGGAGGCCTATAGCAGCGCTCAAATTGACGCTCAGTAAAAAAGGCAATCGCCTTAACAGATGAGAGGTGGACCAACACTCTCACGTGCAGGGTAGCAAAACAGGTTTGGCCAAAACTGGACCTGCGGCGCTCCAAGGCACTTGTATCCCTGGGAAAACGAGAATTAGGATTGGTCGTAGGGATACTAACAGGACACTGCCTTTTTGGTGAACATGCGAGAAGGCTGGGTCTAGAGACGAATGACTTTTGTAGAAGTTGTATGGACGAAGAGGAGGAAGAGACGCTAGTTCACTTCCTATGCTCATGTCCGGCACTATCATACAAAAGACGTAAGTACTTGGGTGTGTACAACATGGACAACCTTTCTGAACTCGCGGACTGTAGGGTGCGAGATATTTTACGCTACATCAGTAGCTCTGGTTGGTTTCAGCGGGAGTAAGGGGAGATTGGATCCTGTGGTATCACAATGGGCCATTATTGGCCTAAGTGTGCGATAGCAGCCACTCTAACCTAACCTAACCTACACATTAGCCATCTATAAGTCAAAAAATTCAAATGTTTATTATTGTTAATTTAACAAATTTCTTATTCCGTTAATTTTGTTGTCTTGTAAAAACTTCACATCCGTCTTGCTCTATGAGAACCTTTAAAAAAAAATTTAATATTAAAATTTTATTACTAAAGGTATATAATATCATAGTTATGGGAAGAGAAAGTTAAATTATTAATTGCTGATTAAGTAAATTAGAATTGTGTTGTAATTGTGATACTAACTATCAGCTATAGCCAGGTATCTGTAATCGGGCTAATTATGTTCCAACTAATTAATGTACCCAATCCTTCGGTTTTATTATTTGTAAAAAGAGTGTACGATGGGCCCTGCGATATCCGGGGGATCCAGTATAAAAACTTGCTCGTCGTTAATCAATCAGTCAAAAATAAATATTACAATCAAAAGTATTTTCAATTTTAGAATGCATCTGACATAGCAGATTGGATCATCTATTAAGTTTGTAGGTGTAATACTTTAACCTACATCGCTCATAACGAATTAAATCATTATCATCGGACGAAGTCTATACAGTTTAATATATTCATAATCGGAAAATTTCGTTAATAAACAGTTTTCTCAGTTTGCGTTTACACTGATGTCCTTCTCAATTTGAGATTTACCAAATTATATAAATGTACTGAAAACGTTGAAATTGAATTCATTTTTTCCATTATACAAGTATCTTTACGAGAACAAACAACAACAACAATAACGGCAGCAAAGGGACACAAAAAAACTAAAGGATAAAACAAAATAATAACAAAAAAAACTATTTTTTTTATATAATACGAGGGTACATAACGGTATATACACATAATACCATAATATATATAAACTTTATACATAAAAGTTTTTGTTTTCTATCATTCTCACGAACTTTTCCAACAAATTTTTTATTTTTATCATTTTCGGAAAAATAAAACAAAAAAATTAAACAACGAGAAAATTGTATATTTTATCCAGATACGAAGCTCCTCTATATATGTAATGTACATTAAAAATAAATAACAAAATATCAATATATACGACGAGTATCCCACAATATCATCATGACGTTGCTGATGATGATGATGATGGAGAAAACGCTTAAAGCTATGTTCTATTGAAATTAACAAAAAAAAGCAACAACAACAACACAAATTGAAAAAAAGCGAGCGATATTGTATTTTATATTAATTCCACCATTTTGTCCAATCCACTTTGCAAAATGTGATAAAACAAAGAAATTTACCCCTTCGCACGTCCTTTTTTATTTTAATCAATTTTTTTTTGTTGTTCCCCACCCCAAATCAAAGCGCGCACAATAAAAATATGTATATAATGCCATGACAACCGTAATATAAAGATACCCGTTGATTGGTTGAATATTTTGTTTACATATTTCTTTTTTTATTTCTCCCCCTCTAGTTTGCGTATGCCGTGTGTATCCTTAAATGTGTAACAGGAGCAACGATATCGAAATGAATAGTATGCGAATAGGGTACAGTCTATTTAAAAATATATTACTTTATACATTAAAAAAGGACAACACCATAACGGGATGGTGAACGATGCGCACGATTTGACGAGCGTTAAAAAAAGCACACGATATATCCTTTTTTATAATACAAAATGATTGATATTAATCCTCCTACACAATGAAAATTATCCTATCGTATTGTATGGTGGAAATAAGCCAAATATATGTTTTCTATATAGTATATCGATCCTGGTCTCGCCCTATAATATTGACGGGACAGTGTATAGATTATGAATTTTAACAAAGTGAATTTTTTCTTATTCGATTTATATTTCAAATTTGATGATCGACAGCATGGTTTGTTGTTGATTGTTGGTTTAATAAATAAATAAATACAAGTGTACATAACATATCTATATATATCAAAAATCCTTTAATATATCCTTTAAATATACAGGATATTATTTTAAGTTATATTGGTTTGGTTATTATTTTAGATTTGGTTAAATTGCACGCATCGTAAACCGTATTTTTGTGAATCGTGTCGGCGCGTGAGTGAAAGTTTTGTGTTCTGTGTACATAGGGATTTAGTGCTCGAAAAAAAAAATTGGTGCAAAACAATTTAATATTTTTATTTAAAAAAAATCATATTTCAGGATATCAGTGTTTTATGTACATGTGATTTTCCACTCATTATGATTAAATAACAATTTTAGATAATTTTTTTAAGTTCGCTAGTTTTAGCAAAAAAAAATAAATAAAAAATAAATAATTATACAATTTAATCGTTGTGTTTAGTTAATTGGTGAACAAAAAATAGTTAATTGTGTGAAATAATAAAATTAGTTAACCCGTAGCTATTCAAACTGTATCTTCCGTCGGATTTGTCTACCCATTTGAACAATAACGGTTCAACAGGGGGACACATATTAACAGGCACCAAATTGGATTTTAAAAATAATTGTGTTGGTGCCGGAGGTACTGGACCAGGTGGCGGTGGTGGAGGTGGTGGCGGCGGTGGCGGCGGCGGTGGTGGTGGTGGTAATAATAGTGGAAGCGGTGGTGGAGGTGGCGGTACCTCCTCCTCATCAAACTTAGGCCTAAGTCCATCAAGTCCCGATTCCCAACAATTTAATATATTTCCAGCGATTTTTAGTCGTCAATTAAATTTTTCAACCGGTTCGTGCGGCCAAGGTAAACTCATGGACGATTTACGGCCAAATTTAGTGGGTGGCCTACTTGGCCTGCAGCAAGGACTACTCGACGATCATGCACTGACACACGGGAATTTACAACATAGTACACAAGATTCAAAATTTATGTCCCTTCAGGATAATAGACTAATGGGTATTTCGTCACATGAAAATCGTTTGTTAGGTTTATCGCAGGAGGCTCGCAATACGACGGGCAATGTGCTAGGGAATGATAATAAAAATTCAGTGCAACGGAAGTGTAGTAGTACACCAGAAGATTTTAGTGCGCTCTACGGTGGCATACCAAATACGGGGATAAACGATACATCGTCACATCATCACACACCAGCGCACACGCCTCCATCACGGATATCCGATCATACAGGTAATGATAATAAGAAAAAATATTTTGCAGCTGATCTTTAATATCCTTAATCCTTTCGTGTATACAAACTGGACACTACATATATACATATTGTGATTTATCTCTCTCAAAATATAACAAAACATTTGGACTCTAAAATGAACAAATAAATTACGGATAATAGGATTTTAATGACCATTAAATTATTTCTATTAAGAATGTGCACGCGTCAAGGATTAAATGAAATTTGTTGTGGGTGAATAGATGGCGAAAAGGTGTGAATTTTTTTTCGATTTGTGTACACTTAAATATAAAAATGAGTTTACTATTTTTAAAGTGACGTGTCGACGGTTAATTTGAGTTTTCTATTGTAAGAATATTTAGTGCCGACTTCCGTCGGAATTATGCGACCCTTAAACGTTTTGTTTTTAAATCACTGTAAAAGCAAAGCCTTATGCAAATTCGAAACAATTAGCTAATTTTCTATACGATCAACATTTTTACAAAGATTTTGTGTGGTCTCTACACCCTCCTCACAAATCAAATAACATTAGGAGGATAGGGCAGGTCCCAATCCAAGTCATGTATGAGCCTGTAATAAATGATAACCTTAAAATTAATTAAATTTAATTAAGATTAGTGAAACAAATAATAAATTTCGGGTATACCGGAAAATAACAATTTTTTCTTAGGTAATTTAATTTCTCGAATAATTCTGAAAATCAACGTCATAATTAATTTCAATTTCTTTCAAACTATTAAAACTCCAAAGCGGCGGACATAACTGTGGAAATTAGTATTAGGAATTTACTTAAAAATTAAAATTTATAGTGATGAATTAAAATTAATAAATTATTCTGACCTTGTTAAACGACTGGATGATTGAATTTCCATTAAGCACATATTCATTAGTATGATCAACAAGCATTTTCTTGGTACGTACCACACTATTTCACGAGCAACGATGCGCCGCAAATGAAAATAGTTCAACTGAATTTAAATATGAGCATGATCATAAACAAGAATTTTCATGTCATCGTTGTGCCGCTGGAAGCAGTTACATTTAGCTCACTCCAATAAAATCATGTGATATATAAATCATTCATGGTTATGAAAGGTCTTGGAAAAGCAATAATTTGTATATCAGCACTTTTTTAGTTCACAAATTCACCGCTTTGGCGCTAGTGACAAATTAATCCTCCTGACTATACAGTCAGTCACAAAAGTCTACACATACCACCAAAATTTGCAAAATCGAGATAAATGAAGAAACAAAAAATTCAAAAACTTCATAAAATTTATATCACAAAAGTCATACATACAGTTGCACGACTCTTTTTATAAATACCTACGCACGTCTATCAGTATTAACTTTGAATTCGTCTTGAGTGAGAAATATATTTCGTCCTTGGCGTTAAAAAATAGTGCGTCGAACGGAAGTGTCAATCGAAATTCGAAATTTAATAATAAAGCTACGGGAACAGAATAAGAGTTATAATGAAATATCTAAAATTATTGGTTAGATTGCAAGTGCAAAAATTTTCAAAACAAAATTAATTGGGAAATTTTTGTTCCACAAAATTTTTATAGAGAAAAATATTTTCCCATTCAACTTTGTTTCGAAATTATTTACACCAAACTTATTCCCTCAGTAGACCAGGAAAATACAATTTAGACAAAAATGCTATGTAAATATTCTTTCCAATTCCCTATTCCCAGGAAAAGTCAGAATAGTAACCACTGTACGTAGTAAAAAATTTAACGCACGGGATATTCGAAGCATAAATAAAAAAGTGACATCCGAAAATCCGGCGGAATAGCACTGGGTGCGTATTCTTTAAATCGGTAGAAATTTTCACATGCGGAATATAATTCTCGGCTTCTTCGATCGTTTTTTCAAATTTGTTTGCAGTTTTCTATTATTTATTTCTGGGGGGGGGGGGGGAAGTAAAAAAGTAAGGGTTAAAATCCCAACTATGGATAAATCGATGCGGAATTATTCCCTTAGTAGGGAAATAAACAATAGAAAACTTGCATTCAAATTTGAAAAAAGGAATAAGGTAGCAGGCGAAAAATTCGAATAATATGAAACAGTTCGTCAAATTTTACGAAACGAAAGGCTTAATGGAAGAGTGACAAAAAATAGAACCATTTACAAGCCGAGTAAATAAGTAGAAAAGGTTTGAATTTAAAAAAATACGTTAATAAAGACACTGAATTTTGGAGCAAAGTGTTTTTCACTGCACGAAAGTAAATTCAATATATTCGAATCCGATGGAGGGGAAAAAATTTGGCGAAAAATTAATCAAGATATGGCTCCAAAAAATTTACTTCCTATCGTGAAACTTGCAACGGTGCAAGATAACGATCCAAGCCACCGTATCTGAATGCAATAGAGCATATCTGGTATGAACTGTAACAAAGAACCAGAAAAAATAGGATTATCAGTAGGAAGCTAACTAGAAAACTGCCTTTTCGAGTGCATGGGCTGAAGTTTCGTCAGCGGTTACTGAGAACCTGGTTTTATGAATGCTCAGGCGACTAAGTGCTGTTATTGGGCTAATGGTGGCCTAAATAAATATTAACTTTAGTTCTGAAGTGTGTCTGTATATGATCCTTTCAATTTTATTAACTGTAATAGACTTTTATGATATAAATTTTATGAATTTTTTGAAAATTATTATTTTTCTTATCCAATAATAATTTTCTTTGTTTAAATATATTGACCCTTCCGCGTGGGAGTTAAAGTTTCAGTTACTATGTGAGTTGCAGGAGGAGGAACTTAAAAGAAAACTTTTAAATGCATGTTTTTTTTTTTGATAAAACAAACATTTTTAAATATTAGTTTTATTATTTTTTATTTTAAAACATATCAATAAATTATTAAAAAAAAAACAAAAATAAAAAATTTAAAAATTATTAAAATAATCGAAATCGCTCGAACTATTCGAATAATTCTATACATATTCGGATATTCGAACTGGAAACCATAGATAGCACATGTCGAATTTCAAAAAAGTCGGCTAAGAAATGACATAAAAAAGATCGAGTTGACACATTTTTAACTTTATTTTTTTAAAAAAATGCCTGTACACAATGTTCTGGATGTACTTTATACAAATACTAGCTGAGTTACCCGGCGTTGCACGGGAGGTATATAATTCAAATGCCTTGATTGTTATGCAAGAATTCTCTCTTTACATCGCTGTAGTTGCAATCACATATGAAAAGAAAATTATAAGTAGCGGAATTCAGTAACGGGTGCCTCCATCAATGCATCCAGGCGAATTTTTGAAATGATATTATTGGACATCCTGTTTGTGAGGATAGTTAATTAATTTTGGTTTGGTATTTGTTACCAATTGCCAAATAATTATACTCCATTTTTACAAACCTTCAACCAGATCAAAGTGATTAATAAATATAAAGATATTTTAGTTAATAATTTTTATTATAAAGCCTTTTGATAAACAATATTTTTGTTTTTTCCATTTGGTGTGTAAATAAATAAATTTTTTGGGGTTCCCACTCTAGAGCAAACAACAAACAGTTGACCATGTGAAAAGCATGAATTTTCCAAAATAACACCAGCTATTTTCAATGATTGCCCCTGGGCTTTGTTGATTGTCATTGCAAAAGCAAGGCGTAATGGGAATTGTAGTCACTTGAATTCAAACGGCAAATCGGTGGGAATCATAGGAATGCGCGGAATTGGCATATCTTCTCCTTTACCCGTAATAATCGTTGCTTCAATCACATTCGGCATCAATTTCTTCACACAAAGCCGTGTTCCGTTGCACAATTCCGGTGGACCTAAATTTCGGAGCAGTATTATTGGTGAACCCTCTTTTAAAAATAGTATGTGTGGTGGAATACCAGGTGGCTCCAAAGAATTAAGAAACTCTATTGAATAATTGACGGATTTATCCACATCAGTAACCGTGTCAATAGATTTGTATTTCATTAGTGGCCCGGGTAGTTGCGATTGAAATTCATTATTTAATTTATCAACGCCGTCATTTTTGGGAGCTAGGAGTGCACGTTCGCATAGCCAATCATGATTTTTGAAGTTATTTGGCAGATTTGGGAATACTTTCATTACCACGTTTTGTATTGATGGATGGCAGCATTTGACAAAAATTAGGCGGGAATGATATCTCACATGTTACAGGGTCATTTGGCAATTTCCCGTTACCCATGTCCAAAAGCTGCCTGGCAAATGTTTTAGCCGATTTTCGTAACGTGTTTCCAAAGATGAGACGCCTTCAGGCAGGCATTAAGTTCATCAGCGGGTGTTGATCGTGGAATGACTGGCAAAGTTTGACGAAAATCACCTGCTAGTAGTGTTAGAGCTCCTCCCATTGGTCGGTTATTTTAAATAAAATCGCGTTAAATCGCGCAAAGTACGATCAACCGCTTCAAATGCTTTTTTGTGTGCCATGGTACATTCATCCCAAATAATGATTTTACATGTTTTTAATAACGTGGCAATTCCCGAATCTCGTGTAATATTGCATGAAAAATGATCCGCTTGATTCAAATTCAATGGTAGTTTAAACGTTGAATGTGCTGTGCGTCCTCCATCGAGTAAAGGTCGCAATTCCAGATGATGCAACAACGAGGCCGATTGTATTCTGCTGTCTTACTTCAGCAAGTATCAAATTAAGAAGAAATGTTTTTCCAGTGCCTCCGGGTGCATCAAGAAAAATAATTTCTCCGTTACCGTTTGCTATGCATTGCATCACTTTAATGTATGCCTGTCTTTGATCATCCACTAAGAGACTTTTTTGAGTCTCAGCGAAAACTCGTAACTGACCAACGTCGTAATTTTGTTCTCATAATAGATCTCTATCACGAACAATGTTTCCATGGCGCGTCGGTGCTGGCAACCCAAGTTGGGAAATTACTTTGTTATTAATGTATAAGCATGCATCCTCGAGTAATATAAGTGCTTCATTAAATATGTCTGCTGAAAACTGTATTTCCATGTCGGGATTTGTTTTACGTGCTTGCCAAAGTATATCTTCACTAAGGCTTTCTTTGTGCTTTTCCCAAAGACCTTTCGGATCGGAAGGTGTGCATATTGTTAATATGATTGCAAAGATTTGTGCTGGACGACACATAACACATGCTTCGGTTAGTGTTCTATCCCAGTGTTCATCATTTTCAAGTAAGCCCAATTTAAGACATGCCTTTCTATAGGTTTGACATACTTCGCCATTAACAGTTTTCAGTGCTTGAAGAGACATTGGTCCACTTATTTCATGCAGCATTCTCAGAAAATAACACTCCGTATTGTTAGGATGAACATTACAAACTCGACCCAAGGCATCAGAACCACGTATTCCAGGGTACCCCCCGAATAATTGTGCCTTGCTTTCTTCTGAAAAACTGCTTCTTCAACGTATTCCATGTATAATATTTTGGAACTTCATGATACAGCAACGTTTTTACGAATGAATCTGTTCCGCACAATTGAAAAAAGGATGTTAATGTCGTATTCGTTGGTTGCGCAGCTCTCTGTAACAGATTTTCTTCCGTAAACTAAACTCGTTGTCCATTTTCTAAGTGTACACTAAGATGTACAACTGTTGGATAACGCTCGCATATTGCGCAATTGAAATTGGTCTTTACGGAATTTTTTTTAAGCAAAATCAAATGTTATCTACGAGTACAATCAAAAAGTAATCATAGATTAACACGTTTATAAACTGAAAACTTAAATTTAATAAGAATGTATATTCACTTCAAAAAATATTTAATACCTGGAAAATAATCACCAAAAATTATTTTATTACAATATAGCTAACTAATCGAGAACAACGGCATCCGAAATACAAATTAATATTAATTTATTCAAAACGATTAAAACAGAAAACTACGTCCACTTCGATACGTTTTACCGCGAACTGTGGTTGAAAATGATATTTCGAAAAACAAAAGAAGTTTTTTCAAACTAAGGCAATTTTACACGTCAATAATTTGAATCCAGGGATGTTTCTTGTAGAAGATGCTATTTTCAAATATAAAACGCTAGTACTTTTCAAAGTAAATCAGTTTATATGTACAATATTTTTTAGTACCTTTCCTAGAATTGATTTTATGAAACAATCATTTATTATTTAAGTAATAAACTAAATAAAGTAATAAACTATTGGCGTTTAGTATGAAACTACTATTTTCATTAAAAGCCGCCGGTTGCAATAGTGGATTAAAATAGAATGTAAATTATTTCTGAGGTTATGTGGAAATTAGAACTCGCTGACTATGGTACATTTCAAAACAGGATATGATAAATAGGATATCACTAAACAGTACATGTCAATCCAGTAAAAATGGATTATTAGTATGGATAATATAAGTGTTCAGAGATTTGTCTTCAGTTAAAGTGATGAAAGATTGTCTTAAATTTAAATTAATAAAATTAATTTGAATAATTAAATCAATTATAGTAGAGGTATGATTTGTGTATATCAATCGCACGCTAGATATCCTTTTTGGTGTCTAAATTTGCGGCTACGGCGCTATTTCGGAACATTTAAATAATTGTATCTTTACATGTAAAAATGAATTCTTGATCCAGGGCAGACTTCCGGATTGGAGCATGTCACTAATTTCATATAACCCCTTTCCTTAGTCATTCCCGTCAAAAAATCTTAAAAAAATTGAAATTTGAGAAAAATGTGTACCACAGCCCCTAGACTCCGGGTCCAGCCCCTTCAAAAGTATCGTGGGCTTAGTCTTGAACATGCAACATATACATGATAAAAATTTCATGGCGATCGGTAGAGCGGCTAAAGCGTTATTTCAGAACAATCAAATAATTGTTTCTTTACATGTAAAAATGAATTTTTGATCCAGGGGCGGACCCCCCGAATTCGAATATGTCTCTTATTTCATATAACCCCTTTCCAAAACTCATTTTCGTAAAAACATTTAAATTTTTGAAAAAATTTGTACCATGGCCCCTAGACCCCGGGGTCCAGCCCCATTCACAATATCGTGAGATTGGTCCTGAACATGCAACATTTGCATGGTAAACATTTCATGACGATCGGTTGAGCGACTGAGAAGTCATTTTGGAAAAATCAAATATGTGTATCTATACATGTAAAAATTAATTTTTGATCCAGGGCTGGGCCCCTCGGTTTCGAACATGTCAATAATTTCATATAACCAGCCCCATAAACTCATTTTCGTGGAAAATTGTAAAGAAAATTAAAATTTTAGAAAAAAATTGTACCGCAGCCCCTAGACCCCGGGGTCCAGTCCCATGCAAAATATCGTAAGGTTGGTTCTGGATATGCAACTTGTATATGGTAAACAGACAAACAAACAGGAATTCATTTTTGTATATATATATAGAAGATATAGCATCTAAAATAGTTCACGGTGTCTTGTTAAAGTTTATATTTTGTAATGACGTACACGTGTACGTCCCCAGCAGGAAATTTGTCAACATGTATATGAATTAAATTTTTAGTACAGAAATACGTTTCTATTTTTGTTTTACTTTTTCTCATGTGTATGAAAGAGAAAAATATTTTTTTAATTTCGTAGATTGGCAGCATGTTGACTAATGGACCAATTTGTGACCTGTCTTTGACTCATCTCTCATGACATATCAGCATATTTAACACTTCACGTTCCTTCTTAAATGAATCATATACGACAGGTACACACTAGTTCTCTTTACCCATGACTGTATATATTTGACTTACATTTTTATCAGTTCGTGTTCTTGAGATTAGTTTTATTTAATTAACGTATTCTAATTTATTAAATATTCTAAATTGTAAGTAATTTCTAATCGGAAAGAATTGTGTTTCTAAAAATGTTTTAAATTATGTGATAATTACAAATATTTGTATATGAAGTTATTGTTACTTAAATTGTGTTTTAAATTAATTTCTTAAATTTATTTTAAACGAAAATAATAAATAATGTATATATATGATATATATAAATATGTATGTATATGATTTATGTACATAATTTTGCGAAATAAATTCATATGTTGAGTATCTAAAATTAATGAAATGGTGTATTATTATCCCATAAAAAAAAGCTGCCATTTTGTTACAAGCAAACTAAACAAATATATGAATAATCATCTCAGACATATCATGTATGAATCACTTTAGACATGTCTCATATTATTCCTTTTAGACAAGTCACATATGATTCGCTTTCGATATGTCACAAACGATTCGTTTAAGACTGTCATGCATGAAATCGAGTCCCACTTTTTGATCAAATTCTATATACGTGTCATGCGTGAATGTCATTGACGAATCATTAGTATGTCTATAATGACTTTCCTGCTGGGTCACTCCGCAGTAGAGATGATTTTATGTATTATATACACAGCACGTCATTCAACGCGGAAGGGTTAATTAATATTATAATATTTAATTCGTTTTAATTGCACAAATTTCAGGATAAATTTGTAATACTTTTTCCTTTATGAAATTGTTCAATAACTTCAGATTTTTGCTTTAATCTGTTAATTGTTTACCCATTTTTTAATTAAAAGCTATTAATCACAGAGCAAATAAAAATTTTATAAAATTGTATAAAACTAGGTTATCGCACAAAGTATTTTTTCTTACTGCTGCACTTTCGACTTTAGTCAATTCAAATTATGAAAATAAGGAATAACTTGGGAATCCCCGAATCATAATTTTAATTTAACTTGGTTCAAATTATGAAAAAAAGGACAAATTGGGAATCCCCAAATCGCATGTTCAACTTTACTTGATTCAGATTATGCAAAAAAAAACAATTGGGAATCCCTGAATCATGCTCTCTGGCGCTATATTCCATCAAGGGATTTGGCCGCCTCAAATGAGGTTTCATAATCATATTTTCATTTCGGATAATGAATGATCAATTCATTGATCCTAAACCAGCCGTAAATTTTTTTCCTTGTCACCACTGGGAATCAAAACCGGGACCTCCGGTCGCTGGAGCAAGTATGCTAACCACCTTGCCACCGGGGCGTAATCATGCGAGAATGTCCAAAATTTAATTCATGTTATCGAGCTTTTTAATTATTCACGTTATTGAGTAGTACATATAATTAATAAATTGTTCACGTTACCCGGAGTTCACGGTATACGGCGTTCATGTTATCGCGAGCCTACTACATTTACAAATTCAACGAAGAATCAGCAAAAAAATTTCAGAATCGTTTTCTAATAAAAATTTTTCTGGAAATTTTTGAGTTTCATTTCATGCGAATTTTCCGGGTTGGTGGAAAATTAATGAATGGTGGATAATTAGTGGATTTAAATTTTTCGATTTATTGTGTAGGTATTATGAAAATCTGTTAAAACAGGTCTAACATTCAAAATCAATGGGGATCGTATATATTATGAGCGTAGTTTTCCTGAGTCATTTTGCGATCAATTTTCATACTGGAAATTTCCGATATCTTCCATTTTTCAGGTTATCCATTTTCCATACCGAAATCCTGATTAGCTCGTGAGGTTTCCGCTCAAACCACTTAGCTTTCGTAAATTGAATTTAAAAAGAGCCGTTCGTTTAATGTGAAGTTTAGGAGTCTGCTTTACAATTACTTGCTTATACGTTTGCTTACAAAATTGAATTCTAAAAAAATGAGTGAGTCCATTAGTACTCTCAAGGAGATGTGTAAACATGGCGTGAGTAGTGCGTGTGTACAGTTTACTTTGAAGGAAGAAGGAATCCAATTTTACTAACCAGAGTTTTTCATTTGTTTATTATCGTTAAATTGGTATATCACTCTTTCGGTATAATCGACGTAATTGGATTATGGTAGCTAAAATAAACATATACTGTCGACTCTAACTTTTCTAATTTTCATTGAAAAACTGCACAATGGTCGTCCCATATCTCGTAGTACATATATTTCGGTCTGAGTTCATGTGGAAATCGAATTCGTCTCGCAGGAAGTTTATAAGTGGTTCAGCTTGAGGAACAGCAAAATTAATGTTGATCCTTCAATAATATTGAAAAAAAGCATTACATCAGATTTTAATGCTAATTGTATTAATTTTTATTGTATAGTTTACATTAAACTTTAACGAAATATTTTGTTAAAATTGATACAAGTTATATTAAAATTTATAGCACATTGCATAAAAAAATAATCAAAATATCAATTTGGAAGCATCATTTTTTGTCGTAAGTGGCATTAAAATTGAATAGTCCAGGTCCAGTACTTTGAACAGTAAAGCACACTACATTAGAAATTTCCAAATAATTGTATTAACACTTATATTATTTTGTATTAAAACAAAAGTACATATAAGGCAAACTCTACAGATTGCAGTTTTTTACTTTCAACTCAATTGACGTTAATCAATTGGTGTGCTTACACAGCAAATACATGAAAAATGTTTTAAGCTTATATTAAAAGTATACACAATGACGTAGCGAATTATTATAAATTCGCTAAAAATTAGTTAACCCCAGATTATAGAAATTTTCTTTCGACGCACTACTACACTAATTTTTAATGCAACTGCATCATAACTATTTTTAATGCAAACTTTGCATTAGAATGTGATACACGATTGCATCGTATAAGCCTTAATGCAAGGGTTACATTAAAAATTGCAGCAAAATTTCTAACTGTGTACAGAAAGTATCTTACTCACAATTGAGAAGTTGAAGTTCAGCCGTGTATATACATATCATCAATGGGTTGTGTTGTTACGCTTGTCGTTGTTAGAAATCATCGTTGGACAAACAACTGGTATGGTTGTTTGTCCAACGATGATTTCTTTATGCGAGGTGACTGTATAAGTTCAACTTGTATTTTTATATATTGGTACTCCGGCAGCCCACTGACCATCTCTCTTGAACTGAACACAGCATTCAAAATTAGTAATACTAAAGTAGCATACACATTATCATTTTTAATGACATGATGTTAAATGATGTATTTCTTCATTTACTCGTTCACATAATCATTTAAAAATATCATTTTTTGGAAAATTTGTACATAAATCACACTTTAGTTTGTTTTTGACAGATTAAGAAGTTTTATCTTAAACATAAATAATCTTAGCACTTGGAATCGACAAAAAAGAACGAAAAAAACGTCGATGGATTAAAAAGTGGATTACTAAAAGAAATAAGTTTTCGCACATGAATGTGATAAGTGAATTAAAGATAAGTGAACCACTTGATTTTAAAAACTATTTTCGAATGAGTCGTGAGAATTTTGAATTTTTTTTAAGGAAGATAACACCAATAATAAAAAAACAAGATACACAGTTCAGAAATGCTATTCCTCCTAATGAAAAGTTAGCAATAACGCTCCGATATTTAGCGACTGGAAGAACGTTTGCGGATTTGAAGTATTCTGCAGTTCTGGGTGAATCTACAATTGGGAAATTGGTAATAGAAACATGTCCAGCTATAAACACTGTTTTGAAAGATTACATTAAGGTATGTTTTACTTGAGTAAATGTGGAATTACATATTTTCAGTTACAACATGCTCGTATTAAAAATATGTTAATTTTTTTTAATAGATTTCACAAACAGAAGTCGAATGGAAAATGATCAGATTCAGTCGAGATTTCGGTAAAATGTGGAATTTCTTTAATTGCTTAGGGGCCATAGATGGCAAGCATATAGGAATCAGAAAACCATCTAATTCAGGCTCATTATATTATAATTATAAAAAAAAAAATTAGCATTGTCTTAATGGCTGTCGTTAATGCTAATTATGAGGTCATCATGGTTGATGTCGGTGCGAATGGCCGTGTATCGGACGGAGGAGTCATCTTCTATACAACTTTTTGGCAAAAATTAGCAAACAATTCGTTAAGTATACCGCAGGATGATGCGTTACCAAATACAGACTCTAATTTTCCCTTTATTTTTGTGGGAGATAATGCTTTCATCGGTCGCGCCCGACGTGTAGTTGATAATGCGTCCGGTATATTAGCTTTGCGGTTTCAAATTTTTGATAAACCAATACGTCTAAAACCTCAAAAAGCAGCATTGATTACAATGACATGCTGTTTTCTACACAATTTTTTAATTAAACATAATAATAAAAATTATGCGTCCAGGTCCATATTGATATCTGAAAACATAGAAGCTGAAGAGGTAGAAACAGGGAGCGATAGAGTACAGCTAATCCCGTTACAGAATCGTAAAAATTTCGATACTTATGAAACTGCCAAAATTGTTCGAGATAATTATTGTAGTTATTTTAACACAATCGAGCAGGTACCTTGGCAACAAAATTTTCTGAAATAATTTTCAATTTTGTACTCACTGTAATTTTTTATTAATTAAAATAAAACTGAAAATTAAATTAATTTAACAATTAACGCAGTAATTATTTATAACATTTAAATAAAAATTATTTATGAAACTTAATATGCATTGAAATTCTTTAAATAATTTCGAACGTTATTAGTGCCGGAAGCCGCAAAATGTTTTACAATATTATCTGCGTTTGATGTGGAGATCAGATTAGCATTTGGTTGATCTGGTGGAATCAAAGACATAGTAACGATTTGTTGAGGTGGTATTGTCACTATAGGAAAAGAAGTTAATGAATTTGAGCCATATTCGGTACGTTCGACTAGATCCAAAGGAAATATCTTCTAGTAGCGAGTTATCTTCTGTAGTAGAAATTTATGCAGATTCAGCCGATCGGCTCGGCCCACGGGAAATATCGTTCATTTCAGCTTCGTAAAATACATCATTAATTTTATTCTCGACGCGCAGTTGCTGTATGCGAGACAAATTTTTTAATTTATTTGTCCACGTACGAGCCATAAAATAAAATGGATCATTATCTTCTGTACCATTTTTTAAATGTAATATTTGCAAGCTGTAACAACATCTCTTCTTGTGTAGATGGCTTCGACTTTTTGGCTGGCGGTGCGATTAACGTTTCATTTTCAAAATTCTGTATCGAAAAATTAAATAAATTTTAATTTTATTCGTACTGTGTTGATTATACATTTAAAACTTACTGATGATTGTTCGTCTAGGTCATCCATTGTTGATACAGAGTCAACTGGTTTTGCCAAATGCTCAATAAACTTATACACGTCATACCACCATAACGACGGTACATAAACGCTGTCGGTTCCTGCCCCAGAACATTCTGATTTTTTAACCTTTTTTACCTCCTTCCTAAATGCACTACGTAATGTGTTAATTTTCCTTTTCACATCATCGATAGTTGTATTAACTTTCATTTTCTTTAAAATATTTAAAAGTTCAGCATAACCTGTTGCTTTTTTATTTTTATTTAAATAATCTTTATTGGTGGTGTTCCACAAAATCCGGTTTGCTTAGTAGCAATAAATTCCGCAAGAATTTCTATAAAACGGTTAAATTAAATCAACAACGATGTTGTTTTTGTATAAATATAATAATCAAATATTTACCTTTAGATTCGGCCATTTTGTGCTTTGAAACTTTTCTGCATAACAAATATTCGTCAATATATCTCAAAAGTGTAAATGATAAATGACAATTCATCTTATACATTATCCTTTTAAATGACATTAAAACAAAAAACCACAAATTTTTTTGATCTTTTCATTTAGAGCATCATTTAAATGATCATTTAAACTGATAATGTGTATGCTACTTAACATGCTCGTCATTGCGTAGTTAGATCTCGGAAAGCAAGAAAATTGAGCATCCCTGCGTGACTGTATCCGTTAGGTCGAGGTGAGGTGACCTGAGACTCTGGTAGTTCAAAGTTAAAAACAAGACGTCATTATTATCTCGTACAAAATTCGCCATTACAACCTGAACTATACTTAGCGGATTTGTAGTGAGGCGCGATAACTCATTTTGAAGAAGACTCATTGAGGTCCCATTTTTACAACCATGGTAGAAGACATGATCATCGATGGATGACGTGATGAACAGTCCTTCGAGACTCGTTGCTCGTAATAAAGCAATATACACGAGTTGATGACTGTGTCTTTTATCGTTAGAGTATAATATACTGACTATCGCGTTATAGATACCACCCTGTGATGCATGAATTGTGGTGGTACATGCAGGTACGACTGGAAAATGATTACGCTTAACAGTAATTGTCTGATTGTTTTTCCAATTAACAGTTGAGATTTTTCTAGAAATAGACACCAAACATGCGGGTTGATATTCGTTTTCTGCGCGAAATCTATCCAGAATCGTTTAACATTTTTTACTGTTGACATTTTCATCGTTCTCGTTGTCCCGGTCAGGATGGCTGCATTCGATATACCTCAGACAACCCATAGTTCTATTCGCCAGTCCATCTGTTACGAGAATATTGGTTTTGGGAAAGTATGGCCGACCTATGACAAGTAGAAATTCGTAGGTACGGCAAATTATTTGTGTCCACTATGCTCATTTTATGGATCTTTTGACGGAATTGCTACTCCGGCAGCACGCTGATCATCTCACTTGAACTGAGCGTAGCATTCAAACGTAGGAATATTAACATGCTCGTCATTGCACAGCCAGGTCTTGGAAAGCAAATGAATTGAACATCCCTGCGTAACTGTGACCTGAGACTCTGGCAGTTCAATGTTAAAAAAGAGACGTCATTATAATCCCATTTAGTTGAAGACAAGATCATTGATAGCCGACGTGATGAAAAGTTCTTAGAGACTCATTACTCAACATACACAAGTTGTTGACTGTGTTTTTAATCGTAAGAGTATGTAATTTTGTATCGTAATTTTTTTTTTTGATTTTTCTGATTGATGGAAATGTCGATAGTTTCTATTTCATTTTTTAAATTAGTTTTTATGTTTTCCCTACTATTATACAGATACATACGAGCATGCCATGTATAGTACACATTTTTTTTTATTGCGTTTGCTGTTTTTTTTTCAAACGAAGTAGGTACGTCATTTCCGTTCGTTTCATTTACAAGTTTACTCTAATACAAAAAATTTTGGTAGGCGCGAGTAAAGATGTTTACACATCAAAAAATTATGTCTCACCCGCTTAAATATTTAATGATTAAATAGTTCATCCTAAAAGGTGTTGCCCAGAAATATGAATGATAAACAAACAGTTCCCACCACTACCAGCTGGTGTTTGTAGTAGGCGTTGCCGCGACGACATCGAGGTCGAAACAGACTCAGGGTGAATGAAGGGCCACCGCGGCAGGGATTAAGACAGGCCGAACTATAAAAAGAAAACAAAAATACATAAAAAGTTGAAAGATAATTTCATGCCATTAGTGTTGAAATATGATTTCGGCCATATTGTTACCTTCGACTTGCTTACAGCAATCTGGAAGTTCAATTTTCGAACACTTATTAGAGCGATTGTTACCTTCCAAGTCGCCCATCGTCTCTTACGTCACATATTTATACAAAAAATGTTGTTTTGTTTTTTTTTCGGAGAAAATGTGAAAATTTATTATTATTTGTCCAACACTTTTTAACCACCTGAATAAAAAGGTGATATACAGCCATTGCTTAACTGTAGGAAACAGGACTTCAAGTAAATGTTCTACCTAATATAAAGTGGCCACGCATTGAAAAAGGTTGATGCAAAACCAAGACTAGATCGATGGAAGTGCTCATTGTAAAATCTTGGAATGTTCCAAAAAATTGGTGGTTACCCGAAAATTGTTACGAAAATCTCTTCTTATTATTTGTTGGCCACTTCGATTAAAAATACCCTCAATAGCCTATAGACATGCATGTGTTTTAACGGTGTGTTTTAAGCACCCCAGCACTCCAGCTTGCCAATCCATATTCTAATTTAAACATAACTAGGACAATAGTCTCGAAAAAGGTAGAAAATTCTTGTAGTTGATGACAGATACTGGTTGACTGAATTAACGTGCGTTTTCCAATTAAAACAAATATCCAAATGAAGACCAAAATATTTAACCGAGTCAACTGGTTCAACGTCAAAACACTCAGAGTGGCAACCAATATATACCCATTCAGACCTGTGCCCTAATTCTCTAAGCAATAAGATAAGTTGTAAACGTGTAAACGATAATTTATCTTGCCTTTTTACAATATTTGCATTCTGTAATTGCACTCCAAGATAAAATTTAATACAGTTACGATAAATAAATGCCAAAACTTAACACACTCTTATGATGTATGTAGGTTCATATTTAGACTTTGAGGGCCTATAACTACCGTTCCCATTTAAATTTCAACATTATTCTTATGGATATAAGTTACTCTAAATAGCATCTGTTCACAATCTATAGTTCAAGTTGTTACGGGTTGTGGTATGGCTAATTTTACAGGTGAAAATTTTATACAATATATTATCTTGGCATTTTTAAATCGCATTCTCTAAATAGTTTTTTTACCCAAGATAAACCTATTGACAGCAAGCGAGCAAGATAACATTAAACGTCAAAACGAAATTTTAATTATTTTATAACCTTAATAACTCAAAAAATATAATCTCTAGAAACGTAAATTGTTGCATATACCTCAAAGCCATTTAGAATCACACATAGCCCCCAAAATCATATTGAAAAATGATCGGAGTCGAGAGTTATTTGAAATTCAAATCAAGATACGGTTAGATAGACTTATAAAACAAACCAAGTGTTTCACAAGAACATTACAACAGTCAAAAAATTCTTTACTTCGTATGGTAAAGACGAGTACAATATAAGTCTTGTTTACAATTGATCGATCCGTTGAATTTTGGTTAAGGTTGTGTATTCTAATCTGTTTAAAGGTTATTCTTTATACAAAGTACAAAATCGCATTATTATGTAATTATTATTTGCGATATGTTTTTGAAATCCAATCAAATCTGTCTTAAGCAGATCATAATTTCAGTGTATTTCGTTGTTGAAGACCCATTTAGCTCTTTCCGCACATGCGGATCTCGGAAAGCCTGGTTTGTCTAATTAGAATTTTAGAATTTCGAGTAAACTACAAAAAGCTATGCGTTTTAAGCAACGAAGCTCATTTAAAGATCAAATTTACTTAGCCACTGCCACTTTTCCGAACTCCATGAGTTGCTCATGCTATATTTTTTTATGTGCCTCCTCAATTGCACCGAAAATTTGTTAATCTAAACCATTTCTAGTAGTTGATGTAGGTCTAGGTATGGAGGGACGTTTTAGTGTTACGATTTGTTTTTTTACCATGAGTTAATTTTTAATCTTTGTAAAATGTTTGGGTTAATCTTAAGGATCGGTAACGAGTAGAAGGTGAGACTTTGATCAATTACCTGCACTTTAGAAATCGATTTTAAGCAATATACATCTTGTTTGACCTTAGTGCTCGTTAAAAGCTAGTTTTAATGCATATAATATAATTAAATTTTGTACTCGTTCATTATTATTCGAAATTTGTCCTAATTATTAATTTCTCAAAACATAAGATTAATAAATAGTTTAGAATTAAAGCATTGTAAGATCTTATATATAGACTGTTGAGAGCTTCTAGTGCCTTTAAATGAAATATTAAACAACAACAAACTGAAATTTGTTAACTAATTTAGATTTTCTATAGACCGTTATATTTATTGTGCTCGTCAGTTTTCTTAATTGTGCATGTGTAATGATCAAGTAAAATATTGCAAGTGCCACATATTAGCAGACTAACCGGATAACCATTAAATGAAGGAAATGGCTGTATTTGGAATTTTAATAAACTGCACATTGGACAACAAATGAGCTTGAAAGCTCAACGTTTTACGTGTACGGTTTTATTCTAAATTGTATTGTTAATAAATAAGTGCACACCAAGTTGAAAGCTTTGCTTGCTATGTGGAGAGTGGGTCCATTTTAGATGTTGTCAAATCAGACACTTGAAACATTTGACATTTATATTTGAAAATTGACCAACTAAAATTGCTTTTTCTGTAATCCACAGACCATCTCGTTCTAGGATATTCTACCCCTTAAGTTTTTTTCTTCTAATATTAATAGGTACATTATTTATTCCCTATTTTAAACATAAAATTATAAATAATAAATTTATTTGTTTAATTGTTTTTGTGGAAATACTGGAGCTAACCTAAACAATAGTATAGGTAAAGTGAAGACGACGATCGATTAAAATATTCAAATGTTTGATTTACTGAAAGAATATTTTAATTCCATCGATAACAGTCCACTTTTACATTCTAAATGGAAAGAATTTTATAACTTTTTTATGTAAAGAATCGCAGTTATTTAAATTGTTAGAACTTGGCTTGTTTAATTCCAAAATAAAATTATAAACCGAAGTATCAAAAATTGCAATTAATTATTAATAATATCCAAACGAAAGCGTTTTATTCAGTCAAGCAAAGTTATTCCGCGATAAATTACTTGTGTTACTTTTTGACATAAACATATCTTGCCACTTTACATTTTATCTTGAAAAAAAATTTGAGAATGCGAATTTACTAAAACATCACGATATCCAATATAAATCTAGACTTCCACGATATTTATTTTCGTGTGTAAAAGTTATCACTTTTACGTTTTACAATTTATCTTGGTTTTTAGAGAATTAGGGCACTGTTGTGATCACATAGTCAAACATTTAATTTTCCGGCGTAAAATCAGGCAGTGCTGGTCAAACCATGAGAGTAGAACTTTTAGATCAGAATTGATCCCGATAGAATGATCATGAGTGTTCATGTAAACACAAAGGTCCCAGCTCAAAAGAAAGGACAAAAATGTGTGCTAGAACGGGGCTAATATGCCTAAGAACGACTTTTAGTATATATAATTACCCAGGTCAACGTTATCAATTGAGTTTTTTTGGTTCTAAAGCACAAATAGGTCGTATAAAACGTTGTCGAACCGAAATCAAATGGCAAATCGATGTAAGATGATTTGAACCTAACACCTAGGTCTTTACCAATAGTAGTAAAAATAAACAATTAAACTCATTAGCAATTTCTAAATCACTCGTAAGAAGTTCCGCGTTCTCAGCTAAATAGATTTGGCTAATGATGTTTTAGGTTTACGAGGTAGAATTTCGTTCACTATATCCCGTAGTTTTTTTTTATATCTCCGCGGTTAACTGAACGCTTGGAATAATAGATTTTCTTTTCTTTTTTTTATATCCTCATTACTCGTAATGATGACGCACATTCTAGTATAGCTTTCGTAAAGAACAGAATTACCAGGACACCTATTTAACTTGATTCGTTTACGTCGCGCAAAGTCAAATGGAACCCAAGGTTGTAGGAGTTTGATGTTAGGCGAGCAATTTGTGTAACAGCCTTCCAAAATAATCGAAATATTATTCAAAAATACATCAAGAGCTAGCGATGGATTGTCGATGTTAAAAATAGAGCCCTAGTTCATATGATCCAGAGTTTCGTGTAACAATGACAGATTGCGCTTCTTCGTGGAATTATGGTTCAAGTTAGAGCCTGATAACAGTGCCTGTGGAACCTTAAACAATATCTCAGGCAAATGGTGGTCAGAAATTTGTAGGTCCAAAGTTAACGCATAGTCTTAAGCCGAGCAAAAAAATGGTCAATGGAAAATGAAGTTATACACGCGTGGGAATATTAATCAATGATTCAAGTCCAAAAGAAGACATAATGTTGTGCTTACAAAATAAAGGGTGTTGATCTGAAAAATCTGTTGATTTTTTAGATCTCAAAAAATACGTTTGTGCGGTAACAGCCAGATAATTGGGTTTCATAAATGAAAAGTCAAAAATATGCCATTTTCGTCATGTGTTCGTTTACAATACAGCAACGCGTTTTGGTTGTTTGAACTTACTATGAAAAGGATCATTGTTCTGTAAAAGAAACATTTCATAAATTACGTAATGATTTTGATCAACATGGACGTCCTACAGAGCCTGGAATTAGCAAAATTGTTCAACGTTTTGAAAAAACTGGAGCAGTTGCAAATTGTAGCGCATATATGAACACCATCATCCAGTTCGTACTCTTAAAACAGTAACACTTGTAAGTAAAGATGCAGTAATAGTAAATAGTGATTTTTGTGGCCAAAATTGAATGAATTAGATTGAGATGATATTTGGTACATAATTTTAAGAAATTTTGATGTCAATTGCCTACCAAGATCATGCGATTTGACAAACAATGATCGACAAACAATTCAAGATATTATGAACAACATTCGAGCTGAAATCGGGGTCATTAACCAATTCAGTTAATTAATATTAGAGTTTAAATAAAAACATCGGTTCTTAATTAAACCAATTGTCTGCGTACATTAAAAATTAACTATATGCAAATCCTTTTCCTATTTAAGATCAGGTATGATAATTTCTGGTCTTTACCGCTTTAAATATTTAAATAAGCAACAACAATAAAAAACACAAATTAAATAAATAAATAATCATAGAAAGGATAATATATGCAAATGATACCTTTTTCGGAGCAAACGCAGAAAATCCGAGAAAATGTCCTTTTATATCTATAGCAAGCACATCCGTATATACATAAAATTTCCTAATATTTTAATTTATCCTTATTATCCGTATACACATAAAAAAACTAATTATTAATATTATTTAATTAAAATTTTATGATAATTTAATATTTATAAAAAAAATATTTTCATTAAAAATTTCGTGAGGTAATTCGAGAAAATTTTCAATTTTCCGCATATTTTTGCGACAGGTGTCCTTTTTGTGTGATAACATGTAGAGCATCGTATTAAATATGGCATTAATTCGGTTTGGGTGGTAAATGTAAATCCTTAAAATGCGCACACGATGAATGTGAATAAATAATGCGGAAAATGAACTTAAAACATAAAAAAAAAATATCGAGGGGTTCGTTCGTTCGTCTAATTTAAATTAGCCGCACTTGATTTTAATTTTGATTATATTTTGTTTTGTTGTATGTGTAACACTAGTGCAAAGAACATAAAAATGTATATATGTATATAGAACAGGGGGAGGTTGAATTGCGAGAGATTTGTAAATTTGAGATATTTGTGTCACCCAAAAAAAATATTTAAGCAGATGTAATTTAAAGCTTTTAAAATGATTACGTCAGATGAAGTGAATGAGATATAAAATGTTGATAAAAGATTATAATCTCCGCACTATTTTTTTATGATATACGTTTGTAATTAGCCTTTTCGTCAGTATATATTAGTACGATATAGGATTAGGAAATATTCCAACAAAATTTAATAACTCAGCTAAATTTATAAACCACTTTGCGCTTTAAATACCAAAACGCTGCATGAGATAAATTACAAATTTCCAATCAATAAAATCACAGCGGCCAACTTTTAGAATCTTATGTTTAAAAACGAAATGCATATGGATTTTATAAATCCCAGCATCAAGTATCAAAAGACAATTACGCACCAACAAAAAAAAATTCATTGACTAAAATCTGTATAAAAGGGTCGAACAGAATTACAAAAAGGTGTCAATTCAAATACTTCTTCATTGAATCCTTTTTTGAAATGTTCTCTATATGTGCTCGATAAATAAGCAGTCCGGACTACAGTTGATAAATTTTTTTTATGGGCATATGGTTACTGTAGAATTAACTGATGAATTAAGAGATTTCCTTCTTTTCAATTTGTATATGTAAGCGGACGAGTACCAAATACTACAAAGGGAATAATTTGTACAATTACAAAACCTTTTGTATAAATATATCATAAGGGGGTTACAAGTGTAAAAGTAACAATTGTTGAGTTGATTGTTATAGTCTCGTATTATTATTATTATTGAGCATTAATTTGTAAATAATTATTTGGGTTTGGTTGTTGGTTTTGTATCATAATGTGATGTATGTATATATGGGACGGGGGATGATGTTGTGATTGAATATTGTCAAATTGATATAAAGTAAACATGTGCACGCTGGACGGATCTTATTATGATATCAAATAAGTCAATTTCTAATTTTTAAGATGTTATCTTGGGCATGTACGTATCATACCGGTATAGATATGAATCATGTTTAACCTCCGAACAAAAGTACTTGTATGATAATATTGAGAGCCTTCGGACCAAAACTTTTCCTTATTTATTTTCGGAATAGGTACAAAGGGCCGAATGTCGAAGGGCCGAATGTCGAAGGGCCAAATGTTGAAGGGCCGAATGTCGAAGGGCCGAATGTGTCGAAGGGCCGAATGTGTCGAAGGGCCGAATGTCGAAGGGCCGAGTGTCGAAGGGCCGAATGTGTCGAAGGGCCGAATGTGTCGAAGGGCCGAATGTCGAAGGGCCGAATGGGTCAAAGGGCCGAATTTTTTTTTTCTTTTTAGAAATATAATTTTTTAAATTTGTTGTTTTATAACAAAATAAAATATTTTAGGAAAACATATTAGAATATTTTTATATTTTTTTATTTTTCATATTTTTTTATAGAATATTTTGTAAATTTTTTTTTTATTAAACATAAATGAATTTCTTATGAATTTATGTATTTTAATATTTTTCATCTTTGAATATTTATGAAATTCCACGTATCCGGTCAGCGATACATTTTGGTGAAGGAAAATGTTGACATGCGCCACCAGAGACATTCGGCCCTATTTGTCAGCCTTCTGATAATAGGTATATGGTACACAAAATAAAATAATTAAATTCAATAATTAAATTAAATAAAAAAATAATAAAAAAGGAACAGCTTTAGTATCGCAGTCAAATTTTTTGACAGTCTGAGCGACGGTGGTGCCACTTTGATCAAAAGCGGATTTTAATAACTTAAAAAGTGTGTCTTTGCTTAGCACTTTTTGTGTCTCAAGCTAACTCCATCTATCGGAATAAAAATGAACCAAAATTTAAAATTTTACGTTAAGCCGTGATAAAATAATTTTTAATAAATTAAACAAGGCAAATCTCTGGTTGACAATATTGAAATTACCGTATATTTGATTTGAATTTGTTTATGCTTCGTCAACCTTGCAGACACAGATCAAAGAGAAAGTATCGCTCGTAGCGCTTCTTCTGATAGATGTACCACAAATGTTAGCTTAATTCGTTGCGTACGAGAGGAATCTACAAATACAATATATAGAATCGAATTAAGCATTTGATTTGAATTTGTGCGTGCTTCGTCAACCTTGCAGACACAGATCAAAGAGAAAGTATCGCTCGTATCGCTTCTTCTGATAGATGTACCACAAATGTTAGCTTAATTCGTCGTGTAAGTCCCTATATTATTTCAAATTATTTTGCATCAACAGCATACAAAAATTCCTTGTGCAGGGTGAACCATCTCAAAAATGGCGAATTTAAATTACGAATATTTAATAATAATCGCAAGTGACTTAATAAAATTTATTTTGTTTATAAACCATATATTTACATTTTGATTTTAAATTAATCATTTAAAATTATTTATTTACTAAACATTTAAAAACAGTTCATATGTTACAAATTCAAATTTATTTTATTTATAAAAATATGTCTAAGATGGCAGTCAATTAAATTAACAATTTTTTAGTTAAAATTATAACCACCAAAAAAAATTTAGAAAAATTTAATCCAAAAGCGGAAAAAATTATAAATAATATATAAAAAATTTAAATTTATCTAAAATGGCGTGTGATATGTTTCCAACTTTAGTTAAAATTATGACCATTTTGAAAAAAAAGTCGCGATCGTCAATTTTGACTGCGGTACTAAAAGCTAGAGAAAAAAAAATTATATTTCTAAAAATAAAAAAAAATAAAAAAAAATCGGCCCTTCGACCCATTCGGCCCTTCGACACATTCGGGCCTTCGACACATTCGGCCCTTCGACACATTCGGCCCTTCGACACATTCGGCCCTTCGACATTCGGCCCTTTGACATTCGGCCCTTCGACACATTCGGCCCTTTGAAATTCGGCCCTTCGACATTCGGCCCTTCGACATTCGGCCCTTTGATATCATACCTTATTTTCTACGTCACGGACAGTGCACGTTCTTCGGCTGTGGGCAAACAGGGGGCTTCGGCAGTAACTGTGCGCACCTCGGCAATTCTTGGTACGCGCGTCGACGTCGCGGGGGATGGGCACTGCCTGCAGTGGCTAAGTTCTGCCAGGGACCTAGCCGCAACTGAGTGAAGTAGAAACACTTATAACCCAACTAAGAAGCGAAGTTGACAAACTTAAAAAAGAAAATGAAGAATTAAAGAAGCCCAAAGAAATGGAAATGGAGATTTCTGAAAACCCTCTAACGTGTTATAACGAAGCAAGTTCATACACTTACCAAAAAACAAAGAACTACCAAAAAACGAAGAGCAGAGTTCTCGCTTGAAGTTGGAGAAAAATCACAAGCTAATGTATCTGGTATAACTAATACAGCACATCAGCAAACAAAATAACAGCAAGAAAATCAACAACAAAAAATTGCACCGAAAGAAAAGGGTTCTCCGCCAATTCATGTATTCGGCATAACAGAATTTGCTAATATACATACTATAACGAAATCAGTGATCACTAAGGAGTACAGAGTGAGATCACTAAACAATAACGTGCGGAAAATCAATACACCATAGATCCCGATACACATAGAGCTCTAGCAACAAAGTTCAATGAGGAAAGTAAAAAATGGATCACACACGAAGATAAAAACAACCGTGCAATTAAGGTCTTCATCAGTAGGATATAATGGAGGACTTAAAGGCAAAAGATCTGCAAATAGAAAATGCATGCTGTTATCATGCGTTGACCCAGGATCCCAGTGAAGTTTGTCCTAACTTTGTCCTAAAATTCCAAAAACAACATTTAAGTCAAATTTAGGATAAACTTCATGTGTGTGTCCACGAGCGTGAAGTTTGTCCTAAAATTATCCTATTATGAGTATGTATTAGTTAATCTCTCGTTATAATGAATTATCATATTTGTAATATTTGAACATATACGTATATAAACAAATTTGAAATAAAAGTTTAGTGAAAAAATCGTTAATTATCATTTCCAATTCAGCGACTTATTTATTGACCAAGCAGCAATATTGTAAATGATTTTAAAAATAATAAAGGGTGTATATATTGTGGCTTATATCAAACTCCCTTTATCAAGAATATGTACGTATACTGAATTTAAACTTGGTCGTACAATCACCGATGATGCACCACAATCTTGACGCCCAGAAAACATAAAAAAATCCACGAAAATATTTTTGTTGACCGTAAAGTGAAGTCACGTAAGATAGCTGACATTGTAAAGATATCAATGGAACGTGTTGGTCATATTTTGCACGAACATTTGTCCATGAGAAAGCTGTGTTCGAAGTGAGTACAACAACGATAACGCGTCATGATTCCGTGCGCTGTTTGAAGCTGTTTGAGCGCAATAAAACGGATTTTTTTTGTGCGGTATATGACAATGGATGAAATGTGGATCGTCCGAAGCGACCAAAAGCACAGCTGTTGGCTGGAAAGGTTATGATGGCATCTGTATTTTAGGATACATATGGTATAATATTTGTTGACTACCTTGAAAAAGGAAAAAAATCAACAGCGAATATTATATCGGGTTATTGGAAGGAAGAAATCGCTAAAAAACGATCACAAATGAAGAAAAAAAATTGCTCTTTCACCAAAATAATGAACCCTGTCACAAGTCGATAGCAACAGTAACAAAAAATGTACGAATTTCACATTGAATTGCTTCGGCATCCGCCATACTCAGGAGATTTCGACCCCACCGATTATTACTATTATTAGCAGACCTCAAAAAAAATCTCCAGCGAAAGAAATTTGGCTCCTCTAACTACAAAAATGCGATTAATCAAACTTTCCTTCAGCCTCAATTTTTCGAGTGATTAACAAGGCTGAGATCGGGGACCTTGAGAATTTTGTAGATGTACCATTCGTTTTATCGGCGATGATCGATAATTTGTTCTAGAAAAAGCTCTCTATGAGTCTGTCGTACGGATTGACTGAGCGGTTTGAAATTGCGGATTTAAGCTTTTCCCATAACTTGAAGGTCCCCTTGGTTTTTGCCTGAAACTGGTTCTTTTGAAGTGGCCGCTTCTATGTGATTTCTACGTTTTCGTTTATTGGAACAAATAATGGTTTGGGGGAAAAAATCCATTATTTTTTCGCTAGATGGCTTTAGTGACAAATATCTCGTGATGTATTTGTCGCCTTATACCATACTTATACTCGTGTAAAAAGGAGGATTCATGCACTAAAAGTTTCTTTTATCATGGTTTTGATTGATCGTTTCAATTATGAGTTATAGCGTGTCAAGGATGGAGGTAAACAAAAAGAAAATTCGCTATATTTTACAATTTTGCTTCGATAAAGTCGAAAACGCAAGTCAGGCGGCTGAAATTGTAAATGGTCCTGTAGTCGAAATTCCGTTCCGGTAATTTCGATATTAAAAATGTACCACGCACTGGAATGCCTATATCGTCGAAAATTTTGATGAAATCCTAGAAATTGAAGTAGATACAGCCAATAGGAGAGATGTCGCGTTCCACCAGGATAACGCCAATCCTCACACGTTCATGATGACCCCCCAAAAGTTCCGGAACTTATGTTGGGAAGTTATTATGCATCCACTGGACCTGGCACCAAGCTATTATCACCTCTTATTGTACATGGCAAGCACTCTTGATGGTGTAAAAATGGCCTCAAGAGAGGCTTGTAAAAACTGGCTATCTCAGTTTTTCGGTAGTAGGGGCAATTCTAAATGGCAATGAGTTTTCAATAAAAATTGTCTAAAGGATGTTTCGAGTGCTAGGAATCGCTTGGATTGGGTCTCGGATTAAGGAAATTTTGTTTAGAGGGTCCTTCGACGGGGCCCAGATTCGGTTTGTAAATTTTTTCTAAGTCTAAACGTTTTCGATAAAAATTGTTGAAAGGCGGTGTTTAAGTACTAGGAATTGATTGTACGGTCCCAATTTTGGGAGAAAACATTTGCAGGGTTTTGCGTCAGGACCCGGGTTCCAAATTTATTTTTTATAGTTCAAACATTTTCGATAAAAATTGCCGAATCTATGTTTTCGAGCATGTGGCATTGATTGCGCTGTTTATCAACTTTACTGGGCGCGTTTACTGGGCCCACCATCGAAGCACGTGGCCCGGGTTCCGTTTTTAATTTTTTTTAAGTCAGACGATGGAATTGCTGAAAAGGGTTTTCGTAGACCATTAATCGATTGAGTTTAGTCTCAATTTTGGGTAAACTTGTCCCCACCGTCGGGACCTATTTTCCTTTTTAAATTTTATCATCGTCGAACGGTTTTAATAAAAATTGCTAAAACAATGAGGTTTCAAATACCAGGAATCGATTGCATTGTAAATCACACGAAAGATATTACTGAAAATGAGATATTTCCGTAAAAAATCGTATAATTTTTCTGTCGAATGATAAAGGACACTTCAACGAGTCTAACGATATACATCACAGTACCATTAACTGTTTTTGTGTGTTTGAAAGATTACGTAAGAAAGTTTTTATTCGTTCAATATCAATAGTTTCTATATTTGTTGAATCGCGAAATTTATTTGTATATTATTTTAATTTTACGCACAATACCATCTTTTGATCATTAAATATAAAATAAAAATGAATACAGTATTTCTTCTATATAACTGCCCTCCACACTATAATCTAAACAAAGAAAATTATAGCTGACTGTTTAGATCACTAGGATCCAATTTTATTATTGGTGGTGACTTTAATGCATAAAATACCTATTGGGGATCAAGACTTACAAACAACCCGTAAAGGAAAAGAGCTTTTCGAAGCAGATCGTAAACCAACACATTGGAATGCTGATATAAATAAAATACCAGATCTCATTGATTTCTATGTACCGAGGATTACAAGTGCCTCGAAAATAGTGAGGGGATATATTCTGACTATTCACCTGTTATCATGACATTCAGCACAATGATAACACTGTACTTGAATTGCAAACTTTTTTTCGTGACAAGCGGGGCACCCGGGGAGTAAACCTAATTCGAGTATGCTGAATTCAACGGTGTTAGTCCCATTTTAAAGATAGTCCCCATTTTTGAGATATCGCATTCGACATATTTTGGCTCTGAGTCAAAATATACCCTCATTTTCATGTTGATAGCTCTTGAACTATTAAGATTTTCGTTATACTTTCTTCAGCAAAGTTGTTGCGCAGGCCAAGACCAACAACTTTGCGGAACATATCAAGACCGAAAAACCACATCAATTTTTTTTTAGCTTTTCATTTCGACGAAAAACACTGTTTTTATCATTTTTAATCATTTTGTCGAATTTAAATCGAGTAGAATCGATCGAATAAACATCGCATCGACAAAATATAGATACAATAGAAACTATTTAAAAGAAAGCTAAATCGATTCAGTTGATTTTATGGTGATTTTTCCTAAAAAAAAATTCCTAAAAAATTAACATTTTTCTTCTCTTTGACAAAACAATGGCGTGCCGTTGCGATAGTGGATAAAAATCCTGGATTTTTTCCATCCCATCGTTTTAACCAATTACATCACGTAGATTATCACTTTGGGCGGCAGTCCAAACGAGTGACGTAAGCACCTACTGTGGTGGAAGTCGGACTCGTATATATACAGTACTGAGAAAAAAAAATTGGGCAAACGTATTTTATTGCAAATTGGAGTTTTTTTTGCTAAAATTACAAAACTTTTGAACGCAATTGGCTTATTATTTCATTTTAAATACATGTATGACGTAATTTGTTGAAAAAAAATGTACCTGCAATTTAGGAGAAAACCCCGAAAAATGCCAAAATATTCAAAATACGGTGATTGGAGTTAAAGTAATGGAATAAATTAAACACTTATTTTTAATTTTTTTTTGTTTTTTATTGATTCATAGAAGTTCTATCTTTAATATTAATATTTTGGTGCACCGCCATTTGCTCTTATTACAGCGATACACCTCCGATTCATTGAATTTGATAAATTTTTCAAAGTCGTAGAAGGTATGGATTCCCAAATCGTCATCAACAAACTTTTTAAAGATTCAATCGATTCTGGGCGCATTCTTGCTACTTCTAGCTTCATTATAGACCAAATATTTTCAATGGGATCTAAGTCTGGACTATACGGGGGCCAGCTCAACACATCGATACTTCTTTCTTCGAAGTACTTTTTTACCTTTAAATGAAAAGATAAGAAAAAAAACAATTTTTAACAAATTATTTATGTTTATCTGAAAGCCAATTTTTCTATCTACAGTTCAAATTTAATAACGCAAAACTTTAGCGGTATGGCACGTAAATTTGTCCTGTTGAAAAATAAATTTGCAAGTCTCGCCAAAAAGCTTTAACACAGAAGGCTCAAATTCGTTATGTAGGACCTGCAGATGAACAGCTGCTGTAATGTTGGAACTAAGGAAGCACAATCGACCGGTTTCATTTCCACAAAAGCATCTCCAGACCATAACTCCTTCATTTTTTGGTGAAACTCTTAAAAGGCATTCGTTGCCAAGCCTCTCGCTCGGTTTTTTTCGTACGAGAATTTTTCAATTTCCAGCATACAGCTTGAATTTTGATTCATCGGGGAAAATTACGTCATTCCACATCTCTGAAGCCCAAGAAACATGCTGCTGGGCCCATAGCAAATGTTGTTTTTTCACTAGTAATGTGAACTCAGACTTCTGGACTGGTTTAAGTGCTCTCGAACCAGCTTTAACAAGTCTTTTTCTCACTACTAAGCTGGCTGAAATTTCTTTTCCTGTTGCTTGCTCAACTTCCCGTCGTATGTCCGATGAAGTTTTAAAACGGTTCCGACGACATTGTAATTTTATGAAAGGATCTTCCACTGGCGTTGTCTTTCTGGGCCTTCCAGAGCCTTTCTTTCTTTGTGTACTGCCCATCTCTCGCAATTTTTTAATATTCCACGCGACAGTATTTTTAGGAATATTTAATCTTTTTGCTATTTTACGCGTGGTTAAATTTTCACGCGCCCAAACCAACATACTGCTTTTACACTGCTCACTAACTTTTCCCATTTTTTTAAACTAAAATTGCACTTTATTCTTTATTTGACTAGGATCACTTACAGAATAACTTAATCTTACAAAATATGCACTATTTTTGCTCAAAAAATAAATTACAGGCAATAAAACATCTGCACGCTAATGTCGGCCAAGAACGATCGGCTTAAAATAAAATAATTGCTTGACCAATTTTTTTGCACATCATTTGCGGGGTTGTACCGGTGTAATAAAAACAAAAGGCAGTCCACCAAAATATTAATATTAAAGATAGAACTTCTATGAATCAATAAAAAACAAAAAAAAATTAAAAATAAGTGTTTAATTTATTCCATTACTTTAACTCCAATCGCCGTATTTTGAATATTTTGGCATTTTTCGGGGTTTTTCCCCTAAATTGCAGGTACATTTTTTTCAACAAATTACATCATACATGTATTTAAAATGAAATAATAAGCCAATTGCATTCAAAAGTTTGTAATTTTAGCAAAAAAAACTCCAATTTGCAATAAAATACGTTTGCCCAATTTTTTTCCCCCAGTACTGTATATATACGAGTCCGACTTCCACCACAGTAGGTGCTTACGTCATTCGTTTGGACTGCCGCCCAAAGTGATAATCTACGTGATGTAATTGGTTAAAACGATGGGATGGAAAAATCCAGGATTTTTATCCACTATCGCAACGGCACGCCATTGTTTTGTCAAAGAGAAGAAAAATGTTAATTTTTTAGGAATTTTTTTTAGGAAAAATCACCATAAAATCAACTGAATCGATTTAGCTTTCTTTTAAATAGTTTCTATTGTATCTATATTTGTCGATGTGATGTTTATTCGATCGATTCTACTCGATTTAAATTCAACAAAATGATTAAAAATGATAAAAACAGTGTTTTTCGTCGAAATGAAAAGCAAAAAAAAATTAGATGTGGTTTTTCGGTCTTGATATGTTCGGCAAAGTTGTTTGTCTTGGCTTGCGCCACAACTTTGCTGAAGAAAGCATAACGCAAATCTTAATGGTTTAGGAGCTATTAACGTGAAAATGAGGGTATCAGAGCAAAAACATGTCGAAAGCGATATCTCAAAAATGGGGACTAACTTTGAAATGGGACTAGCACCATTGAATTCAGCGTACTCGAATTAGTTAACCCCCGGGTGCCCAGCTTGTCACATTTTTGAACTAGCACAGTGTAATTAAAAAGGATAACTTGCCTAAGCTAACAAATAATAAAACAACGGTACAATTGGAAGATGAACTGAAGGTACTTAACAGTACTATTCAACAAGCAGCACGAGAAAGTTCTCCTACTAAACATACCGAACCCCGTAGGAATTTGTTAGCAGGCAACCTGCAGATGAAAACATAACAACAATTAGCAAAATTTATGACCATAATATACGATATGTAACATTATAAATGCGAAAAAAGCTCCAGGCTATGATCTAATTACTGGCCAAGTCGTAAAAGTCATTCCCGATGGGAGGGGAGATTACGAAAATGGTTCAAATAATCAATGCTGCCTGCCTTCAGCCTAAAATATGTCCCACGACAGTGGAAGATTGCTGAAGTAATTCTGATTCCTAAACCACTAGGACTAGGAGTACGTACTACTTCCTTTCATTTCAAAATTATTTGAAAAACTACTGCTCAACAGGCTCAAACCAATAATAGAAGAACGGAATTTAATTCCACCACACCAATTTGGATTTAGGGAAAATCACTCTACGATAGAACAAGTTCACAGAACAACGGACATAATAGAAGACGTACTTGAGAAAAACAAAATATGTTCCAGTACCTTCTTATATGTAGCAGAAGCTTTCGACAAAGTTTAGTACCACTTACATCGCACATCCGCATTTCCGTGCAAAATATAACAAAGAGTACTCTGAACTAAAGAGAATAGCAGCAGGGTCCTATATTGTATATCCTGTACATCAGAGATATGACAAATACAGAAGGTGCTACCATAGCAACATTTGCAGACAATAAAGCTACTCTAGCAACTGAAAAATGTATACCAGAAACACCGACAAAACTTCAACAAGCATCCAACTCAGTGAGTAGCTGGACAAAGACATGGTGCATTAGCTTAAATGAAACAAAATCGGTTCACGTAAACTTTACAAATCAGTATAAGTTAACTGCATTCCAGTGGAACTTAATTCACAGCAGGTTCCAAATACAAATACATACAGTCAAATATCTCGGCATCACTCTCGATTGCAAGCTTAGATGGAGCATGTTATAAAAAGAAAAAATAATTGAAAATCAAAGATAGGAAAATGTATTGGCAAATACTTAAACCAGTATGGACCTATGGAATTAAACTTTGGGATTGTACCAAGAAGACAAATACACAAATGATACGATGGGTAAAGAAAGATGGGTTTTCAATACATAGCTCTGCGTGGCATTGACAACGCACCATGGTACATCAGACATGATAACCTACATCAGACATGAATATGTCAGTGAAGAAATAAAAAATCATGCAACGAAACTTATTGTCGGCACTAAAATACGAAAATGGTGGGACACGTGGTCACAAACGTGTTTTCAAAGTTTTTTTATTTTATAGTGGTTAACTGTTCCGAATAGTTGAAATTAAGCGATATACAGGGTGGTCTATAAGTCTGGAAACGGTGAATTTATTTCGCGCACGGATGAAAAATCGGAATTCTGATACTGGGGACTTTAGTAATTTCACCGGGAAATTCAGCGGATTCAGCGGGAAATTTTACATCCGAATTGGTTAAAAAACGAATTCTGCTGGTACATTTAAAGACCTCATTTTTTCTCGACAATTACCACCCCTGACTGATTTTGTTTGTTGTTTGGGCTTAGGAAGTCTCAAAACGATGTTTTCTTTTGCACTCACTAAGCAAAATTATTACAATAAGACTCGACGCACATGTGCCCATACCACACACGGGAAAAATTTTCCTAAATGATTCAGACGCCCCCGGATTTCTTAACAAAAAAAGGTTCATAGGACCCAAAAATGGACGAAAAATTTTTTGGTTTTAACCGATCCGGATGTAAAATTTCCCGCTGAATCTGAATTTGTAATAAAAAAGATGGGTTTGCATTTAAAATTTAAAAGTTGGGCCTCATATCTCGTATAAGGCCCCATCGGGCCCAAAATCTGATGGGCCCATTCGATTACTCGGGTGAAATTACTAAAGACCCCAGTATCAGAATTCCGATTTTCCACCCGTGCGCGAAATAAATTCACCGTTCCCAGACTTTTGGACTACCCTGTATATACCCACACTTGGTAACATCTCTAAAATTGCTGGAATAGTGTAGCAAATATTTTGAACAGCATTTGAAGTTTTATGCAAATTTACCTCTTGGAGCCACACAAAAACTATTTATTTCAATATGATCAACTGTTATGAATCAAGTTGTCCAGTATTAGGTGGAATACGCGTTACCAAGTCTAGAGAAACTTTCTGAATTTTTTTTTAACCGGCCATAGTGTCGCATATGTATGGTATATCATTTCAAATATTTAAAGAATATTTTATATTTAATAACTCCAACCTTTAGGCTTGAATTATTTTGATAAAGAATGTTCCCGATATTTGCATCAAATATACATTTTTGATGATATTTTCAGAAAAGATTTACTATTTACACTTTTCACTGCTACACTTTCCCGAAATTACACTTTTCATTAATTTGTGAAGCTATACTTTTCGTTAAAAAGTTCACTTCAGTCGTTGAGCAAGTAAATGCTGAGCCGATTATTCGCAACAAAAGGGGTAACCATACAAAAATTAAAATAAATTATAAACGTAATTTAAAATTATGTTAGCGTTATAAATGACATTTCTGTGCTTTCACCGATTTAAAAACTTTAACGAAGCTTCGTTAAATATGAATTGTCACTTAATAAAAATTATTGGGGCGAAACTTTGCGTCCAAACTTACAAAAAATTAAAATTTGTAAATAGCTGTCACTATAACAAAAAGCTGCCATGCAATATCAGAGCCATCTATGATTTTGAAGAGCCGTAATATTAAAAGGAGAGCTTTCAGTAGAGAGGAAGCTTTTATTGAATTACTAAAAGAAACCGTGGTAATTGGAAAATTTTTGAACATGAATTTATGAATAAAAAATTAAACAAATCATCTAAATTTTAATTTTATATTTTTAATAAACTATTCAAAGAACACATATTTGAAAATCAGCCATCATAATGTAGTATTTATTTGGTAAATTTAAACTAAAGCGGAGCATAAATTTATTAATTTTCTATAAAAATGAGCTTTCCGTTTAGTTGTGTAGGTTTATAAAGTAATAAACACGCACAACACCATCACATGCACATCAGAATTTTTGAGATGAACGATGCAATTAATAGCAATCTAAACATTCTCCATTTATAACAAAATTAAAGAGAAAACGTGAGATGAAACGAAATTTTATGAATCACCATGTAGAAACAATAATATTATTCATTTAATAAAATGTTTACATCAAAATCTATTAACGAAAATTATTTTTGTATACAAAAAATCAACGATGTCATGCTTTTCTTTATTAAATATTATTACAAAACAGAACAAAACGTAAAAAACTTCAATTTTATCCGATTGCAAAACCGAGCTTTCTGTAATTTGAAAATCCGTTTACAGATGGCTCTGTAATAAATTTACTTGAAATTACAGAAAAGCGTAAAATAATTAAAAAACTATTTACGAAAATGAAACATTATTATTGTAAGTTAAGCGCGAAATCTTTAATACAATAATTTAACATAATTAATAAAACTCAAAACAATTATAAATTTTATTTATTATTCAGTTGGCGTAAATAAAACTTTTTGTCGTAAAATATTCACCATCATAGTTGCTGCGCGCTGTAAAACAATAATAGAAAAATGTCAATTTTTCCAAATTTTTGTTTTTTTTTTTCAATCTAATTCACTGGTGTTGCGTTTCTCAGTTGCTCCATAATCTATTGAACCAGGCAGTATACATAAATGAATTGTTAAATTTTCGAAACAAACATTTGGATTTTAAATTTTTTTTTTAATTTTAGCGACATCTTTTGATTTGTTTTGTAATTGCGAAAAGCTTTATAAAATAACAATGTTTTTATTTGGTGAAGCTCTGTTTTGTTTATACTACAGGATGAAACAATATAGGCTGCGAATTTGTTGCGATGAAAAATCAAATTTTTAACAAGTAACGAAAAAACAGTTTTCAAAGTTTGTCATCAACAATGTTGAAATAGAACCCAACACACAATAATCCCCATATTACATTGCTACTCCAAAAGCATTTTTTAACGAACGTTTGTTTTGGAAAAATAATGCTGAACTTTTTTATGGAATACTCTATACTAATTTTCTGTACATACACATAAACAAATTCTTGTTTCTACAAAAAAAAAAAAATTGTGTTAAACTAATTTAAATGTTTTTGCGTTAACTCAACATAATATGACTCCATATTAAAATATGTCTTTCCTTAATATTGAATTAGCCATTCACATTGAAAATTCAAACAAAAAATGTATGTTTTTATATACAAAAAAGCTTCTAAAAAAATACTAAAATACTCTGGTTAGCATGAAAAAGTACAAAAAGGTTCCCCTCTATGGAAAGCACATGGAAAAAAATGGCGGAATCTTACGGCTCTTATATTTAGGAGGCTCTGGCCATATTCAACAATATTTACGGCATACTCGTTACGACCTATAGGGTCTATTTTTTAATTAAACCCGAGCAAGCAGGCTTGCTCGGGGTATTATACACCGAGCACAGGTTGTGCAGTGCCAAATGATCCAGTGTGCATAGAGTAATAATTTGTTTTTTATTTTGCATACTCTACGTACACTGGCATTCTGTTCCGAGTAAAATTTAAAGAATCGAGTATGCTCGGTGTAAGCACAGTTCACAAATAAAAACACAGTGTGCAAAGTACAATTACTCAGATTGAATAAAAAAACACAGAGTATTTTTTGACACCGCACTGCTTGCTCAGGTTGAATTAAAAAATAGGCCCCTCGTCAAAATTTTTAATTTCTTTTAATTATATAATTAATTTATGGTTCGCCCTAAAGATGGCTCATCAGCGCAAAGGTGCTGATTTGATTTGCTGCAGAACTAGCCGTAATTAAAGTTAATACCGATTTGAATGCCTGTGGAACTCTTAGTGTTAAACTTTGTCCTTACAAATAATGTTACACTGGAACATGTAATCAATTATATCCACCTTAAATTAGCCAAGCCTTGCCAGTGAACACTATTGATCCATGTTATAACCAAAGCACATCTACTCAAAGAAATTATTAGAATTAGAAAGCCGAAACCCAAAGAATCCTCTTAGGACATTTGAATTAGGACACTTGGCGTCCCTCTCTGTGTATAAAATATTGGTGACGTTCTTCTGTTCTGTTTTTACTACTAACGCTACTCAATATAAAGTTTATAATTTATAGATATGTTCGTCAATTGAATGTCCCTAGAAATAGGCAGCAATAAAAAAAATGTAATACTTGTGAAAGTCTTGAGATAGTTACGAAATGAAATTGGTTAAACAGAACACACTACGAATAGTACAGAATTAAATGAAGTAGTTCTGAATTAGCTAGCAAGCACTTTGGTCTCCTTAGCCAGTCATATTTTTGTTTTCGGGAGAGAATATCATTTAGATTTTGCAAATAAAAGCGATTAGCGATTTGAGTTACAAACTTTATTTTTCTTCGTTTCATCTCTCGAGTTCTTGAAACACGGACGACTCGAAATTTATAACTTGATCCGAGTGAGGATTTATAACTTGAGTGTAGTTCCTTGCGGTAATCCGAATCTGCAAATCCAATTGTTCACAAATGTGTCGGGCGATGTCCATTGCTATTCTTTCGAATGGCGCTCTAACATTGTATGGCTACATTTTTCCTCTCGCCCGATATAGCGGCCTCTTACTTACAGGACACATAACACACTATTTGCACCAGTCTTCAACATCCTTGCGACAATTGACCCAATAAAACCGGTGTCTTATCTTATCAAAAGGTTTTGTTGATTCCTAAATTTGCTCCAGACCTTCCACAGTATGTTCCTTGTGGCATTTGTACCGGTGACCGCTTCTCATTAGTATTCGGTCATCTATTCTCTGTGAGTGCCACGGCGCCAAATAACTTGTAATAGTGGTGCTTTGAGATGCATTTTCGTACCAACGCGGTCGTCTACCTTCTACCAACCATTTTCTTGCTGGCCCATCAGCATCCCGGCCTTCTTTCAAATATAACTTATTCCAACCACGTTCCGATTCAAATTGGATTCGCGCAATAACTGTGTAATAGTTCTTTTCTTCCTCTCTTACACATTGGTTATACTGAACTGCGCAGAGCCTTCTTGATAATCCCTCTGCATTGTTGTGCAACATATACGTCGGTGTTCAGTCTTAAAAGTGTAGGCTTGTAGTCGTTCAATTCATCTAGCCACTTGTTCTTCGGGGTCCTTAAACTGAATCATCATTTGAGTGCCATATGATCCGTTCGAAGAACAAACTCTTGCTCATACAGATGTTTGTTGAAATGCTTAACACTTTCCACAACAGCCAGCACTCAGCAGTTCTCTGCGTGTCACACAATAATTTTTATGTGCTTTGAAGAGAGATCGGTTAAAGTACGCGACAACTCCCTATTAGCTCTCTTCCTTCTCTGACAACACTGCACTTATCTCCGAGTTGATAGCCTGCGGATAGATGCGCCAGAATAGCAGCGCTGCATAATTCCATCTTTAATTCTTCAAATGCTTTTTGATGCTGTGCTCCACTGAAAAGGTTGACTGATCGGCGAAGTTTGGCACAAATCATCGATAGTATGAGCATAATCCTAGGAAACTTCTTAGTTGGCTAATATCGTGTAGTGCAGGCCAATCCATTATTGCTACTAACTTCCTTGGATCCGTTCGCAAACCATTGCTCGAAAGAATATGACCCAAATAGTTACCTTCGTCCCTGAACAAGCTGTATCTTGTTGCACTTAATTTCAATCCTGCCGACCACATCGTTTGTAGTACTCGTTTAAGTTTGTTGACGTACTTATCGATGATGTCAACCAAATAAACCAGACATGTTTCCCAATTTATAAGCCTCTCAGAACTTGCTCCATTAATCTCTCCAATGTAGCATGCGCAGTGGATGGATGTCTACTTGCGAATATCCGCTTTTCAGAATGCTGTATAAGATAGCGGAATTTTGACAGCGGAAAATAAGAGATTGCGCTACTCTCCGCAAGTGGCAGCACTATCACTAAAGAGAAATAATTTTGTTATGTAATTACCAGCGGAAATTTTTCATCCATTATGTAACACTTTTTTCACTAAATAAAATATCCCAGCGGAAAAAAATATTAAAAGTGAACCTTAAAATGGCAAATTAATTGATCTCCGAAGTAAAGAAACTCGGTATATGAAATCTTGAAATTTAACAACAATCCGTCTATCCGCCATTTCTTCCAATAGTAACCAATACTTTCGGTTGTTTTTCTAGTAGCCTAGGTTATACTGAGACTATATGGAAAATTTGGGGAAAATTCAGAGACCAGAATTTGCACTAGAATTTTTTGATTTTCTGCGGCCATTTGCTATTTTCAGTTTTTGACCAATAACTCAAAAAACTTCCACTAGTAACCAATACTTTCGGTTGTTTTTCTAGTAGCCTAGGTCATACTGAGACTATATGGAAAATTTGGGGAAAATTCAGAGACCAGAATTTTCACTAGAATTTTTTGATTTTCTGCGGCCAAATAAGAGATTTTCAGTTTTTGACCAATATCTCAAGAAACTTCCACTAGTAACCAATACTTTCGGTTGTTTTTCTAGTAGCTTAGGTCATACTGAGACTATATGGAAAATTTGGGGAAAATTCAGAGACCAGAATTTTCAGTAGAATTTTTTGATTTTTTGCGGCCAAATAAGAGATTTTACTGTTAAGCTACTAGAAAAACAACCGAAAGTATTGGATACTAGTGGAAGTTTTTTCAATTATTGGTCAAAAACTGAAAATCTCTTATTTGGCCGCAGAAAATCAAAAAATTCTAGCGAAAATTCTGGTCTCTGAATTTTCCCCAAATTTTCCATATAGTCTCAGTATGACCTAAGCTACTAGAAAAACAACCGAAAGTATTGGTTACTATTGGAAGAAATGGCGGATAGACGGATTGTTGTTAAATTTCAAGATTTCATATACCGAGTTTCTTTACTTCGGAGATCAATTAATTTGCCATTTTAAGGTTCACTTTTAATATTT
The DNA here is from genome assembly GCA_947310385.1 of Nephrotoma appendiculata. NCBI lineage: Eukaryota > Metazoa > Arthropoda > Insecta > Diptera > Tipulidae > Nephrotoma > Nephrotoma appendiculata. The sequence goes on from OX371223.1 coordinate 289,267,990, forward strand.
TTTTCCGCTGGGATATTTTATTTAGTGAAAAAGTGGTACATAATGAATGGAAAATTTCCGCTGGTAATTACATAACAAAATAACTTCTCTTTAGTGATAGTGCTGCCACTTGCGGCGAGTAGCGTAATCTCTTATTTTCCGTTGTCAAAATTCCGCTATCTTATACAGCATCTTTTCAGACCCAATGTACTGAAAATCTTAGCCCCTGACAGCGTGTCCAACGGATAAATGTCTTTATTCGTTACATCGTTTAGTTTACGGTAATCAAAACAAAATCGTGTTATCCCGTCCTTTTTCTGAACAAGAACTACTGGCGAACTCCATGGGCAGCTACACTTCTGTATCACTCCATCATGTTCCATTTTTAAAGTTAACTCGGCAGTTTCAGTCCGCTCGGATTGGCGTAGCATTTGCTGCGCCGATTCTATGTTGCACAATATTAGTTTTTCCTCGTTCATCATCATTAAGAGAAATACATCATTAACTAATTCATTCATTGCTTCCACTGCGACATTTAACTGTTCCGCTGGGAGATGGCTACACAGTGAGCGAATGATCTTCTTCTGTCTAAGGTTTGGTGATCGACGACATTGCTTCGACTGGCAGTTGGCAATATAGTTGATTACCTCCACCGCTCCTACCAATTTCCTGCTCTCCTGCAGTGGAATCTCAACCCTGTCCTCGACTATAACTCAATGCATTTTGCCATATCAGGACGCACCACCGATTTCAAAGCTCCGGCATCCAGTATAAAGGTGCGTTCACACTGTGCCAATACCATTACTTCCACCAGCGTATACGCCCCTATAAACTGGTGTAACTTAGTTTTCCGGGTCATTAAATGAGTCATGGTCATTAAATGAGACTCCGAAGCCAGCTTGCACAATTTTCTTTTATTTGTGACCAAATTTGCTCTAGCTGAGTCATATTCTAAATTCAATGCCAATACTTCATTCATGAATTTGCCTCTCGTATTCGTCTTAAAATGAAGTTTCAAGTGGTCGTCCTTGACAACACTGATAAACGCACCCACGGTTAGCCAGTTCATCACATCTGCAGGTGCTTTGCCATAAGCTTGACGCGCCAATTTCGTTACTTCTCTCTCCAATTCTAGCAGAATTTCCCCAAGTTTGCTTGCTTTGGAGTTGTATGTTGCATAATTCTCTAATGTGGTGCTGCCCATATATTAGCTCCAACTCAGTCATTTTCGCTCACAGCTCTCTTTATGTTGTGGATGGATACAATTTGCAAGTCATCTGCAGCTTGCCCACGAAGAGCCAAAATGAATGCGTTGAGCTGCTCTCCTGCTCCTCAACAATTGTGCTACACTGCCGAGTTTCAAGAACTTTAAAATTCTCAAATGGGATTTCGCCGTCGAATGTCGAAGGCTTTAAAATTCATCTTGAGGTTCCAGCAACTGGTTCGGTCGAAAACGTTTTATTTAGCTGGAAATTTGGATTAGCTTGCAATGTATGTGTTTCAAGACGGGTCTCCACTTACTTAATTTTAGTTTCAAACTCCTTGAGCTGGTGGTCGACTTTCATCTGGACTTTATTTCTCCTTTTGGCTCTTTAATTTGAAGGTCTTGGGTGCGCTAGATTTCATCGAGTTTTTCATTATGCACGCTCTGCTGATTACGTAGATTTGCAAGCTGACTACCTCGCTCCACTCGTAGTTCTGCCCACTATGCTTTTTGCTACTCGTCTTGATGGTCGATTTTTGCAACTTGCTGGTCTAATTTGGGAGACTCTTAGTTGAAACAAAAGTGCCTGCATCATGTCTCTCATGTCCAACGATGGCTTCATTTTTAACATGGCTCGGTTGAAAGCTCGAGGCTCTCCAGCTCTTCCTTGAACTAATTTGATGTATAGATGTGTAGGTTTTTAATTATTGCTGGTATTTGCAAAATACCGCTATCACCAAATGTTACTAGTTTTGGGCATTCGATGCGATTTTGCAAATAAAACAACCAGCGATGTGAGTAACAAACTTTATTTTTCAACACCTTCAATTTCTACAGCAATTCACTTATTTCACTTGTTTACTGTCCATTAATTTACTTTTACTGTCCATTTTGATGCTCACTTTTACTATTCACTACTTTTCGCACTTTTATATTTCACTTTACAACTTGCACTGTTCACTGATTTTATAACAAATGTGCCTGCGTCCCAAACTGCTCGCTTATATACTTGTGTCTATCGCTGTTCGGGTTTTTTTTTACTCTATCTGGCGATATATAGTATGTATATGTATTTTGCAAATGTAAATCACTTTCATGTAGTTCGCGAATATTCACGTCATCATTTTCTGTGTCGTGATTAATGCCCGTTGTTAAAGCCAGTATTTTCCATACTGATTATCTGGGAATGCCATTCTAAAATCCAATACATGGATTGTGATGTACAGCCTTGTGATGTACAGCCTCCAAAGTATTGGAGTTCACATTACTATTTATTTATATAAAACTAGCTGACCCGGCGAACATCGTTCCGCCCCAAATTACGTCGTTTCAAGCAAATAATTTTGTCCTTCACGAAAATTTATGTTGATGAGAGAAAAAATCAAATAACTCAACTCGATTCTCAATAGGCGTTTGAGTTTAGTATACATTCCATTCACTTTTTCATCGAATTCAACACTAATGTATATTGAAAAGTGAATGCAATGTCGATTCAAACTCAGGCATCTATCGAAAATTGAGTTGTTTTTTGGATCTTTCTCTCAGTGTGGAAATGAATTGGAGTCAGTTGGAATTCAAAAGAATTCAATGTATTTTATCCGAGTTAAATTAAATCTAATACAGACGCAAATCAATACAATACATTGTAGTAATTAATAATTTTACCAACTCTCAAATAAGCGACGTACAATTTACCATGACAAAAACACGGAAATTCGAGATTTATTCTGCACACCCAACGATTGAGCTTGCGGTTTGTTAATCGTCATAGCGAACGCTAAACGCTGAGCCAATCGTGATTTATATAATTTCGGCGGATGTCCATAAACACTTTCGTGATAATCTCTCCCTTCGATGTCGTAAACATGCAAAAATTCGAGGAAAACGAAATCAATCCAGTTGAAACATCAAAAGGAATTTGACCATTGCCAAGCGCCAACAGTTGTTTGGAAAAATCAGCAGTGGTTAAATGCAACTCCCTCGCATAGCCCCACAATCTCAACAGGTATTGATATCGGAATGACAGGTAGCTTTTGACGAAAGTCGCTGGCCAGCAGAATCATCACTCCACCAAAACATCATGAGTCACCTTGTAAATCCTTCATCGTTCGATTGAACGCTTCCAATGATCGTTTATGTGCCATTGTGCACTCGTCCCAAATGATGATTTTGCATTCTTGCAATCACTGGGGCTTCGTCTATAGTGGGAGCATTGTACTGACGTGCATGGCCGCCGGTTGGTCTTTTGTCTGCTCTGATGATTTTTTTGTGATCATCGGAAGACATTATCTCCAAAGCAGTTTTAAACAATTGAACCAGCGCATTGTGTTCATGCAGAAGACAATGAAGTTATCGGATTATCTCTCGTTTTTACGCATTGAAAAGCGCAAGACGACAACTTTATTCAAATTTGGAATTTCCAACGAAGTAAATTTGAATAAACTTGGGTTTTTCATTTTCTGGTGGCATCAACGCTCCGCTTCGATGATAAGTTTTCCCTTTAATCTATAAAATAGAGAGCAATTTTGAATATTATGAGTACAATCGATCAACATTATCGAAATGATCAACACGCGGTGACGTCATTACCTTATAGGTGGGATTGTAGGCGGTTAAAGAACAACAACATCGGTTTCAAATGACGTTATGTTAAAGCATTGATTATGCTATTGAGTTATACGTTTTGTCGCACCTGAGCTGATGCTCGTGCAGCGCGAACTTGTCCGATATGATCACGTCTCTGTTCATTTAATTCTTCGTGTTGCTCTTGCATTTCATTCTCACGGATATTGTGTATTCTTTGTGAATTATGGTTTTTTCGTCCTAGGTTCGATCGTCTGATAGCCAGCATTTTAATCAAAAATCAAATCCTAAACATTACAAACATTCATTTGACTCATTTACTTTGAAATCATTAATCCACGAACAGATCGAATCAATCTCAATCCTGCAATCCAATTTGATAATTGCACTTACTTGTTACGCACTAAAAAATTTCTGGAAAAAACTATCGAAATCGTAAAAACCACACCCACCTCCATATGATTATAATAATGGTACCGTTTATGGTTGCAATACACACAACTCAAATATCATAAAACAGTGAATTAATACTCAAATTTCCAATTTAATGGCAGCAAGAAAAATAACACGTTTGCACAAACGAAAATGACCATGGGCGATTTCAAGTCCCCTGTCATGATTAGTCAAATCATCGCCAATTTGATTTGAAAATTTCATAGTCAACATTTTTTTTCGATTTTCCTAATTTTCCGACTTTTCTGGTGGATTTTCCAAAATTTTCTTTCGTAAAAACCATCTCCTGGCAATTGCGAACACAACAAAAAAAAATTGAGCCAAATCGGTCTAGCCGTTCTCAACTGAAAAACATCATTTTTCGATTTCAAGAATTTTCTTATAAACAAAAAAATTTTTAACAACAAAATTTTTCTTTCGGTAATTGCGAAAACAACAAAAAAAGATTGAGCCAGATCGGTTCATCCGTTCTCAACTGAAAAACATAATTTTTTGATTTTCAAAATTTTCCGACTTTTCCGGTGGATTTGACCAAAATTTTCTTTCGTAACAATCATCTCCTGGCAATTGCGAAAACAACAAAAAAAGATTGAGCCAGATCGTTTCATCCGTTCTCAACTGAAAAACATAATTTTTTGATTTTCAAAATTTTCCGACTTTTCCGGTGGATTTGACCAAAATTTTCTTTCGTAAGAACACAACAAAAAAAGAATGAGATAAATCGGTTCAGCCATTCTCAACTGAAAAATATCACTTTTCGATTTTCCGACTTTTCCAGTGGATTTTTCCAAAATTTTATTTCGTAAGAACCATCTCGTTGCACCACATCGTTTCAGCCGTTCTCAACTGGAAAACATCATTTTTCGTTTTTCCAAATTTTCCGATTTTATTCAGTGGATTTTCCCAAAATTTTCTTTCGTAACAATCATCTCCTGGCAATTGCGAAGACAACAAAAAAATATTGAGCCAAATAAAACGCTAAAAATTGATTAAAACGGGTTCATTGCTTGTTTGGGAATGTCAATTTAAAATCCAATTGGAGAGATTGTTAAAATCGTGTAGAAGAAAACAGTAATATTTGTTTTCCAAAATTCTAAAAATCATTGTTAGTCTTATTACAATTGACCCATATTCGCTCACTACAATTTTATTTTCCTGATCGAGCTTTTAGAAACAATAAGACGGCACAAATTATTGAAAATATTCGATTTGTCTGATCTATTTGTAAACACTATCCAGGGCCTGTGAATATTATTTAGCTCGCCCAGTATAAAACTTGAGATATTCATCAAAATTGTAAAGTTTCTAACATCTATAAAAAATAGTAGCCTTAGACCCAGTAGATTGGACGATCTATTTGAAAATGTTATTGAAACTCCGTGGACATGTCCAAAATTGGCTGGAATATTATTTGAAACCCGTTTGTTGAAGCAGGGTTGCAAAAAAAACTGTTTTTTTTAATTTAAAACAAAAAACACGTTTTATTTGTTTAAAACATGTTTTTTTTGTTTAAAACATGTTTAAAACAAACCAAAAAAAATATGTTTAAAACATGTTTTAAACGTTGTTTTAAACATATTTTCATGTAATTTCTCGATACAAATTAAAAGAGAACTAAATGAACGTTCAAAATACAAGCTCAGGTCTAAGTATGAAGCACGTTTACCCAAAGTCAACGTAACGCTACGTCGACGGTTTAAATAAAATCGGTTTCTCTTAATCGATTGAAGTAGCAGCACGATCATTTTCTTCGTAAGTTGCCTTAGACGTGGATTTTATTTTTCTCTTCTATTTTAATGTACTCAATTTTCAACAAATAAACTCGATCATTTATTTGTGTTGCTGTATTAAAAAATAGTAAAAGAGAACTTGTCGACATAAAGTGACGTCATTAGCAAAAGACCAATGTTCACTGTCCCATAGTGGAAGATGGCTCTGCTTACATAATTATACAAATTAATAAAATACTAATACAATATATAGGAAACCCTCCAAAAAGACGATTAATTCGTTCCGTGTTCTTTAAAACCGTGTTGTTCGAGACTACAAAAAATAAAATAAAAAAGACATTACGTTTTATTGTTTATTTTTTGTTATGACAAAAAAAAATAAAATAGAATAAAGAAAATCGTGTTTGAAACCGTGTAGTTTGAGAAAATGGGTATCCATGTTCTTCGAAACCGTGTTCTTTGAATGCCGCGTTCTTGGAGGATTGCCTGTAATTTGTATTTCTTTATGTATGTAGTTATTTATATAGTATTAGGATCTGCATAAATCAATTTTGAATTAAATCGCTTTTCTCTATTTTCGTTTGTTTTACAGAATTCGTCGATCATTTTTATGTTACATAACTGTTCTTAAATCGTTTAATACAATTTTGGGGAAGTCCTTTCTACCAATCGGTTTTATCTTTTTTTGTAATCCAATTTTTAGCTTATTGGTTATCTTGATCCTGAGCGGTGTTGATTATCATTTAAAAATAATAACTCGTCCCACAAAAACAGTATTTGGTATTACTTCACTGAAATCGAAACATTTAGTTCTAATACTTGTGTGCCTGATGTCGATTTTTTTTGTCTGAATTTCCGATTAACTAAATTGATGGTTTGTTCATACCAGTATTGATAGATGTCTCTGTAAGGTTCATAACCAAAATATGCCTGAAATTTAGTTTTAAACTTAAAACTTAGTTTGGATATTTTGTCAATTCTAGATTATAAATACTTTAGAAATTAATACATCTTAATTTATTTAGCAAATTTTAATTAAAAAACACCAGACTAGATTTGTGTAGTGCCTCCGAATGAGTGGTTTGAAGTAATAATCAATTTGGTTGACCACAAATTGGGACAAGACAATCGATGTCAGGCACACAGTATAAACGAAATGCAAAAATTGTAAAAAGGAACTATCTGGTGTCTTGTTCTTGAAACAATGGAAGTTTCGCCAATCGGAATATGGTTTGCTTCGGAATTCTCTATATTATTTGATTTTTTCACCGGGTGCTCTGATTATTTTTTAAATTTTCTCTGTATATTTCTAAATTTTTGCCACTAATAAGGAAAAATTCCCACTGCGGCGGGAAGTATTCGAATAATGCAGAGAATTCTAAAGCAAATCGTGTTCCGATTGACAAAATGTCCACCGAAAAGTGGGGCTCCTGGTTTAGTGGTTAGAATGAAAGAGCACCTGAAAAAATGCACGCAATTAAGCACACTTGTGGATGAGTTGAAGATCTAGATATACAAACCATAACGCATCAATTAAGGATATTACATATATTGTAAATGAACCAAATTATTTTGTAAATATGATTTATGCAGCGAAATTGCTAAGCGAAATTATTGTTTCTCTGAAGAAACTCAAAAAATACTACATTAGAAACAATAAATAAACGAATTAATTGAAATTCAGAAATGGTTTATACTACGGCAAGCGAGGCTTGAATGTAATCTTCAGATTGCCAAACATTGTTTAAATATTATTTAACCAACATTTCAAATTTAATTAATCATAAAAGGCTGCCAAGTTAGTTACAGTATTTAAATCATTATCATCAAAACCAAATTGAAAACTGAAGCCATTTATATAAATGATACTAACTGAATCTAACTGATGAGTTTGGGTTTTGTGGCCAATCAAATTTATTTAATTTTATTCTATAAGTATTTGAAGTAACAGATATTATATTTATAAGATTTACTAAAGTTAATTTAAATAAAAAAACTTTTGTTTTTTTGTCTAATTAAAATCATGTTAACACTTGTTCAAAACAAAATGTTTAAAACATACCGCTTTGTTTAAAACATGTTTAAAACATTCGTTTTAAACGTTTTGTTTAAAACATTGCAACCTTGGATGAAGATCAACATGGGCACACGTACAACATTTCTTAAACTGTCCCCGCACAGTTTGGAATTTCCGTTTTGTCTAGACGTATCAAAATCATTTTAATAAAGTGCAATATAATTATTTCCAGTAGTCTAGGCATATCAAAATCATTTTCGTTGATATGTAGCTAACTAGTAAAATGTAACATAACCATTTCAGTTGATGTTTATAGTGTATATTTATTGTAGTTTAAGAATTGCTTATACAACAAGTGTTTAATGTTTGTAGAGTTGCTTACTAGCAACAAATTGTTGCTCGAGTTTGTATATAAGCTCGTGAATTTTATGAATAAAATCAGAATAAAATTGACCATAAACCATTCAGTTTTACTTTCTCATCTAACTAAACCTCACCAGTGGTAATTTAGTTACATGATACGCTAATCTAGCAAACCTTAGTCCTACAAACTAAGATATAATTTGCTAAATTAACATTGGTCCTTCGAGCCATCAAGATCAACCGGTGGCAAAAGCCAGCACGAGTCATCGACGAGTAATATTGGTAGCAACCATTTTACATTATACAACTGGGAACATCAAGAACAACTGATAATAAATAACTACAATGGAAGCTCTTCTCACCAAGCAGGCCGAAACAGAAGAACAGATAAACGTCCTCCATAGGAACTACACAAAGGATGGAGACAGCCGCAAAACTAAAACATATCTGTAGATGAACAAATACTCAAATTCAGTCCAGCACTCACCAAAGAACATGAGTACCGAGAATCCAGGATCACGACTTCCACTATACACAATAAATTTATAGAAGAAATGCGTGAACTTCTAAATAATAAGAAGGAATCAAGCTCAACCAACAGTCGAACGGAAACAACATTGGATCGCACGTTAAAACAACAAGACGTGAAAATGAACTTATACAAAGAGATAAGATCCACATAACTAAAGCTGGACAACGGAGCAACAGAAGCATCGCTAAATTTGTCATTAGCTCACATGTGATTAACCAAACTCATCTCAATAAACTTCCACTAGTAACCAATACTTTCGGTTGTTTTTCTAGTAGCTTAGGTCATACTGAGACTATATGGAAAATTTGGGGAAAATTCAGAGACCAGAATTTTCACTAGAATTTTTTGATTTTCTGCGGCCAAATAAGAGATTTTCAGTTTTTGACCAATATCTCAATAAACTTCCACTAGTAACCAATACTTTCGGTTGTTTTTCTAGTAGCTTAGGTCATACTGAGACTATATGGAAAATTTGGGGAAAATTCAGAGACCAGAATTTTCACTAGAATTTTTTGATTTTCTGCGGCCATATGTTATTTTCAGTTTTTGACCAATAACTCAAAAAACTTCCACTAGTAACAAATACTTTCGGTTGTTTTGCTCAGTATGACCTAAGCTACTAGAAAAACAACCGATAGTATTGGTTACTAGTGGAAGTTTTTTGAGTTATTGGTCAAAAACTGAAAATCTCTTATTTGGCCGCAGAAAATCAAAAAATTCTATTGAAAATTCTGGTCTCTGAATTTTCCCCAAATTTTCCATATAGTCTCAACATGACTTAAGCTACTAGAAAAACAACCGAAAGTATTGGTTACTAGTGGAAGTTTTTTGAGTGTTTGGTCAAAAACTGAAAATCTCTTATTTGGCCGCAGAAAATCAAAAATATTTAGTGAAAATTCTGGTCTCTGAATTTTCCCCAAATTTTCCATATAGTCTCAGTATGACCTAAGCTACTAGAAAAACAACCGAAAGTATTGGTTACTAGTGGAAGTTTATTGAGATATTGATCAAAAACTGAAAATCTCTTATTTGGCCGCAGAAAATCAAAAAATTCTAGTGAAAATTCTGGTCTCTGAATTTTCCCCAAATTTTCCATATAGTCTCAGCATGACCTAAGCTACTAGAAAAACAACCGAAAGTATTGGTTACTAGTGGAAGTTTTTTGAGTGTTTGGTCAAAAACTGAAAATCTCTTATTTGGCCGCAGAAAATCAAAAATATCTAGTGAAAATTATGGTCTCTGAATTTTCCCCAAATTTTCCATATAGTCTCAGTATGACCTAAGCTACTAGAAAAACAACCGAAAGTATTGGTTACTAGTGGAAGTTTTTTGAGTTATTGGTCAAAAACTGAAAATAACATATGGCCGCAGAAAATCAAAAAATTCTAGTGAAAATTCTGGTCTCTGAATTTTCCCCAAATTTTCCATATAGTCTCAGTATGACCTAAGCTACTAGAAAAACAACCGAAAGTATTGGTTACTAGTGGAAGTTTTTTGAGTTATTGGTCAAAAACTGAAAATAACATATGGCCGCAGAAAATTAAAAAATTCTACTGAAAATTCTGGCCTATGAATTTTCCCCAAATTTTCCATATAGTCTCAGTATGATCTAAGCTACTAGAAAAACAACCGAAAGTATTGGTTACTAGTGGAAGTTTTTTGAGTTATTGGTCAAAAACTGAAAATCTCTTATTTGGCCGCCGAAAATCAAAAAATTCTACTGAAAATTCTGGTCTATGAATTTTCCCCAAATTTTCCATATAGTCTCAGTATAACCTAGGCTACTAGAAAAACAACCGAAAGTATTGGTTACTATTGGAAGAAATGGCGGTTAGACGGATTGTTGTTAAATTTCAAGATTTCATATACCGAGTTTCTTTACTTCGGAGATCAATTAATTTGCCATTTTAAGGTTCACTTTTAATATTTTTTTCCGCTGGGATATTTTATTTAGTGAAAAAAGTGGTACATAATGAATGAAAAATTTCCGCTGGTAATTACATAACAAAATTATTTCTCTTTAGTGATAGTGCTGCCACTTGCGGAGAGTAGCGCAATCTCTTATTTTCCGCTGTCAAAATTCCGCTATCTTATACAGCATATCATATTGCATATTGCTCTAAATTCAAAAGAATGAATAGCTTGGACAAAAATCAACTGGTATCGCTATTGGGGGTATGTAGAAAATGTCTTAACAACAACCACAAGCTAACAGATTGCAAGGAAAAATGTGCACAATGCCAAGGACAACATCATCATCTGCTACATAACAATAACAATTCAAGGGCTGAAAACAATACAACAGCAGTAAACAACTCTGGTTCTACGAACGTCACCAGTACAATTTTACACGCTAGAACAGACGAAGCGTACGTGCTTCTACCAACGGCTCTAATAAAAACAATCACAAAAACTGGGCAAGAATGTTATCTACGTGTCATAATAGATCCTTGTTCTCAAGCCACGCTCATCACTTCAAATGCAGTAAATAAGCTACAATTAAAAACAACCAACGCAGAACTGCACATCGCTGGCATTACCGCAAAGCAAAAAGAAATAGCTAACAAAGCCGCTGAACTGTCGATCATGCCTAATTTTAAATCAAGGTACAACTTAAAAATAGAAGCTTACGTGGTGAATCAAATCACGGAAACACAACCACGGAAAACACCAATGAGTCGTGTTTGGGATAACCTACATAATCTGGCGGATCCAAACTACCACATATCCGCACCAATAGATTTACTCCTTGGTGCAGATTATTACACAGACATAGTACTACCAGATATAAAAAAAATAAGCGAACAACAACCAATCGCTCAAAACACCAAGTTGGGATGGATTATGGATAATCTTAGGAAGACATTTTGATTCACATACAACAACAGCAAAACAAACTTTCCAAGAAAACAGCACTAGGAAAAAAGATGAAGAATACAACGAAAGGAGGTCAGCACGATATTGGATGCGGGGAGCAATGGATCCTAACGTCACAAGGCTAGCCAATGAACTACGTCTAAAACCATCAAAACATAAAACAAACACGATAATCAACCCCTGGTCAAATCCACACTCAACAGTCGGGCCAGCAACCAAAACAGTTGCGATGACAACCAAAGATGATGCAATGGAGGAAATTGAACAAACTCTGAAGAAATTCTGGGAAACAGAAGAGCTTCATCCACCAAGAACCCGCACTGCTGAAGAAGAAATGTGCGAACAACATTTCTATGACTCCCACAAAAGAGAATCAAGCGGTCGATATACGCTTGAAATACCATTCCGTCTGAAAGCAAACTTAGGAGATTCCAGAAAGATGGCAACAGCAAGGTTTTCACAACTAGAGAGACAGCTCACAAAGAACGAACAACTAGCCAAACTGTATAAAGAATTCATGCAAGAATATGAACTTCTCGATCATATGGAAGAGGTTCATCCAACAAAACTCAATGATGGAAAATACTACTTGCCTCATCACGTCGTTTTTGATGCCTCTGCCAAAACAACCAGCGGACAGTCATTGAATGACATAATGCACATAGGTCCAAAAATACAGCAAGACTTATGGCATATTGTCATGAGATGGCGAAAACACAAGGACGTCATCACAGCCGACATAGAAAAAATGTTTCGGCAAATTTGGATAAACGAAACAGATAGAGACTTTCAACGTATTATTTGGCGAGACTCACCTTTGAAAACATTGAAAGAATATCAATTGAAAACCGTTACTTACAGAACAGTAGCCGCTACATAGCTTGCAGTCAAAACTCGACACCAACTTGCTGAAGACGAAAAACAAAACTTCCCAACGGCTTGCAAAGTGTTACAAAAAGATTTCTATGTCGATGACCTTATGACTCACTAAGCTACTTCAAAAAGGAGGCTTCAATTTGAGAAAATGGGCAAGCAACATCTCAACAATGGAGAAGTCACAGAGTCCCATGAAATTGAAATCGACCAAAACATAAAAGCTCTGGGTCTCCTATGGAAACCCAAAGCGGACATATTTGAGTTTAACATAAACACACTAATTCTCAGTGGTCCACTAACAAAGCGAAATATTCTCTCAACTACGGGTAAATTATTCGATCCATTAGGGTGGCTAGCACCGGTAATTATAACACCAAAGATAATGCTACAGAAGATGTGGCTTATGGGTCTCCCATGGGGATGAAATAGTACCCGATGCATTAGCCCAGCAGTGGTCAACATTCAAGGACAATCTAAAACATCTCAACAACCTTAAAATTCAGAGATGGCTAAGCAGCACACCTGATTCACAGATGGAGAATCACGGCTTCAGCGATGCATCAGAACGAGGCATACGCCGCATGCGTCTATCTAAGAGTCGCCAGCAAAGACAACGAGGTTAGCACCAGCCTCATAGCAGCCAAGACAAGAGTAGCACCAACAAAGACAAAAGTAACATTACCAAGACTGGAACTAAATGCTACGCTTCTACTAGCCAAGCTACTCAAAGAAGTGAAACAACGACCATCGCATGGACAGATTCAACAATAGTACTTTCATGGATTCGAGGGGATATTCAAAAGTATAAAACTTATGTTGCCAACAGAGTATCAGAGATCAGGAGTCTTACAGAACCACGACAATGGCGTCACATCAAATCAGCAGACAATCCAGCGGACTGTAGAAGCCGCGAAATAACGGTCAATGAGTTAATAAATCATTAACTATGGTGGACGGGGCCTTCTTGGCTCAGAAACAAACATTACAACCCGCTAGATACACAAAATCATCTCGAGCTAGAAAAACAAGAAACGAAAGAAATAAAGGACATTAATTACACAACAGTCACAGATGATAATGACAGAATAGGTGACCTGATAAAAAAGTTATCAGGGTGTACCAAATTGAAAAGGATTGTGAAAATCATAATAAACTTCACCAAAAAATGTAGAAGAATAAAAATGAATGAATACGATTTAAATGAGGTCGAGAGAATAATTGTGAAGCACATACAACGCGGCTGCTATAACCCAGAAATATCTCAACTAATGAAGAACAACCCAATAGATAAAAAGAGTAAACTGTTATCCTTAGATCCATTTCTCGATGCAGAAGGGATACTGCGAGTAGGACGTAGACTACAAAGGTCATTTTTAAACTATGAAGAAAAACATCCAGCCATTCTTCCTGCACAACACCAGTTCACGAAAAGCACGAAATCAACTATGCACACCTGAGAATGTTGCATGGAGGTATCGAACTTACCCTCTCATTCACACGCAAGAAATATTGCAAAATGCATTACATGTCACAAGTTTAAAATCAAGCCAGGGGGTAATCAACTGATGGGAAACTTACCATCCGCAAGAGTTCGACCAACGAGACCATTTACACACACCGGAATAGATTATGCCGGTCCCGTGCAAATAAAAACAACCAAGGGAAGAGGAAGCAAGACTTACAAGGCATATATAGCAATCTTTGTCTGTCTCTCAACCAAGGCTATACATATTGAATTGGTGACAGATCTCACTGCAGACGCCTTTATTGCACCCCTTAAGAGATTCACATCTAGACGTGGATTATGAACAAACAAATATAGCGACAACGGCACAAACTTCATTGGAGCCAATAATCAGCTAGCAAGATTACAAAAACCAAAAAAAAATCAACTTTAATGACATTGTTGCTCATAACAACTAGCAACAGAGGGAATAACCTGGCATTTCCAACCGCCCGCATCATCACATTTTGGTGGATTGTGGGAAGCTGGAGTTAAATCAGTCAAAACCCACTTAAAAAAAATCTTAGGAAATGCAACTCTGACTTATGAAGAGCTAACAACACTTCTAAATCAAATCGAAGCCATCCTAAATTCAAGACCCCTGTGTCCAATTTCAAACGATATAACAGATCTTGAAGTTCTAACACCGGGCCACTTCAAGATCGGTTCATCTCGAACTGCACCAGCAGAAGAGAATCTAACCAAATCAAATATTCATCGCTTGACGAGATGGCAGATGTTAGAAAAGCTAAAACAGGACTTCTGGAAAAAGTGGAGCAATGAATATCTCCGAAGATTACAGCAAAGACCGAAGTGGCTATAAACAAGACCACAACTTAAAATAGGTGATCTAGTACTATTAATTGAAGACAACTTACCTCCCATGCGCGTACTACTCAATACGCGGCCCGGGAAATGCTTTATATAAAAGAGCAATTACAAAAGTATCCGTTCTACCAGTAGACGAACCACAAGAAACAATCGCAGAAGAAACAGCGCCAAACAGCACAGATAACTCACAACAAACACGAGTAACAAGAAAAGGCACGAAATCTAACCTATTGCTTTACATGCTCTCAATCTTCTGCATATTTGGAATAGTGACATCACAAACATCATCCAAGTACAACATTTCAAAATTCTCATCGCATCCAGGCATTTACTTCAATAGAATTGGGCAAGGCATGCTGATCAATGGCGAATGGAGACTAATAGCCTACTACAATCTAACAACATATTGGGCAGAATTAAATCATATCGAGAAATCCACTCGTCAACTAGGTCAAATATGCGAATATAGAACGCATTCTAAGACCACGTATACACATACAATCCATTGTGGTCTAATATCAGCTCAAATGCGCAACCTCTACATCGACCTAAGAGAGCAAAACGAACTAATGGACACGCTCGGAAGAAACGAGAAAACTCGTCAAAAAAGGTCTCCATTTGACTTCGTTGGCACAATAGCCAATGAACTATTTGGAGTGCTGGATCAACGTGCCGGAAACTTCTACAAAGAGAGCATAGAAAATATTAATATGAATCAGCAACATCATCAGAAACTACTGCAACAACAGATCACGATAATAAAGTCAACATTAAACATCATGAAGCACGATCACGAAGAGACCAATCAAAAATTCGAGGCATTCAAATCAATAATGGCTGAGCTCATCTTTCATGAAGAATTCACTGACATCACGCTGCACACAATGCTAGTCATGATGAAACTCCGTACATTCCAATCGGCTGTAATAGACGCAATAACAGAAGTACATCAGGGCAAATTAAATCCGTTGTGACACCGCATCAGCTCCACACAGATAAATATCACGAACGTCATAAACTTAAAGTTACCTTCAAAGCTATCAGAGTTCAAGGCCGTTGAAACTATGATTCGAGATCATAAAAAATCACTACAAGAATCCATTGCCAAGGTCAACATACACGACTACCATCATTATTTAGCAATTTATTTACTAATACCAGCAACATTTCTTATCATCGGATGGTACATCTTCGGGAAAATGAAGCTTCTAATGCATCAACCAGCAGCTCCACGTCTGACACCCCTCACTCAGGACAGTGAGGTCAGCAACCCGTAAGAATAAAAGAATATCAGCGAAAGCCAATCTTGGCGGCTCCGGAATATGTTGAAGATCAACATGGGCACACGTACAACATTTCTTAAACTATCCCCACAGTTTGGAATTTCCATTTTGTCTAGACGTATCAAAATCATTTTCGTTGATATGTAGCTAACTAGTAAAATGTAACATAATCATTTCAATTGATGTTTATAGTGTATATTTAGTTTAAGAATTGCTTATACAACAAGTGTTTAGTGTTTGTAGAGTTGCTTACTAGCAACAAATTGTTGCTCGAGTTTGTATATAAGCTCGTGAATTTTATGAATAAAATCAGAATAAAATTGACCATAAACCATTCAGTTTTACTTTCTCATCTAACTAAACCTCACCAGTGGTAATTTAGTTAGATGATACGCTAATCTAGCAAACCTTAGTCCTACAAACTAAGATATAATTTGCTAAATTAACACCGTCAAATATGCCCAATTTCTAAATATAATTAGTAATAGAACCGATCTCAAACTTCATACTTCACTTAAATTTTAGAAATAGGTCTATGCTTTACCTCCCAAAAACGTCAAGTATAGAATCTGTATATATTTCTAGATTCAACAGCACAACATGTAGAATCGCTTCCATTTTTATAATTGTCGTTTTAATATAAATTCCAATTGGGAAAATAATAAATTTAACAGTGTAATTTGTTAATAATTTTTCTATCGAATCTTCGTTTAATAAATTTTAATAAATATGGGGGACTATTTTGGTCGGTGCAGTTTCCAGCACTGCCTTCTTCTTAAATCAGATAATTATAATTCAGAAAAATTTTGAAAGTATTGGCACCGTTAAATCACACAAATTTTCCACACATTTCATAAAGCTCTATAATATCACAACCTTTATATCCCTCAACTCAATTTAGTGCTCAGTATATAAATTAGGCACTGCAATTTCAATATGACCTGAAAACCATAAACCTTTTCAAAATAGCATAGCCAATACTGTTTTATCTTCTTTTTCTTCTAGACAGAATATCAAAATATCTCGACTATATTAACGGGTGTCACACAAATCCTCATTTTCAAGGTAAGCGCTCAAATAATCCCTAAATATATGCAACACTGTTGTGTTCCTTTAAACTAAAAAATATACACACACATAGGTATTTCAGTCAGAAGGATGTCCTAAAACTATTTTGTTTTAATTTACCGATAATATTATAACCGGAACCGCAAACATTTATAGGTTTACCAAAATACCGCATACTGTATCCACATAACTATGATGAATATTTGATTGGTACAAATAGGAATAAAAAATTGCCAGACCAAATTAACCGTAACAGATAACCAACTGATCATATGGCAAAAAATATTTTGAATGCACAACAAACAACACAATATCATTTCAAAAAATTTTAATATTTAAAATTTTAATTTAATCATTTTTTATTTAAATTATATTAGTTTCATAATAATAATAAACTAACTAGTAACAAAAAATTAATTAAATTAACACCATTTTCTACTTTTCCGATTTTTTAATATTCGGGTTTTTTTTTGTTAATAATTAAAATAAATTTTCACTTTTTACGACAAGAATGTAAATCGATAAATTTAATTTAATTATTTAAAATGAATTTTTTTTTGAAAATGTCTTCAAAAAATGGTTTTTGTGGTAAAAATTAATGTCACAATTTTGGTTGCATTTAAGGAAGAAAATATAATTTCCTCCCCACATCCTCCATCCGAGATTTCTAATCCTGTGTAAATTATTTATTCAAATATTTTTTGTATGTCTTCAAAATGAATTTGATTTTCTATAATTTTTCAGCTGAAGGGGCATTTAAAAAACTGAAACCAGAACCAAATACCGGTTTATCGTCTGTATCGGGTGGTGTGTCATCACCGGGCAGTGGAATCTCATCAATACCTCAGCATGCGGGCCATACGCCAACGACGGCATCGTGTCCGACGCCAGCGCGACGAAGACATCGCACAACATTTACACAAGTTAGTATTTACCGTAACGCCAATTATGTAATTTTAAATAACTTGTCGTCTACTACACAGGAACAATTAGCTGAATTAGAGGCGGCTTTTGCAAAGTCACATTATCCAGATATTTACTGTAGGGAAGAATTAGCGAGGACGACAAAACTAAATGAAGCTAGAATTCAAGTAAGTGATAATTTTTTTTTAGATGTGTACTTTTTGTTGGTCTTTGAAAACTTTTAGATGAAGTGGCCTTTAAAAAACTGCGGGTTTCTGAGAATGAGATCTTTCTTGATTTAATTTTTTTATTGTCAGGTTATTGCTGAAGTAAAATGTTGTGCTATGCTTATATAGAGAAAGAAGTATAACATCTCGGTACCTCCCAACCCAAACGCCAAAGCATTAACCAATGTGCCGTTTTTTCGGTAATTATTATGTATGATCAAACAGAATAAGGCTTAAAAGAAAGGTAATTACTAGCGGCAATCAGAACTTACATTCATGGGGTTCACACAAAATAAGATAGATATTTAGACACCATCGCATCTGGCTTGAGAAATGGAGTTCCTCCAACTTTTTAATTTTTTGGCCTTGTTCCAAGTGTAATCTTGGCTTCGTCAATTGCAAAAGCTTGAAGACAGCGCAGAATCTCTGATTCATGAACATGTGACCCAATTGAGATTTATCATAAATTAATCCTAAACCCACAAAAATAAAAACTAATGAGAGTGTATTGGTTTAAAGCAGTCAGGTGAAGTCGGAAAGCGACAAATATTTCAAGCCAAATATTTATGTAAATATTTATTTATTTAAATAATTTAGAGTTTTAATTTAAAAACAATAAGTCTAAAATCAATTAAAAAATAACAATATAACTCTAAATTAAATTATATTTAATTAAAAATGCTGAAATATTTTCCGAATAACAAAAGTTTGAACGGTCAGAAAACATGTCAGTATGATATTTTGGTAGACCCATATGTATATACTCTATTTGCGTCAACTTATTTAAAATTCTAATGGAGCTCGCATATTTAAAATGGCATTCAAGTAAAGAAAGGAATTTCTTAGAAAATGTGACTCAAAGAAAATTCATGAGATATGAAAATCTCAAATTTTCTAAGAAATTCCGTTCTCCACTAGAGTGTCATTTTAAATATGCAGGATTCATTAGAATTTTAATCGGGTTGGCCCAAGAAGAATGCACATATGAGTCTACCAAAATATTAAAGTTTGCCGGACCTTATTAAAGTTAGCCGAAAGATTCCAGCCGAAAGATAAAAAAGTCGATAATGCAGATAGTGTCTTCGCTATCCCAGCCGAAAGTAAACAACATGGACAATGTTGATTGATTTCCTTCAGTCGAAAGATATCAGTCGATTTTTTCAACTCAATTAATAAATAAATATATGTATAATACATACATATGTATATATAATAGTATATATATTTGCTATTTTTTACTTATATGTGTATATATTCGATTTTCAATGTATTGAAAATTCATTGAATACTCTAGCGATCCAGACAAACGACCTAGGCCATTAAAGCCACTATGACTATTTGATAGGCCATATTGTTGTTCAACTTGGGCCTAAATGTGGAGAAAGTCTGAAGGATATAGGGTGTTGTTTTTTGGAAAAATTTCGATTTTAAATTTATACTGAAAATTCATTGAACATTGTAGCGATTCAGATAAACGACCTAGGCCATTAATGCCACTATGGCTATTTGATAGACCATATTGTTGTTCAACTTCGATTTTTAATGTATTGAAAATTTATTGAACGCTCTGGCGCTCCAGATAAACAATCTACGTATTATTTTCTATGAAAGTCGTTTGAGCTGATAAAAATATTAAAGAAGAAACTCAGGCTCATCCGACGACCCCCTAATCAAATTTATATATAACCAAAATTTATCATAATCTATTTCTTGTACTCGAAAACCTCCGTTTAGTATTTTTACTGAAATTCGTTTAGGCCATTCCCGAAGCCGTGGATATAAACTAAAAACATTGAAACTTAAATACAATTATTGCTCATACATATTATTATATTAGATATGTGAAAATAATTACATATATGTATAGTATACACTCCTGGACTAAACTTACGCATTTTTTTGCAATAAAAAAAAATCCCGCTGGCCAATTTCAATGGAACTGGTATCAAATGATCCCAAATTTATATTTTTCACAAATGAAGTACAAATGTGGCGTCTTGGAATTATAGCAGCTATTTTTCTATTTCAAAATGTTAAAATGTGTCAAGCTTTTTTTTTTAAATTTCAAAAGCGGTTTATAAACATCAAAATTAGCTTTATTTCAATTTAGTTTGATTAATTTAGTAACGAGTATTAGTAACGAGTCAATAACAACTTTGAAATAGTATGAAAGTTGAAAGCAAGTATTATATATATACACTACAGGCCAAAAGTATTTGGTCGCTATGGTTTTTATAACTAAAACAATTTTGTATACAGTTTTAACAAATATAATGATTTGTTGCAACTACCAGTTCATAAATTACAAAAAACAAAGAAAAAAGATAGCGAAATAGCTAAATTGCGCGCTCATCGATCTGGCCACACTTTGCTTCAATTACTGCGCGACATAGCCTCGGCATTCTATCGAATAATTTATATAATTGTTAGGATTAAATCTTGTTCCAGGCATTTTGTAATTTTTGTAACAAATCTCCCACCGATGTTGGGCATGTTTTCCGAACCCGATCTAACTGATCTCACAAGAGCTCTATCGGATTAAGATCGGGCGATTGTGGGAGCTAATTCAATAAATTCATCTTTCTGTTGCGAAATGGTTGCTGTAAATACTCCTTACACACATTAGATGTGTGCCTGGGATCATTGTCGTGCTGGTACGTAAACCGTCGTCCTATTACTTTTAGCCAACATGGAATGGCATGTTTGTCCAATAACTAAAGATAGCCGAAGCGATCCATTCGACCCGTAATTTTGACCAAATCTCCAATTTGGTTTTTAACAAAACAACTCCATATCATGACAGAACCACTCCGTGTTTTATTGTAGGATTCATATAGTCCGGGAGCAGTTTTTCACCGGGACGTCGCCGAACATAAACTCTCCTTTTTGATTCAAAAATTTCGAATTTCTATTCGTCTGACCACAGGACTTTTCTTCACTATGACATTTGCCAATTCTGGTGGTACATTGCCCAATTAAGTCTTTTTTACGCTTTGTAATCGAAAGAAGTGATTTTTAATAGCAATTCTGCCATTTAACCCCCGACGCCCGGGCGCCCTTTTATCGTAGTCAACGACAATTTATTTACCCGAGCGTTGTTCACGTGCGTTAATATTTGAGGTGCCGTCGACTTATACTATTATGCTTGGATAACATTTTTATATATTCATCCTGATTCGCAGTGGTGACCCGAGTGTGCCCCTGCCGGTATGGGATGAGTTTTGCCCAGTTTCTATAAATCACTTCAGTGTGTATGTGTATTGCACAGTAGACTTCGGAATTTCAAGTTTTTGACAATTTCAGCATGCGAAAGCCTCATTCTATGTAGAATGACAACGGCTGCTCTCAATCACCAGTTCGCACTTTCTGCCCATTTTTTTATACCTTTGAAAGTTTTTCTATTAAATCAATAGAACAGTCAAGCCTGGTTATAATGAATGCCTCGATTTGTATATGGTCCTTCGTGCCGGATCTCATCGTCAATATGATCATTATAGTTACCAGTTAACAACACACAGTAGCAGCTCTACCGTAAGGTCATATATCGACAGCAGTTCGTGCGCATAAATAACCAAGATTAAATAAGTAAATCATAACTAAGCGCACGTTTTCAATTATAACTCATCATGACACTCGAAATAGAAGAACTCATCAAACAACAAGATGTCATCGCCCACAAAATAACCGCCATGAGGCGGAACTATGCAAAAGACGGCGACCATCGCAAAAATCGGAGTTATTTACAAGAACGTATTGAAAAATTGAAAGAGCTGTATTCGAAATTCATCTCAACCGACGACAAAATCATCGAGACGTCGTCGCTAAGCGATAACCACCTCTCTTAAAGATAGGAAGCAGGTAGCAGAAAATTACGAAGTTCTGCTGGCTGAATTACAACAACGATTAAAGTCGCTGTCCGATCAATCACAATCGTCATCCAACAACAACGAGAAAAAAGAGTCGGAGCCACCTCGTATACTGAATCGATCGAGCAGCATGACAACCCGCTGTTCAAAAGAATATTTGCAGCTAAAAACCAATCAGTTGCAAAAACCTATGGATATGATCGACCAGCTACACATCGAAATCATGGTAGAAATCGATGAAGATGAACAAGTGACATCGTATTTTAAAAAGGACTTCCACGGCATCTTACAGGCCAAAGTGGAAGCAAGCATTATCAAATAACAACAGCTCCAGAAAGAAATACCGACAACAACAGGAGGTCCAAAAAATAAAATTGCCGACATTGGACGTGCCAATTTTCGCTGGAGACTACGAAAATTGGAGTTCATTCAACGACATATTTACTGAACTCATTCACCGAAACAACAACATTTCGGATACAGTAAAAATGTCATATCTTAAGTAGCACTTACAGAAAAGTGCAGCGCAACTTATCAGCCACCTTTCAACAACCGGCGAAAATTATGAAATGGCTTGGAACCTACTACAGTCGAGATACAACAACCCTCGACTGCTGGCTGCCAAATATTTCAATTCACTGTTGTCACTGCCAACGATACATTTGCAACTACCGGAGCGTTAAGAAATCTCCACGACTCCGCGAAGGAAATGTTACACAACATAGAACGGCTAAATTTGAGCTCCCCATTTGAGTCATTTGTAACATTCATCTTGATCAAAAAATGGATCCAGAATCCCGCAAGGCTGTATGAATCAACGGTATCTAACCCGAGAGAAATACCAAAAATAGCAGAGTATTTTGATTTTATGGAGAAAAGGTTCCAGTCACTAGAAGCAATGGGCAGCACAAAATCAACTGTAACGCGAGCACCTAACGTAGCACTCTTCGTGTCACCACTAAAACTTATAAATGCCGCCACTATCAGCTCCCACTGTTGAGTTAAAACGTGTAGAGATCGTCATGGATTAAAGCAATGCAAGCAGTTCCGAAGAATGCCAACGTTAGACAGAGCAAGGCTAGTAAGTGACTGCAACCTTGACTCGCACAACATAAAAGAGGTCAGTGTAAATCTACAACATGTATGGTGTGCAATGGACACCATCATATACTACTGCATTGCAACAATGCAGCATCTTCAGGCAAGAGTACAAGTCAAACTCTTCTGATCAATCAACAAGGACCTGTGTTATTACCCACCGCCTTAATCAAAGCAACTTCAGGCACTGGACCGGTCGCTACTTTAAGGGCCTTGATAGACTCGGGATCCCAAGCCACCTTAATATCATCAAAAGCCGCTCATCTATTGAATGCAAACAAAAGAAAAATCAACGTGAATGTTGCTGGCATAGGTGGGAACAAGGCTGGCGTTTGCAGACACTCCATCAACATCAAGCTAAGCCCAAGATCTTCGGGAGAGTTTTCTATGCTTGTTGATGCTTTGGTATTCGACAAGCTCATTCAACAGTTACCTGAAACCAATATTGACAAAAGTAAATGGAACCATCTGGAAGGAATACAATTAGCCGATCCCCACTACAATCGCTCGCAACCAATCGACTTGGTGATTGGAGCGGATTACTAGCCGTTAATAATAACAGACAACATCATAAAGGGCAAACATTATGAGCCCATGGCTCAAAACACTGAATTTGGATGGGTCATAATTGGCAATATGGGGAACAAGGAGCATCAAACAACTACCACTATGGTGACAACAAAGGAGATCCAAGAACAACTACAATTGTTCATTGAGAATGAAAATATCCACGAAGAAAGAAATCCTAGCGAAGAAGAGGTACAAATCGAAGAATTTTTTAAAGAGGACCTGTGGCTCAATTCAGATGGAAGGTACACGGTGAGGATTCCTTTCAAAACAAGCCAGCACATCTTAGGCGAGTCCAGAAAAATGGCAGTAGCCAGATTGCTACAGCTCGAGAGAAAATTTACAAAGAATGCCTCATTCAAGCAGATGTATCACCAGTTCATGATGGAATACCTGGATCTAAAGCACATGGAGTTAGTTCGAGGAGAGCCTAAACGAATCAAAGTGAATCAGAACTATTACATACCACATCACGGTGTTCTCAAGGATAGCAGTACAACAACCAAACTACGAGTTGTCTTCGATGCTTCAGCGTAGACCACCACGGGAGTATCATTAAATGATTTAATGATGACCAGCCCAAAATTGCAGCAGGACCTTGCGGACATTTTGCTCCGATGGCGACGGTATAAATCCGTATTGACTGCAGGGGCGGAATCATGAAATACGACCGGAAAATTTAAACGGATTTAAAAATATTTTCAAACTTATTAGATTAAAAGTATTCAAATTTACCATGATGGATGGAGACTGATGTTTAAATGCAACGTCTATAATATTTGAAGAGCAATGTCTAATCTCCAACAAGATTTTCAAAATTCATTTTTTACCGGTACAACATTTCCGTTTAAAACTGCTCGATTATGAAGTAGTTGTCGAATTAAATTTTTATGTTAAACTGTTATTTATTTGAGTTTTCATACAAAATATTTACGCCAACTTTGACCATTTTTTCGAAATTTTTTGTGTTTGTCCAATGAAATATTTTCTAACAATTCATTTTTTCGGTCGGATTTCATGATCTTGCCCGTTTACATCAAAATAATTATATATTTCCGGAAATTTTACAATTTTGAAATACAAAAGACTTCAATGCCATCTCATAAAATGAAGTGGCGACGAACCTGGGATGAGAAATTTGAAATTTGAAATGAATTTCGAAAATCTTGTATGAGATTAACTATTGCTCTTAAAGAAATATAGAAGTTGCATTTATACATCAGTCTGCATCCATCATAGTAAATTTGAATACTTTTAATCTAATAAGTTTGAAAATATTTTTAAATCCGTTTAAATTTTTTCCGGTCGTATTTCATGATTCCGCCCCAGATATCGATAAAATGTACAGACAGGTATGGATTCATAAGGCAGATCGTAATTACCAGAGAATATTATGGAGAGACGACCCCGCTAACCCTATGGCTACCTACATTTTCAATACGGTGATCTATGGAACTACAGCAGCCAGTTTCCAAGCAGTACGAGCCTTTTTGCAACTGGCCCAAGATGGTAGCAGCACTTATCCAACAGCATCCAAGGTCCTGTCGTCGGATTTTTACGTTGATGACATGCTAACTGGAATTAATACGCTAGAGGAAGCATTTTTAACTATAAAGGAATTAAAGGAACTGCTGGAGGCAGGTGGTTTGAACCTAAGAAAATTGACTTCCAATTCCGAGAAAATATTGGAACTTATCCCAGGCGAATTACATGTATCATCACTCTACAGATGCGTTTGAGTTCAATGTCTCAAGTTTGCAACTGTCACATGTTCACCCAACCAAGCGATCATTGTTGTCGGATTCATCAAAATTATTCGACCCCATAGGGTGGCTGTCACCAATAACCATCACGGCCAAACTAATGATGCAAGAAGCATGGACCATTGGAATAAGATGGGATGATTCGCTACCAGCGACACTAAACGCTAGATGGACGAAGTAAAAGGAAGAAATGTCCATAATGAAGCAAATAATGATTCCTCGGTGTATTGACACAATAACAGAATCATCAATTGAGCTGCATGGATTTTCTTACGCATCTGAGTCTGCGTATGCTGCAGTGGTATACTGTCGAGCAACTGATAATATGGCCCACATTACAACACATTTACTAATGGCAAAAACACGTGTCGCACCTATTAAAATAAAACTAACCATTCCTCGGTTAAAGCTCAATGCAGCGTTACTACTCACAAAATTGATGAAACACGTTCAAGGCGCCATGGACCTAGCGGACATTAGAACTTACTGTTAGTCAGATTCGACCATCACCTTGGGTTGGATTCGTGGGGATCCCCGGAAATTCAAAACATTTGTAGCCAACCGAATATCTACAATAAGAAGCATTTTGCCCGAAACCACATGGGGGCACGTGGAATCTTCTGAAACCCCAGCAGATTTGGCTACTAGAGATACTACGCCATTAACCCTGGCCAATAACAATTTGTGGTGGAGCGGACCAGAATTCTTGCAACTCGAAACAACGTACGACAGTTTTGATGTAGCCAACACTGCAAGCATTGGAGGAGAATTACAACTGGAAGAATTAAAAGTTAAGACGATATCAGTTAATTTAGTTACACCAAATGACAACAAATTTTTAACAAATTGTTTGAACGGCGTTCAAGCTTTGATAAAATAAAGCGAATTATAGCGTACTGTCATCGTTTCATTCAGCACAAATCGTACAAGGACAGTTACAACGAAACGCTATATAATCACGAACTTCAATATGCAGAATGGGCAATAGTCAAGGTCATCCAGCACCAAGACTTTAATCGCGAAACCGAGTGTTTAAGATGCTCAAACACCTTGAACCGGAAAAGCCGACAGTTGTCTCTGAATCCCAGAGATTGACGAAAATGGCATGTTGCGCGTGAATGGTCGACTACAAAATACCGATCTACCAGCGGCCGCACAAAGTCCCCTAGTATTAATCGGGAACAACATAGTTACTTTACGGATCATGGATGATGCTCATCGCAAAACGTTGCATGGGGGCACTGAATTGACTCTAGCCTATCTAAGAAACAAATATTGGATTATAGATGGAAAAAAGGCTGTGCGCAAGGTGATTCAAAAATGTCTAAAATGTTTCCGCCACAAGCAACATATGTCAGAACAACTAATGGGAACTTTGCCAGCTGCTAGAGTGCAACCAGGAAGAGCATTTGCCAAAACAGGAATTGATTATGCCGGTCCCATCCAAGTGAGAACAACAAAAGGAAGGGGGCACAAGTCCTACAAGGGATATATATAGCTCTTTTCGTATGTATGGTAACTAAAGCGATTCATATCGAAATAGTAAGCAATCTTACAATGGAATCCTTCATTGCTGCCTTCCAGGAGAGGCTTGTGTACCGATATTTTCTCCGACAATGGAACTTACTTTGTCAGAGCAAATTCTGCATTAAAAAATAACTATCGCATGGCCATATGACAACATTACTACAACATTATTAGCTACTGATGGAACCAATTGGCACTTCATTCCGCCTCACACTCCTCATTTTGGAGGTATCTGGGAGGCAGGTATTAAATCCGTAAAATTTCATCTCAAGAGGGTTATTGGATGATTCAAGATTAACATTCGAGGAACTGTGCACGGTAATAACTCAAATTGCCTTTAACACCACTCTCAAAAGATGTCTCTGACTTAGCAGTAATAACTCCAGGGCATTTCTTAATTGGTGATTCATTGAAGGCGCCACCATGTGCAAACATCGAAACTGTAAGGTTGAAAACAAGATGGCACCTGACCGAACAATTAATACAACATTTCTGGAAACGACGGTCTTCTGAATATATTCACCAACTTCAGCAGCGAACCAAGTGGACAAAGATCCAGCCTAACTTGTTGGTAAACGACTTAGTATTAATAAATCACCTACCTGACCGGTGGAAGCTGAGACGGGTTCTTGAAACTCACGCTGGGAAGGATGGCTTGGTTCGAGTCGTCACAGTAAAATGTCAGGACGCAAGATATAAAAGGCCAATTACAAAATTATGCAAGCTTAATTCGATCGAAGATGGATTGAAGGAAGCATTGCCACCACTACAACCCACTACTTGCGAAAGAAGTTCAACTGAAAACAACAATTCGGCCCCTAGGAAATTGAATTGAATTTGGGAATTGACAAAATGTGACGTCATACAATTACTTGATATGAGACAACGAGCTATTGTTCGAAAGCAATAAGGACCGTAAACGAGTGAAACGAGGTTTCGGTGATTCAGTGGGCCTTGTGTTAGGGGACATGTTTGGGGTTCTCACCCAACGAGAAGCTGAAAAGTATGAGTCCCACTTTGAAAAATTAACAATGATGAGAATTATCTTTTGGCGCTTATCAAAAATCAAACAACTCTAATCGATAGCACCATCAATCTAGTAAAACATAACACAAATCTCACTGCAGTAGCGATAAACAACTTGATCAAAGACCAACATCGCTTACAACAGGAAATGCTGCAAGACAGAGTGCGATCGACGTTAACGAGCATTTTCGAAATGATGCTAGTACTAAAGAGCCTTCAGAATACGCAACAAGGCTTACTTAATGTGATCTATCATGCTCATCAAGACGTGTTACATCCATCCAAGTCAATTGGAAGAAGAGTTACGGTTAATTCGTCAACACGTGCCGGTAACCATTACTCTACCAGGACACGATCTCCATCACGTGTATGAGAGTATGCAAATACACAGCCGAGTGACCCAGAAAAACGTAATAATTGAAATTACCTTGTCACTTTCATTCGTATGGGACTATACACTAATTTCCATAGTTCCAGTTCCCAATATCAACGATGGAAGCACTCAATCACAAGTAATTAGTTCTACCGATTACATAGCAATGGACAACCGGCGTGAACACTTCGCATTATTAACCAGAGAAGAGTTGCAACAATGTTAAGTCTTCAAGCCTGGTCACTTCTTATGCGAGATATCACAAATTATGAACACTCCGTCAACCAAACGCATTGCGAGGTACCAATTCTACAACGAAAGGAGGGACTAGATACCATATGCAGCACAAGAGCAATAAACTCTACTAATCATTGGATCAAACTTCACGCCACCAACCAATGGATTTACGTGATACCTAACGAACTCGTAGTCGATGTCATATGAGCGTCTACGAGCCAATTGCATACGATTGTAGGCTCCTGCATAGTGGAACTCGAGGCCGGCTGCCTTTAACAGTGTATTTTCTAATGCTTGCTTATTTTCGCTATTTTGGACATACATTTTACTTCCCTATTTGTTAAAAAATTTGTAAAAAATGATTCGCTACTATCTTTTGAACTGCACAAGGCATAATATTCATCGACTAATACCCTAATAATAGTCTCATCCACGTTTCTATATAAAATCATTCCAAAACGTACTGCAAAATATACTATATCTGTGTGATATATTACTTATGAGTTATGACTAATAAATACCACTGTCAATAATAATAAAATACATCTGATTACTAAGTATTAAAATAAATGTGTATGTCAATTATAAAACTAAGGATTTTTGACTATTTGTCAGAAACTTTACACTAATCCACTTCTTTAATAAGAATTTATTGCCCTTGGAATTTTTAACTCGAAGGCATTCTCTGCAACCTTAACACATTTGTTACCCCGATGTACTTAAAAATTCGTTACACATTTTCTTTGAAACAAAACAACTCTCCCTTAATTGCATCAAAATGCCTATCCTGCTTCAGGAAATGAATGAAAATAAACGTGAAAATTAATCGAAACAACGCAAATCTATTTCCTACAATATATTATTCCCGAATTCATTCGTGCACATATGTTCGATATCACAAACAAACCAACCGCCGCTTAAATATTACACGCGTTGAAATTGAAAATCACAACAGGCAATAAAATCTTGATTGTTTCCGGTACACAGCATCAAACCAAATATATAGTAAATAAAAAATAATGTTTATATCATCTCGAACTTTAAGTTACATAAAATCTTAAATTTTATGCTTTGTTGCTGGTTTTGTTGTCAAGATTTTATTTTTTTTTTTCTAAATATTTTCAATCAATATTAAATTATATTATTCGGGAAAAATAATTTTATTTTTCTAAAGTACGGTATTATAAAATTATATAGCAAACCATTCCAGTTCTGCTCGCTCCAACTTCCAACGACGATGACCATCAAAGAAGAACAATATACAACAATGAAATATTCTGCTCGTTCCCCATTTTTTTTTTTTTATTATTTATTAATTTTAATTTTGGTTATTTGATACTAAAAAGTAAATGACTTTTCGAACTCATCATCCAATAACAATCGATTTTCCAACCGACAACAACAACAACAACAACGCATATATGAAGTTGATAGAAAAATAAACTTTGCTTTTATCTTTATTTTCTCTTTGTTTTCCACAACCATTTTGCTTCTGTTTTTTATTTATCATCGATATATTTTTCTGGGTTGTATTTGGTTTGCTGGGAAACTGAATTCAATAAAAATGTTGGGAAACCTAATAAAATAAAATTTAGGGGAATATTGATGAAAACTCTGTTTGGGTTCAACTGTATATAAAAAAAATAATTTTGTACGATCACAGCCTTGTTTGGTAATAATAATTTATGAGACAAAAATAATTTTTCCTCGAGTTGAGTTATTAATTTACTACAGAGTCCGCTTCTGGGCGTTTCGTATGCCAATCTCGGATTCTGCCGCTGCGAGTCAACATTTAGTAATTTTAAATGGTAGTGAACTGATAGAATGATGAGCAGAGATTTTTAATAAACACACATTCTCTTCTAACTGCGGCATCTTTTAGCATAATTTTTAAATTTAAAAAATTATCTGGTAAGATTTAAAAGATTAAATCTGAGGAGCTGCTAATGAACCCTGAGAATCTCATTTTCATATCACAGAATGATCTAACTGGCAGTATTTACCACTAATGCAATATACCTCTGGAATTAGCTCCACAGAACTGTAAGCAGTGTTGTGCCGTACTGTTTACGCTGCGTACGGATTACGTATTCCTCCAGTACTAATTGAGATTTGAATTTTAGAATGATATTCTAAGTGGAGGAGACTATGCAGATAACGAAAGCAATTGTAAACGTCGATGACAGTCATCATGGAAAATACTGGAATTAACAACGGCGTTAATCGTCATATAACAGGGGAATAGATGGTGTGGAATGTTCGCGAATACAACTACGTGAAAGTGATTTACAATTGCAATACACATACATGACCAGGTACAATAAAAGGAATATTCTCTTAACAGCGATTGAAAATTATAAAAGCGCGAAAAAAGCTAAAAAGTGAAAAATAAACAGTGCGAAAAGTAGCGACCAGTACACATGCATATTTAAAGCGAACAGTAAAAGAGAATTAGTGACCAGTGAACGAGTGAAATTTGTGACTTGCTACGGAAACAAAACGTATCGGAAAATAAAGTTTGTAACTTAAATCGCTGAGTGTGTCATTTGCAAAATCGTGAACCAATCCATATCGTACGCCCGGAATTCGTAACAATATTATGAATGATGCTTCGAGCAAAATACCATCTTATGGGTAATGAAATATTTAAAATATTTTAATGCCTAATACTTGAACTACAGACAATTATAATCAGATCTTCTTTCAGTTATCTTTCGTTGGGTGGTTATCCGCGGACTAGCCCAACCATTTTTATTGGAATAACAGCCTGAGTGTCCTCATATCTCTGACATTTATATTAATTTGTATGATGTATGAGCAATTCAATTTCGACATATTATATGAATAATATACGATATCTATAGAAAATCCTCAGACGGGCCGAACCGTTTTTATTGCGATAACACATACCAATTTAGATAGGTCTGAGTATCGTCTACCTAAGATTTGGTAATACATATTTTTATTCTTAGTTTAATTACACTGTTAATAATTTAGTGTGCACTTTCATAAATTGTGTATTAATAAAATTTTGTCTGACTAACTACGTCAAAATCCGCCAACCAAAGAATTTTGAGACGTTCAGTTAGACATGGAAATAAATAAATAAATTTATTTCGAAAAAATACCCAAATTTGAACCCTTTTGTATCTTGGTGAAATATGGTCGCAAAGGCGACAATATCACCACGCACAGATCCTTGAGGAACCCCAACATTAACCATTTTTTCATAGCTACGGACATGATTTATACATACACTCTGAACTCGCATACATGAAATATCTAAACTCGCATACATAAACATCTATAAAAAGAGCAGAAACCTTACGGTTAATATTCAAATTGTCGTGAACGAGCCATAAAAATGAAACAAGAGCCAGTTCCGTTGATGAATTTTTAATAAAACCATATTGACGTTTATCGGGGAAATTGTTTTTATCTAGAAAAATCAATAATCTGGATTTAATAATTTTTTCAAAAATTTTTGAGAATGTGTTCAATAAGGTGATTTGATGATTATTGTTGGAATCCAAACGTGAACCCTTCTTAAAAAATGGTTTCACAATACCTACTTTTAATTTATCAGGAAACACACCATTACCAAGGCACAAATTAAAAACAAATGCTAAGATAGGTGCTATACTAAAAATTACTTTTTTAACCACTACATTAGAAATTCCATCAATGTTAGTATTTTTACGTTAACAGACGGCTGCAACAATTTCCAACTCATTAATTGGGGAAAAAAATAAATTGGAGCTATTAAACCGAGTCAAAACCATATTATTTCGAACAGTATTTTCAACAGTCGCATTTTCTTGGGTTTCGTTTAGAATGACGCCTGGTATATTAATAAAATGATCATTTAGCACATTAGCAATTTCATTAAGATCCGTTGTGAAATTATTATCACCAAATTCTAACGAAGTAATTGTTTAGGATTAAATATTAGATTTATTCCATAAAGGTATATACGCGCATTCCACTAGTAAAGAAAATCTCATTAAGTTGGTTAATTTAAATCAAATGTTTAATACTTAATTTAAGTTGCAACATAATCAATCACTTAACGTAACGTAAGTCCATAATTTCATAGTTCACACGATTCTATTACATTTTTTTGTTTATTGCAAAAGCATGAGATTTAATGATAATAGATGAGGGAGAATGCGCTTTTATACAAAACTAGCTGACCCGGCGGACTTTGTTTCGCCCCAAATTACTTCGTTCGAGCAAACACTTTTGACCTTCACGAAAATTGATTTTGATGAGAGAAAAATCAAACAACTCAACTCAATTCTCAATAGACGTTTAAGTTAAACGATTGAGTGTCCATTCCATTCACTTTTTCATTGAATTCAACACTAAATGTAGGTTTATGGTTGCGTTCGTTCGTTCGATCATTTGTTCGACCAATCATCTTTTATACAAAAAATCCAGAATCGTAATTTTTGAGCTATATGATTGGTGGAAAAAATTGTCAGAATGAACGAACGAACGCAACCATAAAGGCGGCATAATGTATTGGGAAGTGGCACCTATCAAAAATTTATTTGTTTTTTGCAAATTGACTTTGTAATTTGTTAATCGTTAAAAGAATGCACTTGTTTTTATATATTTAGAAGATAAGATTGTCAAAATTCTACACAACTTATATTTATAGTAGTCCGCAACCAACGCCATCTATTGAAAATAATCCGAAGTGGCTATTTAAATGAATGATCATTGTCAAAATACAATTTTCATAGCGCTGGTGTTAAGTGTATTTCCATATAAAATTCCTCTACGCAATTCTCGATTTTCCGATTTTTTTTTTTTTTTTGATTTTTTGTAAACTTTGAGTTTTTATGAACATTTTTTGGTGCCGAAACCCGGGACTTATTTAAGTATTTCTTATTTATTTACCGTAATTATTTCGTGTTGAAAAAAAGTCCCCTAATTAAACGTGTGTTATAAAAAGAAACATTTTCGTATGTGCTAATAAAAGCAAGTTAATAAGTTCGTAATAAGTTCGTAATGAATTAAACATCAACTATATTGGTTCCAATTTGGAAATCGTGATTTAGTTAATAACCTGATAAAAATCATAGTGAACCGTGTGAGACTGTGGTAAACCTGTAGTGAAGATTATTTTGTAAAAAAAAAGAGATTTAATTGAAATTAACTATATCACGGTGTTGGATAATAGTGTAGTAAACATTTTTTTTTTGTGGAAAAAAAATCGAACTGTGGTTATCAGAATTGTGGCATAAATATTAATTTGATAGTGAACACAGTAGCGTGATTAATAAGCGTCCGTGAATAACATTATATCGTGATTGAAACTGTTTGCATTAAGTAGCAAAAACAAAGGTACACATTTGCTTTATTAAAATCGTGCGATTAAATTATATCAAATAACGGTTACACAGAAGGTTAGTAACCATTTTGATTTTTTTTTTACGATATGGAGAGACAGGTGCGTCTACGTGATCGGGCGGTTGCACAAATTAAGTCAATTTTGATTTTCGCACAAGGAATTAAAGATACCACAAAACTTGTCGCCTTACAACCTGGGCTAGCTGATTTATGTGATCACTACCAGATCTTTAATGAATTGGAAATTGAATTACACAGTTTCAATGATTATCAATCAATCCAAGAAAAGGTCGCTCAATATTATTATGAAGCGCGTGAATTTCTAGAAGAAGCAATTGATGCTCGTTCAGATAAACCTCCGAAGGTTGTTACAAATGGCGACATTAATCGAACATTAAGCGAGTTCGTTGAACAACAAAAGACATTTTACGAGGGTGTCAAAATCTCAAATTCTGTACATGTACCTAAATTAAATATTGAACCATTTACGGGAGACTACAAGCAATGGCCTTCATTTCGAGACATTTTTACAAGCGCGGTTGACAGTAACGAGAAGTTAAATGGGGTTCATAAATTACAACTATTAGAATCAGTTTTGCGAGGAGAAGCTGCGGCGTTGTTAAGATATATCACTACAACTGAAGAAAATTATCAAGAAGCTTGGAAGAAACTTGAAACCAGATACAACAAAACAAAATCAATTGTTGCTGAATTGATACAAACGTTCCTTAATATAAGAGTATGTACTCGTGGTAACTGTAAGGAATTAAGAAAACTTTGTGATCAGTCGGACGAAATAATACGAGCTCTTCGTGCTTTGGGTTCAGAGCATGAGAAAAGAGATCCGTGGTTAATTCACATTTTACTAAATAAAATCGATGATGATTCAAAACATTTGTGGGCCGAAGCAACTGTAAACAATCCACATCCTACAATTGAGCGTTTTACAGAATTTTTGAACAATAGGTGCGATGCACTGGAATCCTGCTTACAAATCGAACCAAAGTCAAACCACAGAGTAACAGGCTCACAACGCAAATCCACTAATGCATTTAACATCGAAACTCAATCACTCATTAAGGCCAGTTGTGTAAATTGTAATGAGGAACATTGGATACATAAATGTCCAAAATTTCGAAATCTGGAGCTAAAATCGCGTTTTGAATTGGTAAAGTCGAAAGGCTTATGTCAAAATTGTTTGCGCCGAGGCCACTTTGCTAGTAATTGTCAATTTAAAACCAGCTGTTTAATCTGTCGCAAAAAACATCACTCATTGCTTCATAATTCAAGCGGAGGATTTCAAAACGGAGGCTCGCATCATGCATATATGTTAAGTGAACCATCAACTAAACAGTCTTCACCCGTTTCCAACGATATCAATCAATCATCAGCCACGGAATCATCTTTAATGAAAACTAATGACAATAATATCACAAGCATAAAATCATCTGGTACTTCTGAAGCATTGCCACCAAAATCAACAATTGGATGCACATCAACAAATACAATGGCAGCAGAAGTTATGATCACTAACGCAGTACGAAACCCACTTAACTTTATAATACTACCTACGGCTATAATAAATGTACAATCACGCAGTGGGCAATTTGTACCAGCAAGGGTTTTGCTAGATTCGGGATCGCAATCGTGCTTTATTACCGAATCTTGTAGTCAACGCCTCGGCCTAACTAGATCGAAATCGAGTATTGAAATTTACGGCCTTGCATCTGTTCCAAGTGGAACGACTAGAGGGAAAACATCGCTTATTATACAATCACGTGTAAATAAACATTACAATTTACAGCTGATAGCTCATATTATTAAAAATATTACTCGAAACTTACCAGCAAGGGATTGTGACATACAAAGAACTGAATTAGAAGGAATTGAGTTAGCAGATCCATATTTCAACCGCTCCAGTAATATTGATATTTTAATTGGAATTGAATTTTTCTTTGAGATACTTGGACCTCGACAAGAAAGAATACCCGGATTTCCATTATTACAAGAATCGAACTTTGGTTGGTTAGTGGCTGGTGAACTAAAGCAACAAAATGACAATATCATCGCTAAGACCGGATGTTTATCAGACAATGATATCAATTGTGATATTATTCAAGCTCTGCTTAAAAAATTTTGGGAGATAGAGGAGATTCCAAATGAATTGAATCAGTTTGACAAAGATGCGTGTGAATTATTCTATCGTTCAACAACGGAGAAAATTGACGGACGATATCAAGTACGGTTGCCATTCAAAACGCCACGAATGAAGTTAGGTGAATCGTTTAATAACGCCAAACGTCGTTTATATACAATGGAGAAGAGATTCGCAACCAATCGCGAATTTTATAATCAATACAAACAATTTATCGATGAATATCTCCAGTTAGGACATATGCATGAGGTTAAATGGACCACCATTTAAATGGACCACCCTCAATCACCAAAAGATGATTGTAAAAAATATTTCCTACCTCATCACACAGTTTTTAAGGACAGTTCAACAACACACCTCCGTGTGGTTTTCGACGCCTCATGTAAATCGTCAAATTCAATATCTCTAAATGAAACACTGCAAGTGGGACCAAAAATTCAACTCGACTTGAATACAATTTTGCTCAAATTTCGAACACATCAAATCGCCTTCGTCGCCGATATTGAGAAAATGTTCCGACAGGTTCGTGTACATCCAGATGATAAAATGTATCAACTAATTCTTTGGAAAGAAGGTGATAACCTAAAGGTCTATATGTTGGATACTGTCACGTACGGTTTAACAAGTGCTCCTTATTTGGCGGTTCGCACGTTGAAGGCTATCGCTGAAGAATACTCGGATCAGTATCCAGAAGAATCAAAACTCATTACTAAGGATTTTTATATGGACGATCTGCTTTCAGGAGCAAATACAATTGCAGACGCGTTAAAATTCAAGGCAAATATAATACAAATATTAGAAAGTCGAGGTTTAAAATTAAGAAAGTGGAGATCGAATTCTAATGAATTTCTGCAATCTTTTACAAAATCAGATATTGAAAGCATACCAAAATTGATTGAAAGCGAAGGAAGTATGAAAACACTGGGTATAATTTGGGATTCGTTTACCGATGTCTTTACCTTTACGGTGAATTTGAGTTCAAAACAAAACTGGTCAAAACGCAGCATCTTGTCGGAAATATCACGTATATATGATCCACTTGGATGGTTATCACCAATCATTGTGCTTTTCAAGCTATTTTTACAAAAATTATGGATTCAACATATTGAATGGGGCGCATTATTTCCACAGCAACTCAAAATTAATTCGAGTTCATATATAATAAATTAACTTACGTCAATCAAATCAAGATCCCACGGTGTTATTTTCGGAATCGACAACCAATTAGAATTGAACTACATGCCTACTCCGATGCTTCCGAAAAGGCATATGGTTGTGTAGTGTACACTAGAAGTATATATCCTGACGGGACAATTGATACATCCTTGGTCAGCGCTAAAAGTAAGGTCGCGCCAATAAAACAAGTTACGATACCTAGATTGGAGCTTTGTGCGGCATTTTTGTTATGTAAATTAGATAAATATCTCAAATCAGAAGTTTTTGTTGGCGATGAAGTGAAAGTATTCGCATGGACGGATTCAATGGTAGTTTTGCATTGGTTGTCCGACAGTCCTCGAAAATGGAAAAATTTCATTGCAAACCGCACTTCGAAAATGCTGGAAATAATTCCAAACACATGTTGGTATTATGTACCATCGAAACAGAACCCGGCAGATTTCATTTCTAGAGGGGTTCAACCGGACAAGTTACGTGAGATGGAAATGTGGTGGAAGGGACCTCCGTGGTTAATAAAGGACTCAAAACATTGGCCAAATGGAACGAGACCTATACCGCAAATTGACGAATCTTCATTAGAAGCAAGGCTAAACAGTTTACATACAATAAACAATGGCGAAGGAAACGTAATTGTTCAGCTGGTCGCTGAACAATTACAAGGAAGAAATTAGCGCTATTCAAAATAATAAACAGTTGCACTCCAAATCGAAGCTGTTAGGGCTTGATCCATTCATTGACGATAAAGATATTGTTCGAGTTGGCGGACGTCTCAAACATTCAAACTTAAAGTTTTCGGCCAAACATCCAGTCATATTGCCGCATCACCAAATCAACGATTTAGTAATTAGGGAGATACATGTAACACATCTTTCTCCCTAATTACTGATGATGAATGCTCGTCGATCAATAAAAGCACTCGTGAAAGCATGCGAAAATGCATTATTTGTATTAAATATCGTGCTAATACATCTCAGCAAAAGATGGGCGACCTACCAACACAAAGGGTTACTGAGCAGCGTGAATTTTTAAACGTTGGTATAGATAACGCAGGGCGAATCTATATCAAAACAAGTTCTAACCAAAATGCTCGTATGGAAAAGGCATATCTCACATTGTTCGTTTGCTTATCAGTTAAGGCAATCCATATTGAAGTAGTTAGCAGCATGACCTCTGAAGCATTTTTAGCAGCGTTTAAAAGATTCGTAGCACGCCGAGGTATTCCTGAAAACGTACTCGTATATTGCGATAATGGATCCAATTTTGTCGCTGGCAATAAGGAATTTAACATATTGAGACATGAGTTATTGCAACAATTTCATTCTAATTATATTCTTAATTTTTCTTTAAAGAATAATATCACATTTCATTTTAAACCGCCTACTGATGCGCATTTTGGAGGGCTATGGGAAGCTGCCTTAAAGTCAGTTAAGTTTCATATGAAGAGGGTCATGGATAATGTAAACCTAACATTTGAAGAAGTACGAGGGCAAATCAAAAAGTCTTGCAATATCATATGAAAAAAAAGAGTGAGTGAGACAGCAATATTTTTATTTTTCGACATAATCTCCTTTAAGGTTTATACATTTGTCACATCGATCAATTAACTTGCCTAAACCCTCTAAAAACAAAGATTTCTTTTGCTCCATAAAATATCCATTTACAACAGACTGTACTTCATAGTCACTGGAAAATTTCCGGCCCCTAATTTTTTTTTTCAAATTGGGTAACAGAAATTAGTCACTGGGTGCCAAGTCTGAACTGTACGGTGGATGCGGAATTTCCACGAAGCCGCAGTCCTTTAATGCAGCTTGAGCAACATTAGCCTTGTGCACTGGTGCATTGTCGTGAAGAAGCAAGATTTTTTTTCTAACTTTCCTTGGCCGTTTTTCTCGGATCGCTTTTTTCAATTTTCGCAAAACCGCTGCGTAATATATGCCTGTGATTGTGGTTTTCGGTGGCATATAATCGATTATCAAAATTTCTTCAGCATCCCAAAAAATTGTTGCCAAAACCTTACCAGCAGACAGTTGAGTTTTGAATTTCTTTGGTGGTGGTTCGCTACGTTTAATCCATTGCATCGATTCTTGTTTGGATTCCGGACCCCAGTGATGAAGCCATGTTTCATCGCCTGTTATTATGTTATCCAAGAAATTTTCTGGATCTTCTTTGTACATATCTAAAATCGCCTTTGAAGTTTGAACACGCATTTTTTTTGTTCTGCATTCAACAAACGGGGAACCCATCGTGCACTTACTTTCGACATGTGAAGGTGGTCATGTAATATAGTATATGTGGTACCGTATGAAAGAGAAAGTCTCCACGCTAACCGCGGAACAGAAATACGCCGGTCCTCCAATACAATAGAATCAGCCAAAATTACGTTTTCATGGCTAATAGCATCTGCTGGCTGACCCGAGCGGTTGTCGTCTTCTAATAACTCCCGACCACTTTTGAATAATTTTACCCGCCTTGTTACTGTGGCATATGATGGTGCAGATTGGCCGTAAACTCTTGATATATAGTTGAATATATAAATTGAATTTCGTCCATCTTTACAGAAAAATTTAATAACGGCGCGATATTCAATTTCATTCATTTTAAGAAAAATTCAAAACACGTGTTACTAAATTGACAAAAACAAACGAACTGTAAAATTTACATCGAAATGTTCTTCTAGAAGTTTCATCGCGACAAAAAATGGTTTTGAAAAATATATTGTTGTCTCACTCACTCTTTTTTTTCATATGATATTGCAAGACTTTTTGATATACCCTCGTAGCAACACTAACAACACAAATCGAAGCTATCTTAAATTCACGACCGTTATGCTGCATTATGGATGAAGTCTCAGAACTTCAAATATTGACTCCGGGCCATTTCCTAATTGGCGAAGCACTTACTGCGATTCCTGAGCCACTATTAGAAGATGTGAAGAATTCCAAACTAAATCGATGGCAAAATATTCAGAAACGAATGCAGGGATTTTGGAAAAATTGGCGAACTGATTACTTACATACCTTGCAACAACGATCAAAATGGAAGACAACATGTGATGCATTTCAAATCAATGACGTTGTATTGTTGAAAGATAATAATCTACCACCGAATCAATGGCCTTTTGCTATTATTACCCACATTCATCCAGGCAAGGATGGCAACGTAAGGGTAGTAACAATAAGGTGCAATAACAAGGAGTATGTATGACCAATTTTAAAATTAGTTAAGCTTCCTATTAAGAAAGAATAATTGTAAACTTTTTTTTTATTATAGAAATGTTAATGTATAGTTTGTTTATTAAAATAACTGTATTATTAATACTATTTATTATTTATATAAATTAAAAACAAGAATAATGATAACAAATTTTTATATATGAGTTGTTTGATTAAGATAAATTATTATATATATAATTTCCTTAACGTGGGGGAAAATGTTTAGGATTAGATATTAGATTTATCCCATAAAGGTATATACGCGCATTCCGCTAGTAAAGAAAATCTCATTAAGTTGGTTAATTTAAATCAAATGTTTAATACTTAATTTAAGTTGCAACATAATCAATCACTTAACGTAACGTAAGTCCATAATTTCATAGTTCACACGATTCTATTACATTTTTTTGTTTATTGCAAAACCATGAGATTTAATGATAATAGATGAGGGAGGATGCGCTTTTATACAAAATAATTACTTAAAAAATTGATAAGAATAAAAGGGGCAGAGTTAGGTTGACAACCGAGCTGCACTGCACGCACAATACTTTTACAATACTTAAATAAGTACATATTTTTTTTTTGTTATAAATTGTCATACGCATGAAAATGTATCTTGGCTTCATGCTAAATAAGTTAAAATAAAGTTGAGAAAATTATTCTTATAAGTGAAACGTAAACTTTGAGTTTTTATGAACAGTAATAGTATCTGAAACGGGAACATCGTTCAATACACTACTTACAACTTTTCATTTTGATTCATATCTGAAGCTGAAGACATTTTATTTTTAAAGTACGTGCCTTTAGTTTTCGGTATCAAGGTTTTAATTCTGGAGTTTAGCGTATCCATTTTTTTCTTTAAAGATCTGTTATTACGATCATTAATTAGCTTCTTAGATAACCTGTTCCGGAGATTTATCAAATTTAATAAGGTGTCAGATATTCAAGGCTTAAGTTTCCAGTTACTACGTTTAATTTTAAGCACCGATTTATGTTTATTTAGATTGGAAATGAATATTTCGACAAAATTTAAATATGCTGTATTTGGATCATCCGAATTCCAAACTGTGCACCAATCGTATGTACGAGGGTATATCAAAAAGTCTTGCAATATCATATGAAAAAAAGAGTGAGTGAGACAACAATATATTTTTCAAAACCATTTTTTGTCGCGATGAAACTTCTAGAAGAACATTTCGATGTAAATTTTACAGTTCGTTTGTTTTTGTCAATTTAGTAACACGTGTTTTGAATTTTTCTTAAAATGAAAAAGAATTAAAAGAAGGAGGGGCAAAAAATAGGCAATAAAAATTATTCTATTGCTCGTCCCAACCACTTGTGGTTTATACGGAAAATTAATAATAAAAAAAAGGGGAAGATAGTAGGTAAGCGATTAGTCATCGGCTGGGTAACAAAATTCAAGGTCAATATTGAAGTACATTTAATTACCCGATGTATCAGTCATATTATTACGAGCGTGAGAATAGAACAGGGTGGTATCCTCTCTCTGTTCGTTAGATATATTTTGGTTAAGGAATATGGATTTTAGAATTTCGTAAGATTCTAGGGTATCTAAACGTCTGCGTATGAGTTTCTAAAGTTAAATGATTATGGAAAGTTGATTGATTGCAAAAAGATAAATGTTCTTTAGCTCTAACTCGAAACTTGCACTCAGTCTGTCCAATATATTAATGATTTTATTATTATTATAATTATAGCGTTATTTTTTGGACGAAAACGAGTTAAGTGGTATGCATGAATGTGTATGATGGTCCATAATAAATACAAAACACATTTTTGACATGATTTTCTTTCGTACACGATTTCCACCGACCGAATCGTGATGGCGGGCCAGAAAAGGGATATATATATCAAGACTTTATGAAAGATGACTATCTGGTTATAATTGTCTGTTGTTGAACTATTAACTGAATATGCCGAGTTATAAAGCATTTTGGGAAAAGGAGGTGTCTAAATGTTAGCTTCTACAATATTATTAGCTTTATATGGTGTGAAAGGTGATTAATATTCATTCCCTCGCTATGATACACCATATACACATTGAACAGAAATTGTGGAAATGGCATCGGACGCATTTTTGGCAATTATTCCCTAATTAGAACGAATATATTGTTGAAATTAGTTACTCATTATTAAAATTAATCTTGTAACTATAAATACTTCCATCAACACATAAATAATGATAAACAAACCCTTTCAAATTAAAAGTTATATGATCAAAATGCAAATCCTCGTTAAATTTTTGCATTTTCATTAAACAAACTTTATCATAAATGCTTTAAAAACTACAAAAAAGAGAAAAACTTTTCCTAGAATGGCGTTCATTTCAGTAACTAAGGCTATATAAAGAGGTGTACTTATTTAAATCCCCTCTCTATTGTTTGGTAGAGAGAACCGTATATGAGAAATGGGACATTTCAATTAATTTTTAAGCTTTAAGCCATTAAAGAAACGTAAACATATATAGAAATTGAAAATAACAAAAAATCGGTATATATATCTAGCACATGCACGTACTATCAAATGGATCTTTAATTTCATTAGTACCATTCTATATTCCATAACCACCCACTCCATTTTCCGAGGAAAATCATACCAAGTACTAAAGTTTTCTCGATTCAAATTCTCCATCTTTTTCTCCTACGTATATACACCTAACCCACCATTTGACGATATACAACATTAAGTTTACAACAATAAAACACCGACAGCAAAATCTATTATTTTTCCTATTACATTTATACCATTTTCTTCATTTTCCCAATATTTTATTTAACATTGCTGTTTATAAGTCAAAATAGAAAACATTTTTTTTATGGCCAAATCATCATGAATAAGTTTGAGTAAGTGTGTGTATATGAGCGCGTATATTATAATCTTTTATTTATATGGGTGTGTTGTATTAACGTACCACCCACCTCACACTTTTCTCTCGTTATGACAGTATAATTTATGGCTTACAGTTTTCGATAAATTCGTAATTCCAAAACTAAACAAAAAATACATCGTGTTTAGTATACATGCACTCTGCGAGTACGTAAGATGTGTCGGGCCTGAACCCTCATTCCATGCCACATTAGTTTATTTTTTTTTTTTTTTTTTTTGCGAGAATGTAAATTAAATTGGGGATGATAGAGTAAACTCCTTCACCATCTTATCATTTCGATGTTATGTAGACATACCATCAGGGGTTTAAAAAGGAAACGCAAGTAATTTTAGGGTGAATCATTTTGTATTTTGACTGCACGCGCGCATCTCTTTCATTTATTTCAATTCCATCGAAATTTTACATTTTTACTATGGTTACGTGGTGCGTACCGAGAGAATTTACTTGTCAGCCATTGATACGCAATTTTTTATTTTGTTTTTCGACGAAGAAAATTATTCAAATAGGGGTAATAGGTAATACATATAAGACTGTTATGTGTTTTTATAG
The DNA here is from genome assembly GCA_947310385.1 of Nephrotoma appendiculata. Classification (NCBI taxonomy): domain Eukaryota; kingdom Metazoa; phylum Arthropoda; class Insecta; order Diptera; family Tipulidae; genus Nephrotoma; species Nephrotoma appendiculata. Next base: position 289,312,235 of record OX371223.1, read on the forward strand.
CTTTAGAGAAGTAAACTGAAAGTCAAGTGTATGTCATGTCACTTATTACTGAGTCTTCTGACAAGTAAAGTAAAGGGTGAACGCCTCTGGATTTACAAAAAAAAAATCGATTACCGGAATATCAACTTCGTTTACGAGTAATTAATTGTTCTCGATCGTCATCCACAATTTGGTTCACATCATCGATATTTTCAGCAGTACGTTTACGTTATTGTTGGGTTGTATTCTTAACACAACACTTGTCTCCAATTTTTTAATTGCATTGCGAATAGTAAGCTCTCTAGACCGATTATGTTTACCATAAGTTTCACGTAAACCGCGAAATGTAGCCCGAATAGATTTATTTTTTTTGTAGTAAATTTTAACAATTTCTTAACGCTGTGCGCAATTGTGTATCTTTCCACGCTGACATTAGAAGTCATTCAGGCGAATGGTTATTGCACAAACAAATTATTAGATTAACGTATACATTAAGGCGAAATTATATTGTAAAATTTCTTCGTCCGTGAAATATTAAAATTTTTCAAGAATTACACTCCAAGTATGTACATTCTATAGGCCTAAACGTACTTTAAAGGAAGTTCGTAGAATCAAATTCAATAGTATTGCAGGACTGCTTTAACCCAGAGGAGTGCCTTCTAGCGGTTTCATAATTTACTAATCGGCCATGCAGAGGTTTCCATGATATTAAAAATTATTTTGTTTAAAGTAGTTTCAGGTACACTCCAAACTCATTCTATGTAAGTCTCTGCCATCTAGCATCAACTTCAGCTACTTGGGTTAATGTTCTAACATGCGTGTGTGAGTACTAGCTGACAATAATTTCGAACAGCTAGATCGGGTTTGTCGTTCCAATTAAAATTACAGCACGTGCTCATTAATTCACTTATAGAAATTAAATGAAAAAATTGATTTGCATGAATTTTTTTTTTGGTCGGGAGAACAAATAGAGGAATAAAAAAAACAAAAATAAAAAAATTCTATTACCGCTACTTCATTTACCGAACTTATTGAACACCCCTCATATATTGCTGGTTTTGTAACGTATTCCATGAATCCAGATTTTTAATGGACCTTAAATACATTCCAAAGTTATTCAATCTGTTTTCCAGGTATTTACCATCAAACTCAATGATATTGCCGGAGTGATTAGACGCAAAATATGTTTGATATGTTTAATGATCAGATGCTCCATTTGTTAGCTTTTTATTTAAACGCATTGGGCGCTTTCAGAGTACCCAACAGTTGGGAACATGTTAACTGAAATCGCGGCCTACGCTATGAAAATGAATAGCACTATGAAATTCTCAAATTAAATTTGCGATGATTTTACTAATCATGATAGGGGACCTGAAAGCGCCTATTCAGAATTATCCGCCTATTAGTTTCATTATAAAGCTGCAAAACTTATCGTTGCGGACCGCAACATTGCGAACCAACACATTGTCAGTTACCTACCGAATCCTTAAATACGAAAATCTGATTTTTTTTTTTTGTGATTAGAAAAATAATCATCGACCACGAGATGATTTCGCGCTCAAAAATTATTTTATTGTGTTTTTTCCGCTAAGTTAAAATTGACTAAAAACGAAAATGCAGTGCAGCGACGAGCAAACTATGATGACTGTCGTTGCAAACATCAGAAAAGTTCATTGGCAGTCTTAAAGTTTGGGAGCAGCATCGGAAAGTATACTAAAATTCCTAAATTTTAAAAGTAAAAAAAAATGTTAAACCGACATTTCACTGTAAGATCCAAGCGTTTGAAAGTATAACTTCTTATAAAAAAAACAATACTGTTACGTGTTTGCCTTGTCACTCAAGGTTCGAATCACTGGATTGTGAATAAATACAACTGCTTCAAATCTGAACTCACACAAATTTATTTACACAACACAAAATTAACAATAAATTATTACAATTATAACACACTTTTTAATTATCACTTTAATAATCGCTTAATAATCACTTTAATAATCACATTATTAATCACTTTATTTAAACTTCACTCAATCGCGTTTGAAATAAGACTCAGCATTCCACGTCAATGTACGCCTTTATATACCAAAATATTTGTTTCTAGAATAATCCTGAATGCGCTCTAAGAATCGAGCAATTATGTTAGTATACAAATGACGCCTAAATGTTGACCCAAATCACAAATACAATTGAACAATTATTGAATAACTTATTGTATTCTAATCTAGGTGTCACCGTAACACTAACCCCCACCTAAGCCTGTTCGTCCCGAACAGGATCCAGATCACCTCCTCTGTAGAGCGCCAAGCGCTCTAAATGCACCACTTTTGGTTTACCTTTTCGTCCTTTCTGTATGCGATAAACCACGTCGTTCTACCTTTTAATGACAGTGTAAGGTCCTTCCCATGTGGTTGCAACTTCGGTGATAATCCCTTCTGCCGTTGCGGGTTGTGAAGCCATACCAATTGCCCTTCCTTGAAGCCTTGATTATTTGCTCGTATGTCATATCGAGCTTTCATTCGATCACTTGATAAGAGTTCCTCTTTCATCCGGTCGACGAAATCATGTCCGCATAGACCTGCTGATGGAACAGTTCCAAACTTTAAATCTCCCGGTAATCGCAGATTGTTCCCAAATATGGTTTTAGCTGGTGTCACTTCTGTTGTGTCATGTACCGCTGATCGGTAGGCCATCAGGAACATCGGTATATGTTGATCCTAGTTGCGTTGGTTCCTTTCTACAACCTTTGCTAGATATTCCTCCAATGTGCCATTGAATCTTTCCACCATACCGTCCGACTGCGGGTGTAAAGGCGTCGTTCTTGTTTTATTGATACCAAACATCTGATATATTTCCTGAAATACCACCGATTCGAAATTCCTTCCTTGATCCGTGTGAATTTCTATCGGTACACCAAATCTGCTAACCCAGTTGTTGACCACGGCATCAGCTATTGTTGTTGTCTTCTGATTGGGTATAGGATACACTTCCGGCCATTTACTGAAATAATCCATTATTACTAGCACATATTTATTTCCGCTCTCGATGGTCGGAAATGGCCCCGCCACATCCATTGCAATTCTCTCAAATGGTGCCCCGACATTATATTGTTTCATGGTTCCACGTCTTTTTCGTGCTAGTCCCTTTACTGCCGCATATTGGTCACATCTTCGACACCATTCTACTACTGACTGTCTACATCCGGATCAGTAGAAACGTTGCCGAATTTTGGCTAAGTGTTTTATTACTCCCTAGGTGACCTACACTTGCTCCTCCATGATACTCCTTGAGGATTTCCGCTATCCGACCTTTCGGCACCACTACCAACAATTGGTTTACTTTATCATCCGTGCTTTCCCACTTTCTTTTAAAACATCCATTTTCTATGTGGAGGCTATCCCATTGAGCCCAAAAAGCTTTTACAATGGGAGTTTTGTCGGCTATCTCACTCCATGTGGGTCGGTGTTCCTTTTCCTTATGTTTCATGATGAATGACAGGTCAGCATTCCGTAATTGCTCCTTCTTGATCATTTCATCAGTCCATTCCTCATCAGGTAGCACTTGCATAAGCCGAATATCGATGATGTTTTCCTTACCCTCCACACGCCCACAATGCATGCATTCCACGGGACATGGCCTTCTTGAAAATGCGTCGGCATTTCCATGTGCGCTTCCCTTCCGATGTTCAATTTGGAAATCGTAGCTTTGCAAACGTTCGATCCAACGTGCTACTTGTCCGTCTGGATTTTTGAATTGTAACAACCAGCGCAAAGCTCCATGATCCGTCCGTAGAAGGAATTTTTGGCCATAGAGGTACTTATGGAAGTGCTTAACACATTCCACTATAGCCAACAATTCTTTCCGTGTTACACAATAATTTCGTTCCGGTTTTGATAACATCTTGGAGTAATATGCAATAACTCGCTCCTCACCATTTGTTGCCTGTGATAATACTCCTCCTATATCATCATTACTTGCGTCGGTCTCCAAAATGAATTTAACGTTGGGTATAGGGTATGCGAGGATTGGTGCTTCACATAATCGTCGTCTTATTTCCACGAATGCCTCTTCTTGGTCATCCTTCCATTCGAATGCCTTGTTCTTCCTGGTTAACTCGTGTAAACTCTTTGCGATACTGGCGAATCCTGGCACGAATCGTCTATAATAGGTGCACAATCCAAGGAAGCTCCGTAGTTCATGTAAATTTTTAGGTCGTGGCCATTCCTTCACCGCTGCGATCTTATCTTCATCGGTATGGATTCCATGAGTTGTTACCTTATGACCCAAATATTTTACTTCCGTAGCTTTAATCCGGCAGCCTGTATCCGATCCAAAACCTTTGCCAAATTCCTTAAATGTTCGTCGAAATCCTTGCCTATGACGATGATGTCGTCTAAATATACGAGGCACGTCCTCCAATGTAATCCCTTTAGTACGCGCTCTATTAGCCGTTCAAAAGTCGCAGGGACGTTACATAATCCGAATGGCATAACGTTAAATTGCCATAATCCGTTACCCACCGAATGCCGTTTTCTCGCGATCTTCCTCCTGGACTTCCACTTGCCAATAGCCGCTTGTGTCTAACGTGTCATCGATCCTTGGCAATGGATCACTATCCTTTTTCGTCACAGCATTTAATTTTCGGTAATCCACGCAGAATCTCGTGCTACCATCCTTTTTCTCGACTAACACCACTGGTGAACTCCATGGACTGCTTGATGTTTCGATTACCCCTGCTGCTTGCATATCTTTTACCATTCGATCCACTTCTCCTTGCTTTGCCAATGGTAATCTCCTGGGTGGTTGACGAATCGGCGTTTCTGCTCCTGTATCTATTCGATGTTTTACCATTGTGGTTCTCTCATTATTGTCCGATGTACTGCAGTATATTGGCATGTACCGCTCAAACAATTGTTTTGCCAAATTTTTCTGTTCCATGGTAAGATCATCGGTCCATTTCTCCATGAGTTGATCTATAATTTCTTTTTGCCCATGCGAGTTAGTCGTCTTACTCGGATTTTTCTGCTCGCACTTCACTATCGCAGATATCTCTTCCCATTTTCCGATTATTGTCCCTTTCTTGATGGTTTTCGTCTTATCCGAGAGATTTAGAGTCCTAATTGGTACTCTATTATCGCTGTCTGGTTTCACCAAAACTTTCCCGATCATAATTTCACTGGCTCCACTCTCCGCTTCACTGGCTTCCACAACCCACAACCTGGGTGACCCAGAATCTCGCTCCAATCTTGCCAATACTATTGTTTCCGAGTTCGATGACAGCTTCTCCCGATGATCCATTATTTGCCTGGTCGTTTCTCCTATAGTGCTAACGTGAAGTGGCAACTCGATACTATCGTAGGTTAATACACCCCGTCCAACATCCACCACGAAGTCATTCGTTCTCATGAAGTCCATTTCCAAGATGACTTCGTCTACAATATCTGCAACCAGCACCTCGTGTTGAAAGTGATTTCGCCCAATCCTTATTTTTACGATCTTTTTCCCTTTTATTGCTGAATTTTCTCCAGTCTCTCTCTCTCTCTCTCTGGCACTATATCCCATCAAGGGATTTGGCCGCCTCACATGAGGTTTCATAATCATATTTTCATTTCGGATAATGAGTGATTAATTCATTGATCCTAAACCAACCGTGAAATTTTTTCCTTGTCACCACCGGGAATCGAACCCAGGACCTCCGGTCGCTGGAGCAAGTATGCTAACCACTCTGCCACCGGGGTGGTTGCTTTTCTCCAGTCGCTGTTCGTAATTTCATTCCATTAGCTGGTTCCATAATTTCATCGATAATATCCTCACGAACAATCGTATGAGTTGCTCCCGTATCCAGCGTGATCATGCATTTCTTCCCATCAATATTGGCTTCAATTGTTAAGCTGTCACCGCATCTTGCTGCTCTCGAAATATGGATGGAGGTTATGGGGCAATCGGTTGTGAGAGTCAGCTTCTTCCCCTTCAAGCTGACTCATTTTAGTTTAACGACTCCGCTGTCATCTGACCCTCCTTTCTGGATTCTATCTGCTCCTCGTTTGGTCTACGCTTCATAGGAGATGGCCACCATGCTCGTTTCTTCCTAATCTCCCAACAGTCCCCTGAGATGTGACCCATTCTATCACATACCCAGCATTTAATCCTGCCACTTCCATCTCTGAACCTTGGCGTAGCCGCGTCTCAGGATCTCGAATACCGTCAATGAATGCATCTATTTAATTCGCTCCATGTAATCGGCCGACATATTTGAATGTGCTAAATGCGCTAACCGCTCAATTGCCGATGAAAATTCCTGTAGCGATTCTCTCTTTTTGGTATCGACCGTTCAATTTCATGCGATAGATTCCTCGCTTGTGCTCACTTCCGTATTTTCGATCTAACGCCTTCATAATTCCGATGTAAACATAACGTTCCAGCTCGGGAATGATTTGTAGTGTTTGCGCCGCTTCGCCTTTAAGAGCCACAATTAACGCTCCAACACGTTGTTCTTCATTCCATTCATTTTGCGTAATCGCCGTTTCGAATTGGAACTTAAAAATACTGAAGGATGTTGTTCCATCAAATGTTGGTGGTTTTAACCTAACAACGTTTACTGTCTGGATCACTTGATATCTCGTTCCATTCACCTTGACATCTTGGAGCTCCTTCTCGAGACGTTGAACCTCCCCTTTAACATTTTGAATTTCTGCGTGTACTTCTGTTTGTAGTTTTTTCACTTTACCGTGTAGTGTAGAAGATAACTCCAGAAATCTCTCGTCCATTTTCTTTTGGTCATCTTGTATTTGGTTTTAATGTCCACACCTTGTTGCTCCATCTGCTGTTTCATGTCCTGGTTCGACAATTTCATTTGATGTTTAATGTCCGTGATCTCATACGTTTTTTCCTCCTCGAAATCATACACGTCTGGATTTAAACCGTCCTTCTCCATGGCCTCACGTAGTCGCTCCACCAAACTAGCTTTTGTGCCTTCACTGGCCAAACCTCACTCCTTCAGTTGCTCCTTTAATTGCGCAAGCTTTAATTCGTAGAGAATCATTTTCCTTATTATTCACAATCCCACCGCTGTCTTCAATTGTTACGTTTTTGCCTTGTCACTCAAGGTTCGAATCACTGGATTGTGAATAAACACAACTGCTTCAAATTTGAACTCACACAAATTTATTTACACAACACAATAATTATACAACACAAAATTAACAATTAATTATTCCAATTATAACACACTATTTAATAATCACTTTAATTATCACTTTATTAATCACTTTATTTAATCTTCACTCTATCGCGTTTGAAATAAGACTCAGCACTCCACGTCAACGTACGCCCTTATATACCAAAATATTTGTTTCTAGAATAATCCTAAATGTGCATCGAGCAATTATGTTAGTATACAAATGACGCCTAAATGTTCACCCAAATCACAAATACAATTGAACAATTATTGAATAACTTATTCTATTCTAATCTAGGTGTCACCGTAACAATACGTTATTGTTACGGTGACACCTAGAATAGAATAGAATAAGTTAATTTCATTAATTGTTCGATTACATTTATAATTTATACTCAACATTTAGGCGTATTTCTATACTAACATATTTGCTGCGCATTTAGGATTATTCTAGAAACAAATATTTTGGTATATAAGGGCGCGCGTTGACGTGGAATGCTGAGTCTTATTTTAAACGTGATACAGTGAAGGTTAAATAGAAAGATTATTAAAGTGATTATTAAAGCGATTATTAAAGTGATAATTAAAAAGTGTGTTATAATTATAATAATTAATTGTGAAAATTGTGTTGTATAATAAATTGTGTTGTGTAAATAAAATTGTGTGAGTTAAAATTGAAGCAGTGTATTTATTCACAATCCAGTGATTCGAACCTTGATTGACAAGGCAAAATCGTAACATTATTTAAATTAAATAGCGCATTAGACGGTTTTAACGAATTCAAGAAGAAATCATTATTAGGGTATTTTTTATGTAGCTTGTAAAATGTATCTCTAGAGTTGGCCAATTTTTTAAGTTCCGAATTAAACCAAGGCTTTATACTAAGAATTTACCACCCATCAAGTATTCGTAAAACATATTAGAGTCGATCGTGGTTAAGCTTATTATTGTCTGGACTAAGTTTTATAATTTTTATCATAGTCGGTGATAATTTTGGTAAATGTTAAATTAGAAGTGTTTTTAGAAATAATAAATTTAGTCAAATGATCAGTGAGATGTGTTTCTCCGTAAAAAACATGAAATGTACTTTGGAAACTAGTTGAAACATGATCAACTAATGCACATGAATTTCCCGAGAAACCGGGGGCTTTTGATATCTTATTTATTATACTAAGACCATTTATTTGTAGTATGGATTTGTAATTATCCTACTATAATTGTGTTTTTGAGGTGGTCGATTTAGTGATTTGCAAAATAAAACAACGAATTCTTTTTATTGAGATATTTTTTTCTGAACGAGTTGGAACTTAATATTACTATGAACAAAAAAGATATACCGCCACCATCTCTATGTTCTCTAGTGCTGTGAAAAGCATTGCAATGAGGAATATTATAGAACTGAGTCCCCGAATCAAATAGAAATGTTTCAGTTAAGATAAAAATTCATAATTCTGATAAACATTTTATGAATAATATTGGTTTTCTATTTATTTGCAGGTGTGGTTTCAAAATCGTCGTGCCAAATATCGGAAACAGGAGAAACAATTACAAAAAGCATTAGCACCATCAGTGATACCATCGTGCAATGGTATGATGAGAAATATACAAGGATATAGTGTTTCTAGGGGCTATCAACCATATCCACATCCTAATTCAATAAATAGATATCCACAGGTAACTAAATTGGGCACAATACCTATATTATCTTTTTGTCTCAAATTTTTTATCATAAATATTATTTCATAATCTAGGATTTATTTCAAATGGGTGCCACATCGTATCCAGGTATGACACAGCCATTTTCAATGGCTCATAGTACAAATATGAGTTCGGCTGGCATCCGACAAGATTCAATGGGTGAGTAAATTTAATTTTATTTCCTAAAATATTCCTAAATTATTATCAACCACCCGTTATAATTATGCCGTCTTGTATAAAATATCCGAAATAAATATTTTACATTTTTTGGAATGGGACAAAACAACACAAACCATTTTTAATTTAATTAACATTTGGTTGTTTCATTCAAGCAACACAAAAAAAAAATTATTTCTCTATAAAATATACGATACGGTTTCATCTCTGTTTACACGCTAATTAAAAGCGCGGCATAAACTAAATTATCCTTATTTATAAAATAAATATTTACGTATTTATATTATTTATAAAAAAAATATTACATTAAGCATAAGAAAAACAACAAATTATTTAATTATGAATTTTCCGACATCCATTATCATCAAACGCCGTATTTTTGTACCTCACGTTCTCTAACTAAATACACTTTGTCTACATACTCGTACATAAGCATGATTCAGGCGTAAAAAAGGACGAAATTATTTGTAAAATATAAATGGGAAAATTTTTTTTTTTTTTACTTTGAGAGCAGAAATATAAAAATATGAAAATGAAAAACACTCGACGATGATCTAACGGAAAATCTAAAAACCAAATTTTATTAAATTTACAGAATAAATTTGTTAAATATTCATTTCAGTGTCATTAAGTTCCTGTTTTCCTTTTTTATTATTTTATTTCGAGCTCACCTTTATTTTGTGTTTTTCCGAAAAGGTGGATAAAATTTAATTTTGTTTTTTTTTTTTTGTTTTTTCAAATCACGAACCAAACAAAACGTTATATGTTTAACATTAACGTTTATAATCAAAAGATCAAATACACCGATTTTCCTTTATAAACAAAAAAAAATAATTGTCTTGTTGCTATGCTCCCTTTGCATAGGGGGTTTGTGTACTTTAGGAAACCCATCACAAATTATATTGTCAGCTAAATAGAAAACGAATGCGGTGCTTGATTTACTTTTGGCAAGCAAGTCTCTACCGCCCCAAAATAATTGAAGAACTGCGAAAAATGTTGAACTGGCATTAAGTGCAGTAGTTTAAGTTATTCGTAGGAGTGTCAAAGTACTTTCCGAAATACAAAAACTCGTATATAGGTGTTACGCTTAAACATTTCCCGATACATCTTCCTATACCTATACACAATATTACAAGAACATCAATATTTAATCTTAAGATGTTAAATCTATTTTTTGTGTGGTACAAAAACCGATTTTTATTCATTCCCTTGAATATGCTTTCCGCCTACAGGAAATGATGAATTTTCTTAAACGTGTTCGGTAAATAAGAATGCACACAACATCTTAGGGCAAGTAGAAAAAATTCATCAAATTTCCCATTTTATTTATTTTTATTTTTTTTTTTTTAGAATCTTAATATTTTTTATAGTTTTTCTTATACATCTTAAAATGGATGGTAAAATATTTATTTACTGCTTTTACTATCTCTAGATACACTTTGCATGGAAGATTACGAAAATGATCCAATTGGATAAAATTTTCGTGTATTACATGGAAATTGGATATTATTAAATGTAACAGACTTGAAAACATTAAATTACGGGGATATTACGGTTGATGCCAATATATTATTATTATGATTTAATATTGTAATGAAAACAGCGTCGTGTTCACGGTGTCCTAAGCATTGTCTAATGATAGCAGCACCGGGCCAAATATATTAGTTATAAAATTTAGCTAAAAACGCTATTCAGCTAACTTTGAGCGAGTTTAATATCTATACTAATAAAAATCAATTGGCGCATGTATGACTGATCATCACTAGAGAACGGTTGGACCGATTTGGCTGCGGCCCTATTCCTGAATACGATACGAAAACGAAAATACAAGATTCATATTTGAATTGAATCAGATTCGTACGATTCTTCTTTAAAATTGAATAAGAATCTTGTACTTTCGTTTTCATATCGTATTCAGGAATAGGACACGATTTCTTTTTTTTTTGTTATGTTCGTAATTGTCCGGACAAGGTTTGTATGGAAGAAAATTTTAAGAAAATCCACCGGAAAAGCCGCAGAAAATTTGGAAAATCGAACAATGATGTTTTTGTATGGGATTTCTCATGTATCCGATCCAGATAGTTTTTAAGAAGAGAAAAATTGGAAAATCTTAGTGGAAAACTTGGAAACATCCGGAAAAACTTGAAGACAATTGAATTTTTTTTATAGCACTTCAGTTGAGAACGGCTTAACCGATTTGGCTCAATCTTTTTTTGTTGTATTTGCAATTACCAGGAGATGGTTCTTACTAAAGAAAATTTTGGTAAAATCCACCGGGAAAATCGGAAAGTTTGGAAAATAGAAAAAATGGTGTTTTTGTAAGGGATTTCACACGTATCCGATCCAGATGGTCTTTTAGAAGAGAAAAATTGGAAATCTTATTGGAAAGCTCGGTAACTCCCGGAAAACCCGAAGAAAATTGGAATTTTTTCTAGCATATCAGTTAAGAACAATTGGATTTGGCTCAATATTTTTTGATATGTTCCCAATTTAAGTCGTTGAAGTTAGCCCGAAAAATGTCAGCCCGAAAAAATGGTGCGTTTCTCGGATAAAGTGTAGCTATCCCGAAAAAGTGTAAATGTAAGTAGAAAATGTAGCCCCATCCCGAATTAACATTTCATTACCAATAGTAAGCTAATTTTGGTACTGAAGAAAATGAAATGATAATTTTATAGACGAATATAAAGACACTATTGAATAACAAATCTAAATAACACGAAATTCATAAATAATGAATATTTCGAATTGTGGAGCCTTAAATTTGCTTGTGCCTATACTAGAGATATTTATGTGTAGTGGCGTATACGGCCAGATAGGTGTTGGTCACACCAATATGTCATGATAACCACTGGTCCATATCATGACCATAGAGCATAATTTTATAACACTCTCCATGAGAAATTTACAAAATAATGAATATTTCGAATTAATGTGCAGTCTTAAATTCGCTTGTTCCTATACTAGAGATATTTATGTGTAGTGGCGTATACGGCCAGATAGGTGTTGGTCACACCAATATGTCATGATAACCACTGGTCCATATCATGACCATAGAGCATAATTTTATAACCCTTTCCATGAGAAATTTACAAAATAATGAATATTTCGAATTAAGGTGCAGTCTTAAATTCGCTTGTGCCTATACTAGAGATATTTATGTGTAGTGGCGTATACGGCCAGATAGGTGTTGGTCACACCAATATGTCATGATAACCACTGGTCCATATCATGACCATAGAGCATAATTTTATAACCCTTTCCATGACAAATTTACAAAATAATGAATATTTCGAATTGTGGAGCCTTAAATTCGCTTGTGCCTATACTAGAGATATTTATGTGTAGTGGCGTATACGGCCAAATAGGTGTTGGTCACACCAATATGTCATGATAACCACTGGTCCATATCATGACCATAGAGCATAATTTTATAACCCTTTCCATGAGAAATTTACAAAATAATGAATATTTCGAATTAAGGTGCAGTCTTAAATTCGCTTGTGCCTATACTAGAGATATTTATGTGTAGTGGCGTATACGGCCAGATAGGTGTTGGTCACACCAATATGTCATGATAACCACTGGTCCATATCATGACCATAGAGCATAATTTTATAACCCTTTCCATGACAAATTTACAAAATAATGAATATTTCGAATTGTGGAGCCTTAAATTCGCTTGTGCCTATACTAGAGATATTTATGTGTAGTGGCGTATACGGCCAGATAGGTGTTGGTCACACCAATATGTCATGATAACCACTGGTCCATATCATGACCATAGAGCAGAATTTTATAACCCTTCCGGTGGCGGATAAGGGAAAGCTCGTTGGCTATAACCGAAGGGTAGGAGAACAATTAAATAACTCCCGCGGACCAACAAGTACACTGGTATTAAATGTCAGAATTTTATTTTAAATCTCGACTTCGAAAATATAATTTTCGTTTTTAGTTCAAATTTACAAATATTCAGTTGAATACTACTGTAATTTTACAAAAGTAGTTGTAATTTTGAACGAAGGAGGAAAATTTTTATTTCGAAATCGATATTCAAACTAAAATTTTAATATTGTGACTATTAAATTTAAAAGTAACAAAATTAACAGTAGAGCAAAAAATGGTCAAACCATACCAACACAAATAAAATGTTATGTTAGTCAACGCACATCAATGTATGTATTATAATAAAAATATAATACGAAAATATGTAGAATTTCTCTGTACATTATTTTGTAAATTTCTCATGGAAAGGGTTATAAAATTCTGCTCTATGGTCATGATATGGACCAGTGGTTATCATGACATATTGGTGTGACCAAGATCTATCTGGCCGTATAGGCCACTACACATAAATATCTCTAGTATAGGCACAAGCGAATTTAAGGCTCCACAATTCGAAATATTCATTATTTATGAATTTCGTGTTATTTAGATTTGTTATTCAATAGTGTCTTTATATTCCTCTATAAAATTATCATTTCATTTTCTTCAGTACCAAAATTAGCTTACTATTGGTAATGAAATGTTAATTCGGGATGGGGCTACATTTTCTACTTACATTTACACTTTTTCGGGATAGCTACACTTTATCCGAGAAACGCACCATTTTTTCGGGCTGACATTTCTCGGGCTAACTTCAACGACTTCCCAATTTCCAGGAGATGGTTCTTACGAAAGAAATTTTTGGGGAAATCCAGAGTTTCCGAAGACCAACTTAATATCGTCAAAGATCACACCAACAATTTTCCAATAATTGATTGAATATCTTGGTTTGAATGTTAGTAGAATGTACTCATTAAATATATTTGAGAGAGACTCCCGATCCTGTATAATTGAATATTTACACTAAAGTGTTTAACATGTCATTCTTCAAACCGAAGTAAGACCAATGTGATCGATGTGTGGCAGATAAAGTTGCGGTCAAGCTCATTTCTTCCGAAATCATAGAATATGAGAAACACAATGCACATAATATTTTATTTTTTTATTTTTTTTTTTATTTATTTAAATAGTACAATCTTATCACATTATAATTTATTACTAATGATAATAACGCACTTATTTGAAACTAATAAGAGTGGAGCGAGTGTGGGTTTACAAGAAATCAATATCTGCTCCCAATAATGAAACTTTATTTATTAAATGACTAGCTCATGCGGTGTAATTCTTTTAAGACGCCTCAGTTCTTGTGTTATGTCAAGAAGTTGTATTGCTTCACTGTTGGTATGTTGCAGTATTCTTCTTTCATGTTTGATGGAAAATTCCTGGATCACTTCATCAATCCATTTAACATTTTGGCCTTTGTGTAATTCCTCGTTGGTTACGTAGCGGTAAGCATTCGTTATTGTACGTAGAAATTTGTTTTGACAACGTTGAATAATTAAACGATTTGATTATTTAGTACAGCACCAGAGCTGGATACCATATGTCCAAATTGGTTTAATTATCGATTCGTAGATCAGGCGTTTACAGTACAGGGTAAGCTTAGAATGTCTTCCTATTAGCCAATAGATTTCACGTTGTTTTATTTTCATTTGCTCTGCTTTTTGTCTAACGTGATATTTCTTGTTCAATCTTCAATCGAGATGCAATCCGAGATATTTTGCAGATTCAGCTTAGGGAATTTGTACCCCATTGAGAAAAATATGGATGTTGCTATTTTTGTGCCGCAACATGTATGTTACATGTACTGCTTTCAGCTCATTAAGCTTTATTTTCCCATCCCTGGTCCATTGGCTAATTTTATCGAGTGCGTGCTGTAAGTGCGTATTCTGCGATTCGCTTGATGCCAATACTGCGGTATCATCAGCAAAAGTTCCGATGAAGGTTGTTTCCGTTGTCGGTATATCAGAAGTGTAAAGTAGATATAGGATGGGTCCTAATACGCTACCCTGGGGCACCTCTGCTATGGCTGGGTAAAAGTTGGAGTATGTTTCTTCATGTGATACTCTAAATATTCGTTTGGAGAGATACGACTCGAACAATTGGCAGTAATTTTTTGGCACTAATTTACTTATCTTGTAGATAAGACCCTCATGCCACACTCTATCGAAAGCCTGTGATACATCTAGAAATACGGCAGGGCAATATTGCTTCTCTTCAAGTGCTTGTTCTATCTTTGCAGTCACGCGATGAACTTGATCAGTTGTCGTACACTGAGGTATACCTATTACCTTTTTAGGTGGCTCAATAGACACCTTGCAATATAGCAGGTTCTTAATTTCGTATATGTCCTTATTGTTTTCCCCCTGCAACAGGTAAAACAATGGGAAGTGTCTAATAATTTTCTGATTATTAATTGTCAATTTTTTATGAACGTTAATAATGTTGGTTACTTTATGACCATGTTCCTCGATTGCCGCTTTGATCTCTTCGCGATTGGTAGATGACGGTAAACCTCGTATTACGACTCAATATCATCTTTCACTTTTGAGCTGATAAGTATGATATTCCAACTTATGAAGTATACTATCCTTGTTATTGGATTCAGTTTCTTTTATATCGCTAAGTAGTTTTTAATTTTACGGTAGTCATTTTCAGACTGCGTTGTAATTTTGATATTGTTATTGGATATTGCTTTAAACTGAGCAGGTTTCTCTGTCACTGCCAATACTTGAACTCTGAGTATATTAAAATCTCTATAACGTTGCTGACATTGATTGGTGGTGGAAAGGGTTCCTTTTTGTATGCATGTTGTGGTTGTTTTGGTATTTCGTTATCTTGCGGTAGAGATACCCTTGGGGATGGCGTTTTGGAAAGTCTCCTCTTTTTATTTACATTTAGTTTATTTTGTCTCGGTTGGGTTACTTTCTCAAGTTCCTCTTCATCCGTAAAGTAGTCATTGGTTAGACTTTGTAAGCTCTTACTTCTAGCATTAGTAGACGTAGAAGGTTTATTTTGCCTCTCTAGTGTTTCGATTCTGTTTTGTAAGTTTACCAAAATATCTTGGTATTTATTACATTGTTATGTTACTCATATTGCTGGCATTTTGTCCTTAGTTAATTATTCTGGCGCTCAAGCGAGGCTAATGTTGATGTAATTTCATTGCCGTCTTGAGGCATACGGTGTCTTTTCGTTAATGTTGGAGAATGCATGAGTTCTAATGGAGATAGGGGGCTGATACCTCTATCTGCTCTAGTAGCTAAGCTTGCCACTACTAAAGCATTGCGGTCGCTGGATATCGACGACTGGAAGCCCGCTCGCTCACTTTCCGAAGTCGCCGTTACTGGGCATCCTAATCCCTGCACCGTAGCATTATTCTTCTTCTGATCTGCCATGGTTGGTTTATTGTTCGGGGTTCCTTCCCCTAGCCAGTTTTGGTCCGCGGATGGTATTTTATATCCCACCTACCCTCCGGCAAGCCGGTTAAAGAGCATTCCCCTATCCGCCACATGGGGACTCGCCACGATGGAAGTTTGGCATTTCCACACGGGCACATAATATGAGGGCAAAAACTGAAAGAGATGGTTACCGAAAAAATACTGATCACTTCACCGTTGCTCTGTGCTAATTTTCCGTTTATAATTGAACGGCTCCGTTTATAATTTCTATACAAAATGTCAGCCGGAAAAATAAAAGATATCCGTTCAATGTTGATGTACTGCCGGCTAATAGAAAATTTTATAAAATGTAATGTGCTTGTGCACTCAAGGTGGGTCATCTGTTGGTCCTTTTTTAATGGATGAATTTTAGTACTTAATGTTATCTGTTCTAAAAAATTCATCCAGTTCTTACTCCTGAAGCAGTGGCAGCTGTTAGTGAAAGTGTTCGTAATGAACCAAGCACATCAACCAGGCATCATTCACAAGAACTAAACCTTTCACGAACCACATTACGATGCCTTTTGCACGTTGATCTTCATTTGCATCCATACAAAATTCAACTCACTCAAAAATTGAAGCCAGCAGACCATTTAAACCGTCGTCGTTTTGCTAATTGGATGCTTAAACAAAATGAAGGTTTTTCATCAAAAATCATCTTTAGTGGTGAAGCTCATTTTCATCTTAATGGACACGTCAATAAGCTGAGGATCCTCATGCTATTCACGAAGCAGAAGTTCATCCTCCAACAGTCACTGTTCGATGTGGTTTTAGGGGTGGTGGCATTGGGTCGTTTTTCTTTTAAAACGAACAGGAAAATCCCCTTACAGTGAATAGGGTACGTTATCGCAACATGTTAACTGGATGTTTGAGGCCCAAATTGAATGAATTGCGCGTCAACAACCTTTGGTTTCAACAAAACGGGCGACATACCACGCAAGTCGTGCAACAATACATTTATTGTCAACAAAATTTGCTGATTGCATAATTTCAAGAAATTGCGAAGATCCTTGTTAAAATGTTAAAAACAACTTTCGAGCTGAAAATGAGGTCATTGATCTGCTTTTATTGGAAAAATTCATCTAAAATTTTGATGTTCGAATGCAGGCCTGTAGACGAAGCCGTAATGTGCATACGATATTGTTTTTCATACAACCAACTTTCCTTATCAATAAAAAAGTTTGACTTTTCGTACCAAAATGTGTGTTTTGTTTACAAATGAATAAAGCACTAACAGATGGCCCACCCTGTAAAAATATACCCGTGCAGTTTGTCCTAACTTTGTCCTAAAATTCCAAAAACAAAATTTAGGACACATTTAGGACAAACTTCACGCGTGTGTATACGAGCGTGAAGTTTGTCCTAAAATTGTCCTGACTATTTTATTATGAGTATGTATTAGTTAATGTCTCGTTATAATGAATTATCATATTTGTAATATTTGAACATATACGTATATAAACAAATTTGAAATAAAGGCATAGTGAAAAAATCATTAATTATCATTTCCAATTCAGTGACTTATTTATTGACCAAGCAGCAATATTGTAAATGATTTTAAAAATATGAAAGGGTGTCAGCTTATATCAAACTTCCTTTATCAACAATATGTACGATCTGGACGCCCAAATGAGACTGTGACTCCAGAAAACATAAAAAAAATCCACGAAAATATTTTTGTTGACCGTAAAGTGAAGTTACCTGAGATAGCTGACATTGTGGAGATATCAATGGAACGTGTTGGTCATATTTTGCTCGAAAATTTGTCCATGAGAAAGCTGTGTTCGAAGTAAGTACCGCGTTTGCTCACAATGGATCAACAACGATAACGTGTCATGATTCCGTGCGGTGTTTGAAGCTGTTTGACCGCAATAAAAAGGATTTTTTATGTGGTATATGACAATGGATGAAACATGGATCGTTCGAAGCGACCAAAAGCACAGCTGTCGGCTGGAAAGGTTATGGCGTCTGTATTTCAGGATACACATGGTATAATATTTTTTGTCTACCTTGCGAAAGGAAAAAAGATCAACAGCGAATATTATATCGGGTTATTGGAAGGAAGAAATCGCTGAAAAACGACCACAAATGAAGAAGAAAAATTGCTCTTGCACCAAGATAATGCACCACGTCACAAGTCGATAACAACAATAACAAAAATGTACGAATTTCACATTGAATTGCTTCCGCATCGCCATACTCGCGAAATTTGGACCCCAGCGATTATTACTTGTTTGCAGACCTCAAAAAAATCTCCAGTGAAAGAAATTTGGCTCCTCTAACTACAAAAATGCGATTAATCAAAATTTCTTTCAGCCTCAATTTTTCGAGTGATTAATAAGACTGCGATCGAGGACCTTGAGATTTTTGCAGATGTTCCATTCGTTTTATCGGCGATGATCGATAATTTGCTCTTGAAAAAGTTCTCTATGAGTCTGTCGTAAGGATTGACGCGGTTTGAAATTGCGGATTAAGCTTTTCCTATAAATTGGTCCCCTGGGTTTTCGTCCGAAACTGGTTCTTTTGAAATGGCCGTTTCTATGTGACTTCTACGTTTTCCATAAAGACTCTTTTCGTTTATTGGAACAAATAATAGGTTGGGGGAAAAGTCCATTATTTTTTCGCTAGATGGCTTTAGTGACATATATCCCGTGATGTATCTGTCGCCTTATACCATACTTGTACTCGTTAGAAAGGGGAGATTCATGCACTAAAAATTTCTTTTGTCATGGTTTTGAATGATCGTTTCAGTTGTGAGTTATAACGTGTCAAGGATGGAGGTAAACAAAAAGAAAATTCGCTATATTTTACAATTTTGCTTCGATAAAGGCGAAAACGCAAGTTAGGCGGCTGAAACTGTGAATGGTATCTGTAGTCTCGATACTGATCACAGTTATTGGCACCAAGCGGATATCACCTCTTTTTGTCCATGGCAAGCGCTCTGGGTGGTGTAAAAATGGCCTCAAGAAAGGCTTGTAAAAACTGGCTATCTCAGTATTTCACTAATAAGGGCAAGTCATTTTAGAAAAGCGGCATAATGAAATTGCCTTCTAAATGGCAACGAGTTATCGAAAAAAACAACTCATATTTGAGCCAAAATGGATGATTGTAGCCATGTTAAATAAAGCCCCGAATAGATTATTTTTCCCCGTCCTTATATTTCTTTTTATGTATAGATGTGCACGTAGGAACTGTGTTTTTTTAGTCAAATTCACCTTTATTGAAAATATAATTGTTACAAAAATCAAGTATCGAATTATTCGCCATTACTATATATTTGATCTTTTGCCATTTATCAGGTAGATAATGATACCTTCGCGATAGAAACTTGGTGGTTTCGAAGCAAAACAGTCATCGAGCCAGTTTTGAACATCTTTAACTTTCATGTTCCGCTGGGCTTTGAAATATGACGACATCGATCTGAATAATTAATTATCATAGGGAGCCAAGTCTGGAGAATACGCCGCATGCTATAAAACTTCTCAGCCAGAGACGTTGAGTTCCTGCGTCGATTTTGCTGTATATGGGCGAGCGTTGTCATGCAACAATATCACCTTCCGCCTTTTTTGACCCTTAAATTGTCTTTTTTCCTCCAGAGCATCACATAATTCGATAATTGCACAGTTTGACCAGATTCAAGAAGTTCGTAGTAATTAACTACTTTCCAATCCCACCAGACACACAATAACAGTTTCTTGGCATGAATATTCATTTTTGCAACTGATGTTGATGTCTGGATCAACCCATTGTTTTCCGCGTTTAGGATTATCATACAAAATCCACTATTGAGAAGGGAAATTCATGGCATCTGCATGAACGCAGATGCATCTGCACCCTTCGGTTTTTGTTTTTTTCGGTCTGTTTATTATGAACCCATTTTCCTTTCTTCTGTATTTTTCCCATTGCGATTGCATGCTTCATGTGTTGTGAATATTCGTCTTCTAATTAATTTTACTATACCTGGATGTGGATCGTTCTGAATCCATATTTTTTAATCCCAATTTCTCTATCTTGGATACGTTGGAAAGAAAGCTGCTTGTGGAAATCGGTACTGCTATAGATTCAGCCATCCTTTAGTATCAATATACAGCCGGATTCATTTGGAGTTACCCAGGAAGCAACTTGACTCTTTTCGATTGTGCTAGGTCTAAATTTCGGGAAACAAAATGTACAGGGTCCTCCGTCGGGACCGGGGTTCCACTTTCTTTTTTAAGTTCAAACGTTTTCGATAAAAATTGCCTTAAGGATGTTTTGAGTCCAGGAATCGGTTGGATTGGGTCTCGGATTAAGGAAATTTTGTTTAGAGGGTCGTGCGTTCGAGCCCAGGTTTCGTTTTTAATTTTTTTCTAAATATGAACATTTTTGGTAAAAAATATTGAAAGTGGGTTTTTAAGTACCAGGAATCGATTGTACTAGGTCGTAATTTCGGGAAACAAAATGTACAGGGTCGTCCATCGGTACCCGGGTTCCACTTTTTTTTTTTAAGTTCAAACGTTTTGTATAAAAATTGCCTAACGGATGTTTCGAGTGCCAGGAATCGGTTGGATTGGGTCTCGGATTAAGGAAATTTTGTTTAGAGGGTCCTGCGTTGGGCTCAGGTTCCGTTTTTAATTTTTTTTTCTAAATTTGAACATTTTTGGTAAAAAATATTGAAAGTAGGTTTTCAAGTACCAGAAATCGATTGTGCTAGGTCTAAATTTCGGGAAATAAAATGTACAGGGTCCTTCGTTGGGGCCCGGGTTCCCCTTTCTTTTATTTAAGTTGGGACGCGGGTCCCACTTTCGATAAAAATAGCCCTAAGAATGTTTTCGAGTGCCAGAGAGCGATTGTGTTGGATCTCTGCTTAAGGAAATTTTGTTTACCATTTAATTGGTCCTTCGTTGGGGCCCAGGTTCTGTTTTTAAATTTTTTCTAAGTCTTAAGTCTTAGTCTCAATTTCGGGTAAAATTGTTTATAAGGTCCACCATCGGGGCCTATTTTCCGTTTTAAATTATATCATCGTCGCACGGTTTTAAGAAAATTTGCTAGAAAAATGAGGTTTCGAGTACCAGGAATCAATTGCATTGGTTGTCAGTTTCGGGAAAACTAATCGATAGGGTGCTCCGTCGGAACCCTAGTTCCTTTTAAATATTCTTTTATATGCTGAATGCATACTTTCGAGCAACAAAAATAAATTGCGTTGGGTCTCAGTTTCAAAAATCGCTTCTAACATTAATATCAGTACCAACTGCAAGCCGTTCAATCTACATTCGAAAATCACACGGAAGGTATTACTGAAAATTAAATATTTCCGTAAAAAATCATAGAATTGCTCTGTATGTTGGTCAAATGATAGAGGACACTCCAACGAGTCTAACGATATGCATCACGGTACCATTAATCGTGTTTGTGTGTTTGAAAGATTACGTCTTCGGATTACACTTAAAATCTTTGGCAATGCGCTAAATTTCATTTGTAGAAAGTTCTTATTCATTCAATATCAATAGTTTCTATATTTGTTAAATCGCGAATTTTTTTGTATATTAATTTAATTTTACGCATAATACCATCTTTTGGTCATTAAATATTTTTCTGCAATTAAAACGGTAATATACTATACCTTTATACCCAATTTGCATATAACATTATTTTAAATTTTAAAATTCGTTATAATGAGAGTTTAACCAATACATACTCATTTCGAAAGGTTAGGACAAACTTAGGACATACTTCACACCCGTAAATAAATGTGTATCTGACATACACCAAAATAGCTTTAAAAAAAATTGAATTTTCCTTTTTCCGGGAAAACTATTCTAGTCAACTGCAAAATGTTATTTGCAGTATGTAATTCACAGTAAAATGAATCAATTTAGATAAAAATATCGTGGTTTAAGTGAAACATTTCAACTAATAAAACCATAAAAACTTACGCCAAGATATAACTCAAGCGACGATATGTAATTTCAGGTTCGTCGCTTTTCGTTTTCATTTTTTTGACGTAATTTACCACATTTTACTTAACTCGCTTTCTTGTGTGTTGTCTGTTTGTATTCTCAATATACAGCCGTTAGATAATTAGTACTATTTAGTAAAATTTAGTATAAAGTCTAGAATAGATGTGTAAAGACAGTGGGATGAAGAAAAAAAGATAAGGTCTGTGAAATATTTAGTACTCGAAGTAAGTAGTGAAACAATAATCGGATCATCGGTTGATCGGTTGATCGAACACTATTTTAGTCAATAGTGGTTGGAACGTTGATAAAGAAACAAAGCGAATCCAAAACAAAATTTAATTTAATTCTCAGACTTATCATATTCTCAATACTCGAGGTAATGAGTCTAAATTGACCTTGGCCCGCAAAGACGATGTACATAAATACTTACACATCATATTCAGAGGAGACAATAATAATTATAACGAAAGCTCATTATATTTATACCCGATCAAAATTAAATTGGAAAAAAGAACTAAAACCACATGGCACAGAATAAAAAAAAACTAATCAATTTTCTCATCAACAGCATCCCATCCATCTTTAATGTGAAGAAACCAATCCTGCACGAAAAAAAAAATATTTTATAAAAGGCGAAATATGTATATAGATTCTCGGTTATAGATGAGCAAGAAAAAAAATTCCCAATCCTATAATGTTTATTGGTGCACAGATAATTTAATTTGATTCTTCTGAAACACAACACAACACAATACAACAACAAAATGGATTTTTTAATAAAAAAAATGTACAAGAAGAGAAAATAAATATATAACCAGAGGAAAATATTAGATTTTTTTGTTGTTGTGGTATTTTTCTTATCATCTGATATAAGAAGAAGCAAGCAGCAAAAAACTCATTACTCCACATCATTTTTAATTTTTTTTTTTTAGTATTTTCCCCCGTTAAAAGATAAAGTGAAAATATCTCTTCGCATCTTCTAGGGTGGTTTCACCATTTTTCTCGATTAATTTCCATCATCCATTTTACTTTTAATTTATTTTTGTTTTGTTTTGGTATTTTTTCCTCGTCTTTTCTGTGTTCTTTATATGCGGTGGACATCTAACACACAACATTATTATTATGATTTGTTCGATTCCAGAAAAAAGACAAAATGGAAATTAAAAACTTTGTGAAAATTCTAAAAATAAAATGTGTATACGTATGCGAGAAGAAATGAAACATTTTCCCTATACGTACAATTTTGTTTTTTTGGTACGAACACAAGGAATGCTGTTCACGTATAATTTTTTTGTGTTATTTCTTGAATTTATTTATTGTTTTGGGTATTGAGGGAAGGAAAAACAAAATTAGTTGGGAAATTCGCCTTGTTGAAAAAAAAAATAATTGATTTTAACTATACGAAAGTTTTTCTTATTTTTCAGGGATGTCACATCAATATTTCTTGCCGTGTCACGTGCGTTTATTCTAGAAGATGGAGCGTAAATTTTTACACTGTGTAAACAATATTTATCTTTATCATAATTCATGATTCCATTAAAATAATTTTAATAATACGTAAGCAGTTTGTTGAACAACGAGTCAATGAAAAGTATTGATTTACCAATGATGTCGGCCCTCTATATACCACCCACCTTGTACCTCCGTTCGTCTGTTGCCTCTTTCAACTCAAAAACTTCAAATGATATAAAGTTGCGTTTTTGCGTAATAGTCACAGTTCAAATCTTTATGAAGCTTTAAAGTTATTCAATCTAAAGTGTTGGCCTTGTCATGTTCTAAATTCTTTAAATTTATTTTTTATAGTTAACTAGCTGACCCGGCAAATCTCGTTCCGCCCCAAATTACTTCGTTCCGAGCAAATACTTTTGTTCTTCACGAAAATTTAATCATCGAATTCAACCCTAATGTATTGAAAAGCGAATAAAAAGTCGATTCAAACTCAGGCATCTATCGAAACTTGAGTTTAGGATTTTTTCTCAGTGTGGAAATGAATTGGAAATTCAAAAAAATTCAATGTATGTATTTTATTCGCATGGAGTTAAATCGAATACAGACGCAAATCAATACAATGCATATTGGTAAACAATATTTTTCGTTTTACCAACTCTCGAACACGCAATCTATAACTGATGAGAAAAATACGGCAATTCCATTTATTCCGCACACTTCCAACGATTGACCTTGTTAATCGTCATAGCGAACGCCAAACAGTTTGAATCAGTCAATAGAAGTCAGTTAGAACCAGAGGAATTCTTGGAATTAAAAAGTCCTCTCGGATGGTTCAGATTCACAACCTCGGATGGCTCAGATTGCGCAGCATGATTATTACAAATCCGACCTTGAGCATCAAGTTATGCGTGGTATTCCCGGCAAATCAAGCGCATTCAAAAAGTCGGTCAAATGGTTGGTTGTCTCAATAATGCATTTCCCCAACTATTTTGTTTTCAATCAAGTAATTCTGACTGTCTGCATCCTTGTTCTTCACTGCAAAAATCGCTCGTTCGCTGACCCAATGGATGTCCGGAAACACTTTCGATAAGCTCTTCCTTCGGCGTCGTGAACATCCAAAAATTTGAGATCTCGAGCGAATTGTGGCTAAAACCAATGAAATCAGAAAGGATTCACCTGTTCCACGAGAGCCTCGAGGAAGAATCTTCCACTTTCATCAATGCGTCGTACTTTTCTTTTCCTGTGCATTCAAAAGTGGAACGTTCGTTCATACTATTTGGCTTATTGAATCTCGATCGTACACTTGCTCGTGCATCAAACGAATTGGATCTGGCATGCCCAATTTCGACAAATATCTGCCGCACATAAGCACGCACATGTCTTCGATCATGATCGAAGACTATTTGTCGTTTATCTCAACCCCATAATTCGATGTTGCTGTGCGAACTCGATGCAAAATGTCGTCAGCCATCTCGTCCGTGTAGTTGTTCTACAATTCGAATGCGTGCGATAGATTACATGTCGCTATGATGATCGCAATGTACGAATTTGATTTATCGGCGCAGAAACAGTGGCATCGGTGAGTGTTGAGTCCCAATGTAAGTCATTTTCCATCAAATTCAAACGGTGGCAAGCCTCTCGATAAATGGAGCACAACACACCAACTATAGTACGAAGCGATTCGAACGAAGTAGGGCCAGGAACATGGAACAAAAGCAAACGAAAATAGAAGCATTCGTCTTGTCGTGAATGGACCGTGTACGCACGGCCAAGCACATCAACCGAATACACATCGACGTATCCTGCAACAGGTTGACTTTTCTTTCGTCGTTGAAACTTCTTCGCCCCTGGTTCCAAGTATAATAGCGTAGCATTTCTCAGTAAAGTAATGTTCGTGCGAACGGATCGCTTTGGCAAATTTCGAGGAAATTCGTGAGTGTTGTAACTGGTGGTCGTTCTGCTCACTGTGCAGCAATAGCTTCCGTGAAATAGACACGTTGTCTATTTTCCAAGTGCACTCATAAATGTTGAACAGTGGGTTGGCGTTTGTATATTGCACATGAGGAAATACGCCAAATCACCTCATTGCAACTGACATAACGGCCCAATTGAAATCTTGACACCTCGTCATTTGCATCTGGAGCACCAATGCCGAACACTGATAGGTCGCTACCTGTGTTGACGTATTTGTATACATATTTGATGGACTGGCAGTGTGTTGCGAATGTTTTTGATATAAGCTTGCAATAAGGAACGATTCAGCGATTATCGACCACGATATTGGTATTGGTGGTAATTCACGCTTCTATGCTACTTTACTGAGTACATCCAATGACATTAGGTTATATCGTGGAGATCGCTGGAAGTTTGTCCTGGCAGAGTAAATTACCGGTAGTTTTAGGCCATTTTGGATTGCATGTGAACGTGATGAACAAATCTGGCCATCCACAATGGCGCACATACCTCATAGCATCCTGGGTATATACATGCATGTGCCGTAGGCTGGCAACATATGCCGCTGAGAGAATGGTAAATTGTCCGACAAATGAGGTTGGTTGTGCGTATCTCATTCCGAAACAATAGCATCGTGCAGATGAAGATACTGCTCGGAACGTAGTTTTGATTGATTGTTGCGGATGAGATTTAAACGTTCGATTTCAGCCTTGATAAATACATATCGACGCAAAACTGTTGAAACAATCGACGATATCTCAAAAGACGATTGTCCATGCCTCATTGCATCATCAACCGATACGTATAAAATGCATGGGACTGACCTTCTTATTCGTTACTTCACCTGCAAAATGAATATGTTATTTGTATAGTAATGCAAATACAATCGACAGCTCAATAACTAACCGGTCAATGGATTGACAATCTTTATCTGGAAGTGGTAAACCATCCTCTCCATGACAAAACATCAATGAATATTAAAGTGCATCATATGATCGATATGTTTCGTATACGCACTGCACTCGTTCGTCATCACGCCGCTTGATCATTAAATCACATGATTTCACATTTTCACCACCTATCACAACTGCGAATTCGTCGATAGCCTCCGGTTGGTCTTTTGTCAGCTCTGATGATAATTTTGCGATCATCGGAAGTTATTGTCTCCAAAGCAATTTCAAACAAACGAATCAGTGCATTGTGTCCATGCAAAAGACATTGAAGTCATTAGACATCGTTGATTGAAAATTATGTCTCGTTTTGACGCATTGAAAAGCGCAAGACGATAACTTAATGCAAATTCTGAATTTCCAACGAAATAAATTTGAAGGACTTGGGTTCTTGATTTGCCGGTGAACTCAACGCTCTGCTTCGATGATAAATTTGTCCTTGAATCAGTCATTTGATGGGTGAGTACAACTTTTCCACATTCTCGAAATGATGAACACGTAGTGACGTCATTACCTTATAGGTGGGGTTGTAGCCGGGTTGGTGAACCACAATATCGGTTTCAAATGACGTCATGTTAAAGCATAGAGATAAGGACGCAATAACTCCGTTGGCGAAGTCAAAACCGGCAATTTAACTTTACCATCGGCATAGCATAGCCTTCGCGTTTATGCTTGGAAGGCAATTGTAGAGCAGCACGATTTAAGTCGACGTTCGCCGCAATTCTTCGTAGAGTTATGTGCAGCGCAAATTGTCCGCTATGAGCACGCCTCTGTTCATTTAATTTGTTACGTTGCCCTTACGTTTCATTCTCACGGATACGGCATGCATTCTTTGTGAATTACGGTTTTCTCGTCCTAGCTTCGACCGTCTGATAGCCAGCATTTTAATCAAAATCAATTCCTAAAACTGAAATGAACTGAATATCACAAACAGTGAATTATACTCAAATTTGTAATTCAATAGCAGCAAGAAAAATAACACGTTCGCACAGTCGAAAATGACAATGGGCGCTTTCAGGTCACCTGTCATGATTAGTCAAATCACCACCAATTTGATTTGAAAATTTCGTAGAACTAAACATTTTCATAACGTTGGCTTCGATTTTACTCGACATGTTCCCAACTTTTGGGTGCCCTATGCGAAAAGGACACCTGCCAAAACGCACAATGCCTAAGTCAACCTACAACACCATCTACTGGGTTGTAGCATTAATGATCACACCTCAACGCTATCTGTTATTTATCTCTCATTAACTTTTTGTTTTTATCAATTTCTTTCACGATTTTCTGAGATTTTTTTATCGACTTTGCATCAACTTTTCACGCTTTACTACACCCAAAATCATCAAAACATGAAAAAAATTCAAAATTACATAGAAAAACAAAACTCAATTTTCTTCGGGTTTTTCTGAAATTTTCCAAGTTTTCCACTCAGATCTTTCAATTTTTCTCTTCTAAAAGACCATCTGAATCGGGTAGGTGCAAAATCCCGTACAAAGCATCACTCTTCGATTTTCCCAATTTTCCTACTTTTCCGGCGGCTTTTCTCAAAATTTTATTTCGTAAGAACTATCTACTGGTAATTGCGAGCACAACAAAAATAATGAGCCAAATCAGTTCAGCCGTTCTCAACTGATGCGCGTTTGATGGTTGATGCTAGAAGAATTTCTATTTTATTTTTTTATGCTACAATGTAGTCAATTATGATTTTAATTTTCTTCATAGATTGCCAAAATTCTACACAACTTATATTTATAGTAATCCGCCACCAACGCCATCTATTGAAAATAATCCGAAGAGGCTATATTTAAACGAATGAGCATTGTCGAAATACAATTTTCATTGGTGGTGTTAAGGGGTGGTGTTGTTTTGTTAATACAAAATTCCTATACAAAATGCAATTTTCGATTTTCCGATTTTTTTTTGATTTTTCGGTTTTTTCTTTGGGTTTTGGCGAATTTTCTTCGATTTTCCGATTTTTTCGAGTTTCCGGATTTTCCTTTGCGTTTTTCCGAATTTTCTTTTTTCTTAAGTCGCCAGTGTATTGAGACGAACAAAGCAAAAAAAGCATTTCAGCCTCTGGTGGGTTTCAAATCCAGTAACACCCGCCCCAAGCGCCGAAGCTTTATCCAATTCACCACCTGTCACACACAGAGTAAACACACTAAATTCATATAAAAAAAATATTTTTATTTTATTTTTCGTAAATCACCACTGTATTGAGAGGAACAAAGCAAAAAACGAATCGTCCAAATCGATCAAGCCGTTCTCGAGTTTTTGCGAGACAAACGCACGGCAATTGATTTTTAGATAGATAGATAGAGAAATAGATAGATTGGATTAAAAACAAAATAGTAGTTTGGATGCAGCCTCCGGTGGGATTCGAATCCAGTACCTCCCAACCCAAGCGTCGAAGTTTTAACCACTGCACCACCTGTCTCATAAAAAATATACACACAAAATTCATATAAAAATGGCGTTTTATTCGATTTTTCGGGTTTTCCAACTTTTCCGGTGGATTTTTTCAAAAATTCGTAAAAACCATCTCCTGGTAATTGCGAACACAATAAAAAAAGATTGAGCTAAATCGGTTCAGCCGATATAGATTCCTAAATTAAAACGAAACATTCTTAAGTCACGATTGCGAAAATTTTTCTAGAATCCCAGTTATTCCTAAAAAACTACACACCAACCAAAAATGTGGAGTATTGGTAAAACTGCGACATCACCAGGCAACTAGAAATATTTTTTAAAGGGATAAAAACTACCTATCTTGTTTAGAAGAGAACATCACGGTCTACTCTAATCGAAATCTTTGAAATAGTGTATTGGCCATCTGCCAATACGTTCCTATCAAAGATTTCCGCGGACTTTCACAGTGAAATACTCAGTTATACAGAAAACAAATCTCAAAACCAATCCATGCATAGAAAATCTTCAGCCGAAAAATGATGATAATGCAGTTGTATGGTTGAAACCCCACGGGGGTATGTCGATAATATAAGTTCGAATGGCCAAAATTGGATTGTAGGGCTCCATTTACATGAAAACCAACAGTTTTCTTCTACAAATTTTTGAAGGTAAATAAGAAGCATCCGATATATAAAATTATTTAATGTGCGAGAAAGAAAGACATATGCTATAATTTTTTATAGCATTATAATTAATTAATTCAACTGAGAAATTTACATTTTTATCTATAGCTTCTGTTCTTATTATGAGTCCTTAACATTTATAAATATAAAAAAAAATTTTGTTAAATTTAAAATTGTTTATTTTTATGGCAACATTTTATAGTTGTTTAGGCGGTGTAGTGGTTTAAAAATCGTCTGCAAAATTTTGTTGGGATATATTTCTTTTCTTGTCTCTCAGGTGCAAAAAGGCAACGTTATATCTCTTTCATTTTGCAGAAATGTTGGTAAAGCATGTAAATGAGGTATAAACCGCAAAACGACGACAATGCAGATTGTATCGATAAAGACGACTAACTTCAATATTCAACCGCAAAATGCCGGCAATACAAGCAAAATCTCGATAATAATCATCTTTACAATAACCATGCAACAGTTACGTTTAACTGATGAAAGAATTGTATATCAAGATTGAGAGAGATGAACGCCGATTTGTCCAAACTAATTTGATGTTTGGAGAGGGTTTGATGAGGTTATATTGGTAAAATGTTCCTTTTTCCGTTGTTTTGACAATAAAATTGTTCACCATTCAAGGTTTTGCCAAATAATCGGTGTCTGTCTGACTATGGAAACTTTATAAAATATGACTCTAGGTAGATTTAAATGCTAAGTTTGGGCTGGCAGGTAATGCCGCCATTCGAGGATTTTTCAGAAAAACTCAGGTCTGACTTTGCCTATTCGATGGTCTACGATCATAGGAAGATTTTGGTTGATGCTCGTAAGTCTATCGGGATTTTGTGAGATGACACCTGAAACTTTGATTTTTTCAATATTTTCTCGTAAAATCGTAATTGGAAAATAGGCAGTACGGACCACCTACTCATCATAATAAGCATAAAAGATACCAAGATGGACCAGCCGGTAAAGATTATAAGGACAGACGAAGGTAAGGTAACTGAAGATATAGAAAATTATTACCTAGACGCATTTAGCTTCATTGAAGAATACGAGAATGCGCTACTGAACATCATAGAAGAGAACTCGATATCATTTTTTTCCTAAAACCAAACACACTTACAAAACCTGGTGGAATGATAAAATAGAAAACTTGTGAAAGATCAAAAAAGCTAAGTTAAAAATGTACAAGCAACATAGGGCTAATGAATATGCGGAATTAGAACTGAAAAGGGCAACGGGAAAACTAAAAAGAGAGATAAGACATGAGAAGAAGAAAAGCTGGAAAACGCTTATCGATAACATTAATCCAAATATGACAACCAAGGAGATATGGAGCAAGATAAACAGCTTTAAGATTCCAAAAAAAAGATAAATATATTGAACAATGAAGACAACATAAAAAAATTCATGGACTTAAATATTACAACCACCAACACAAACTCTAAAAATAAACTAACCTTCCCAAGAACATCATTACCGGAAAACGGATTCAATGTAGAAGAAGTGAAAGAGATAATCCGACGTAGCAAAATTCCGCACCGGTCTATAACAGGATAACTTATAAACTACTAAAAGCTCTGCCCAGCCACCACATAGTAAAAAATAGTCGAGCTACTAAACAGAGAATGGAAGGAACAAACATACCCGATCAGCTGGAAAAAATAAAAATTGTAGCGATCCCCAAGGCCAACAAAGACAACAAAAAAGTGGAGAATTATAGAGGCATACATCTCTACCAAACGATCACCAAAATCACAAGCAATTTGATTAAATCAAGGATGAGGACTTTAGCAGACAATAAAAAACTAATCCCGGATAATTCCTTCGGTTTTAGAAAAAACAGATCTACCGGCAACATGATAAACAAAATAATTGCCAAGATGGAAAAAAGCAAAGAGGAGAAAAAAATAATAATTATTATATCATTAGACATCGAAAAAGCATTTCACAATGTCAACACGATAAAGTTGATGGAGGTTCTGTCGAAAAAAAATATACCTCTGGAATATATCAATTGGATATATAACTCACTAACTAACAGGAGAATTATCATACAACTTGGGTAGAAAACATTTGAGAAAACCACAAGCCAGGGATTACCACAGGGGTAACCGCTTAACTCTGACCTATTTAACCTATACACAAGCGAGCTCCATGACATTGCAACAGGAGATCTGGATTTGCTGCAATACGCAGACGATTTCATAATGTTGGTCACAGGAAAGGACGCCTCACAAGCCAAATCAAGAATAAATAAAGGATTAGAAGAATTTCAGCAGAGACTGGACAACCTTAAGTTAAAAATAAACGAAAAAAACACAGAACTCATGATAATCGGGAGCAACAGAAACTTCCAAACAACAGAATAACCATAAGTAGTTCAGATATAGAGGAAACCAATGAGATGAGAATCCTAGGATTCATAATCGTTAGAAAAGCCAACTTTAATAAACACATAAATGCGCTAATAAAAAGGGAGGCGCTCATCCATCATCACTGCTAAACCTTCATAAAAGCATCGTTGAAAGCAGGCTGAGATACAGTGAAACAGTAGCAAAAGAAACTCAAATCGAAAAGAAAATACAAATATTAATCAATTGAAGCCTGAGACTATGTCTAGGCCTGACGAGCAGAACGCCGGTTACAGCTATCATCGCCGAAGCGGGGGACATACCCATCGACTTTAAACTTGAAAAGTACAAATTCAACTATATAACAAAAAAAATCTACCATAATGAGGAGGCGGGGAAAAACATCCTAAAATAGAATACGGCGAAGACACTGATGGAACTTTCGAAAAACACCAAACGATGCTGAAAAAATTACCGAAATTGAGGAATATTAAACTTCACACTACCTTGAAAAGCAAAACAAACTATAACGGTAAACAACGGGAAGTGATGATAAAAGAATTCATGAGCAAAACTTAGCAATAGTAACAAAGCTTACACAGATGGCTCCATCATAAACGGACGCAGTGGAATTGGCATTTACAACGAATACGCAGAAGAAACAACTAGCTACAGGATAAAGGAAGAGTTATCAATCAAAACCCTAGAACCCATAGCCATTCATGCAGCGATTAAAATAGCAGTCAAGAAAAACGTGCCAGAAATACGTATCTTAACAGATTCACTAAGCATCTGCAAAGCTCTAATGAATTTCACATCCCAAATTCCTAGATTCCTAGAAGAAACGAACATAAAAGGCAGAACTCACAGAGAAAACACCAACGGAAGAGTAAAAGACAAACCCTGGTTTCATAAAAGGGGGCTAAATGCAGGATTAACGAAGACGATGATAAGTCTGAGGACGAACCACACGTTCGACGCTATGTGGAACAACGGAGGACGCTAAGCACATGATTGAGAATTGTGCAAAATACGAGGACATACGAGAAAAGTACAAATTAATAGAAGAGAGAGGCTTACGGAGGATCGTAGAAGAAGAAACTTGAGAAGACTACATCGAGATTTACAACTTTCTAAATGAAGGAGATATCAAAATATAAAAGAAAAGCGAACGAACTTGAAGGGAAACAAAACCCAACCAAACAGTGTAAACAACACATACTAAAACCAAACCAGTGTAAAAAAAATAAATAAATAAAAAAAAGAAGTAAGAACGTAAAAGTGTAAAATCAATAACTTAAGAACACTAAAGATAAAAGTGTATTCAGAAAAACAAAAAAAAAAAAGCACCGTATAGAAGCTCCACAACAATTTTTGAAAAATTCTGAAAAACAACCTTTGGTGATGTGATTAAATCGACCTAGCCAACCAAAGAAAGCAAAAAAAATTGGCAACCTAACCAAAAAATTTCATTATTTTTAGTGATTTGTGTGACCTCAATTATTATCGATTATTTTAATTTTTGGTATTTTGAGTTTTGTTGTAAACTTGAAAATCTATTTTTAAGAAGAGTACACAAACCGAAGAGTACACAACACGAATTGCGAAGTTTGTTCATATTGCAACACAATATTTATGTCGATGTGTTGTAATGTTGGCATAGAAAGTATTCCGTTTTCTGACATAAAAAAATCGATATATTTTTGACATATTTTACTCCGCCTAACTTCGCTTCAGTAAAATATCCCATTTTTGTTTATTACACGATTGAGCGCGTTTTTTGCTTGGCATATAAATTTGACAGTTCAGTATTTTAAACGTCAATTTCCTTTACAATTGAATTTAATATATTTCCTAAAGTGTTGTTTAAATTTTAATGAAATATTAACGAAAATGTTTGTGATTAAATCAAGTTTAGCCGGCTATTAAAAATTGAGCTTTTTTCAAAACAAAACTCAATGTCACAAAAAACCGAAAAAATCCAAAACAAAGTGGAGTTAAAAATACGATTTATAGGGTGCGCTCGGTTTGCAGCTCAAAAAAAACGGATATTTTTTATCCTCTTGTACATGAGTGAACACTACGACTGAGAAATTTTTTTTTATATTTAAATATGTACATATTCATATTTAAAATTTATGTTTTTTATAAAAAAATTTAAGGCAGGAAAAAATTGTAAAATTAGATAAACTAACCTTTGCACAATGTCAATCCCGATCAACCAATAAAACTATTAGTGCTGAAATATCCGCTGTGGAACACATTCTAAATGGCGTTTTCTGTTCATTACACATTTTCTATACTTATGTCCCACTTAATTTTTATGTCTCACAAAAAATATATTAACACTACTTATTACACAATAAAATTAATACACCCGACTATTTTTATTATTACATAACAATTTAAACACTTTACACGTTTATTTTTAGCATTAATTTAATTTAATTGTATTATAATTTTCATAAAACACTGTCAATATAATTTTTACATCACTTTACACAACCAATCGTTCAAGAAACTGACAATTGACATAAACAAACAGCTGTTTATTAAAGATGTGTTGCCAAAACCTTTATACACAAGGCCATTTTCAATTATATAATTTGTAAACCAACTGATTTTGTTGTAATTGAAAATTTTTATGTTTGGTAAAACATTTATGGGGCTAGTAGTTTTGAGTTTATGTCACACGCTGCGTTAAATACTATGTTATGTTAAAAGTTGCTTTCAAAATACCGTAAACACATTAAGAGGTGATTTAGCAAAACACACCCCACGAATGTGGTCTGATGGTGTTTTTTCCCACTCTCTTGTTGTGAAGAAATGAAGCTGGTAATTTTTTCTTGTAAACAAAGTTGGGCTTCAGGGGCTTTATGGAATGATACCGGGTCTTGTTGAAACATCCAATGGTTACTATCGAATTATTTACGTGCCTAAGGTAACAAAGCATCGCTTAAAATCTTTTCACACGATCGTTTTGTTTGTTTATATATTGATGAACCGTAAAAATGTTCATCAGAAATGACCAACTCTCAAGCTCGCCACCAACGTGCAAGTGTTTTAACACCTTTGCTCTTGCTATGCAAACTTCCTTTTGTGCAGGTGTTAAATCTTGCACTTTTTGTTATTTTGTTAGTTTATTTTTTAATATGCGCCCCATGCTAACGTATAATGGTCCGATACACAAACATTTTGTTCACATGTAAATGTCGTAGCTCATTAAGCTCTGGTTGCAGTTTTCCAGCCAAATTCAAAGAAAATAACACTGTTGCGTTTGAATTCCTATTCGATAACGTTTTTTAACTGCGACGTAAAATGATGTGCTTCCGTAGGACTGTAAACAACATAACAGACGCTTGTTAAAAAATGAGCGCGCTGTCATTAGCCATTTGGTTGCTACAGCAGCGTGAAGTTGGTAACACGTTGAGCGCTGACCCCTGTATAACTTAGCTGTTTGATGGAAATGATGAAGGAAACATTTTTTATTTCGGAACATGGAAACATAATATTATCATCGAGTTTAAAATATTTTGAGGAAAACTTAGCTATGTGTGTACTAATGATTTAGGGTAACCTAAGCATTATTATTTAAAATTGTACTGAATTATAAACTGGAATGTATAAAATTGACACCAGTTTTACTGAAAAAATCACATTTCAAATTATCTTGAAATTATTATTGGGTATGTGGATTAATATTTGCATATTCTTTTATGAATTAGAAAGATGACTTTTGTATTTGAAGTTATTTTTGTAAATACCCGTTTTTGTTGGTCACTTAATCTGTCTAGGATAGAATTATAAATATGGCTTGATGACAATAGGAGTATATTATTTATCTCAACCAAGCGATCCAATGTTCAATTATTTGTCTTTCTTGCTCAAAGTAGTCATACAGAACAAAAAAGGACAAGTTAAACATTGCGCTCTCCAATTTGAAACAAACTTAGGTACACTTCGATGAAGTCATATTCCAAATTTTATTTCAGAAAAATTCAGTGCTCAACAAAAAATCATATCAGTTCCAGTTTGTTTAAAAAACTTTCGCAATCGGTCTTCAACATATGTTGATATGATGCCATTTAGACTGGCCAGTTTCGGATGTTAGTGGATTTAGTCATCTAAAATTTTAAAGTGCTGGCAGCATATCTCAAAATGTTTAGTTTTGTTCGGTTTCAACAATGTATAAAATAGGTGTTGTAATTAATTATTTTTTTTCTTCTGTTCATTTGAGTTTGTGTTTGCCGTCTAATATTGGCGCATTGAATTAGTTCTGGGTTTCGCCACTTCTCTTTGTGACACTTACATGGATATGTGTAGAAATAACCTCACTTTTATTTTCTAAAAATGTTTTGAATAAGAAAGTTTTGTTAGAATTATTTTATGTTTAGAAAGGATTAAAAATATTTGTTTAATAGAAATTAAGATTACATTTATTAAAAGTAAAAGGCAATGTCAGAAAATATGTCACAAAATCAGTTATCACATTTAGTCTGAAAATGGATACAGTTAAATCACATTTAGAATGTTTGACAGAAGACTCTCAAGGGAAAGTAAATTACGACGCTTGGAGGTTCAAGCTAAATTTGACTCTCAAGTGAAAGAAACTGTTTAACATTGCTACTGGAGTTCAAGTAAAACCAGATGGAGCCGAGAAAAGTAATGCAGTATCAGCTTGGTTATAGAAAGATCTTGACGCACAACCCCTTATAGGTCTGAATTGTAGTAGCGGCATTGCTAAGAAGATAGCAAGATGTACTACGGCAAGTGCAATGAAAATCAGTAGTGGAAAATTGTATGCAAATACAAGAGTTTGCTGATAGCTTGACAGCTGAAGGCAAAGAAGTCAAGGAAT
Organism: Nephrotoma appendiculata; assembly: GCA_947310385.1. Lineage (NCBI taxonomy): Eukaryota > Metazoa > Arthropoda > Insecta > Diptera > Tipulidae > Nephrotoma > Nephrotoma appendiculata. The sequence continues at coordinate 289,349,168 of OX371223.1, forward strand.
CATGGATTATGCAAAAAATTATGGCTGTTCTTCCTTCAAAATTTCAACATTTTAGAACTAAGTGGGATAATGTAAGTGGCATAGACAGATGTTTAAGTATTATGTTTGATCGTCTAAGACTTGAAGAGGATAGAACAAATGAAAATGAGTCAGTGAGTAAATCTTCTTGTCAGAGTGCTTTGGTGTCAAAAGAAGTAAACAAGTCAGCAAGGTCTACTAATCAAAAGGAGAATGATATGGAATGTTTCAAGTGTGGCAAGAAGGGACACAAAAAATCTGAATGTCGTGGTAAGCCTTGTGCAAAGTATTATGAATACTGCAAAAATACATATGGATGCAAAATATGTTAAAGAAAAGGCCACTTTGTCAAAGAATATCCCAACAAGAACTCTAGTCAGTCTTCCGGTAATTCAGACAGTAATGATGTAGAAACTCTGGAGAGAGACGTGCTCTCATCACAGTAAGTTTATCGGTAGCAGATTTAAGCAAAGCAGTTTTGAAGGATTATAAGGAAATCTGGATTAAGGATTCTAGAGCTACTCAGCACATGAGTTGCCGTAAGGAGTGGCTTACTAAATATGTTGAATTACAGTATCCGACTATGATTTTAATTGGGGACGGCAAAGAATTGGAAGATATTGGGGTAGGTGACATTGAGTTAGAAGCCTTCAATGGTCAAGACTGGAACAAAATAGTTTTGGAAAATGTCATCTATGTCCCAGATATGCCTTTTAATCTATTTTCTGAGATAACTGTTTTAGAAAAAGGATATAAACAGTCCATTGACATTGAGGATTCTGTATTCAACGATTGTGATGGAAACATTGTAGCAATGGCAGTAAATGAAGATAAATTATTTAATATGCAGTTTCGTCAAGGAATATCGCAGACAAGTTTAGTAAGTTTGTCAATCAAAAGATGGCATGAAAAATTTGCACATCAAAATGTAAAGTATACAAGGGGGATACTGAAGAGAAGTAAAATTAGGTTTATCGATGACTGGGAGGATTATGTTTGTACAGGTTGTATCTATGGCAAACAGCACAGAGTATCTCATCCTATAAATCCAAAAGTATCGTCAAGGCCATTAGACTTAATTCATGTAGATTTGTGCGAAATGGATATGTATTCGTTGGGAGGAGAAAATATGTTTTGCTATTTAAGGATGATTTTACTCATTACAGGACCGTCTAGAAAAATAATTGTCAGCAAGCTCAAATCTTTGGATGTGACTTCTATGTATTGATCGAAGATCACAGGCGGGAAAAACTGATAAGAAGTCGATGAAAGGAATTTTTGTTGGCTATGATATAGACTCTCCAGGATTCAGAGTATTTACTGAAGATAAACGTGATGTAGTAAGTTCTAGCAATATAGTGTTTGATGAACAAGTAGGACCAGAAAGTTTTACTGAATTAGAAATACAACAAATTAAACACATGGATTTTAGTGTTAAAGCAAAAGAAACTGAGGAAGAATATTATGCAGAAAAGACTGAAGAAAAATAATTATGAAGCTGACAGGTCTGCAAATGAAAATAATTATTTTAACTTCAGCAGTGAGGATGAATGTAGTAGTTCAGAAAATCAACTGGAAAGTGAGAACAATGAAAGCTCGCCTCTACAAAGTAGAAGAGGAAGGACATTGAAAAGGCCAATAAGGTTTAATAATTATGTCTTGGACTTGGATTTAGCTTTTGTAATGCAGAAGGTTAAATCTGATATGATTGGAGAAATTAAAATTTCTGTGTCAGAAACTCTGAAGGATGAAAAATGGAAGAGTGCCATGTTCGATGAGTACAAGTCATTAACTGAAATGGAAACATGGGAACTCGCTGTTAAACCCAAACACGTAAAGCCATTAACTTGTCGTTGAGTGTTTTGTAAGAAAAAGGATGGTAGACAAAAGACAAGATTAGTTGTTCGAGGGTTTCAACAGAAAGAAGGTCAGGATTATTTTGAAATATTCAGCCCTGTTGCTCATCACATGTCTATTCGTCTCATCTTGAGCATTGCAGCATCAGAAGGTATGAAGGTTAAGACCTTTGATGTAAAAACAGCTTTTTTGCATGGTGATCTACAGGAAAATATATATACTATATGTATCAACCAGAAGGATTTGATGATAAGTGTAGTCATGTCTGTAAGTTAAGGAAAAGTTTACATGGTTTAAAGCAGGCACCAAAGAATTGGAATAATAAGTTTACTGAGTTTTTAAAGTCCTTAAGCTTTCAATCAACAGATGATGATCCTTGTGTTTTCTACAATAAAGATAAAGTATAATATTAGTATTGCATGTTGATGATGGTTTAATGGTAGGAAAATGTTAAAAAGACATGCTTAAAGTACTAAAATTATTAAATGAGAAGTTTAAAATAACTGTTGACACTGCAAGGAAAAATATTCTATTTCATCTTGGAATGAAGATAAAATTAAGGTGTCAGTTGAAATATTTGTCAGTCAATCAACTTATGCAGAAAGATTCCTCCAGAGGTTTGATTTTGGTGATATTAATCCTGCAAGTACACCTATTGAACGTGGAATGGTCACTGATTCTGAAGATTTTATAAATAACCAGCCACTGGAAAAGTCAAAGCCATACCGCGAAGCTATTGGCAGTCTTTTCTATCTGGCTACTATTTCTCGTCCAGATATTAGTTTCTCAGTAAATTATCTTAGTATGTTTAATAATAAACCTATGGCCAGTCACTGGAGAATGGTTAAAAGAGTTTTCCTGTATATAAAAGGTACTAAAGAATATGGTATATCATTTGGTAGTGACAAGGAATTGGTTGCTTATACTGATTCTGATTATGCTGGCGATGAAGAGACAAGGATATCAACAAGTGGAGTTTTGATAATGCGTGGAAGGCCAGTAGTTTGGTGTACCCAAAAGCAAAGTCTTGTTGCAAATTCAACCGCTGAAATTGAGTATCGAGCTGCAGTATCTGTCATAGATGATCTTTGCTGGATACGTAGACTAGCAAATGAATTAAATACATTGGATATTAGTTAGACTATTACACTTTTTGTAGATAATCGGTCAGCTATTCACATGTTAAAAAAATACTTACCTGCAAGGAAAGATTACAAAAGGGAAGAAACACATAGAGATATCACGAAAATTCGTTCAACAGCACATTGACAAATCGATTAAAGTAGAACATGTGAAAAGTGAAGGTCAACTAGCCGATATTTTGACAAAGCCTCTATCAAGGAATGTATTTTAGAGACTGAGGTTAAAAATAATTAAGGAGGAATGTTGTAATTAATCTTTTTTTCTTCTGTTTATTTGAGTTTGGATTTGCCGTCTAATATTGGCGCATTGAATTAGTTCTGAGTTTCGCCACTTCTCTTTGTGGCACTTACATGGATGTGTGTAGAGATAACCTAACTTTTATTTTCTAAAAATGTTTTGAATAAGAAAGTTTTGTTAGAATTATTTTATGTTTAGAAAGGATTAAAAATATTTGTTTAATAGAAATTAAAATTACATTTATTAAAAGTAAAAGGCAATGTCAGGTGATAAATATTCACATAAAGGCGCCTTTAAAGTTTATGTGTAAAAAAAAAGAAAAATTAATACAAATAAAATAATAAGTTCACAAAAAGTCAAAGAACTATTTATTCGTCCTATATAAACCTGCAAATGAAAGAGCTGTGAAAAATAGCAATAGGTATGGTAATTACTTTTTGAATTTGAACCCTACTTTCGGAGGGTCGATCAAATCTCCACTATTCTATTTCTACAAATTTTCAAGTTATAATGTTCTAAATTTACTGAACAAAACGTACATAAGTTGAAAAAATGTAAAAAAAAATTAAATCGGGCAATGTGTTGGCTACTTATTCAATGTTTGCCCCTCTAAACTATAACGGAAAATAGTTGTATGCTAAAATTCTTCGTAACTAACCGTTTTTTAGTCGGTAGTTTAATCAAAATTATCGTAATCAAGCACGCGGTTCTGCTGGATTGTTGACTTTTAAAGGAAATTTGAACCACAGTGCTTCGAATAAAAATTATTCTACGTAAATGGAGAAGCAAGTATAGCTCTAGATAAATTTCTACAAATGAAATACTTTACATGTTTATTATGTGTTAACGCAGTTAAAAAGTCTGAAACTCTGAAGTGAATGATCCTCTGTATTTATCTTGAAAACATTAGAATTTATACATATAATATAAACATCAAAATGCAAATTCACTTCTAATTCAAAAAAAAAAAAGGAATACACAAAAGTTTCTTATCCCCTAAGTATAAAATCATCCCTTGGGCATTTTACAAGTATTTCCAATTTTGAAGCAGCTTTACATTACCGAACGAGTACCATTAGCGATTCATCTTATAGTTAAATACATACGTATATAGTATATAGATAAATATATGCTCCAATAAGCATAAATTAATAATTTTACAACAAAAAATTGAAAATGAAAAATAAAAAATTCACTTTCATTTTTCCCAACATAAATTTTCTGTCATTTACAAAAAAAAAAAAAATATTAAAAAATAAATTTTATTTTGTATACTCGTCTTTCATTCATTATTATCCTTATTTCTTATTCAATCCTTAAGGCAATTTTAATTTTACATTATTTTGCTGTTGTTATTGTGATGATAAATTTTCCATTTTCATATTTTCCAGTCATATCTTATATAATATATTCAGATTATTATTATTATGATAAATTAAAATTCCATTTAAATAATTTTCATTATTTCATTTTTTTTCTCGCATTTTTCTAGGAATGTCAGCCGAAGACGAATGGTACAATAAAAGTTTATCAGCATTACGAATGAATAGTTCACATCATCCTAATTTATCAACGCCGATGCTACAATATCAAACATAATTGTAATCATCATCATAACGAGATATAAGCGCGCGCCCATCCATAAACGATTGACTAACAAAAATATTTAAGTAAAATAATTAATTAAAACAAATAATAAATTTATATATATAAATATAAAATTAATTAATTTAGATAAGACAAATTATATATATAAACTATATTTATATTTATTAAAAATGATTATAATTTAAAAGTTATAATATATAAATAAATAATTAACTATAAAATATGGTTGTGAAATATGATCATATATTTTTTAATTTTACGATTTAAATATTAATGCTAAATAAATATAAGGATTCTTATTTATTTTATCTAATTTAAATTTAAAAACCTCAGCTGAACATTAAAACCAAATATTTTAATTTAAATATCAAAAATTTATTTTTGGTTTAAATATATTTGCGAGAAAGAATAATTTATAAATTATAATAATTAAAAAGGAAACCGATTTGGCCAAACGTATCTACCTTAAATGTATAATACAAGGAGTTGTTTCAAGGTTATTTAATATCATATATCTAATGGAGAATTCGTAGGAACCATATTCTCCCGAAATCTTGAAATTGAAACGGACTGACGGATTGATGTTGACAGTCCTTTTCCCTACATACCGTTCATACAGTCCGTGACGTAAGTCTATCTACAACATCCTCCCTCTTTTACATTTCAACAATCAGGATAGATTGTTGAAATGTAAAAGAGGAAGGATGTTTGTTTATAGATCAAATTATATAAAACAAAATTTAAATTATACATTAACAAATTAATTCGAGTTCAAATCATTTAGTTAAAACAAAATCCTTGAAACGGGATGGTGTGGTTTAACTTCCCTCCGAGGACCATTTAAAGAAGTCTGTGGTGTTTCCATATTGACCACCAATGATGGTTGTTCAACTTCAGGAGGCATTTGTTGATTACTTCCATCTACTGTATCTCCTTCGGCCTTCCGAGAAGAATCCGAAATGCTATTTGCTGAACAGCCTGGAAGCAGCAGTTTGGAACTACGAACGATTAACTACGAACGATCTATCTGAGAGCTTTTGCTGTACAGTTCCCCTTGACCACAACTTATCTTCTGTTGGGTGTATTTGGACTACGACAGGCTGTCCTACTTCAAGAAGTGGTAACTGTTTTGTTTTTTTTTATCGTAATGATACTTATTTATTTGTCGTTGATTTATTATTTTATCTGAAACATTTGGAACGACTTCTGTCGTGGCTTCTGCTTTGCCGTTAGCCTGTTGATGGTAAGGCGCGGATGTTATATGCAAAAAGCCCCATTTTTTTTAAATTCTCTGAATTCATTTGATACAAAATTTGTTCCATTATCTGTTAGTACTGTCTCTGGAATGCCATGTCAACTGAGATTTATTTTGCACATTTTTACTGTCGAGTTTGGTTTCAAATCATCTAACTTGTTTACTTCAAAAAAATCTGAATAATGGTCGACGGTTATTAGAAATTTGTGCGCATTACCTCTGATATGTTCGAAGAAAACAACCATTGATACTTTTTGGAATGGATAGTTTGGAACTTCATGTGTAAGCATTGGAGGCTTTATTTGGGAAGCGGAATATTTGACACATATGTAACAATCTTTCACTTTATCTCTTATTTCGGATGCCATTCCCGGCCAAAATATGCTTTGCTTATCAAGATTTACTGTTACTTCGATGCCATTATGACTGATATGTACCTTTTCAACCATTAATCTACGAAGACTATACGAAATCACGACTTTATCATTCCGTAGAAGTAATCCATTCTCCATGGAAAGCTCGTGTTTGAATTTATGATAAATTTTTATATCATCGGGTATATCGCGTATATTTTTTGGCCACTTGTTTATTAATGTAATTATCTTTTGAAAACTTACATCTTTTGCCGTTTCTTCTCTAATGATGTTGAGAACACCTGTTGAGATACTGAGATTGCTAATTAAATTGACCATTTGTAACAGTCTTTCGGATCGCAAGCAGTTCTTTTTCTATCTGTGCATAGTTTCTTTCTGTAGCCGTTAGCGTTCTGAAAGTATAACAGATAACCTTCTCTTCCTGGAGCAATGCAGCGCCCAAACCAGTACTGCTGGAGTCGCATTCAATTATTATTGGCTTTGTATTTTCGAAATACCCTAAAGTTTTTATGTCTGACACTAATAATTTAATCTTCTGTTATTGGTCTTTCTCCGACTGTGTCCACTTCCATGGAGTGTTTTCATGGATAAGTTCACGTAATAGTGTAAACTGGGTACTTAAATCTCTTATATTTCTGGATAAATAGTTAACCATACCAATACATCTTTGTAGGTCATTTTTATTTAAAGGCGATTTCATATTTCTGATCGTCATAATTTTGGATTCATTGACTTTTAAGCCTTCACTATTTAACACGTGTCCAAAGAACTTCACTGATGATTGACACAAAATGAGTTTTGATTTGTTTAACTTAACGTTGTTTTTCTGGAGCCACATGAATAAATTCTCGAGATTTCTGTCATGATCGACTGTTGCTTCTTCGACTATATTTCCTTAACCAAATATCCATAAATATCTGCGAGGGCCTCGACGCCTAGAAGATCATGTACAAGCTGGTATATTTTCATCTGGAAAATTTCTGGTGCCGATGTAATACCAAATGGCATCCTTAATCATTTATACCTTCGGAATGATGTCCAAAAGCATGTTAAGTTGCTACTCGCCTCCGATAGTTGCACTTGCCAAAATCCTTTTTTAGCGTCGCAGGTGGAAAATACTTTAGCTTTGCCTAATTTCGGTAGGACTTCATCAATTGTCGTGAACTGACAGTTGGGTCTTTTCAAAGGTTTGTTCAACAGTATAAGATCTAAACATATTCGAAAAGAATTGTGACGTTGAACTATTAAAATGTTCATCAATGTCGTCAATCTCCAACTCTACTTCGCCGGTTATTGTACCATATCCTTCAAATATATCTGAATATTTGTTTACTATTCGCTCCGTATTCGCTTTTGACCTATGAATGTCTGCAGTTCTTTCCACTGTAATAGTTGATACCGATTCAATGAGGTAATCAGGTACCGATGGTACTGGAAACTCCTAACTATATGTAATCAGTTTAAGAGCTGAACAAGCGTTTGAAGATAATAATGGTTGGTGGTTACGTTTTATGATTTGAAAAACTATAGAAACTGTTCGGTTATCGATTTTACATGGAATATGCACCTCTCCAATTGATGGTATAGGATTTCCATTGAAATCTATCAGTCCTTGTTGTGTTGGAAAAGTTTTTGGGTTAAGTTTATTCATGAGCTTAGAATATGGTTGCCAGCCCATGAGACACGCGTTAGACCCTGTATCCAGCATGCATTCGACATTTTTCCAAACTGAATTAAATTTTAAACTCAGAATTGTCGTAACTTTATTTTTACCAAATGATGTCGTCACTTTGCATATTTTGAAGCTTTCATCACTCGATCTGAATTGTACCAATGAATTGTTGGATTATTATCCGATTCTTTATTTCTACGTCCACAGCACGATTAAAACTGGTGCTTATATTTGCATATGTCACAAATATGGCCCAAGCCTGGACAACATCCTTTTTCAAACTTGTGTTTCGAACCACAAAACCGACATTTTTTAAGAACGTTACTTGAACCTACTTGGCCCTTGTGTTCGAAATTTTATTTACTGGAACATCCGTTTGTGTATTGGTTTATGACATCATATTTTTTACTCTGCACTGAGTAGCTTCGCTGATTCTACACCTGTAGAATGGCATGTTGTAAAGTCAAATCACCTTTTTCCAGTAAATTTTTCATCACTGACCCATATCGAATGCCGACAACGATGCGATCCCTCAGCAACTCATCTGACATGTTCGGCGGATACTTACATAATTTAATGAGTCGTTTTATTCGAATGAGATAAGTGTCGAAGCTCTCATTCTCCATTTCATTAGACGTATTGAAAATATATCTATCGTATATCACATTTAAATTGGCAATTAAATACTTTCGAATTGCCGCATAATATCAAGAGAGCAATAATATCCGACTCTTTGTCAGCGTCTGTCAAACCAAATTCCATGGATTTTTCTTTGGCCTTAACACCTCTCGCGGAAAGCATAGTGCTTGTTTTTTGTCTATTTCGCGATGTTGGCCAAAAACTCATACCAGTAGCTATAGTATAGTCGTTCCAGCTTGACTCAAAAGTCTCGAAATTTTAATGAAATCCATCAATTGTTTTTCCATTATATGTGATATTACACAGCAGACAATAAATTTACTTTAACCTCACTTTTTAAATTTATGCAAAATTATGCTGCAATTTTACTTTAACTTCTAGATATTATTCTTTTACTATTAATTGAATATACAGTATCCAATTCACACATCTTGACACCATGTTTTATGTTTATTAATAATACTTAATATATTTTAGATTATGTTCTTTATTCAAGTCTTTCATTCTACATGTGTTCTTCATCATCTGGCGGATTGATGTTGACAGTCCTTTTCCCTACATACCGTTCGTACAGTCCGTGACGTAAGTCTATCTACAACAAGTCGATGATTTGCATAATGACGTAGCCTTGGAACTAATAGAACTTTATACACTACTCTCATTGAAACGCATACGGTCCCAGAAACTTTCAGGATAGACGAATTCCGGATGACAATATACTCTAATGTTAATTTTAAAGCTTTTGCATAAATCGTTAAAACTAGATAATTATGTAAAACCTTATGCATGACTAATTTAATTCATCTAATTCTCATTGTACTCTTAAGTTAATTTAAAAACATATGGAAGTGGCAAAACGGCCCGAAAAATTGGTTCAAAGGTCTTCTGATCAACCTTGACTACATTGTCAAATATTGTGTATTTTCGTACGTTCTTCTAAGGGTCATATTTGCTGGATCTACAAAGAAATACATGATCTATCAAGTAACAACTATTTTATCCATTATTAAGAACTCGCCGACTTCTTTCAACCTGGGAGAACTGTCAGTGCCACTTCTAATAAAAAATTATAAACTTGTGATGTTTGCAGAAATGTGGAATTTCTTCAGGGCGTTATAGTGAATCTATATTCTATACTGTTTTATTTCCAACAGTTTCTAGTGCGACGCTCAAGGCACAAAATCGATTAATAGTGTTCGAATTAATGTTCATATCCTCGATGACTGTCTCAAGAACTAACTTAGCTGCTAACATGGTAATTAAATTCTTTATCGAACCCTTCACTGGAATTAAGCAACTCATCTTCTGAGAGCAAACTCAGAGATTGAAGATTGGATTACGTAATTAGAATTTATATTTTATAATAATTGAAATAAAAATAATTAAAAGATTGGACCTTTTTAATATAGCTTTTATTCAGATGCTCAAAGGTTAGCATTCACAGAGAGAATAATAAAACTAACAAACAAAAAACGTTTAGAAAGCGTTTTTTGTTTATACAACGCGCTCTATGTTAGAAAACAACTCAACCAAAACGAGACCGCGTTCATACCTCGGTTAAATTAGTATTCTAACACCACCTCTTAATTTAATAGAAGTATTTAAAAACAACGAACGTGAAAAACTTTAATAATTCAAACGCTTTAAACTAAACCATTTTATACTTCTTTGCTTGAAGCTTGAACTTCTTTGCTTGAACATAATCTCGTGTGAACATGTATTTTACACACCAAATGCTTCATTCGTTTGTGTTCACGTGGCTCTTCAGCAATTTTGATGCACGATGTATTATCTTCATGTATTGGAATCGGTTCATTATAATTGATCTTCAGTTGAACCAATAATTTCTTTATCCATTCGCCCTCACTAATAGCTTCAGAGAGCGCAATGTACTCAGCTTCAGTCGACGATTTACTAACAGTTGGCTGCTTGCGTGATGAGCAACTGACTGTGTTTCCAAATAACTTGAACACATATATCCAGATGTGGATTTCGAATCATTTTTGTCACCTGCCCAATCTGAATCAGTGTGACCAACCAATGTCTTTGCTTCGACGTCTTTCTTATAAACCATTTTCATGTCAATGGTGCCACGAATGTAACTCAAAATCCGTTTCGCGTAATTGAAATGAGTTTCGCTGAAACAATTTTGAAAACGGATAAAATATCCCGTTGAGGCACACAAATCCGGTCTGGTACTCACATGTGCATAAATTAAACACCCAATCAATTCACGATATGGATGATTCGAACATTTTCCATTTTGACCCACATCAACATGTAAACCCTTTTCCATTGTTGTCGATTTAGGTTTACAATTTCGCATTCCAAACTTTTGCAAAACTTTCACCAAATATCTAGACTGAGATCACCGTAATGATGCCCTTTTCGATGTTTTGGTCAATCTGCATTCCCAAAAATGAGCTCGCTTTACTAACATCAGTCATATCTAATTCATTTGATAGAAATTTCTTCACAACTCCAATCATTTTGATATCTCGGCAAAATATCAATGTATCATCGACGTACAGTAGCACATAACATTTGATTCCATTTTGCTCCTTCACATATAAACATTGATCTGATTGGTAGCGCTTGAATCCAATTCGAATCATGAAATTATTGAACTTCTCGTTCCATGCACGCGATGCTTGTTTCAGTTCATAAAGTGCTTTGCTTAATGTACACACTTTATCTCCTTGATCAAAATCCTCTGGAAGTTGCATATAAATGTCTTCGTTCAAATCACCGGTCAAAAATGCGCACTTAACGTCCATCTGATGAATATGCATATCTTAACGATTGGCAATTGACAGCAAAATTATCATTGAAACTAATTTTGCCCCTGGCGCATATGTCACATCATAATCGAATCCTAGCTTTTGAGTAAAACCACGTGCTACCAATCTTGCTTTGTACTTATCAATCAGGTGAACCATCAGCACTTAAAGACTCTTTTATGTGTTATGGCACTTCTATCTTTTGGTAAATCGTAAACAGTCCAAGTTTTGTTGTCGATTAAAGACTGATACTATCGATCGCCTTTTTCCATTCTGGCCAATCAATTCGACGTTTTGCTTCAGATATCGATGATGGATCATCTTCCACAAACTGTTCAGCCGATAAAGCAAAATTTTCATCCTCTTGAAATTCTCCAGCAATCAATGCATTTTGAAAACATTCACTCATAGTTGCCCATTCACCATATCGATTAGGTACTCGTCGGTTTCGTTCACTTTTTCGTGAAATTGTCTTATCATTGTTGCCAATACATTGCACTGTTGATATTTTCTTGGTCGTCATCTGGGTCATCTAAATTGACGCAATGGAACTGCTGCATGCCGTTACCAGCACAATCCATATTAATGCTATGGATTTCTCGATTTTCATTGCCACCTGATTGCATATCATTACGTTTATCGAATGACTGGTCACTTGCATCACCAAATGAATCGTTAATTGTATCATTCATACCTCGATCACACGAACTGTCATCATTAACCGCCTCTGAATCGATTATCTCAATTAATTTTTCTCGATTTAAAACCGATGACTCGTTGAAAGTTATACTTCGACCGATTATTTGCTGTTGTTGTTCTATATCCCATAGGGCATAGACGATATGTACCATATGATGAACCATATCCCATTTGGTACGATTATTCGATGGAATATGATTGTAACATTCACAACCAAAAATACGAAGATGTGATAAATTCGGTTTTTGACCAAGCCAAATTTCAGCTGGAGTTTTCACTTCAAAACGATTTCCAACTGCACTTGTCGGTGATCGATTCTTCAAATAATTTGCAGTGATGATAGCCTCGTTCCACAACTTTCCATCCAGTTCACTTGCCAAAATCATTGTTCTTGACTTTTCTTCAAGTGTTCGATTCAATCGCTCGGATATAGAATTCATTTCTGGATTATACGGAACAGTTAATGACCTTTTTCATTGCAATAACTCTTAAATTCATTTGACGTGTATTCGCCACCATTGTCAGCTCTTAGTTTGGCCACCTTTTTACCATGAAGTGCTTCAGCCATCGCCACAAAAAGTTTAAACTTTTCAAATACTTCACTTTTCCGTTAAATGCAATAAACACTGGATGGTCTCGAAAAATCGTCCGTTAATGTCATAAAATATCTGGAATCATCATATGCAGTCGTTTGCATCGGACCACATACGTCACTGTGAATCAACTCCAAAACGCGTGATGATCGAACATTTTTATTTTTCGGAAATGATGAACGTGTTTGTTTCCCAAGCACGCATGATTTACACAACTTCGTATTGTTGTCAACATTTACTTGGTTTAATCCATCAGCCATCTTACTTGTCAGTTTCTTCATATCATTTGCATTCAAGTGACCCAATCTAAAATGCCACAAACTTTGAGATATTTTATGCAAATTCATATCACCTGTATAATCAGCAAACACATTGTTGTCCACATGGAATGTGACTTTATACAAATTTCCTTCGACTTGTCCAACGAATTTAATTATTCCATTGAATGACACAAATGCTAGGTCACCCTCAAACAGTACTTTGTACCCCTTTTTAGTCAAAGCACGTATCGATATCAAGTTGCATTTCTAATCTTTCACCAATAAAACATCCTTCATCACAGTAATTAATGTGTTACCATTATAAAATGTTTTCATCATCGATTTCTTCTAGCTTACTAAAATACTTTTGTTCGTCAGACATATGTTGCGTTGCACCAGAATCCATTGTGAATTCAATTTACGTTGTGTCATTCATGTTGCCCTTATGCCGCTTTGTTTGTGCATTAAATGATGCCGACTCACCAACACACAATTCCAAATCTACAAACGCACACATTGTCGATACTTCTTCTTTTTCTTCGATTGCTTTGTTAGCACTGGCCAAACCGTTGTTCCTTTCTTTCTTTTTATTAAGAAAACACTGAGAGTTTTTGTGACCGGGTTTCAAACATTTAACACAAATGATCTCCTTCGATATTCCTTTTGACATCATTGCACAATAATCACCTGATTTACTTGAACAATTTCTACCTGTTCGCTTATTGTACTCATCCATCAAACGCACTTTGACAAAATCCAAAGTTAACTTATCTGTGTCAATTGTCTCCAATGCCGTCACCAAGTTATCATAGTTCTTTGGTAGTGTGAGTAACAAATGAACAATAACGTCAATTTTTTCCATCTTAGCACCCACTGAAATTATCTCGCGAATCTTCTTGTCAAACAGCAAAAGATGATCCACGATGCTATCACTTTCATGATATTTCATCATTAAAAGTTGTTTTTGCAACAAAACTTGACTTGCTACACTTTTTTTAATAAAATACTGCACAATGCATCATACATGTCTTTTGCATGTGATTTCTCTCTTACATATTCGAGTTGGTTGTTATGAATTGTTTGTACCAGCACTGACACGCACTTTTTTTCTTCCAATATAATTTTTTCACGTTCCTTTGCTTCCACACCAGCCAAAACTTTATCCAGTCATTGATGTATTTTATCAAATCTCTTTCATCAATAAAATTCCCACTCGATATTTCCAATTACTGAAATTTGTCCCATCCAACTGTGTTATTTTGCTGATGCTGTTGGTTGTACTTTCCGCCATTTTTTTTTTTTTTTTTATTTCAATTGACACACAAAAAAAAATTCATCAAAATTACTATTTTGATTAATTTCCCTTTACGGCGCTGGGCCCGTGACCTCAGAGATTTAAGATTGGATCACGTAATTAGAATTTATATTTTATAATAATTGAAATAAAAATAATTAAAAGATTGGACCTTTATAATATAGCTTTTATTCAGATGCTCAAAGGTTAGCATTCACAGAGACAGTAATAAAACTATCAAACAAAAAACGTTTAGTAACACAAGAAAGCGTTTTTTGTTTATACAACGCGCTCTAGTATGTTAGGAAACAACTCAACCAAAACGAGATCGCGTTCATACCTCGGTTAAATTATGTGTTATGTTGTTGTTTGGGTATGCGAGAAGCATTTTGAAGAAAATAGAAAGCTATTCGGCCAACATTGTTTTTGTTTGCACCATTTCCGAATTGTGGTTAATTAAAGCAATGCCTAAGAATATTTTTTGTTCTATTAGGCTATTTTATTACAGGGTTTTTTATGTAATGCTTAAATTGTGGTAGATTCCAGAGAATTCATTTTAAAAGTTGCGTCTGTATCCTAGATGTAGTTGATCTTCGCTCTCAAATTGATATGGTAAAATATTCTCAAAACGGGTCCCATTTGAAACGCGATATTTTAAAACGCGAATTATCAATATAATAATATTTCAAAACGCGATAATTCAAAACGCGATACGGTACAAAACGCGAAATTTCAAAACGCTATATTTCAAAACACGATATGGTACAAAACAGGAGTTTAGGATCGGGTTATATCAGGCGGGTGAAGGGGAAATTTAATTTCAGTATATAAGAATTTGAAAATCGATAGGAGCGAGAGTATATAGGATCGGTATCAATCGGGTCGCTGCGCTCCCGTCGCTTCGCAATGCACATTCTGTACCATAACGCGTTTTGAAATATCGCGTTTTGAAATATCACATTTTGAAATATTACGTTTTGTACCATATCTCGTTTTGTCATATCTCATTTCGAAATATAGCTTCTTGAAATACCGCGTTTCGAGCGGATCCGTCTCATAACAGGGACTTTTGTTAGCACAATGTTATTTATTCTTTTGTAATTGTTTCCGGCTGCCGTTGCCGCTCGATCAATCATCAAGCCGTTCTTAGAATAAAAGATTGAATCGAATGGTACGGCAGAATGGTCTGCAATGAAAGTGTCGTAGACATTCGGCTATAGCACCGGTATTAGTCCTGTAAACCATATTCTCAAGATTGTAAAGTTGTGTAGTGGAATTTGAATAAACCACTGGCCATCAATCAACAGGTAAAACCAATAAATGTAAACAGTTTTTAAGGCAAACCCACGACGTCACGAATGCGTAAATTCTCCACATCTTGCTGAACCCGCTAAATTAAGCCTGATAGAATATTTAAGAGTTTACCTCAAAAATCATAACGACTAAGTCATCTGAAAATAGCTATGAGCAACAATACTATAATCCAGCTCGGCCATTATGTAAACGTGGTTTGTGCTATTTTAGTGGGAGAATAGGTTAGTGGCAATATCTAACAAATCTGTAAACTCTCCTCCGATTATAAGATTGTGTGATCATTTGATATTTTTACTTCATGAAATAAAGTTCGGAGGATGCTGATCCGAATATCAGTATTTTACAGGGATTCGATGATTTGAAGGTGGCTTGCTAACTTGAGCTCAGCTGTATATTCATGAATGAAAGTAATAATACTAATATTATCAAAATAAATGTTAATGACGAAATCCTTATAAAAGATTCTAGTAGCAAATGATGTAAATTATATAGGATTAGTTATTTCAATTGTAATGAGTTTTAATTATTTAATAATAGTTTATTCTAAGTACTTTTGGCGCATCGTGGCCATCCTTTCTTGACCAGCAATGATTTGTACTTAATGCCGGTCAAGAAAGTGTGGCCACGATGCGCCAAAAGCAGTTAGAATAAACTTCTATTTAAGTTACAAAATGGAAGACTTTAGAACGGTGAAGCTGTTCCCAGTCAAACCGAAAATAGAAATTTACCTGGCAGCACTGCAATTTCGGTTTACTAGGCAAAATACAAAAATTATCTCTGTATACCAGACCGGACGGAGAGAGCAAAATATAATATTTCATAATATTGTTATGACGTCAAAGCAAATAACCTTTGTTGACGAAACTATGACTTTTATGTCAAAATTGAGAACTCTGATTTGTTTTGGTAAACTTATAATTTACATTAGGTTGTAAGAATTTAATAAATTCTATAAATGGCAACACTTTCTTGTTCATGTGTTTACACTAAACATTTTCTCTCTTCATTAACGGAGGCCGGACAAATATAAATTCATTGACATTTACTGTTATTTCGAAAGCATGGTTTTCAAACAATGCAAATGCAGAAAAATGATTGAATCAATCCCGATTTTATTTTACAAATCAGTGAAACTATAATTGCTTTCATATAATGGATAATTATTCATTATCATCCATTATATGAATGCTTATTCCTCGAATTCCTCGAGCTTATGTTTTACTTTACCGAACAAACAAGTAAAATCGGTAGGGTAGTTTATCAATAATTACTTAGCAAATTCGCCATCAGACGGGGTATTAGGTTTAGGGATACAAAACTAAAAAATGTCATTTTTGTACCGAATAATTAAAATTTGATTATTTTTTTTAAATTTAGAACCTAGTTTATATGTAAAAGTACTTAATTATTCGTGTACACTGTAATGTATGACAAAATTTCAATCTTCTGACGCCAACACAATAATGAGCCAAGCTTGGCACGAAATCACAGTAAACATATTTATTTTGACATTGATTTTTCACAGTGACATTTATTGACATTTGTTTATAAATCAAATTCAGCATTGAAAACACAGTCATCTATGTAATTTTATACTAATGCACTGTGAGGTTTGAATCTGAAAATTGTTTTTATGTCAAAAATGTCGTTATGCTTTCCACACGAGTATTGAGGACAACATAGCAAAATAACAAAAATGGTGAATTAAACGAGTGTCCGCAATGGTTATAATTTTTTCTAATTTGTTTCAAGATTTTCACTAACTTGAACGTGCCCAATAAGTAAAGTAGGTAATGCGTATTTGACGCATGCCTTTATCTCGTTTCTATCATGGTCTAAATTGTAGTTATTTCGAGTACTTTATACTATTACTATTATTATTCAGCATAAATTATTAAAACCTCAAAAATATTACAAACCAAAAATTGTTAAATTCCTCAAACCAAAAAATTTATTTTTTTATTTTGTTAGTAAACCCAAAATATTTAACAGTACCTACTCGTAATAATGGAAATTACAAAAAATGTTAAAAAAATCATCACCCTAATTGCGAAAGAAATATTTTATAATTTTGCTTCAAGCATTTACATAAAACGGAATAAAAGCAGGGTTCGTTTATTGTTCCAGGTCGATTTTGTTTGGCCGTTTTTTTTTTATTTTGGATATGACATTTGTCAGTTCGCATTTGACAGTGGTAGAGAATGGTAGATAATAATTGTGGAGCATCTACGCCGCAACCAGGTGACTCTTTTCGAAGCCGTGCACAAGAATTGGGAATGCTCCATCATGTTTTTTAAAAATTCTAAAAGAAGCTTTGTATTTTTACGCGTTAAAATTCAATGGTAAAAGAGCTGCAAGAAAATGACCATAAAATGCAGGAAAATGGTCTAGTTTTACAGCTCGGTAAAGACGACCACAATTTTTCGCAAAAAATCATTATGAGCGACGAAGCAAAGATCACTACACCCTCGTAGAGTTACTGTATTATGCGCCATTTGGGTCAGCGGCATCATTGGGCCTTATTTTTTTGAGGATGCTAGAAGCAATACCGTAACGGTTACTGGTGACTACTATCGGGACACGTTGGAAAACTTATTCTTATAGCAGAATTAGATCAATTAGGCCTACAGAACATGTGGTTCGACCACGACGGTGCCTCATCACACACAGCAGAATAATGTCAAAAAGTGGTGATATCGACTGGCCCCCACGATCATCTGAGTTGACTCCTCCCGATTTCTTCCTATCCAACCAAAACCTCGCTCTCCTTTGCGTCGGCAAATGGCAGCCACTTGACCGACATTATATTCCATATTTATAATTTTAAAGTCATATAATCAATCGATAAAATATAAATTATAAAATTGTATTTCATTTAAAATAAAATCGATCTGGAACATAAAAAGCACCCTGTAGATGTTAAAAATCATAATAAATTGTACAAAACTTAAACCAAAATATATTAAATTAATAAAACTTGTAAATAATAGAAAAATACTACAAAATATAAATATTAAAAAATGTAACAGAAAATTAATGATTTGTAAGTGGAAGAATATCGAAAATTTATACATAATTTCCGACAGATTTTGTACAATGATGCAACAAAGAGTTTGTTGGTACGAAAAAAATTGTTAAGTTTAATAATAAAATATTAAAATTACCTAACTCTAACTCTCTACGTACAAAATATAAAAATGTACGACACACACAAATCATTCATACTACACAAAACCCACATACATATTTTATATAGATAAATTAAACTAATATCAGCATCGATTTACAATTTAATAAAAATAAAAATACAACTTGTAAAAATTTATTTGTAAAATAATAATTAAATTTAATTTATAGACAAACAAATTTAACAAAAAACTAAATATGTATTTTATTCAAAAATATCTATTATTAATTAAAATAACAATAAAATTATAATTAACACAAAAAATGTATAATAATTAAAATACCAATTTTTTATTTAAAAAATAAATAAAAATCTTATTTACTTTAAACTTTATATCATTAAAATAATTTGATTCTATACAATTACAAAAAAAAAAAAAAAAAGTTTAAAAATCTAAAAATTTAAAACACAGAAATTAATATTTAATAAGTAAGCATAAAACAAAAATAAATATTAAAATTAATAGTAATATATTATATAATTGTAATTTATTCTAATATACATATATTTAACTATATAATATAATAAATTATTAATTAAGATTAAGAAATAATATTTAAATTTAAAAATATTTTTTTTTTTCTGTGGATTGTAAATAATAAAATAATATTTATTAAAAATCAAAAATTAATTTCATGAAAATAAACCAAACCAGACTTGTTTCATTTAATTTCGGCATTAACTACATATTTAACCAAATTTTCATCTACAATCAGCAAAGAGAGTATCAAATTTTAATAGTACAGCACTAGCAAGTTATATGAAAATTTCTTACAATAAAATAACGAACAAAAAAAATTGAATGTATTTCCGTTAAAATCCGATAAACGATTAAAGTTTAGATTTTCGACTGAAAGTATTTAAACAACAAGTAAGATGTTGTTGCCCAGTTTGGAAA
This sequence comes from Nephrotoma appendiculata, assembly GCA_947310385.1. NCBI lineage: Eukaryota > Metazoa > Arthropoda > Insecta > Diptera > Tipulidae > Nephrotoma > Nephrotoma appendiculata. Next base: position 289,368,996 of record OX371223.1, read on the forward strand.
AGTTTAAGTTGAATTTCGACTTGACCAGTCCAGTCGAAATTCATCTTAAACTTAATTATTAATGAAAAACGTTCTAATTTATAAAATCGATTTGATCTTGACTAACGAAGCAATTACTTATCATAACGGCATTTCTTTAGAAAAGTAACGCAACTGTCAATTAAATTTTAATAATTTTGTAAATTGAGTCAGTGTTTCGTTGGAGTGACACATTCGATTCAATGATCCTTCACATGACAACAATATTACGCCCCTCACACGCGCTCTCCTAACATTGGTGGCATCAAGTTACAAATTTAAAATTCGAAAATTGTGGGTGGAGATGATGGAGGTATATTCAATTTAATAATGTTTCCAAAATTATAGGGTAGGTAGGGTAGTTTGTAGGGTTTGAAATTCGGTTGAAATTTTGAGGAAGACATGAAGTTGAATGAATCTGCCGTTTCTTTAATGATAGTAGCCAATGATTTTTAGACATGCTCAATGAAACCGGGTCCTTTAGTGACTTTTACCAAATTAAGGACACGATTCTAACATGGAATTGTAATGTCATGCTGAAATTAAGCCTTGTTGAAAGGGACTCCGCATATTAAGCTCAAATTTTATTTGTACAATAAGAATAAAATAAAATTAGCCATAGCCGAAATGAACTCGGCCATTTCTGGACTGATTATATTCAAATTAATTTTTGGCGAACTTTTATAACTTCATCGAGCTATTTGAAGCCCGGCTATGACTAAAACAATTATGATTAAAATCGGTTCAAAAAAATAAAATTAATATTTTAACATGTATGATGAATGATAAATTGTGAACAAATAATTTGCAGGTTACAAATTAAATTTGAACTAAACCAGTTAAGAAACAGACGAGTTCCACTTAACATAGGCAAATTGTGCATGTGCATGTAGAATTAGAAGATGCATGTAGATTTTTCTTCCCAACGGATATTATTTAGTAAGAAAGAGTGTTTATAATTAGAAGCTCTCTAATTGAATTTTAATATCTTGAGTTAGTGTTGCTGACATAAGGGAATTCTCACCATAATTGAATGGAAAGCAAATAATATAGTCCAATAGAGACCAACCCTATAACTTCAGATTGTATTCACACGATATTAAGCATTATAGTCTTCTTCAAGCATGGTTTAATGCAGCTTAACTCCATCTTGTACAATCTTCAGCTTCTTGAATCGAAATTTATATATTTATATATTTAGTTTCAAGCATGGTACAAAAACCTATCACATCAAAATAAATTCCAAAGATGGTGCAAGTTAGTAATGACGTGGCTTTTAGTTCAAAATCAGAATAAACCGAGTAAACCATCCGAATAAAATCAAACATTTTGTTAGTGCCTCACATCACACCAATTAACAAAATTGTTTATCAAAATTGTAAACTAGTTTAATAATGGACAACCCACAGGGTTATAATGTTTTCAATACGGCATTTATGCCACCCAAGGTTATGGTGTACGCGGAAAAATTTGAGTTAACACAAATCTGTATCGAAATTACAAAGTCCATTGACAAGCATCGACCGAGTAAAGCCAACCTCGAAAAATTCATTCACGACCATTTAGAGCATATTGTAAATGACTATTTGCGTCAAATTGGTGTAATCTTGGTTCCTCCAAATCTAAGTTATTTAGAAGTTTAAACAAAATCCCACGTTTGGTTCATTTCGATTATTGATTTATTTCCAGATCCTTACCAAATGGCAAAGTCTTATAACGAAACCTATAATTCACCTATAATTCAGTATACAAAAAAGAGAACAGATGGTGATATCCCGAAAATTATTAAAAATTTAAATGATTTCCTAACCCACTATGAAATTAATAAAAAGGACCTTCTACTCTTTAGTAATATGTGTAGAAGCACATTTTTATAATTATCTCATACATAACTGGTAAATATATAATTGCAGACTTTCCAAAAGATCGTGATGACATTTTGGCCTGCCGAAAAGAACAGTTTAATCCTAATTTTGTAATGGAAATAAAATTTCCACAAAGGGAAGTACCAAAATGCAATCCGCCTGCTCCAGATTTTTACCAACTGAAAGTTTACTATGAGGAAGCCTTCCGGGTACTACGAATGCCTCAGAATTTAACAAGTGTTTCAAGAAGGATTTACACAACGCTCCGGAATTCAAACGAGCCCGAACAACCATGTGGTAAATTTGTACCTCGAGTTATAATAATTGGACGTCGTGGATCGGGCCGCAAATTACAAGCTAATCTGTTGGCCCATGAATTTAAGTTAATGTATATCGATGTTCAATATTTACTGTTAAAATACATTCGCAATTGGGATTGTCCGATTGGTAGAGCGCTGCGATGCGGTTACGCAATGCATAGCGAAAGTTCCGAACTAATAACGTCAATAATATTAAAACGTTTGCTGAAGCCGGATTGTTTAACTAATGGCTGGGTTATTGTTGGATTTCCAAACACATTTTATGATTTCAAATTAATAACGGCCACAGGCTTCTTTGTGCCGGCAAATAAAATTATTTTTCTGCACGCACGTGAACGTGTTTGCTTGCGACGCTTGGAACGAAAACGTGAAAAGGCTCCCTATATGAGACCCGCCGATGCACCGGATCAAATTAAAAAGGAATTTGAATTTTTTAATCTGCACATTCGCGACATAGCGGCGGCATGTGAAAACCGGAAGGAAGCAATTCATATCGATGGCAATCATTCGATAAATACAGTTAAAACAATTTTATGGGGCAAGGTGTTACAAAAGCAAAGATTTTAATATAATTTGTGTTTTCTGCTGACAGCAATGAAGTTTGCATATTTCAAAATTATTTGATGTTTTTTTTTTTGACAATCGCATTAAAATCCATTTTCTGTTGTTTAATGGGTGCATTTCCATTTTTATCGAAAATATTTCAAATCGGGTAACCCTAGTCAATTCGATATTATTGTCACCCCTGAAATCTGTCACAACTGTCATTTCATTTGTGGCTCAATATTTTTGTGTAAACGTGATAATTTCATCATATGTCGCATAAGATTAAAATTAATTTTGGTTTATTATAAATTATGTCGGAATTTACATGTATAAATTGTAGTGTTAAATTTCAAAATGCTGAAATACAACGTGAACACTACAAAACCGATTGGCATCGTTACAACTTAAAGCGTAAGGTCGCCCAACTACCACCAGTCACCGCCGAGGATTTTACACAACGTGTTCTTCAGCAGAAGAGCGCCGAAGAACAGGCACTCGAGGAAAATCAATTGATCCTGTATTGCAGTGTATGCCGCAAGCATTTTAGTTCACAGAATGCATACTACAATCATTTGAATAGTAAAAAACATAAGGATTGTCTGTACAGCGAAGCGCCAGAGAATGGAGGTGATGTTGTGGTGAAAAAAGTTCATGAGATAAAAGGAGCTGTTGACGATGATATTGAAGAAGTGGATTCGGATGAATGGGAAGACTTGGAGAATAATCCGATTGAGCAAGGCAATTGTTTATTTTGCGATCATCACAGTGAAGATTTGATAGCAAATCTTAAACATATGAGCATTCAACATTCGTTCTTCATCCCGGATGTAGAATACTGTGCCGATGTTAAAGGTTTATTGTGCTATTTGGGTGAAAAAATTGTTAGGGATTTTATTTGTATATGGTGTAACGAAAAGGGACGAACATTCTTTTCATTGGACGCTATTAGGAAGCACATGAACGACAAAGGCCATTGCAAAATGTTGCATGAAGGTTTAGCGTTAGCTGAATATGCCCAATTTTATGACTACAGTGCAAGTTATCCGGATAACGTACGTATTCCAATTATAATTCGATTCAGGTGCTTTTGATTTTAACGTCTAGTTATTTTTTTTTAGGAGGAAGGAATGGATATTGATCAAGAACTGGATGAGAATAAATTAACTGCTAACGATGAAGGTGAAGAGTATCAGCTAGTATTACCTTCCGGCGCCGTAATAGGACATCGATCGCTTTTCCGATACTACAAACAACGATTAAATCCAAATCGCACCGTTGCACTACCTAAGAAATCCGATCGGAAATTACACAGAGTACTGGCCGAATATCGGTCGTTGGGATGGACTGCGACACAGCAAGCTGAGGTTGCCAAAAAAGCTAGAGATATACATTTTATGAAGCGGCAACAATCGAAATGGCAGATGCAATTGGGGTGCAAGGCGAATAAATTGCAAAAGCATTTCCGCGAACAAGTTCTAATGTAGATTTGAAATATTTTTGGTTAAATAAATTGATTCCGATGAGTTTTTGGTAACTTTTAAAATATTGTTGTTTTTATGATTTTGTTCATATTTCAATACTAGCATTGTGTTTATAAACACAATGGTACTAGATAGATCCGCTGTATCTTGCTCTTCGTTCCGTATCACTTGGGGGCTTAGATTATACTATTATCTAAGCCGGCCTCCGAGGAATGCTGTAAACTGAAAATGAATTTCAGTAAAACGTAGTCCTATTAGGGTGCCTCTCGCTGTTAATAGAAATCTCTCTCTGTCTCTGAGGGATAAATGCGGGGAGCACCCTCCTACTTTCCTATGAGTAGTAAGTTAATTTGGTTAGCGATACCACAGAATATATTATGTAAGCTGCAGTCAGTAGTAGATATCGTTAGTTTAGGAACCATATAGGTGCTCAGTTTTTTATTTCTTAAAATATGAGCAGCATAAGTCACGTAAACATTGTTGTCGGTAAGATCTACCCTGGTATTTGCCCGTCCCCATAGTGGCTTAATCCGCCATTCCACACTTTGATTCTATCGCCATGATTCTTTCCACGTTTCCTTCATCTTCATTGACAAACTAACAACAGTTTGTCGGTGAAGGGGAAGGAAACGAGGAAAGAATCACGACGAAAGAATCAAAGTGAGCAATAGTGGAATGTAATCTACTACATATATCCTTGTTCCTGCCTGCCATCACAATTGGGTGGGTAACGAAAAAGAATCATGTCAAAAAAAATTAATTTTTGTATTTATTTTGAACCAACATACACATTTGTGCAGGCCATTTAAATCGTATTCGTCCGAAAAATAATACTATAACTTTAATAATAATAAAATACACTTGAATCTCGATAGCCGTGAACCTCGATTATCCGGGATTTTTTATTTTCTTGGTTAACGTGAATTTCATCTGATTAACCGGGATTTTTTTTAGTTCTAATAAAAATCATTCGATTAACCGGGATTTTTGATTATCCGGGAAGTCCCAATCATACCGGATAATCGAGTTTCAAGTGTAATTAATTTGTTATTAAAAACCAAAAATTAATATGTCATATAATTTATATATTAACAAATTATAATGCTTTTTTCAAAAAGGATTCCGATTTATCTAAGATCCGTTAACATTTGGAAATATTACATCATGTCAATTATTACGTACACAATTGTGTGTGGTGGACTTAAATAATTCTAAACAAAATTAGCTTGGCCAGAAAAATAATATATACATAATATGTAATGACTAAATGGACTTTGTAAAAGTCAAAAAACAAAAATTCCATGTTGAGATTTAGATTTACAAAAAAAAAACCGAGGGGCCTTGCATGGTTAATTAAAATTGTGTTATTTTTTAAATGTTTTGTGTAGTGTCGTCTACAGAATATTTCATAAACTAAAATTTATCCAAGACAAACTGCTCGAAAATCTATCAATATTATATATTTCAACCCTACACATATAACCCTACACAAAGTACATCAAAATTTTCGTTCTTTTTTTTCAATAGAGAAACGTCAGTTTTTCGATGAAAATCGACAATGACGGGAGTTTGAATTAAAAATTGCATTAAATTGATTTGTTATTTTTTATTTTTATTTGTCAGTTTTATTTATATACAATATTATTTTTGTTGTTGTATCGGGGCAAAACTCCCCTAAACTTGAATACTCAACCACGAAAAGAAGTAACAAAAGTGGAGTGATTTATCATTGAAGAATTAATTAAATTAAGATCCAGTCCGTGAATAAAAGAAGCAAAACAATTAAAGGACCGATGGCTTGGACACGCTATCAATATGTATTAGCGCTTACACTTGTGATCACGGGCTCACTGAATACATTAACTACAAAGTAACTATATCATTTTTCAATAATCAATTATTTTAAATTATTATTTTGTTCTACTAATTAAATTACTGTGGTGCTTCGACGAGTTTTTGTTTATTCGGAACGGGACAAATTTTTGCATATCACTCCGTATTGTATGCCAAGAATATCATCAAATAATAAACGTCCCCCCGTGTTACGAAAATCAGATAATTCAATTTTAGTTTGTTAAAAAATTGGGCAATTCGATATAATGGTGATAAAAAACATTATGTACTGTGTACATTCAATATTAATTAAGTTCAATGTTTATGGTTTGCTGAGATGATAAGAAATATAACTACTGGTGCATCGAAAAAAACAATTGGTGCTTATCACAGATTTGTTTGCGTATACTTCATTGTTTGCACTGTAATTCTGTCGGGGTGATTATTTATATAATGAATGAGTAATACGTACTACAATTTAGGGGTCAACTACTATTATGATGAGTTGTACGAGCTAGAATAATTAGAGTTTAGCTCTAAATGCGATTGATACCCCACCTTAATCACAACTGTTTCACGTTCAATTAAAAGTTCGAGACAGTTTCTTTAGATCTAGGTTTAGGTAAGTTGAACTTGTAAAGTTAACAAAAGTTTAAACTCGGAAGTCCTTTCATTATCATCGTTAATTCCAAACATCGGAAAGTGACGATAGGTATTTATACTATTTGTCTACTTAGCTTTGCTCTAATGCGTACATTATGGGCATAAATGTGTTAGAGTTTGGTTGGATGGAAGCAAATCTTGGTGTTCAGTATAACCTGTAGAAAAAATGAAAATGCAGGGTTTTCAACCTAAAAACTTCTCACTGCAATTGCTTCCCTAAGAGCAATGATGTGCGACTTTTGTCTGTTAAACGTTGCAGTCCTCCATTCATTTGTATTTATTCCCTACTTTTAACCCATTCAACTTATTGTCTCTATCTAGTGGTCTATCAAATCAAATCATCCCAGACCTTCACACCCACTTTTTCTGCCAGGTTTTAAGAATATTTTAGCAACCGAACCAGAAGATCTTTACCTACTAGATCATACAGAAATCTTGTCGGCGCTTTATATAGTTCCTGGGTTAGGTAAAATCTGAGACGTTCCAAGACCGTGCTTCTACATCCAGAGTGTTGGGCATTGACATATGCTACACCTTCACTTGTAATATATTAGTGATTAAAATTTTCGTGTTTAAGTATATTCTACACATTTTAATCAACTGGATTTTAAAAGTCTAGTTTCCATATACAAAATTATAAAATTTAGCACCACGATAATAATGGTTATGCACCACTAACTGGCTTAATAAAACATTTATTTTTGTGGGAGTTCAAAACAGTACCATCAACACGCGCATCCAAATACTAGTTCAGATAAGTGGTAGTTAATGCCAGTTTAATGAATGTCCAGTGGTGTAGCCAGAAATTTATTACGGAGGTAAAAATTATTTTTAATAAATTCTGTTTGTTGCGACCTTCTATCAATTCATTAGGCAGTCTTATGCCGTAGGTAACTGTGGAGCGGCCTAAGTGTGCAATAGAAAATATTACAAAAATGTTTAAATAATTACAAAGCCAAAGAGTCAAACATTCGTTGACAGGTGAAGTAAGCTTTATTAGCTGTGTTTGTGAGATCTAGATATTCCATATCAGTTTGTCATCAAACATAACACTCGGATATTTAGCTTTCTGTATTAGTTGCAGGGTTTGATACTGTAGCACGGGAAATTTAGTTTTCCTGCGGTTCGTAAACAGGGTGGAGAATCTGGTGAATAATTGCTTGCTCTAGCATGTGTTTTCACTCCCTGGGTTAGGTTCTGATTGAATTAAAAATGGGTTTGTGTTAAAGACCTCGGTTACCCAGAATTATGTATTCGGAGAAGTGTCGTTAACTGTCCTTTCACTAATGATTCTTCCCCTTCGAGGCAGTCATTCTAGACTTGTCCTAGGCGAATTTCATGTTCTAAGAAGAGGGCCTTATTTAATCGACAAGTTGAAGCTTGTCATTTTTTTGACAAAAATCTCTCCAATTCACGTACTTCTCTCCACTAGATTTCAAGGCCAAGATCCCGAAGGTATATATGCTTCTAGCACTGATGGCGCGAATCAAAGGAGAACGTTTGTGGTAGGCGTCTATTATTTTCTCGGTAATTTCATTTGGAGTGCTGTTAAGATCTACGATTGTATTAAAGTCGGTTTGAATACAGGTTAAAATATATTTAAGTCTGTGCTTCGATATTAAATCTAATATATAGGTGGTCAGTGGACATCAGCGGAATGTCGACAGTATTAATAAATTTTAGATGATGATGTTTACAATAATTGTTCAAGCTCTCTACGATTAAAGGCGGAGGATCGTCCTCATCTTCGGGAAACTGGGCTGCCTTATCTGAAATTTCAAAAATCCTTCCATTTTTGATCCAAAGCTCTTGTATAAGTGTCATGTGCCAGTTGTTTTATGTAAAAAGACGGCGAAGGTTAGCAGTCGTTGCCTTCGACCTATGCAGATTAATCTGAACGCACCTTGCTGACTCTACACCGATGGATCATTTAGCCTTCTCCTGGGTCCTCGTTTATATGTTTTAACGGAGACTGATTAGTTCTCTATGGAGACAATCCATCCTCTTTTACCTCGTTTCTTTGCTTGGTCTGTGCTTTGCAATCCTGTTATTAAGGCCAGAGGGGCCTAGTTTTAATGGTTGACGTAAAGGGCGCATAGTGGTTTTAATCATTACCGATTCGCATTTATGTAACGTAAATTTATTATTGAGTTTTCTAAAGGAACTGGTCTTGAAAATTCATTGTGCAGACTCACTGCGGCTTTCACTCTGTCCCGTTTATTCTGGGTTTTTACCGGCCTTACCAATATTGACGGTGTCTCCTGTTTTTCAGTGGGATCCTAACCGAAAACCAGCGTCTGTTATCCAGATAAGGAGCAGCTGGAGCGGGCTTCTGTCTTGTATGAAGCGGCTCGCTATATAAATGTGTTCAAGGTAGGACTGGATACCTTAAGATTCACCAGTACGTAACCCACACACGTAACAAGCGGATTGAGCGGCAGGCCAACAAACTTTCCTCATAAAAACTATTAAGTTATGCACAATAATCAAAGGCCTCGGATTACCATATCGGAATCATTACAAACTCGACCTTGGAAATTGTACATGGACAACGCTTCAAAAATAGAACATGGAACGTGCTTATCCTCTTAAGACCTGGAGATCTCCAGAACCTTTCGAACCAAGCAAAGAGTTACACATTTGACGTACTTGCACTACAAGAGCTCAGATGGTCTGGGAGTGAGATCTATGACACCACCAATGGTTACACACTTCATTACAGCGGCCATCAGAACTGAGGAGAATTTGGAGTTGGCTTTCTCATCCATCGGCGCGTGAAGCATCATATCATCGATTTTCGCCCTATCAACATGCGGATATGCACGGTCAGACTTTGCACTAAGAAATTTAACATCACGATCATTAATGTACATGCACCCACCGAAGATAAATCGGATGACATCAAAGATTTATTCTTTCTCGAGCTGGAGGAAGTCATCCATAACATACCGCACCACGACATTAAAATCGGACAATTGGAAGACCTTGCTTATATGTCCATTGCATAAAAAAGGCGGCCGTCTTAAATGTGGAAACTATCGTGGCATAGCTCTATTGAACACTGCTTAGAAAGTGTTGGCTAATGTTGTACTTGCCAGACTCATCCCTTTCGCCGAAAACATCATTGGCGACTATCAATGTGGTTTTCGTCCCAACCGATCGACCACTGACCAGTGTTTCACCATGAGGATGATCTTAGCAAAATGCTGGGAGTACAACATAACCATTCATCATATAGACTTTCGACAGGCATATGACAGTATAAACCGCGACAACTTATGGGCCGCGCTCACATGCCTAGGAATTCCAGAAAAACTCGTTTCTCTGTGTAAATTAACAACGTCCTGGTCTGTATGTAGAATCGTAATCGAAAGAACTGTATCTGACTCCTCCTTCAACTTGGCGCTTGAGTACGTAGTGAGGAAAAGCAACATCGAAACTTCGCGCTGTATATTTAATAAATTAGGTCAAATTCTTGGATATGCAGATATCGTGCTTCTTGGCCGAAGAGCTATCGATATCAAAGACAGTTTCGTACCGCTCGATCGCTGCGCAAGAAGACTTGGTTTGGAGGTGAACAGTAGCAAAACCAAATTTGTATCAACACCCAGGAACATCTCCATAGTAAGTCTTGGAATTGGCGACCATAACTTTGATATAGTGTCGGAAACTTTAAATACCTCGGGTCAGTTATAAGTTATAACATCATCGAATAACATGCAGATAGAAATAAAATCGGTGCCAGACAACGAGTCTTCTACGCCCAATAAAAATTAATGCGATCTAGACATCTATCGCAGTCGTGCACGCTTGTACTTTATAAAGCACTCATAAGACCTGTGCTGGCTTTCGGAAACGAGAGCTGGACCATGACCACTAACAATTGTAGATTGTTATCTACCTTTGAAAGGAAGGTCATTCGTTCAATCTTTGGTCCAATTAAAGTCGCGAACAATGAATATCGGATTCGCATGAACCACGAGATAAAGCAACTTCTTGGATGTTGCGATATTATCGGATTCATCAAATCTAATCGAGTTAGATGGTTCGGCCACGTTACAAGGTCCCCACAACAACGGATGACCAATAAAGTGTTCCATCAACAACCAGCCGCTGGCGTGACGACGTCGAACAAGATCTACATACACTAGGATGTCGAAACTGGAGGACGAGAGCGATGGACCGAGACGGATGGAGGACCATAGTGCGGGCGGCAAAATCCCTTCATGGGATGTGAAGCTAGAGAGAGAGAGATTCCTAACCGAAAACCCATTTCACTTTGTAGTTAGAGCAAGTCCCCGCTATTTTGGTGAGATTGTTAATTGTAATTATTTGTTTACGTATCCTCGACAGAACATTCACTAGTGTTCCGTAGCTCGTGGTTTTGGAACAGTAGGCGACGGCTTATTTTCTCGTTCATTTCGTTTCTGCAGGGTGTTAGGTAGACAAGGAAAATTAAACGTTTTAATATCGGGAGTGTTGTGGTGCGCCATATTGCTGAATCTTCATCCGCATAGTTAACGGGTAACCAACCATTCCTCATTCTACTACCCAGCAAATTTCGAGAGACGGAAAATATTAAAGGAGAAATTGTTCAATGATTACCAACCTAAAACTGTAACGATGCTGTTGTTGGCCCTTGGTTTCACCAGCCGCCTCATCATTTGAGCCTGATTCTTTTTAAATCCTTCGACCATTTCCAAGTGAGGATAGAATTATTCATCACGTTTAGATGAGTTTTTAGGGCTGAAGTCTTCTTGCGCCTGCCTTTCATTTTGACAGTTCTGTTCTTAATTTAAATTTGGCATTGTGCCAAGTTGACTTTTCTTTTTTTACCAAACAGTTCTAAGCTTGGCTGTTGTAGATGTATGGACACATACGGGAGAAAATTGTGGAAAAAAAAGTGGAGAAAATTTTGGAAGTCACACTTACTAAAGAAACAAACCAGTTTGGACATATCAATATCAAAATGAAATTTGTTTTTGAGTACCATGCACCAGATTTGTGAACTATCCTCTTTTCAATTTTCCGTAGCCCTCAACATTTTTCAAAAATTTATTAATGACGTTTGGAATTGGGCGTATTTTTAAGGCCAATCATCCATTCTCTTTGTAGACCGCAATTTTAGCTTTTCTGGAAGTTTAAGTTTCCAGAACTCGTTTTTCCAATATTTAAAAATAAATAACAACAATCTTATGTTAATGAAGAGGAAACTTGCAACATGTAGGTTACAAGGCGTGTAGTATTTAGTATAAGACACAAGAAACACGAAAATGAGTCTTATCGTGCGAGTAAAAATATTGACGGTAATCTCACGAGCATACTTTTCAAAGTGTTATGTACGCTTAGAATATTTAAAGCAATACTATTATTTTAACAATTGGAACATGTAGTTGGGAGCATCTTCTCGCTCATCAAATTATTGTTTCCTTATTTTGAGAACCATCTGGATTACGTGGGTTTCGCGATTTAATTTTACTTTTGTATGTAATTCGTTTTAACTAGTTTATTGAGTGAATTAATTTTAAAATTTTTAAATGTATTTAGTTTGTTTGTGAATATCTACGGATGTAGCACATGTAATTAGAAAGATAAAAATACAAATTTTTGGAGTACCTGTAATATGCCATCCAAATAAGTGGACTCAGGTAAGTTTTGTGTATGTATTTACTTATTTAGATATGTTTTTCGAAAGCAGTTTGCATTATTTTCCTAACCAAATTTCCTTTTCCTATAACTTCCAAAGAACAACCCTCAATCCCGAGGGCATAAAACGACCTACTAAAATTTCGATCCAATATTCTAGGAACGAGCGAAGTTGAACCTATAGAATTTTGTCATTAAAATAAAAACCTCGCGTACTGATCTCTGTCACTTTTATCGCAGTGTGGAAATCGGTACCATTCTTTGTCTTCCAGTTAAATCTTTGTTTTATTGTGTACTAATATTTTTAAAGCCGTATTACTTTTCCAGTTGAGCCGCCATTACCCGTCATTTCATTAAAAGAATTTTTAGACTGAGAGTAGCACCCAAATACAGAATCATAATTATGTTCAAGAAAATGACCTGTTCCATTTTGCATATATCCTTGTCGAATATTCATATATTAAATTTTGGCCCAACCACTAAATTTTTTTTATTTATAGATGGGCCGATATGATGACGGCCGTCGGTAAAGATGGTGAGGAACGTCCTTTTGTCCACCCATTTGTACAGTCGTATATCATGTTTATGGGTGAACTCTTGTGCTTACTATGGTGTAAAGTTTTACATGTGTATTATCGTCGAAGAGAGGCGGTAAGATGTTGTCATTGAAATTTCTCTTAAATTTTTTTAATAAGTACCCATTTCTTTTGTAGAATGTTCCTAAGTATAAAATGAAACGAAGGTATCGTGATTTTAATCCATTTATATTGTGTTTCCCGTCGCTGTGTGATATGTTTGCCACAACGATCATGAACGCTGGCTTAATTTTAATGTATGCTTCAAGCTTTCAAATGTTACGGGGTGCCGTTATCGTTTTTACGGCCGTGTTTAGTATTATTTTTCTAAGTCGTAAGTTATCGATACAGGAATGGGTTGGTATTGGTTTTATAATTGCTGGTTTGATTGTGGTGGGCATTTCCGACTGTTTCTCGAATGATAGCGATTCAACACATTCACGATATGAAATGATTGCGGGTGACCTACTGATTGTGGTTGCTCAAGTAATTGCAGCGATACAAATGGTATACGAGGAATATTATGTGTCCGGACTCGGTATACCCGCTTTACAAGCAACAGGATGGGAAGGATTTTTCGGGGTGTGTATACTCGGTAATTTATTGATACCCTTGTATTTTATAAAGCTAGGCCTGCCATTTGGTGTACCGCCGGATGGAAATCTAGAAGATACTATCGATGCCGTTGTTCAAATAAAAAATAACTGGCTTCTAATATTATCGCAGTCTGGTACGATGATTTCGATTGCATTCTTTAATTTTGCAGGCATAAGTGTCACAATAGAAATGTCTGCGACTACACGTATGGTATTGGATTCAATACGTACCCTAGTTATATGGATGACTTGTTTAATACTCAAATGGCAACAATTCATGGTACTTCAATTATTGGGATTTATAATTTTAATAATCGGTATGTTTTTGTATAATGACGTCATTATATTTCAAGTTTATGGTGTGTTACGGCGTAAATTTCTTCGTTTTCGAGGACTGCAAGAAGCAGAAACGCACGAAGCAGAAAGGCGCGAAGCAGAAACGCGCGAAGCAGAAACGCAAGACGCAGAAACTTAAAATCATGATACAGTGTAGCTAGCGCTCAGCAAAAACAATGGCATTTTGATAATAGAAATAATTCATTTACCTATATTTATTTATTTGGTCTGTATTAAAACGGCAATAAAAAATTGTGAAGTTATGTCAAAGGTTGTTGTTTTGCATCTGAATAGGCTAAAGTGCTTTTCCTTAAAATTTAAGTTTTATTTTATGTTTCTTTTATGCTTAATAATGTTGTGATTCATTAGCCACTATGGCCACTGATCTATATACATGGATACAACATGAATGTCAGAAACCATATAAAACAACTTCAAAAAATGGGAGCACTTTTTTTTATAGTCATATCGCTCGTTTATATACACCTCTTGCTTTAAAAAAATATTTCCGAAATATAGGACCGTATTGACGATAGATTTAATTTCGAAAATTTCTGACATTGGTTTTTTATTATTATAGTCAATGAACAAATAATAATATTCAAATGATTTAAATAATAAATCATATTTTATTCATTTAATTCATGTGGTACCGTTTTTGTATGCAAATTTCTTCTTGCGATTTCCCTTGAAATTTCAAATGCGCACCTGCAAATATTTCGAATAAAAAAAAGAGTTCGTGTCGTCAAAACGTCAAAAACTCATAGGAACCAGTTTTCTGTTTACATTATTTGAATTTCGAAAATTCGGATTCAAGAAAAAAAAGAAAATTTTTCTGTCTCTGTCACAAACGTAGAACTATTTTTTCACTACCATATAGTTTTTGTCAAGTCGTATCCATGTATATAGATCAGTGACTATGGCACATTCTGCTTTTCTTTGGGAATAAGGAATTGGGAAAAATATTTTCATAGTATTTTTGTCTAAATTATATTTTTTTTGCCTACTGAGAAAATAAGTTTGGTGTAAATATTTTCGAAACAAACTTAAATGGGGAAAAAAATTTCCCTATAAACATTTTGTGGAACAAAAGGTTCCCAATTAACTTTGTTTTCAAAATTTTTGCACTAAACTTATTCCTTCAGTAGGCCAGAAAAATACAATTTGGACCAAAATTGCTATGAAAATATTTTTCCCAATTCCCTATTCGTAGGGAAAGCCAGAATAGTGCCACTGGATCACAACATTATTTTCGTTCCGGTCTTTAAGTTTATTGTATGAATTTAAAAATTTGTAAGAAAATTGAAACGAAACGAATCGTATGCCTCAAGCATAGTTCATGCATGGTACAGTGTTTATTTTGTTCGCAGCTTCTAATTTCGATTCTGTATTTCATAATGGGGTTTAGGCCGTTAGTGAGATTATGTTAAAAAAAATTGTTAAAAATTAAATGTTTGATAGATAATTCAATTTTTTTATCAATTTATTCATTTTCTAATGAACCAATAAAAAATAATTAAAGATTTCGATTAAAATTTCAAATTTTAACAATAACTGATTCACTAATACCATAGACACATATCTGGTTTCGTAACTGAGATTATAAAACTATGGTTTGCGAGATAAGAATTCAAGACACACCACAATTTCTTTTGTCTTCTCGTTTGGTTTTAAATAGTAATGGAGTAGGCATTATCAAAAATGTCAAGATTGACATTTAATTGACTTTTAAATTGTTAGAAATGAAAAATTTGTTCCCGCCAACCAAATATCGCAATGACAAATAGAAAACTCAAAGGAAACTTGATTTTCTTGGTAAACTATTAGTGTCTGGAATCTCCATTTTGGATGTATTGTTACGATTTCTCCAACGTGGAAAAAAAATAACTTGTCCGGCTATTTTTTTTTTTTCACTCAGCGAGGTCGCGGATTTGTCAGTGAACAATATAAAAGAAAACTTAATTTATTTATAGCACATAACAGAAGAAAAAAAAAGTACAAACTTAATATAAACTTTATTTAGTTAAACTTATTTATCAAATTAAACAAAAAAAATTCATATTCCTCCTTACCATATTCTATTTTAAAGAAATGGAGGCAAAAATAACTATTGATACTTAAACTCTATTTGAAAGAGGTACCATAAGACCAAACAACTCTTTCTATGAACTTAATATTACATTATACACTAGATTTTACACTTATCAACTAAAATACAAATAAAACTTACTCTAAAATGATCAGTATGTATAAACATGATGATGTGTTGATATTCTGGATGATGGTGGAATCTCGGCTTGGCATATCCTTTTACTGGGTTTATCTCATCATTTTTTTTTCTCGTTTCGGATGAGATGTGGATAGGATTGTATATATATTATAAGAATTGTTAACTGCACAACATTTTTTTTTTCTTCTAATCGGCTTTATCATTAATTGTTAATCGGATAATTTAGTCGATGATAACAATTGTTAGTCATTGGTGTCTTAATTTTTTCTCACTTTTTACACCTCACACAAACTATTTTTTCTTTTCTTGTAGGGCTCTTTTCATCTCAAAACTTCAATTTCCAATCATCTTTTTTTTCCATCCATCAATCCTTTTATGCTTTCTTACCGTCCTCTCTTTTTTTTCAATTAGCCAACTACGATCAACCGATCATACTCCCTCCTACTCTATTCATCATCCCTACTATCCATCTTATATACTATTTTATATATCATGTACTTATAGTTATCGTATGTATACAGTGCCTATATCTATAAATAGCCTAAACATATTTAAATAATTAGGAATTTTTGTTTTTGGGTGTTTTTCTATTTTTTCTATTTTATGTATCATATAGAGAACTGTTTGTAGATCTGACGGCAAAAAAATTAACCCGATTGGGTCTTTTTTTGTATGTTAATTTTTATTTTCATAAAGTATGCCGTGCTAAAATTTCATGTAAAAAAAGACCCAATCAGCTTATTTTTAATGCGCCAGATGTCACTACCCCGGACATTTATAGTTCTCACATACGGAAACAGCTTTTGTTAATCAAAATGCTCGTTTCATTGGCCCCTTTCTCCGGGGTAATTAAAAACAAATAGATTTCAGAAACAAGGTTTCTAAACCAAAAGTAATTTTTGGTATCAAAATGACAAAAAAAAAAAGAAAATTAAAAGAACTTATTCCAATTAGTGTTCCATGAATATTGGTGAGTTACTGTCAATGTTAGCTCGAATAAACGCACCTAACCAAGAAAATCAATTAATTACTGAAAATAGATTCAGCCTGTACCTCGAGAGTGGAAATTAAAATTTTCTGTAGACATTCTGATAATGTAAATGAATTTCTTACAAAAGTAAACCGCGTGGCCAGATCTCAAAGAATTTGTGAGGAAGAACTGTTAGGTTCAATATTTGTATTGCTAGATGGTAGTGCCCTTCAATGGTATGATGCTTATATCGAAAATTTTCAAACTTGGACCGAGTTTACTAATGCATTGAAATGGGAATATTCCGGCCCAGACTATGACGAACAGATTAGAGATGCGATTCGAAACCGCAAACAACAACGGGTAGAAACTTTTGGAGATTACCGGTCATCAAAGGAGTAATTAGTTAAAGAATTGTGACAAGCTCCAAATCCACAAGAAAAATTACGATATCTGTACAATAATTTATGACCCACATATTTAAGAGGACTTAGTTTCAGAAATTTAAATAACATTGCCTCTGTTGAAGAATTAACGATACTTTGTAGAGACATTGAACGCATGAAAAAACTTTGTAAGGAAAACGCAGTAATAGGAATGCACAAACGTATGCACCAATTAAATATATTAGACCAAAATACAAATTCTAAATCTTCTCCTAACTACAATAAATGTTCAACAAATTTAAATCCAGAACCAAATAATAAATCAATAGAGCCAAAATCTTTTCGAAATTCAAAATATCGTAATCTCAATAATAATAATAACAATAACAGGCAAATTTTCTCGCAGCCTAATATACAAGTGGAGCCTAATTATGGATACCGTAATTCCAAAAAAATGCAAACTCGGTTCCACAATACCGATCCCCAAAACAATTCCAACAACTGAAATCCCAGAAACACGGAACAAATATTGTTTTCTTGTGTGAATTGTTTTGAAAATGGACACAAACCTGATTCATGTCCAAAACCACGAAGAGCCAAATATTTGTGCCACAGATGCGGTCGAGAAGATACCATATTTCCACATTGTCAAACGTGCCATCCACATTTGCTCCGGCAAAATTTAATAAATTCAAATAAAAATCTTTCGCAAGAGCAGTTCCGCTCCGAGGTAAATTCCTCAAATAATATTACTCAAGAAAGGCCTACCACTTCATCTAGTGAAGATTCCGCAAGCCCAAACAGAACGGTAGTTTTAATATTTATTCAAAAACCAGAAGACAATAGGTTGTATTTAGACGTTGTAAATAACGACAACCCTAAAACCGGCTTATTAGATACTGGTGCTACAGTTTCAGTTTTAGGAAAAATGCTGATAAATTCCTATCCCAATGTGGATTAACGACTCGAAAAGAATATACAAAACTCTTTGTAGCTAATGGCGAATCACTGCAAGAATGTGAAGTAGTAGATGTATTTATTGAGTTCAATAACAAACACCGAAGTTTGACTATGTATGTTTTACCCCAAATTACACAAGATCTCATTCTAGGGATGGACTTCTGGCAGAATTTTGATTTAAATCCCACTCTTTTTATATTAATTCAGAATCTCAAAATACATCCAATTGTTCAAAAGATTTTCTTACGGATCAACAGCAAAAACAGCTGACACAATTAATTGCTGAGTTTCCTATTACTACCAATGATAATTTCGGTTGTACCCAAATAGTTTCCCACACTATTAACACAGCTGATAATCCTCATGCGATGCAGAGATGTTATCCTATTTCCCCGCATGTCTTAAAAGCAGCTGATATTGAACTTCAGCGTATGTTACAATTGGGAATTATCAAACCATGTCCAGCTTCACCATGGAGATCCCCAATGCCAATAGTTTATAAACCAAATGGGAAAATAAGAATGTGTCTCGACGCACGAAAATTGAATTCGGTGACGATAAAGGATTCCTACCCAATGCCACATCTAAAGAACATTATTTCCAATCTAAAAGCAACAACATACTTGAGTTCTATAGACTTATCTGACGCTTATTGGCAAATTAAATTAGAGGAACAGTCTCAACCAAAAACAGCTTTCGCTTTGTCAGGTAGGCCACTGTACATGTTTGCACGTATGCCTTTTGGATTAGTAGCTGCCCCCGCTACAATGTCTAGGCTAGCTTATGCTTTTATAGATCCGGAATTGCACCCATACGTATGGTCCTACCTTGATGACATTATAATTGCAACCGACAGCTTCGAGAATCACCTAAAATATTTAAAAATACTCGCTAAAAAGCTTCAAGACGCTAACCTTACAATAAACAAAACAAAATCGAAGTTTTGTGTAGAAGAATTAAATTATTTGGGTTTTATAGTCAATAAAAAAAAATGTGTTTAAAATTACACCCGATAAAGTGGATGCAATTATTAACTACCCCATTCCCAAAACTGTACGACAAATTCGTCAATTCTTAGGAGTAGCCGGCTGGAACAGACGGTTTATAGCCAACTATTCGACAATAGTTTCACCCATTACAGAGTTATTAAAAGGAAAACCCACCAAAATCAATTGGACAATCGATGCAAACAAAGCTTTTAATGAATTAAAAGAGGCAATTGCCAACGCCACTACTCTTCATAATCCAGATTATACACAACAGTTTTATGTTTGTACCGATGCTTCCAACACCGGTGTTGGAAGCCAACTTTATCAAAAAATAGTTGACGATAATTTTCCTATTGCATACATTTCACAAAAACTTTCACCAACTCAGAAAAAATACACAACCTTAGAACAAGAATGTCTAAGTATTTTAATTGCCCTTACCAAATGGCGACACTTTTTGGAGGGTTCCAAATTTTTTATAATAACTGATAGTTCAGCACTTAAATGGTTGCTCCGCCAAGGAGATGCAGTAGATCGTGTCGGACGATGGGCTCTGAAAATATAACATTATAATTTTGAAGTAATTCACCGTCCAGGGAAGTAAGCCTCGAAGAAGTACGCCAAGATACCTGGTACAATAGTTTACTTACTAAAGTTTCGGAAAATCCATTACAACACTAAATTTTAGGATAATAGATAACAAATTATACTAACTTTTCCAAGATTCAGATAAGTATAATTTAAAAAAGTATCGCTGGAAAGAATTAGTGCCTGAAAACGAACGCCAAGCTTTATTAGAAAAATTTCATGACGAACGAAAGGCTGGACATTTTGGCAATTTTAACACGTACCATCGAATTTCAGACTTATACCATTGGCCAAATATAACTGAAGATGCGAGGAGCTATACCTCAAGGTATGACATTTGTAAGGCATCTAAATCTCCAACCATATCGGTTAAGCCGCCAATGGGAAAGATGTGTAAACCCCATAGACCAATTTCTATGGAAATTATAAGTATCGACTATATGAGTCCATTTCCTAGGTCAAAGCAAGGAAATGTCTTTCTTCTGGTCATCATCAAAATATTCAGTTATTTTTCCAGTGCGAAACTCTAAATTTTCAATATTAAAGAAGAAACTGGAAGAAGTGATTTTTAATTTATTTTCGGTACCACGTATTATTATTTCTGACAATGGGTCCCAGTTCATAGGGAAAGAATTTGCAAAACTTCTCAAAGAGTTACCACATACAGCACTTCAAAACAGCAGTTTATTCACCCCAAGCCAATCCAACAGAGCGGGTGAACCAAGTTATTGGTAATACGGTTCGAGCATTTATGAAGACTAACAATCACAGAGATTGGGACAAATATATTGCACAAATTGATGCCGCAATTCGATCAGCCGTACATGAGGCAACACTTTGTACTCCTTACTTTTTAAATTTTGGTATGGAAATGATACTAGTTGGAGAGGAGTATACTCGTCTAAATCATTTTCCACCTCCTACTTTAGAGGAACGAATTGTCAAATTGACCAAAATTCGAAAATGTGTATCAGATAATTTGGAAAACGAGTTTAATAAAACCGCAAATAGGTATAATTTGCGAACTAGAGCTCCACCATTTACTGTAGGACAAGTAGTTTGGAGAAGAAATTGTACACAGTCCGATGCGTCCAAGGGAGTAATGGCTAAATTGTTTCCAAAGTGGGTAAAAGCAAAAATTATAAGAAAAGTAGGATCGAACGTGTACTTTATTCAAGACCTTTATTCAAATAAAACTTCAACTTACCATGGGGAAAACCTAAAAAGTTAAATCAACTTTTTATTGACAGTAACTCACCAATATTCATGGAACACTATTTGGAATAAGTTCTTTTAATTTTATTAATTTGTTTTTATCATTTTTATACCAAAGATGCTTTTGGTTTAGAAACCTTGTTTCTGAAATCTATTTGTTTTTAATTACCCCGGAGAAAAGGGCCAATGAAACGAGCATTTTGGAAAGCAATGAACCCAAAACAATAAACCATATGATACATAAAATAGAAAAACACCCAAAAACAAAAATTCCTAATTATTTAAATATGTATAGGCTATTTATAGATATAGACACTATATACATACGATAAATATAAGTACATAATATATAAGATAGTATATAAGATGGATGGTAGGGATGATGAATGGAGTAGGAGGGAGTATGATCGGTTGATCGTAGTTGGCTGATTGAAAAAAGAGGGGACGGTAAGAAACCATAAAAGGATTGATGGATGGAAAAAAAAGATGATTGGAAATTGAAGTTTTGAGATGAAAAGAGCTCTGCAAGAAAAGAAAAAATAGTTTGTGTGAGGTGTAAAAAGTGAGAAAAAGTTAAGACACCAGTGACTAACAATTGTTATCATCGGCTAAATTATCCGATTAACAATTAATGATAAAGCCGATAACAAGAGAAAAAAAATCTTGTGCAGTTTACAATTCTTATAATACATATATATACAATCCTATCCACATCTCATCCGAAACGAGGAAAAAAATGATGAGATAAACCCAGTAAAAGGATATGCCAAGCCGAGATTCCACCATCATCCAGAATATCAACATCATCATCTTTATACATACTGATCATTTTAGAGTAAGTTTTATTTGTATTTTAGTTGATAAGTGTAAAATCTAGTGTATAATGTAATATTAAGTTCATAGAAAGACAGTTGTTTGGTCTTATGGTACCTCTTTCAAATAGAGTTTAAGTATCAATAGTTATTTTTGCCTCCATTTCTTTAAAATAGAATATGGTAAGGAGGAATATGATTTTTTTTTGTTTAATTTGATAAATAAGTTTAACTAAATAAAGTTTATTTTGTATTTTTTTGCTTCTGTTATGTGCTATAAATAAATCACTATTATGTAAAGTAAATAAGTCAAATTAAGAGTTTCCTTTTATAATGTTCACTGAAAAATCCGCAACCTCGCTGAGCTAAAAAAAAAAATAGCCGGACAGTCAAGTTACTTTTTTCACGTTGGGGAAAACGTAACAGTATTCGGCGTTGGGAGCACGAAAATAAATGCCTAGGGATGAGAAAAAATATCTCATTCCGAAACTATGTATAAACCGAGTTGCAAACCATGGTTAGGAGTGACACATTACAACGAAACCATGGTTAACTCGAAACCATAGTTATGGAACCAGTAATGTGTCTATAGCATAATCGCCTGCGTACTACATTATCACATGGGTTTTGGCATAAAGAGAGAAAGAAGCTTGAGCGAAAGTAAAACGAAAGAAAATGTGTACGTACTATCCAAAATGTTCCACCAAGAAACTTAAATTAAACATTTTAGTTTCTCAGTCATTTTATCATTGATAATATTGTTTATGGCCTAATTCAGGAAACACAGCCGGATATAAAATTTACATTCTCCAAATAATACGAATATCTAATAATTTAAAGTGTTATTTGGTTCGGCGGCCACTTTGGCTATAATATTTGAATACAATTAGTTTTAAAAAAATGTAATTTTTTCGTGAACTAGTTACAGTTATAAGTAAATTAAATGTTTTAGTGTGTGATTAAGTTTTAAATTTTTTGGGTGTACTTAGTTTTTTAAAATAGTTTCTGTGTAGATACTTGTGTAGTGTGTTCTTGTAACTGAAGTGAAACATTTAGGTAATAAACCATTGTTTCCGCTGGTAAGTGCCGAAGTGTTTTTGTTTGTGTAAAATACAAATTTCATTTTTTATGTATTTCGCGAAGATCCTTTTCTCTATAACGCCTCTGTAGTTCACATCTTTCAATTTTACTGATTCAATAATAATATCTTTACAGTTTTTTTTTTAATTCCAACCATTAGTTTAAGAATTTACCTAGTTTAAATTGAAACACTAATGTATTTGTTTAATTACAGATGGGCCGATAATTTGAAATCCATCGGTAAAGATAATGTAAAACGTCCATTTGACCATCCATTTGTGCAGGCCTGGATCATGTTTGTAGGTGAACTGGTGTGCTTAATATGCTTTAAAATTATATTTCACCATTATCAACGAAAAGCAGTAAGCTTTCGTAACATTTCGTTAAAATAATTTTTAACATATAACCGTTTTATTTGCAGGACGGGTCCATCGACACTAAAACCCTAGTGAAAGGAAATCGTGATTTTAATCCGTTGCTCTTTTGTATACCCGCCCTCTGTGATTTGCTTGCTACATCGACTATTTTCATTGGTTTAAATTTAACATATGCTTCAAGTATGGCAATGTTACGGGGTGGTGTAATCGTTTGTACCGGTTTGTTCACTGTTATATTCTTAACTCGTAGACTATCAGCCCAGGAATGGATTGGTATTGGTTTTATAACTGTTGGTTTGGCTGTAGTTGGTCTTTCCGATTTTTTATCGAACGATTTTGGATCAGAAGCGTCGTATTCACGGGACGGTGTTATGACGGGTGATTTGCTTATTATGATCGGCCAAATTTTTCAAGCAACCCAAGTGGTATATGAGGAACATTTTGTAGCCGGGCTTAATATAGCTCCGCTACACGCGGTCGGTTTGGAAGGTGCTTTTGGATTGTTTGTGCTCAGTATTCTTTTAGTGCCAATGTACTTTATAACGGTACCCGCACCATTTGGAGTTCACCCGGACGGAAATTTAGAAGATTTTGTCGATGCCATGATTCAAATAAAGAATAATCCCCAATTAACAGCCATTTCCTTTTTTTTAATTTTTTCGGTTGCAACTTTAAATTTCGCTGGCGTAAGTGTCACAAAAGAACTATCATCAACTACACGTACTGTATTGAGTCCGTTAAGTACCCTTGTTATATGGATGAGTTCTCTGGCGCTCAGATGGCAACAGTTTCAACCGCTCCAGTTGCTCGGTTTTATAGTAATAATATTCGGCACGTGTTTGTTTATATTCGGACGTGATTATATTCCAGACTTATTATGCTATCCGACGGGCCTTTCGCCGAAACCGAGAGAATGAAACAAATGAAAACGTAGTAAATCAGGAAGAGACTAGTCCCGTTATCGCCTAATTCGTGAAAACGTACATTGCCATGAACATATGAAGTATTATTATTTCTTTTATAAAACAATTATATTCTTATGTGGTAATGTATTAAAGGAATAAAAATGCCGATTTATTGAAAATAACTTTTATTTTGTTTTGCTTAGCTTTGGTTGTTACCGCTGTATTATTGTTTTATTTACAAGATTTCTAAATAAATACGAAAATATTTTAAATTTAATTAGCTACCCCAAACATCTGCACTGTTACGTTTTAAGTTTGTTAATATTTATGGTAGCTTTAAACATATCATTGACTGTGTCAACGTAATCCTTGACAAGATAATATTTTGAATCACTACCTATTTGAATCGATTAATAGAAGATTATGTATCAAGGGAGTAAAATGGTAGATTATTGCTCGAGTGAAAAAAATACCACCTGAGGCCGAAGGCCAAGTGTGGTGTCCGAACAAGAGCGAATGCGTTATTTCCGAGTTGTATACGATATTTTTGTTATATACGAAACCAGGGGGCCTACTATGGAAATCGACATTTTTTTTTTATTTCATTTGCTTAGGTCAAATACGGCTTGGTAAAAGAATACATTTTCTTTTGCATTTGCGAATACCTTTTTTTTTTTACAAAATTAAAGTTTATTTTCCAGATAAAAGTTACCCTTATTGTAATACATAGTAAGTTAAACTTAATCTAATAAAAACTTACATCATTTACCTTATTTAATTACATTAAAATTTTGGCCACATTACCAATATTTTTGGCTCTCAATTTAATTAAATTTTTATGATTATTAAATCACATTAAAGTTTTATGTATTTTTTGTTTCTTTTTTTTAAATAAAAATCATATTGCAAATTTTTTATTTTCAGTTTTTTTTATGGATATTAAAAGTTCTGGCATGAAAAAAATATCCATTCTTATGCATTTTTAAAACTTGGTGTAAACTATATGACTAGAAATGGGGGAAAAGGAGGATAAAGGACTAAGTCAGACCCTTATCTGGTTTAGTCTATTGATATTTACTATTTGTTAATATATTCTTTTAATTGAATCCTGATAACCACCAATATTTTGTTTTATCCTTAAGGAATTTGATTTTTGATTTGTCTGAAATACTAGTATTGAATCTGGTAGCATGAGGGTCTTGAGAAATATTTGCATTGAATGACTTATTATTTTTTCTTCTTATTTTATGGTAAATATTAGGAATGGCAGTAGTATGATTTTGAATAAACTCTGCTTGATCCAGGTAGACAAAAGCCTCTGGTGGAGGGTATTTATTTTCAATAATATCTTTATACGGGTTCATATCCGTTAGATATGGTGCATAAATCATGGAATTTTCAACATTAGCCATCGACCTTCGAATATGATTTCGAATTAAATTTAAGATAAACAAATCGATTCTATCAAATTTTACAGAGTTATATAAATTCTTATTTGAAATATAATGTTGTAAATTTTCTAATTTCCTGTACTTTTACAAGCATGTTCTTATGCATCTCCTTTCAAATTTTCTTATGTTCTCCATTATTCCCGGAGTGGTGTTGTACCATATTGGAGCACCATATGTGATTATTGGTCTTATCAATAATTGATAACAATTTATCTTAATTTGTTTGTTTAACATTTTGGAGAAAAATAATTTATTTAACATGGCAAACGCCTTTCTTGTTTTTTCAAGTTGCAACGTAAGATGCTTATCAAAGTACAGATACTGATCTAAGTACACTCCAAGGTATTTGACCAATTCATTTTGTTTAATTAATTTATTTTCTAATTTGATGACTATTTTATTCCATTTTTTTTTTAATATTTTGGTTTAGTTGACTTAAAGGAGGTCTGAATAAGATTAATTCACTTTTTGCAATATTAATTTTTACTTTCCATTTATTAAGATATTTGTTTATATAATTTAGAGATCTTTGTAAGTGATTCTGAATTATGTTTATTTTATTTGAAGTTGAATAAATAATAATATCATCAGCATAAGCTAATGCTTGACAATTAACCGAGTTAATATTATTATTTCTTAATAATGATGTAATATACAGGCTAAACAAAATCGGTGCAAGAATAGTACCTTGTTGTAAACCATTTTCTATTTTAAATTTGGTATCATATAATTTAACACCATCCGTCATGGAGAACGTTCGATATCTTAATATTTCATTCAACATAATAATTAAGTTTTTATTAAATTTCAATTTATTCATTTTGAATAATAAGCCTTCAATCCATACAGAGTCAAATGCTCTTTCTATGTCTATTAAGATCGCACCAGTGACTTTAGAGTTATTAAATCCTCTAGAGACATCAGAAATTAATTTACTAAATGCGTGAATAGTCGAATGATTGTGCCTAAATCCGAATTGTGTGTCTGTTATAATGTTGTGTTGCTGTATGTATGTTATTAAATTATTATAGATTATAATTTCTAAGACTTTACTTATGTTGGGTACCAAACTGATGGGTCTGTAACTTTTATAAGATGATGGATCTTTTCCCTTTTTTAAAATAGGTAATATTTTCGCTATTTTCCAGTTTATAGGGTAATAGTTATTATTAAGCATATTATTGAAGAGTATACAATAATCTCGAATCATGCAGAAAGGTAAATATTTTAGGGCAACGTTTGGTATTCCGTCAGGGCCGGACGATTTTTTATTATTTAGTTTTCTAAAAATTGCTTCTAATTCTGTCGGTGTTGTATATAATCCGTTAATAATCATTGTGTTATTCAAATTATCTGAGCAACAATTCTCGTTAAACATGGTTTTATAGTCTAACCTTGCATTATTGTTATGTTGCAAGGCAATTCTACTCTGATTTAAGTTATTAATAAAAATTTCTACTTGTCTATCCATATTCGATACAATCGTTCTTTTGGTTTGCTCTTCGATAAAGGCGCCAATAATGTTTAGCTTGTCATCTATCTCTAAAACTTCTACATTATCCGAATCAAGACTATTAATTTTACAGGGATCTTTTAAGTTAATTGAAAATTTATTATTATAATTTAATAATTTACGATCTTCATTATTTTTAATATTTAATTTGAGGTTATTTATTGTAATTTGATCTTTTGGACGAAATATACGATTAATATTGCTAAACCTATTTTTTTTATTATTATTTTCTATAGATTGGATCTTATCGTTCCAAACTTTATATATTTGAATTCTAATATTTTGTTTTATCAGAATGTTTATATTTTTAACGATTGATTTTAAACTATTTAAGTAATTTACATTAAAGTTTAACGCACGCTTGACTTTTTTAATTTTCGATATAATATAATTTTTTTCTTTATAAAGTTTAAAAATTATTTTGTTACCGTATACTTGAAAGATATTTTTTAATTTGGTTGGTTTTGGGACCGATTTCATTTATACATTCCATTATTTGTTTATCTAGTGTTATTAAGTAATTGTCTATTTCCCGATTGTTTAAATTAATATTATTAGGGACCCTTGGTACATTATGATTATTATATTTTGCTTTATAATTGTTTTCTAGTTTTTGTTTATAAATATTCCAGTCAATCCCACGGATCCAAGTTTTTGTTTCTGTTTCATTATCTAATCTCGGATTTAATACTGCATCACTAATAAATTGAGAAACAACTCCAAATTGTAAAGCTCTATGATCGCTTTCGTATGTTAAAGTATTTAAATTATTTTCATTTTTTAACGGTGTTCTGTTGTCAATAAAAGCTAGATCTATTGTCGATTTACTTAAAGGAAATGTTGGTTTATTCGGTACCATTAATTTTAGTTTATAGAATGTGGAGTTTGTGTCTAGCCAAAATTTTAGTTTTTTACCTCGCTGATCTTCAATAGTATTATTCCAGGAGCTATGTTTTGCATTTATATCTCCGGCTATTATATAATAGTTGTGCGGACTATTGAGATTTAGTTGCTCAAACATTGTATTAAAGTCGCTAATAAAATTTAAGTTATTATGTGGAGAGTATATTGAGCTAATAATTAATTTGTTGTTGTGGTTATCTAGCGTTATCTCAATCGTGGTGCATTCTATTGTTAGTAATTTTGCATTTATAAATTTTATGTGTTTAAATTTAATGTTATTTCTCAGTATTATAGCAGTCCCACCGCCGTTTAGTTTGCGATCGTTTCTAATTATGTTGTAATGTTCTATTTCAAATCTGTGTTTATTATTTAGTTTTGTTTCGGATAAAAGAATTATATCTGGGCGGTGTGTTTTAATGAACATAATCAAATTCATTCTCCTTGCGATTGAAATAATAGAGTTTACGTTAATAGAAATTATTTTAAATGGATTAATAGACACCATGATTTTTTAAATTGTTTACAATAATAATATTTATAATAGATAATTCTATTTAATAACAGCAATATTTTTAAAATCATATTGTGCCTTATAGTAAGTAAATTCCGTATTAATTTTTTAGTCATTCATAATTGATTTCAGAGAATTGAATATCACTTCAATTTTTTTATCGGTGTCCGTCATATAACGACGTACAATATTTAACCTATTCAATATGATTTCAAGAATGTTGCCGTTATCACTTAAGTTACAATTATTAATTTCGGATTTGTTACCTTCCATGGCGGAGTTCTTTTGTTGAAGCATGCTACTATAGTTGATACCTTTTTTGACGTAATTAGAATTGAACATTCGTTTTGTTTGTTGTTGTGTTGTTTCTTCACGTTTTTGTTTGGCTTCTCTGAGTTGATTCATTAGTCTTTTATAAACCGTACATCCTTTGTATGAGGCCGGATGACCTTCTTCTTGGCAATTTGTACAATACGGTATGGATTTGCTGGTTTTAGTATTTTTACATTGACCTACTTCATGTTCTTCATTGCATTTAACACATCTATAGTGTAAATTGCAATTTATTGCGGAATGGCCATACCTCTGACAATTCTTGCATTGTCCTTTGTTTTCAATTTTTCCCAATGTATACGTTGGTGAAAGATATATTTTATTTCGTATAATTTATTGAGATTTGAATCTGGTGTTAATTGCACTAAATATAAAGGGAGTTTTTGATTATTGTTTGATACACTTGTCTGAAATTGATCACATTTTATAAATTTCAAGTCCTCGCATTCTTTGTTTTTTAGATCATTCAATAGTTCATCTTTATTTTTATCATTTGAGAGTCCTTTCACTATTACATTTTTTGGTTTTAAATCTTTTGGTGTATATGTATAAAATGGGGTGCTTACATCTTTTAGTTTTTCTTTAACGCTATTATAACTTACCATTGATTTCACATATAATATATGTTTATTTTTGTTGATCCTGTGTGTTTCAAAATCCACTATATTTATTGATTTCAATAGCTGTTCTGTTTGTCGGGGTGTTTGCGTATATATATTTATTGGTGGTACCCTGTTATTTGGTTTCTTGCTAATACTTTCATTATTAACCTACTGATTCATTGTTGTTCGTCCGGTGTTTTGAATAACTGTAGGACTTACCGTTTCAGTTACTCTTGTTTGTTGTTTACGTTTATAATTTTTATTTTGTCTTCTTAACACTGGGATGAAATCACTGTCATCATCGTCTCTGCCCGTTTGTTCTTCGCTTATATTATTTTGCAACTGGTTATTAGTTAATTTTTGTTGGTGTATAGTCGTGTTGTTTTCTGATTGATTGGCATTCATCAATTTGTTTACAGATGTTTCTTTATTATTTACACGTGTATTTTTTACGTTACTGTTATCCAAAGGCAGATATGAACTATTTTCAGTTGGTTTGGATAGATTCGATTTTATTATCATGCTTCTTAAACTACGTATTTGTGTTTCTAACGAATCTACTTTAGTTTTCATAAGTGAGTTTTCTTTTCTTAACTCCACGTTTTGATGTCGCAACAAATCCATTTCGTCACTGGTTAGTACAGATTTAGATGAGTAAGAATCGTTTAGTTTTTGCACTTTTTGAGGTAAAAACTCTTCGTCAGAACTACTACGTGTTACTGGTACTTCTTTATACACAATGATTTCCTTCCCGGTGTCCATTATAATATCATCACTATCACTTTCTTGATTTGAATTCATTTTGTTAACACTATATAAACTGTTTATTCTCTAGATTTATTTTATTTCCTTTCCTGGGGCCTAAGGCCCCAGATTTAAGTCGCACTTTAAACACTATTCTTAATAGTCCAAATTAGCTTGTTTTGTGCCGTTATCGAATAACAACAATATCACAATAAAAATATGCGTAAAAATGTTATTTTTATTTTTTGTTTATTATGTTTCAATAATACGTCCGTACTCGACGGAATGCAAATTTCAACTCCCATTTGCGAATACCATGTTGAACTATAAACAGTTGAACCATATTAACGACATCCTTATTATTAAGTACTTAACTTAATTTTTTTACTGACAACAAACTATTGAAATTAATTCTCCTTTCGCATAGATTCCCTCGCATAGATTATTTTGTAGTGATTGTTTTCACACTCTTAATCGGATACTTTCCATATTAGTACCAGAGAATCTCATTCCTTTCTCCCTCTACTGGGTAAATAGCTTCAAATTAATAGTGCAGAGGCAGTCAATGGGCGCTTTCAGGCCAACCAACAGTTGGCAACATGTTGAGTAAAATCACAGCCAACGTTATGAAAATTTTGAACATTATGAAATTTTCAAATCAAATTGGCGATGATTTCACTAATCATGATGCCAACTGTTAGCGAACCTGAAAACGCCCATTGCAACCTAATCTATGCAAAGAAGGAAGAATTAATTTCAATGGTTTATTAATGTCAGTAAAAAAAATTATGTTAAGTAACATTACAATTAAGTTACATACTAAGTAATCTGTCTAACAACAATCTAATAACTAGCTAACTCTAACTGCTGTGTTGATCTAATTCTGCCTTCTCGATCCTCTCGGCTCACCAGTCACCGTTAACAATCCTGTTTACTTCCATATGGTAGATTAAGTTGATTACATACTTCATTATTAATTATATACTGAATGTTAAGGAGTGCACCCCCTTCCCCCCCCCCCCCTGAATTCCCTCATTCCTAAAATTATGCCTTTACAGAAATGATGCCTTCGGAATCAATATATCAACTTTTACCGTATCGTATTATACCAGTACGGTAGAAGTTTCAATTATTAATTTTCTTTCGTTAAAATACTCTGCACTGGTGATATGAATCGATAATACAACCTCCACTCATGAAACATTGTTCTCGAGTAATCTGATTTTATTAACTCTTAACAAGAACTTTTTTGTTTATTTTAGGCATGCTGATCTCAAGATGTTCTAACGTAGACTGTAGTGTGATTTTGAAAAAGGAAAAAAAATGGAATTAAGACCAAACAAAATTTTGTCGAAAACAGTTTTCAATTTCTCCATCAAAGATTGTACACTGTCTAATAGTACTTCTCTAGCTTAGATTCAAGTCGGATGATAAAAATCGTGTTGAATGCAAAACTTATAATTTTTAAGAATCTTATCTCTATGGATTTTTTTAACTTAGAGCGTGGTTAAGTTGTGGAGGAGCCGAACTTAGGGATAAAAAGTAGAATATTCAAAGACTGACAGGCACAAAAAATAGAATTCTAGTAATTTCTGAGCAATGAAGAAAAATCCTTCTTTATAAATGCTTCAAAAATACTTTTTTTGTATTACTATTAACAGATAAATCAGGATCAGTTTGAGAATAAAATCATGCTTCATGGTGAATGTCCTCTAAACTATGCCACATTTAAATTAATTTTAAAAAGTTAAACAATCTAACATTTTCATCTAATCGCTACTTTTTTTTTGTATATTTACAGATGGGCCGATAAAGTGGATTCCGTCGGTAAAGATGGCGTGATGAGACGATTTGACCATCCA
This sequence comes from Nephrotoma appendiculata, assembly GCA_947310385.1. Taxonomy (NCBI): domain Eukaryota; kingdom Metazoa; phylum Arthropoda; class Insecta; order Diptera; family Tipulidae; genus Nephrotoma; species Nephrotoma appendiculata. Next base: position 289,401,306 of record OX371223.1, read on the forward strand.
TTTGTGCAGGCGTGTGCCATGTTTCTGGGTGAAATGGCCTGCTTAGTATTCTTTAAAATGTTATTTTTCTACTATCGTCGAAAAGCGGTAGGCTGTGCAGCTTAAACTATTTTAAATACAATTTTTAATGCGTTCACATTTTTTTTTTTTTGCAGGATGGTTCTGTCGACACTAACGATTTGGTGAAAGGAAATCGTGACTTTAATCCATTTTTTCTATATATACCCGCAATGTGTGATATGCTTGCCACCTCAATAATGTACATTGGCTTAAATTTAACATATGCTTCAAGCTTTCAAATGTTACGTGGTTCCGTAATCGTTTTTACTGGTATGTTCAGTGTTGCATTCCTGAATCGTACGCTCTCAACACGTGAATGGAGTGGTATTAGTTTTATAATTGCTGGTTTGGCTGTAGTTGGTGTCTCCGATTTTATATCAAACGATACTGATGCATCGGCATCATTTTCACGAAACAGTATTATTACGGGTGATATGCTCATTATAATTGCTCAAATTATTCAGTCAGTGCAAATGGTGTACGAGGAACGATATGTGGCTGGACTCGATATTCCTGCGCTACAAGCGGTCGGATGGGAAGGATTTTTTGGTTTTACGGTACTCAGTGTTTTATTGGTTCCAATGTATTATATTAAAGTAGGTACACCGTTTGGCGTCCAACCGGAAGGAAATCTAGAAGATTTTGTCGATGCAATTATTCAAATAAAAAATAACTGGCAGTTAATACTCTCGTTCGTTGGTACATTTGTCTCAATAGCGTTCTTTAATTTTGCCGGTATAAGTGTCACCAAAGAAATTTCGGCAACTACCCGTATGGTACTTGATTCGGTACGCACTCTAATTATATGGATGGTTGCTCTAGCACTGGGATGGCAAAATTTCCATGCGCTGCAATTACTAGGATTTGTAAGCTTGCTTTTCGGTATGTGTCTATACAATAACGTTATTATATTGCAAACGTATGGTGCCATAAGACGTGCGTATCTCCGTCGTCGATACGGTGAAATGACAAACGAAATTATTGTAAATCGGGAAGCAGACGACCCATCCACCGCGTAGTTTCTTATTTAATTTAATATTTTTTTTTTGATGAGAAGTTAAAAGTCTGGATAATTTTGAGATCTTACTAGTATTTTAATATTCGATAATTAATGGTTACTCAAAAATAATAAGAAACAAAATTATAATCAAAAGTGGAATATTATTATTTTTATAAAAAAAAGTTAAGTTGTTTGTAGTTACTTATATGGTTATGTAATATAAAGCGGAATAAAATTTTTGTGAAATTGTATATTTATGTTTTGTTGTTTTGTCTGAAGAGCCTTTGGCGGATGTGCCTTTTCGATGCCAAATTGTGTTGTGATTCTGTTTGTGGCTTTTAATGTAAGGTGCTATTTTAAAATGGAAATATGTATATTGAAAAAAAAAATCTTATATGTACTTGCAATAAAAAGGGTAGAACGTATTAATTTAGCCTAAACCACACTGTGGTTCGAGGGCAACATCATAACGTTCCAATAATTGGTTTTGGCTACTAGTCCAGTAAATCAAGGAGGAAAAAAAGGCCAACCTGTAAGTTATTAGTTGCAATTTTCATTTTCTGGTGATAAGTGGCATTTGGTACGTCATTAAAAATGAGACGAAGTTTTCAAGAAAACATTCTGTTGTAGGGGGAGAAAATGACCCCTAAAGAGTTAAAGATCTTTTGTTCAGATAAGAATTGAAGATCAATTAATTTTCTACAAAAATAGTCCTCATGATTTTTTTCGCAACATTAATATTTTTTGCAAAAAGTCGTGTTGAAAAATCCAAAATGTTGAGACTCATGAAATATGCAAGCTTTTTACAAAATATGAGATGGGGGGGGGGGGGGAGGGTGTTGCAAATACATTATTTTCAATGTTTTGGAGTGTGGAAACCAATTGTAGATGATGACGACACTACAATCCATCCACTGAGCGTCTTGTTTTTCTCGGAGATGAGGGCTCAAGTTATACCTATTAGGAAAGCAGATCATAAGATTAATTACAGCAGGATAGACCCCACCAATGGCGAATAACTAGTGAAAATTAGTTTTGCCCATATGACAAACTATTGTCCAATGAGGTTTTTCCTAACGAAAACTATAATCTCTAAAGAGTGAAGAATTTACCCATAATACTCAACAACAATTTCTTGCAGATTCTCGGCAAATTTTTGGAAATCACCAACCATCCGGATCGAGGTTTTTGGAATAAAGAGTTATAAAGTTTCTTTAAATTTAAAAATACATTGAAATTATGACACAAATCTGTTAATCACCAGTCCCCGTCACAAGACTCCAATAATAATTCTTGGTCATCAATGTCGCCCTCACGTGGAAATGCCAGCATGTGGCGTCGAATAGTTGCTGCCGCCAGAATTTTCGTCTCTTCATCCTCGCTGTTAAGTCCATGGTTCCATTTTTCCCTCATAACTTCATATTCTTTATTTTTGAAGTACATCATTGTTCCACTACTATTTTCAGAACAAAAACCTATCCGGTCCTCGCCGAACTCGTCTTTTAAGCATGCAATCAGGATCACCTGGGAAGAAAAAATTCGTAGCTATTAGATACAATACTTTTAATCAGCAAATCCAAAGTGGTCCCGGAATACTCGGAAATGGATTTTATTCTTAATAGAAGCGGGAATTGAATAAACAATATTTTTTGGAGCGGAAGTAATTTGCAAATTCGAAAATTGTAGTTTACGAGAAATGGCTCTCTTCATTGGCAGTCAAAAATTCCATTTCCAGTCAAGTCCAGGCCAAAAAGGCAATGTACAATTATTGTCACAACTAATTTCGAGCCAAAAATTCAATTTTCAGTCAAGTTCAGGTGAAAATTGCAGTTTCCAGTTCTTGTGACTTGTAATTTTCACCTTAAAATCCAATTTTCATTCAAGTCTGGCCAAAATGGGAGCTTACAATTAATGTCACTAGTAATTTCCATCCAAATTTACATTTACTGGCATGTCGGACCCAAATATTTCATTTCCAAATAATAATCTAGCGGATTGTGTTGGGGTTGACAGTCTTTTCAAAATTGTGCTGCGGTTTGTTGCTTCAAAAAATGTGCCTAGCAACAAATTGTAGGCAATGAAGCGACAAAGTGTGGAGTACACAATATGCAGAATCTTGTTTTTAGCTTTTAAATGTATTTTTGAAAGGAAGAACAGACAAAACCAAACACACTTTACCTGCAATTTGTCGCACACTTTATACACAGTTTACACACTTTACGCTCCATTGCCTAGAATTTATCACTACCTAGCCACATTTTTCAATCAACGAAACGGAGCACAATCACACAAAAATACACTGCACGATATCTCACCAACTTTACTAGGGCAAAAATACACATGACAAGGTAACAAACACTTGGACGCGATAAAACACTAAATCTGAACACTCTTCTACAATTCTTGTTCATATAGTATATATGAATCACATATGGTGACGAACCAAGTATTGTTTCTACGTTGAAAGTTTTTTTTGGCCCTGAAAAAGGCCGTTTTTTTGGAATTTTAATGTTTCTTGAAACACTCACCTGAAATTTCAAGCAAATCAGCTAGGCGGTACAGTTTTTCTTTAGTTTCCTCAATATACTTCAGAACTCTGCCCATTTGGACCAGAATATGTACTGCTCGGGACGTCCAGGCTTTGAATGGACTGGTGGAGACTTAAAATACTTTGCGTAACATTTTTGTGGTATCTTGCTTCGGCACTCACAAGATTCATTGTTGAAATTCTATCCAATTGTTTTACAGAGTTCATCCTGGATTCGAGTTTTGATTTCTCATAATAATGCGTGTGTGGAATTCTGTTTTTTTAACTAAATAAAAAGGGTCCCCTGAACGTCCTTTCATTTTGTTATGTTCTTCGGAACCTGGCGAGCCACAGAACGTACAATTTGCCCTGAAATCAAACCCATCACTCCTGCGCTTTTTCCTCTTACGGCTGCTCAAATGGTCAAATATTTTGCTCTCGTCAGCGACAAAATTTTGGCATTGGAAAGATCCGTCATTCCGTTTGAGAATGTAGCGTCTCCTGCACGCTTTGTGCATTTGCAAAGACGACTGTTTTTCCAAAAATAAATGATACTCATCCTTCCTTTCCTTGCTAACAATAATCAAATTTTCTAAGCCCCGAGTTGCGGTGACGGCATCATCCCCAGAAACATCTTCCTTACAAAGGAAACACATCGGTGTAGCGGAGTTAACCTCCATTTTTCTTTAACAAGGAAAGTAGACCAAGATTTGAGTCACAATTGTTACTTGTAAACAAATTTTTTTGAATAAAAACAACACAAACAAATGCTGACCTTTTGCTCCAATTTGACAAGATTTGAATCTTCACTTTCTATCTTTTAGGTTGGTGATGTAAGTTAATTTAAACGAAAAACCTCAATATTTCTTCAATATTCTTGAGTTTTATCACCCTTTTTGATGTGTAAACATCTTTGCTCGCGCCTACCAAAAATTTTTGTATCAGAGTAAAATTGTAAATGAAACGAACGGAAATGACGTGTACCTACTTCGTTTGAATGTGTAAAAACGTCAGAAATATAGAGCCGGGAATAAAAGCCACGAAAAGAAAAAGTGCGCTTTTTCTTTGAGCACGCGTTTTCCAAATTTATTGGGAAATGGCCGATTTTGTGAAAAAAATGCACAGCCGAAAAGTAGACGGTTTCAGCTTTCAAATGATATGTCATAGAGACCAATAATCCGATCATGTATGAATTTTTATTTTGTGGTTGTTTACAAAATTTCCCCGCGCTCCAAAAACAGCAAAAAATTGGGATTCAAAAAACAAAGTTTTAATCTAAATGGAAGAAAATTAGATTATACAAATTTCACAGATGACAAAGGACCTTCTGAGGACCCATTATTAGGAAAATTTGGAGCAAATTAGTAGAATACAAAAAAATAGGAACAAATTCCTGGCGAGGTCAAAATTGCGGGGGAGCAGAAAGTTTGACCCGTTTCTCCAAAATGGCCAAAGAGTCAAAACGTGATTCAAGTCTCTCCGGCATACAACACAGAAACTCAATATTCTAAGTGCGCTTGGGCCCGTTTATCTCGGACACGCTCAATTTTTTGGAAAAAGTTATTATGACCATTTTTGTAGAAAATTAACTGATCTTCAATGTTTATCTGAACAAAAAAACTCTAACTGCCATATTTTGGGAGATATTTGCGGAAAATCGATTTTCCAGGTCTTTTGGGGCCATTTTCTCCCCATACAACAGAATGTTTTCTTGAATCTCATTTTTAATGAGATACCAAATGCCACTTATCACCAGAAAATGAAAATTGCAACTAATAACTTACAGGTTGACCCCTTCATTTACTGGACTATACCAAGGCTTGATTTATTGAGGAAACACATTAATTAGTAAAAAAAGCTACTTTCAACTTTTGAAGTAACTTTTTATTTATCTAAAGTTAGTCATATTATTTGCGCCAAAATTAATGAATAGAATTAAGAAGCGGTGTGAATATTCTCCTTCAACTACAACATCTTCCGCGCACATCAGTCGTATATCTGTTTCAATACCGTGTATCAAATTTAATAAGGAGAAGCCCCAATGTAAACACAAGCCCAAATCATTAGTGAGTAATCGAAAATTTAAATGTTTAAATTGTAAATCTTTATCATTTTGAAATTCATTCCTGAATTTTAGTACAATTTTATTTTATGACTTGACTCCTTGACGGATTTTACTTGCGCTTCTTCGAAATGTTTTGCTTTCAGCTATGATAATCGTAACGTGTATGTACAAAGAGCAGTCGAGTCGTTGGGCGCATCCAGCGAAATAAGGCTACACTAAAACATGTAGGTAGTTAATATTTTTTGTACTGAATATTTGCATAGTTGTTGAATGTTGAAATCTTTTAGGCTTATAATTTCGCAGATTTCTTTTAATGTCGGGTGCAGTCTTTCAATTGGAAAATTATCGGTGGAATTGAATAGTGTATACTGCTTTAACTGCTCCATTTTATATTTCGTGATGAGTTATGATTTTACCTGGCAATTCGGTTGACTAAATTATTCTGTTAATGTTTCGGGGATCCTTGTAGTTGTTGTTTCTTCTAACAGGTATGCTCCTGCAAATTTACTGAACTTCTAACTGGAATATGTCAATGAGTATAATTTTCTTTTGTGTTTCAGTTCACGTTAGTTTTTCCACATGTCCAATATCAATTGGAAGTGGCGTAGTTTGTACTGCAATCAGGAGGTCGTTATTCTGTATCTATCGCTTCTGAGACGTGTTGAAAACACTCTTCTGACGTGAATATACTTATCAAATTACTGGTCCGTCCAACTAATTTTCGTACCTAATTCTTCCGTTACCCTTGTTCGAGTTCTAAGAAGCGTTTCGATTTGAATTACCTAAAGGTTATTTTAGGGTATTGGATATGTAGATGTTTATTTTTTGTTGATGGGATTAAACCATCTAATTTAGATAACATACTTGTTGTATTTTCATTCGCGTTTTGAATTGATATGTTTTTGTTATTTTAGTGAAAATAACCAAGTGAGAGGTTTATGGTACGTGCTGCTCGTAACTTTTCGGTACTATCCAGATCGATGATGACCAGGGGGAGTAACTAGGGAGTATAATGCTTTGGTTTAGCATTTTATTGATCTGCTTTTACATTTCTTGTTTGTGGATATTCGGATACCTATAAATTTTTGTGTATATCGGTTTATTAACTTCTAGCTCAATGTCCTAGTTAGTGGCATTATAGTGAAAGATAATTGTGTTTGAACTGAGGACAGACGTTTTCTATACTAATTTTTCCTCGTAATTAAGATGGAATGTTCCGATTACCTTTTTTATATTAGAATTATTACAGTCCCTTATGGGTTTAATGTTGTTAATTTCTGTGTGGTATTTACTAATGTCCTCACACTATGAGGTGTCCAACTACGATTTTTTTTATGATTAACGGCCTCACTCGGGTATATTACTCACCTTCTGGTATGATTAAATTTTCATTGTGGTGTTGAGGTTTAATATACACTTCGCAATTTGCATTTCCGCCATTTGCTATTATAAGTAGCGGACATGAAATTTACTTTGAATTTGATTTCACCTAATGGAGAGATTAATACAGATTGGCCTAACTCGAGGGTTATTTTAAGTTTTTGTATAGTTTCCATGCCAATTAAAATAATTATGGAATTAGAAAATAATGAAGCCGAATTCTTCGTTTGTTTTGAGTTCTTTATAATCTTTTATGTGTGAATATTATCTTGGATCAAAATTGGGTCTACAAAGGATTTTGCGGAGTCAGATTAGGAATTTATGTGATTGTCCGTTAAATATTAAGAATATGTATGAAAACTGATAATCTTTTTGATGGTGATTACTCAGGCTTAAGTATCCGAGAAACAAGACGTGGAAAAGCTGATCATCCAGATTACTAATCAAATGGCGAATGGCCATAGATTATTGGAAGATAAACGAGAAAACAATTTCTGATCGGTACACATTACCCAACATAACGGATATACTAGACAAGCTAGGGAAATGTGGTGCAGTGGTTAAAGCTTCGGCACTTGGACCGGGAGGTGCTGGGTTCGAAACCCATCAGAGGCTAGATGCAAATCGAATTTTCATCATCGATTACAATTGGTGATGTTAATAAACAAAACTAAGACCTTCTGATGGAGTGCAGAAGTCAGCGCCGACCCTTCTTCCACGTCAATGTACAGGTTGACATGGAGCTTGCAATGTGCAGGTGGTATACTGCAGTTGTGTGAATAGGTGAATGGGTTAATGATGTGGCGTGAATGTGTGGTATCATAATGCAACGGGCCAAAATAGGCCCAGTGTCAACCACTGAAACCTAAACCTAGCAAAATATATATACTTTTTAGCTCTGGACCTTGCATCTGGATTTCAGCATATAAAGTAGTTTCAGTATATAAAATAAATCCAACTACGAACGCTTTCGTATGCCATTCGGGCCAAAAAATGCTTCCAGCACGTTTCAACGTGTCAAGGACCACCTTTTAAGAGAGTGGCAAGGTAAGTATTATGGTTTGTGTATAGTAAATAGAAAAATGGTTTGTTAGACAAATGTAGTTGTTGCTACGTGGCCTATCCATCTATACTGTTGGACTAAATGTATCTAATACTATCGCAAGAAAAGTCCTGCTTTCATTTAACTTGTAAAATCAACTTTCTTATAATCAAGAAAAATATCAAAACATTAGGTAATAGGACTGAATTACACCGAAATTTTATGCATCATTCCGTGTTGGTTCCTTCAACAAAGAGAAAGGAACGAAAATTATATATATCCAATGTTTTGAAATGTTCAGAAATTCATGATTCCATAGTAAAAGGTCTTTCAGTTTTTGTTGCACCCGAACAAGATGTAAGCTACTTTGTTAATTTTAACTCGTTTGGCTTCCATATTCCAGATATTAAAGAAATGCTGATTGTTAAAGCAGAAAAAGTGCCAATCAATTAAGTCAAAAACGTATATTAAAGGTTTGTTTGCGGAAAGCTAAAGAACAAAGCCACGAGTTCTTATGTATGCAAAGTATTAGCACTGTATTTTTTTTTGTGATTACATTATTGAACTCTAAGCCCAATGCAACCACCCTGAAAAATTCTTAAATTAAGTTTGAAGGTAACCTTTACAAGTAAAGGATAAAACACACCAAGCAGCAGCAGCGAGCAGCAAATTTAAATATTGGGTTATTCGCTTGTGTAATGTACAAAATCATAGTTTGAGTGTAAATATATGTGATTTCCAATAAGATAAATCAAATATTTTGTAATTTAAGCCAATATTTAAATTTGCTGCTCGCTGCTGCTACTGCTTGGCGTGTTTTATCCTTAAAGCTGATGATTTGATATTAAGAGAATGTAATTCACGTAGCGCAAAAAGGCAAATTACTGTTACACCGCTTCAAATCATTTTATAAGGAACTGTTGGAACGGTAATCACACTTGGTTGGAATATACAAATACGGGTGTTACGAAAGAATTATACAGTGTCTTGGTGATATAAGGGTTTGAAAATTATTTGGCTCATCGCTTAACGAAACTGAGAGAAAATTTTGCTTTGTTTATTCTGTAGTCTTAATGTTCTCTGAAATGCCTAATCTCTCGGTGATAAACATGTTGGTTTTCGGTAATAACGAATGAAATTGCATTTATTACGTTCCCTCTGAAGGGGATGATATCCTCCTAAAAATATGTGTGCCATAATATTTATGCCTCTTTATTTATAGGTTCGCTCCAAATAAATAAATTTTATAGATAAAAGCGAAAGAAACGAAAAAGTTGCCGGTTTCAAGTTACCGTAGTATGGATATGCACATCGGCTTAAATAGATAAATTCATATGTTCACACTAGATGATGCGGTAAATAGCTGAGATTTTGACGATCTGAACAATCCGATAAGTGCGATGTCTTAGATAAGATTCCAACCACAGTAGAAAACCAGGAGGGAAGCCGAGCACTTTGAAATTCATTGCAATTACGGCAACATTATTGTTTTCAAGGGCGTTAAGAGTATGTGAATCGAATTTGAATAGATTGATCAGATCTGTAATTTGAAGTAACCGATTTACAGGCTTTTATGAATGGAGACCTTAAAACAGTGAATCCATGACAAGGTAGCATCTAGATATTTACAACTAGAAGGTTTCATACCCGTTGAGACTCGGTGAGATATATTTTTATCCTTTGATAAGAAATTCTTACTTTATAATGTCTATAAAGACAAATCGAATCAATACATTTGTGCGATACTATGGTGGCCTAGAACGAAGTATCTTTATTAACTAAGAACTAAAATTTATTCAATATTACGATTGTTTCAGAGATATCTAGAAGAATAACCCATTGTTTATCCCTGTTACAATAATACATTTATCCTAATTAGGACCGCCGAGCCCTAACGGTCTCTAACTTTGAAATTTGTTCACGTTTTGGTAGTGTCCAACATACGGCCTAGATTCCAAGATTCTCGTTCATAATGTATTATATTGATAATCCCGCGCTGATTTTAAACTAATAGACGTTGACATCGGATAAGAACGTTCATTCAAACATGCCTTTATCCCTCCCAATAACAACGGCCCCATGAACGGCGTGGATTCCTTAACGAAAGGCGATGAAAGGGATGTAAAATACGACATGCAAACTGGAGGAGGTTACAGGCGTAGATTACTTGGTTTCCGGGAGAAAACGAGGACCTAGCTCATCAATGGTGTAATGGGGATGGTTAGCAGTGGCCTTTTTAGAGATAGCAACAAGATCTGCATTGGCCTGATTCGCGCACCTAGGCTAACGAACACCTCTCACGGTAGCCATCAAAAAGATATTGTTAAGTCGGGTTGTAATTCCTAACTTAGCTTCGTAGTGAGTTGTTATTATCTTACCACTGGTGAGGGATAATAACAGTCTGAAGTGTATTTAACTACTTATTATTAATTTTGCTTTGGTTTATATACAAATTTTATAATATTGATAACAGCAACAAAATATAATTGCTTACATTATAGTTTACTTAATTTTAATATAAATTTATAGTTCGTATATTGAACTTGATAGTTGCTGATTCGACACATAAGAATTATTGACACACCGTCAAGAATGATTTGTAATATATTTGGCGTATATGCGATTTAAGTGCATTAACCTCTTCGTATACTTATTTATGCTGATGACATATTTGTGTCGCTAATGTTATGTGCTTGAACATCCTCCGGGCCGGCATTAGTTGAAATGAACCGACGTGGCAATGGACGTGGACGAACTCTTTCACTAGATGATTGTAATTTTAAAGATGTTACGGCTTTATGGCAGCAAATCCATGCAATGATGAATCCTATAAATTCAATGATGATCCCATATAGAACAATGTAGTGGTGAACATCATGGATATTGAATTGTTGATCTTTATCATGTATTGAAGTCCTCAGGTGGGTAATATTAGTTGACAGTTGATTTAAATCCATGAGTATATCACTGAATTTGTTATTTTGTGTGGAAATTCTATTGGTAGAGTTCGGGTACGTTACGGTCTCTGCTTGCATGAGAAGGCTGCTGAGATTTATCGTTGGCTGATAGAATACTGCTACCTTTGTATTAAAGTTTTGAATGGAATGTATAATTGCTGTTCCATCGGTAATTGTGCAGGCCTTGTACATCGTTATAGCTCCTGTTTCTCTTATAGTTGTGGTCGTTACTTCTTTGTTGCAAATAATATTTATCTTGTGATCCCTTTCAGATATAAAAATCAATGTACCGGGATCGTGTGTGGGAACCCACATATTTCGCTGTGTTATAAATCGAATCTCGCAATTGTCTGTATTTGTTTCCCTGTCCATGACCAAATTAATCTCACATGGTGTTGGTTCCTTTTGCGTGCTCTGAATCACGTTGTGGATCATACATATATATTCAGTGCTCTGTATGGTCTTGCAGGCCGAAAGTTCGTCTTCTGACATTGCGTAGTAAGTTTCTCTGTTTAAGCTTATCAAAAACAATTCACTTGATGGGTTTATGTACGCAAACATGTCTCTGTGTCTGGTTGGAATAGCGATTGGTTTGATGATGTGATATACCTTGTTGTACCTTGTAGCTACCATATATGGAGAAAACAGTATGATAACATTGTACCAAATGATGACAGCTAAGGTTGGACAAGCAAACAACGTATTAATTTTTGAACTAAAAATGCCTTTACTGACCAACAAGGTATATCAAATCATCAAACCAATCGCTATTCCAACCAGACACAAAGACATGTTTGCGTACATAAACCCATCTTGATGGTGAAATGTTGTTATCTCGAACAAGAACTAATTGTCCGATCCTTAAATTAGGTGTACTTGTGGTCCATTTTGCTCGTTGTTGTAATTGATGCAAATAGTCGTGTGACCATCTCTTCCAGAAGTCTTCCTTCATTTTTGGGATTAATTTCCATCTGGTTAACAAATTCATATTTTCCTCTGAAATGCTTTCTTCTGATTGTGTTGAGAGAGATTCTCCAATTAGGAAATGACCGGGAGTTAAGAATGTAGGATCAGTTGGATCATTGGTCATTGGTGATATAGGTCTTGAATTAAGACAGGCCTCTATTTGACATGTTACGGTTGTTAGTTCTTCAAACGTCAATGTTGCTTCCCCTATCACTCGTCTCAGGTGATATTTTACAGATTTTACAGCTGCTTCCCATAAGCCACCAAAATGTGGTGCTCCTGGAGGGATGAAATGCCATTTCGTGCCTTGGTCGGCGGTAGAAATAATAATATTGGAAGCTGTTTCTTCTATTGTTTTCAAAGTTTTTAATTCCATTGCCTTGCTAGCACCCACAAAATTAGTGCCGTTATCGCAAAAAATATCTGTGCATATTCCTCTCCGTGAAATGAAGCGTTTGTATGCCGATATGAACGCGTCGGTTGTTAGATCGCTGACCACTTCAATGTGCACAGCCTTGGTTGACATACACACAAAAATTGCAAGGTATCCTTTATAAGATTTATTCCCTCTACCTTTTGATACTCTGACGCTGAATGGCCCAGCATAATCCACTCCTGTTCTTAGGAATGGTCTGGTGGGTGTTATTCTGGCTTCTGGTAAATTGGCCATTAGTTGGTTTTTTATAGTTTTGCTGAAACGATGACATCTTAAACATTTAGATATTTGTTGTCTGACAAGATTTCTGCCATTAATAATCCAATATTTTGTTCGAATATGTGCTAATGTTAATTGGGTACCGCCATGCATTGTGGTTTTGTGGCCCTCTTGGATTATCAAGTTTACTATTGGATGTGATTGCGGTAGAATGATAGGATGCTTCTCATCATATGACCAGGCTGTTGAATTGTGTAGTCTGCCCCCAACTCTTAATAGTTCATCTTTTAAGAATGGAGACAATGGTAGCAATTTGCTTTTAATGTTAAGTGGTTTGTTCCTTTTTAAATTGTATATTTCACATTTATATTGTTCTAGTTGAGCATTTTTAATTAAATGATGCAAAGCTTCTTGCATTTCGGTTGGTGAAATTATGTTGGTTGATTCGTATTTTACTAATTTCAACTTATTAATGAAGCGTTTACAATACGACACTATTCGCTGAATCTATTTTAAATTTGAGTGTCTTAAAAAGAGATCACTAAAGGGGTCATTTTCTTTGACAGGCGTTGTTATTGCAGCTACTGTTGCTGCGAGTACCCTTTGATCTGGAACGTCTTCAGTTTGTACTTCCGAATTAGTAGTTGGCCATATATTTCGATCGTTTGTAAGCCATTCTGGCCCGTTCCACCATAATTCATGATTAATGAGATGTTCGGCTTCTACCCCTCTTGAGGCGCAGTCCGCGGGATTTTCAGGTGATTTAACATAGTTCCAGGCTGTTGGATTTGTCAAACTATGAATTTCGGATACTCTGTTCGCCACAAATGTTTTAAATCGATGTGGTTCTGATTTGATCCATGCGAGTACAACTTGTGAATTAGTAAATGCATATGTATTTATTTTGGCTATCCGTAGGCTTTTAATTACCTTTGCCAATAGCCTAGACAACAATAATGCACCACACAATTCTAATCTTGGAATTGTTAGTTTGGACTTTATTGGTGCGACTTTAGTTTTTGAGATAAGTAAATAAGGGTGTCCCTTACTTCCGTTATTGTTGCTTTGGAGGCAATATATTACAGCGGCATAAGCATTTTCTGACGCATCACAAAAACCAAACAGTGTTACCGGTGAATTGGCATTGTTTCCATCCATCTTTGCACCTTTATTTTTTCTAGCGCACGTAACGAGGTTTTATAGTTTTTCCATTTTGTTGCTATGTTTTCTGGTACTGGTTTGTCCCATTCTAGCCCTGTTAACCATAGTTTTTGCAGTAGTATTTTTGCTACGATGATGGTTGGTGATAACCAACCGAGTGGATCAAATAATTGTGATACTTCAGATAACAGGCTCCTTTTCGTGACGACATCCGATCTATTTGTTCTTATATTTATTTTAAATTCAAATGTGTCGGTTTTAGGGTTCCATGAAATTCCCAGAGTTTTTATAGTTTCGTCTAATTTTATATCTAGATTGTTTATTGCTCGTGATTCATGTGGAATTTGTTCCAACAGATCCTAACAGTTGCTTGCCCATTTTCGAAGTTGAAATCCCCCTTTCCCTAGTATTTTCGTTAATTGTTGTGCTTCTTCTAGAGAATCACTACCTGTTAAAATGTCATCTACATAGCAGTCTTCTAAAATAATATTAGCTGCTATGGGAAATTCGTCTTTTTCATCATTCGCTAACTGTTGCAAGGTGCGAATGGCTAGATAAGGAGCACTAGCGGTTCCGAATGATACTGTTGTTAATTGGCTGATCTGCTCATTTTCATTTTCTCTCCATAGTATTTTTTGATACTTTTGATCGTCTTCGTGTATGAGGATTTGGCGGTACATTTTCTCAATGTCTGCTGTGAAACGACCTTATGTTTCCTCCATCTCAGCAGGAGTGATATCAGCTCTTCTTGTAAAGTTGGTCCGATTAATTGTTGATCATTGAGGCTCTTGTTGTTGCTCGTTTTTGCGGATGCGTCAAACACAACGCGTAGTCTTGTAGTCGTGCTACTTTCTTTAATCACCGCGTGATGAGGTATAAAGTATTCTTCTGTTGTTGATGTTTTTACTTTAGCTTCCTTATTGCAGAGTTTCATGTGACCTAACTCTATATACTCCTTTATACATTTTTTATAGTCACTTGCGAATGATGGTGATCCTACAAATTTTCTTTCTAACTGTAGAAATCGGGCTAATGCCCTATTCTTTGATGCTCCGATCATTGGTGGGTTTGTTTTGAATGGAATGCGCACTATATATCTCCCATTGATGTCTCGCTGGTGATTTTTATTGTAATGTTCCTGGCATTGTTGTTCTTCGTCAGTTAGTGCTCTCCCATTTTGTATTTCTTCAATCTCCCAAAATTTCCGTAATCTGTTTTCCAATTCTGTTTCAGTTATTATGCTCTGAATGGCTGTTGACCTTCCATGATGAAGTGGCCCAAATATTATCCATCCTAGTTCTGTTTTTTGTGCAACTGGATCTTTTGTTGCACCTTTTACTATATCGTTCATTACTATGGCTGGATAATAGTCTGCACCAAGTAATATGTCGATTTTGTTTGGCATATTATAATTTGGATCTGCCCATAATAGATTATTGATATGAGGCCAGTTCCAGGCGTCAAAGCTGTACTCCGGCAGATTTCCTACTAATTTATCAACAACCAATGCACTCATTTGCATTTTGAACTTTGAGGAGAATCTAGGCTCAATATGGAACGTTAGTTGTTGATCTAATATACCTGCTTTAATTCCCCCTATTCCCTTTACTTCAACGTGTGTCCTTTTACTTTGTATGTTTAGTTTCTTGGCAGCCTCGTGAGTTATGAAGGATGCTTGAGAGCCGGGATCAATGAGTACTCTTAATAATTCTGGATGACGGCCATTTGTCATAACTTTTACTAATGCTGTGCTTAAAAGTACTTGCGATTCTGTTGTTGTACTGTTGAACATATGTGTTCCGATCGTTGGTTTTACCGGTTCTGTGGTTGGGTGATGAGGTGCAGCAGTTGTTTTTTGCTGGTATTCAATGGTATTTTTAGAGGGACCTTCTCTTGTGTGAAGTAGAGTGTGATGACTGCCTTTGCACACCAAACATTTTGCTTCTGATCGACAAGCTCGGGAGAGATTATGATCACCCAGACATATTCTGCAAAGGTTTTTTATACTGCATATCTTGTTGCGCTCCAAAGTTGACATTTGTAGGAACGATCTGCATTGTTCAATTTTATGTAATCTATTACAATTAACGCATTTATGTACATTTGTTGTTACCATTGTTAATGCCTTGGGCGGTTGAAATCTTGAAGTTGTTTGGTATCGGTTACCGGTGGTTATTGGTTGGCGAGTACCTTTATTACTTATTGTTTCTAGAGATTAAAACCGTTTTTCTAAGAATTCCAAAAATTTATTTAAATTTTGATCCTTTCTTGGGTCATCTAATGTTGTTTCTTAGATTCTGATTGTCTCATTATCTAATTTTTTTTTTAGTATATGAGTGATCAGAGCATCGAACTTATCCTCCTCTTTGATAATGTTGTTGATATTGTGGATTGCTTCCTCTGTGGTATCATGCATTATTCTGATACCTGAAGCACTCTCTGTTGTTATATTAGGCTGATTAATCAGCTGGTTGAAATACGTTGTTGACAAAATTCTTTCATTGTTGTATCTCTTTTTTATTATTTCGTACGCCACTCTATAGTTGTCTGCTGTTGACTCCAGATGGTTTATTAGTTTAGCAGCTGAACCCCCTAGATGATTCTTCAAATAGTTGATCTTGTGGGTTTCGGTAAGCGTATCGTTGTTGTGTACTAATTTTTCAAATGTGTCTGCAAATCCTCTCCATTTCGTGTATTCCCCGTAAAAAACTGGAATTTCGATTTTCGGCAATCGTACATCAAAATTGTTGTTGTTTGTTAGTTGGCTGTCAATTTCCATGGTAATTTTGGTGACAATATCATCATGTTCGTTTTTGATGGTCTCGTAATATCCGTCTGTGAAATATTTTAAATTACTTTCCTCTTCTTCTGTGGCCTCGACACATATTTTTTCATTTAGATCCATGGTTTTTTCCATCATGCGTTCTATTCGTTTCATTAACAGTTGTAGCGCTTGTCTTGAAACTTTTTGTAGTAATGAGTCTTTCGCTGTATTTATTTCTTTATACAGCGATCTCATTTTAACGCTTTGTAGCTTCACCATGTGATCGAATTCTATTCGATCGTTGTTATTCGGTTCTACAGATTCTTCGTTGTCCGAATTCGAAAATGGAAATTTTGTTTTTAAAGTATTATCACCCGATGTTGTTGCTATCGGTGTGAGTGGTGTCTTTTGGTTCAGCTTACCTCGCATTTCATCGATTAGGGTGTCGTAAATACCCGATATCTTTTTTCGCTCGTTGAAATACGGATGATTTTCTTCTAATGTTGAGATCTCTCTTCTTATCATTTCATCGGTGTCTACATATTTTTTATAGAGTTCCTTTAATGTTGCTATTTTGGACTCTAAATATGCTTTTGTTTTCCTGCCTGGCCCGTCTTTCTGGTAGTTCCTGTTGAGCTGAACTATTTTGTCGCCTGTGATTTCCTGATCCTGCAAACGACTTTCCATCTTTGTCGATACTTTTGCTGCTCGTTGGTTTCAGGCTTCGACTGTTGTCCTGACTATGGCTGGTTGAACTGGTGCCGGTTGTTGATTGGCTTGAATTATCCGTTGCCTGTTGTTCGTTGGCTTGGATTCCCGATGTATTTACTGCACCACCTGTTGTTGTGATGGTTACAGTTTCGATGCTTGTTGGTTATTAGCTCGAACTTTTGACCAATGTTATCTTAACAATGATAATCTTATTGGTCTATGTTTTTGATTGGCCGCCAGTTGTTTTTGGAGTCTCGAAGGACCAATGTTAAGTCGGGTTGTAATTCCTAACTTAGCTTCGTAGTGAGTTGTTATTATCTTACCACTGGTGAGGGATAATAACAGTCTGAAGTGTATTTAACTACTTAACTTTTATTAATTTTGCTTTGGTTTATATACAAATTTTATAATATTGATAACAGCAACAAAATATAATTGCTTACATTATAGTTTACTTAATTTTAATATAAATTTATAGTTCGTATATTGAACTTGATAGTTGCTGATTCGACACATAAGAATTATTGACACACCGTCAAGAATGATTTGTAATATATTTGGCGTATATGCGATTTAAGTGCATTAACCTCTTTGTATACTTATTTATGCTGATGACATATTTGTGTCGCTAATGTTATGTGCTTGAACAGATATAACATAATTATATTGACCACCAAATGGTTTATAGATGAAAATCAGTGGTAAGTTTAGAGTACAAAATCTAATAATTAACGATGTCGATAAATTAATGTCGGAAATTAATAAGGAGCAGGATCCGACAGTTGAGTCTCCATATTATATAGAATCGTAGGGCATTAGAATTCCCTCAAATCATTCCGATTTCAATGGAGGTTGATGATGCGATCACATACCTTACATAAAGCAGGTGATACGATAAAAACCTCTCAACACAGAAAGTTGCAAGAAAGCTTTCTTTTTAGGGATAGAGATGACAAGAGTCTATAAGCAGACTCGAGAAATTAGTAAGAATCAAGTTGATAATATGTAAGAGGTGCCTAGCGAAGAATGGGAAAACCAATCTTTACAAATCGTATAGCAAATAAGAAATACAACAATTATTCTCTGCTATGCGCCTACCAAGAAGCAGATGACACAAGGGATGCCACAAAAGCACAAAACTGCTAGAAATAACAATGGAGAAAATATCACCAGTACACTGTCACAAATCAGCTTTATCTGTCACTAGATAAAAGCACCAAAAACCAAATCGATCGTGAATTTGTATGTAAAAAAGGGACACACAGCGATCACCACCTAGTCATAACGACATATAATGTTAAACCAGCACTAAAAATTAAATCAGAGGAAATTCAAGATCGAGAGATTGAAAAACACAGACTTTAGAAACACATTCAACGGAACGCTCCAAATAAACCCCCAAACGACCAAACCAGTGATATCGATGTGAAATGGCAACAAATATAGAAGAAACATATGTCAAAACTGCTACCAACGTGCTCGGCTACCAAGATTACACTATAGCAAACCATGGATTAGAGTTGAAATTCGAAAGAAAATTGAGGAACGACGTCAAAAAAAAATAAAACACTGTCATGGAAATAAGGCGGAAGAAATATGAGGATACATCTAAACAAATAAACAAAATTGCTCAAAAACAATGAGGCTGGAGAGTTAGCAGCAGCAAATAAAAATATGCACACATTACAAAAAAAAAAAAACAAAAAAAAAGTCGCCGGAAGATTCAACAAACTGGAAAGAGTTCGTCTAGACAACTACATAGGTAGCAAAGCAAATAATGAGCTGTATAATGGTAACTATCACGACACAATCAACCCCCATCCAGAAGTCAAAGAACAACAAAGCGGACGGCGTGGATAATATATCAGCTGAACTACTCAACGGCGCCTTTAACTGCAGAAACTTGACCTCCGCACTGCTAGCGAAAATATGAAAAGCTGGTAGAATTCAAAGGAAAAGGGACAAGGGCTTAATTAAACCAATACCGAAGAACTGGTGAGGAATATACCTCCTCAATAAAACAATAAAATACCAATGGTCATTCTTGAGCGAATATCAGTAACAAAACCACCATATAAGAAAAGAACAAGCTGCTTTCAGACCAAGCAAAGCAGTATAGACCACACAACTCAATTCGCTTCGCATACGGATACGATTCCATCAATAAAAGCAGACTCTAGAACCACTCACGATAACATAAAAATGTGTACTACCCAACAAGTCATCTCAATGATCTGGACTCGCAGACAATATAAATTAACATCGGAAAGGAAAGTGGACTGAGACTGACCTCACCTGAACCTTTCACACATCAACATACATCATCCATGAAACCATCGAAGATGTTTATAAGCTCGTATACCTTTGATTTACTGTGGCAAAAACAGGCGGAACAAAACAAGACAATAGTTAACGGGGGAGTGCATCCGTCCTCGGAATTTATTTTCAAACTCTCTATGTTGTTTTTCCTTTGATTTTATTTTTTGTGGTGTAATCACGGATAAGGATTACATATAATCATCTTTCCTACGAATGTATGAATCAAAAATATTTAATTTGTACACCCAGTTATAATTAGGTTCGATGGAATTTAGAGAAGAAGAGATAAGATACTTTAGCTATTTAATATCCCTTTTCCTGCCAGACAAAGATTGTTTTTTGCTTCAATTTCAAAATTATTAATAGCGATCAAAATTATTTGTAAAGAATTTTGGTAAGAATTTCATAGTAGTTTCTTCAAGAGGGCCTTACATGGTTAATTTAACCCCTTAAGGACCAACCCCGAGATATCTCGGGACATACGATATGTAGTTAAAAAAAATCGGTCCTTAAGGGGCTAAAATTGTATTGTGTTTTAAAACGTTTTTGTGTAGTGTCATCTGCAGAATATTTCATAAACTAAAAATTATCCAAGACAAACTGCCCGAAAATCTATCAAAATTATATATTTCAACCCTACACAAAGTACAATAAAATTTTCGTTCCTTTTTTTTTTCAATAGAGAAATGTCAGTTTTTCGATGAACGAACATCCGCATGACAGGAGTTTGAATTAAATTGATTTGTTATTTTTTATTTTTATTTGTCAGTTTTATTTATATACAATATTATTTTTGTTGTTGTATCGGGGCAAAACTCCCCTAAACTTGAATACTCAACCACGAAAAGAAGTAACAAAAGTGGAGTGATTTATCATTGAAAAATTAATTAAATTAAGATCCAGCCCGTGAACAAAAGAAGGAAAACAATCTAAAGGACCGATGGCTTGGACACGCTATCGATGTGTATTAGCGCTTACACTTGTAATCACGGGCTCACTGAGTACATTAACTACAAAGTAACTACATTTTTCAATAATCAATTATTTTATATTATTCTTTTGTTCTACTAATTGAATTATTGTGTTGCTTCGACATATTTTTGTATATTCAGAACGGGACATATTTCGGCGCATCACTCCGTATTTTATGCCATCAAACAATAAACGTCCCCCTGTGTTACGGAAATCGGATAATTCAATTTTAGTTTGTTATACAAAAAATTAACATAAAAAATTGGGCAATTCGATATAATGGTGATAAAAAACATTGTGTACATTCAATATTAATTAAGTTCGCTGAGATGATAAGAAATAGAACTACTGGTGCATGGACAAACACAAATCGTGCTTATCACACAGATTTGTTTGCGTATACTTCATTGTTTGCACTGTAATACTGTCGGGTTTATTATTTATATAATGAATGAGTAATCCGTACTATAATTTAGGGGTCAACTACTATTATGAGTTGTACGAGCTAGAATAATTACAGTTTAGCTCTAACTCCACTTTCATCACCACTATTTCATGTTCAATTAAAAGATTGAGGCAGTTTCTTTAGATCTACTTAGGCTTAGGTAAGTTGAACTTATAAAATTAACAAAATTTTAAACTCGGAAGTCCTTTCACTATCATCGTTAATTCCAAACATCAAGTGAATAAGTGTTAGAGTTTGGTTTGATGGAAGCAAATGTTGGTGTTCAGTATAACCTGTAGAAAAAATGAAAATGCAGGTTTTTCAACCTAAAAATTTCTCACTGCAATGATGTGCTCTCTAAGAGCAATGATATGCGATTCTTCTCTGTTAAACTTTGCAGTCCTCCATTCATTTGTATTTATTCCCAACTTCTAACCCATTCAACTTATTGTCACTATCTAGTGGTCTATGAAATCATCCAAGACCCCCACGCCCACTTTTTCTGCCAGGTTTTAAGAATATTTTAATTACCGAACCGGAAGATCTTTACCTACTAGATCATACAAAAATTTTGTCGGCGCTTTATATAGTTCCTGGGTTAGGTAAAATCTGGGACGTTCCAAGACCGTGCTTCTACGTCCCGAGTGTTGGGCATTGACATATGCTACACCTTCACTTGTAATATATTACTGATTAAAATTTTCGTGTTTAAGTAAATTATACACGTTTTAATCAACTGGATTTTAAAAGTCTAGTTTCCATAGACAAAATCATAAAATCGGCTTAATAAAAAATTTATTTTTGTGGAAGTTCAAAACAGTATCAATCAACACGCGTATCCAAATACTAGTTCATTAATGGATGTGCAGTGGCGTAGCTAGAAATTTATTACGTAGGTAATTTTTAACAAATTCTGTTTGGTGCGACCTACCAGGTAACTATGGAGCGGTGTAAGTGTGCAATAGAAAATGCTACAAAATGATTAAATAATTACAAAACTAAAGAGTCAAGCATTCGTTGAGGGGTGAAGTAAGCTTTATAATAGATCTAGATGTTCCATATCAGTTTGTGATCAAACATAACACTCGGATATTTAGGTTCCTGCATTATTTGAAGGGTTTAAAACTGTAGCACGGGGAATTGAGTTTTCCTGCGGTTCGTAAACAGGGTGGAGAATCTGGTGAGTAATTGGTCCGCCCCAATAAAATGAGAGGACTCGCCCTTAGGCACAGTATCTATTCGTTGCGAAATTTGAATTCTTCTGCCTCTTAATATATTAATATATTAATCCTAATTTTTATTAGGAGTGAGAGGAGATTGTACTATGAGAGAAACATTGATCAGTGCAGAGGCAACACGGAAAAAATGTGGAAAACATTAAAAATGGTAATTGGATCTAAGGGAAGGAGTGGATTTTGATGGAGTGATGGTGTACGAAAAGATGGACATTGCGAACAGATTAAACAAGTATTTTGTAGATAGTGTAGAGGATATTATAAGGGAGATACCGGAGGAGCAAGACAATGTGGATATAGCATATGATGGAGGAGTAATTGAGTATGTGGGCATGGTGCAGGAGGACTACCTAGATAAAATAGTTACAACGTTACAATTGGCAGGATGTGAGGGGGTGTTAAGCTGTAAAATGTTTAAGGATTTATGGAGGGTACTAAGAGGATATGTGAGCCGCATAGTAAATTTGTCGTTGGAATATGCAGTAGTTCCTACAAGTTTGAAAATATCATGTGTAGTTCCTGTGCCTAAAGTTATGAATAGTTGTCGGATTATCGTCCTATAAATATTTTGCCAATCTTGGACAAGGTATTGGAGTCAATAATTTTGAATAAGCTGCTCGGACACATCGCTGAGAATACTATGCTATCTGGGCACAAATCTGGTTTTAGAGAGCAGCACTCTACAGAGACAGCTGTTCAGATGGTGGTGGAGGATTGGAAGAGAGAGAGGGAGGATGGAAAATCGACGGTAGCAGTTTTCCTTGATTTTAAAAGGGCATTTGAAACAATAGATAGGGCAAGGTTGCTAGGAAAATTAAACAAATATGGTGTGAGGGGCGAATTGTGTAGTTGGTTGGATAGTTATTTAAGTAATAGAAAGCAGTATGTAAAAATAAACGATGTATACCTCCTGTAGAGGTAAAGTATGGAGTGCCACAAGGAAGTAAGCTGGGACCATTGCTATTTATAGTATATATATATATATATATATATATATATATATATATATATATATATATATATATATATATATATATATATATATATATATATATATAAATGATATGCCACAGATTCTAAATAGATGCAAAGCCCACGTGTTTGCTGATGATACGTTGCTGTATTTGTCGGGAAGTGATGTGGGCGAGATCATAAGTAGTATGAATGAAGAGTTAGGTGAAGTGGCAAGATGGCTTCGTATAAATAAGTTAATGTTAAATGTGTATATAGGGAATAATGTAGTAAATGGAAATATTATTATAGATAATGCCGTAATAGGATGGGTAGATAGTTTTAAGTACTTAGGCATTATATTGGATAACAAGCTATATTTTAAAGAACATGCTAGTTATGTTACAAAGAAGTTAGCAATGAAAGTAGTTGTATTAGCTAGGTATAAAAATTTGTTATCGGTAAAAGCGAAAAAGGTAGGTTATAACACTATTGTAATGCCACATATCACCTATTGCAGTACTATACTTTTCATTGTAAATAAGTCTGATATAGAGAAAATGCAAGTTATCGTAAATAGAGCATTGAGGATTATGTTAAATAGAGATAGATATGCAAGAATCTGTGATATGTTGCTGGAGTTAGAGTTGTTAACAGTGGAAAATACGTTGTATATGAACGTAATGACTTTTATTTTTAGGCTTGATAAAAATTTGTTACCACCATATTTATGTCAGTTGTTGTGTAGGAGACAGGATGTGCATAGTCATAATACTAGGCATAAGGCATAATGATAAGTTTTATTTAGAGTTTAAACGACAATCTAGAAGTAAAAAATGGATATTTGACAAAGGTATATCGATGTATAATGAGTTACCGGAAAATATAAGAAATTGTAGAAGCATAAAGGATTTTAGGGCAGAACTGTCAAAAAAAAATTCATAATTATTAAGTAGATGATGTATATATATTGTACTGTAACTGGACAATTAGCTTAAAAGCTATTTGAAAAATAAAATAAATAAATAGTCTATCCTAGAATAGAGGAGTCAGAACAGCTTGCTATAGCTTGTGCTTAAATTACTTCGACAATAGTTTTTGTCAAAAGTGCCTTGTACATCAATAAAGGCACCAATATTATTCCAAAGTGTATCTTCGCTTTCTGTTGTTAGCTCGTGTAAAGCTGTCTTAGCTGCATTACCAGTCTGATATGTATGTTGACGAGAATGCAAGGGGTATAGTGTGTGTTGGATATGATATATAGTAAGTGTGTCTTATTGGTATGACCTGATGTCCTCGGGGGATTCCTTTCCCACTTTCAATATGAAAATTACTTGAACATCTCTTCGGCATCCTGGAACGTATTCCAAAGTACAACTGGCCCTTTACAGCCTAATAAGAAGAAGTTTATTACCTAATTGTGTACCTCGAAAAAGTATGGAATATACCCCATCATCCCCTGGATTAGGTTTGTGATTGAATTAAAAATGGGTGAGTGAGACCTCGTTGAACCCCTGATTACCCAGAATTATGTATTCGGACAAGTGTCGTTAACTGTCCCATAATGAGTCTTCTTCTTCGAGGCAGTCATTCTAGACTTATCCTTGGGTAATTTTATTTTCTAAGAAGAGGGCCTTATGTAATCGACAAGTCGAAGTTAGCTTGTTATTTTTTTGATAAAAATCTCCAATTTACGTACTTCTCTCCAGTAGTTCTCAAGGTCAAGATTCCGCGTCGCACACGACAATAAATTTTTGATGATGATGTTTACAATAATTGTTCAAGCTCTTTACGATTAAATCTTCGGGAAACTGGGCCACCTTATCTGAAATTTTAAAAATCATTCCATTTTTGATCCAAGGCTCTTGTATAAGTGTCATGTCCCAGTTGTTTGATGTAAAAAGGCGGCGAAGATTAGCAGTCGTTGCCTTGGACCGATGCAGATTAATCTGAACGCACCTTGCTGAGTCTACTCCGATGGGTCATTTAGCCTTCTCCTGGGCCCTCGTCTATATGTTTTAACGGAGACTGATTACTTCTTTATGAAGACAATCCATCCTTTTCCTTCATTACAGTGGTTTTATTCATTACCGATTCGCATTTTTGTAGCGTAAATTTATTATATAGAGTTTTCTAAAGGAAGTTTGTGATTGTTCCGTGTATTGGTCTTTTTTCAGCACTCATTCCAATTTATCCGCGATCCAGGGTTAAGGGAAAGAAAAGTATGGGACGGTTGGGAAGTTGATTGTGTATAAGTAAGTGTCGATTATCATAATCGTTGTCATACTGATTGACGCTAAATGGAAGAATTTCCTACGGTTGTGCATTTAATTTGAGAGTGCTGAAAAAGACCAATATACGGGAACAATCACAAACTGCATTACAATCAAAAAAACCAAAGTAAAATCATCGAGGAATATATATATAAGAGAACTCATCAAATGTGAATCTTATAAGCCAATTTTTCTTCGATGGACCTCGCACATTTTACTATTTGAAACCTACATTAACCTCACAAGAACTATACAAGTATATTTTATAAAGAATAGAACAAAAAAATAAACAATATTACAAACACTAACGAAAACTGTTTACTATTGGATATAAATTTGTCACATAAAAAAGAAAAGAAAATACTTTTATGTAAGAGTTAAAGCAGAACGGGAAATCAAGAATTATTTTATATATTTTATGTTGTTACTGGTGTTTCGTTTGGTTAGTATCGAATAACCTCTGATTGTGTTAGGATGTTGCTCTAATTAAATATTATTGTTCACACAAATCGCAATGAAATTGATGTAAAAATGAATCTTTTAGTTATTTTTTAATATTTTTTCATAAAATTGTTTGAAATAAATCTATTTTAGAAATGGTGTTTGTTACCAACAAATATTCAATTAAATATTTCTCATTTGAATTAGAATGTAATCAACAAAACCTCGCCATCCTTTTGTTTGTTTCGACTTACATTGTTATTTTATTAATGTATACCAACCACACACACACGCAGCCAGCGTTTTTTGTCGATTGCTTGTTCTATTTCTACCTCTCTCTTAAACCAACAGGATCGATAATACGATAATATATTATCCGGTTTTCCTTTTCTATACTATAATTTACTTTAGAAAATTTTGTTAGTATGTATGATAATACTACGATTTTTTCGATCAGCAAAATTTTTGTTTATTCTTTTCGCAATGATGCTCTTTCAATAATGATAATAGGAGACAAAAACACGACACACTCGTACACACTACAATTCTTTCTCTTTAAGAAACCATCAAGATTGATAATATTGATAATATATTATAGCTGTAAAATTATTGTTTTAGTCATTACAAAAATTATCATTTTTGTGAATCAATATGATACAATTTGGCAAACTGTACGATATTTGCCTGGAAAAGCTGTGCGATTGATTTAATAAAACGATTTTTTTACGTTCTAACAACGGCTATAGTATAATTAAATAGTCACTCTTACACAATAATAATGGAAAAGCAAAATAAAAAATCCAAAACCTAATTATATTTGTGTTGGTTTAATTAAAATCATCCAATTTTTAATTTTAAATTCTGCTCTTACCTTAGGAGGTAATTCAATTTGGCTACTGCGGAAGGTTGGACGTGAAAAGCGAACTACGAAAGAGTTAGGAATGCCCCAGAATAGATTGCATAGTTAGATTACATAAATTTCCCTTTTTCTACCAAGAAAAAAAAAGTAGCTCAAATAAAGTCCAAACCACACAAATGTGTGAGTAAAAAACAGTATGTAATGGCGGTGTTGATAAAAAATTTCGCTTGATTTGAAGTACAACTAGCACAATTGTGTGTATAGTCAGTGTTTTTTCGGACGAAAATAAGTTTAAACGGAATACACAAATGTGTAAGTTGGTTCAAAACACAAACAGAAATAAATTTTTGACATGATTCGATTCCACACAATTGTGTGGTGTGGCAGGTAATGGGATATACAGGAGACAATGAGAAACTATGTTCCTACAATGTTCCTACAATACAGTATAATAGATAGGTAATTTGTTTATATATTGAGAAAATTCATAATGCTTAAACAGGAAATCAAACTCTAATTCGTGTACATAATTTCCATATGTATTACAATAGGTACATATATTTCTATTATAAAACAATGTAAATCGGATTTTGCTTGGAAAATCTCATCATCTTTCACAGTCAATTTCATCTAATCAAAACATATTTTTAAATGGGCCAACTTATCTCAAAATATTTTATTTTGTCTAGTATTCTATTTCTTCCTTTAAAAAAAAACAAACACCAAAAATTCTAAATATAGATACTTATGTATGCAGGTATTTTTAAGGAGCAGAATACAAAGTTTATTTTCATTCGTAAACATTTAAATTTTTATGGCTTTGAGAAAGAGGTGGGAATGCAAAATCATACAAATGTAAAATATCATAGTAGAAAAATAAATCGTCATAGAAAGAGATAGTATACAATAAAAACCGGTGTGCATGTGTGGGTAAGAATAAAACTCGAAAAAATAAAATAAACCTGGTATATGTATGTGTAATGTTGAAGCAAATAAAAGATACGATACGATTTTTACCGTTGCAAATAATTCATTGTACAAACAGCGCCACGATATTTTCATTCCTTTGCATGAGCCTTCTTAATACATATATTCTTCTATGGTAAAATATAATAAATTCGTAAACACGAAAAGTTATTGGTGTAAATAGAATATAGACGAGATATGTGAAAGAATCGAGTTTCGTACGCTATGCAGGAATTCGCTGGTAGTACAACTACATGGTATTGTTCTATATATATAGAAGGCTGATTTTTCAAATCAGTAATCTCATCATCCTTTCGAAACTGATTGGTGTGATTCTTACACATTTTCCATCTATAAGTCAAACATTCAAACTTGAAAATTCATTGTACAGAGTACAGGCAGAAACTCACTGCGTCTATAATTCTGTCTCGTTTATTCTGGGTTTTTACCGGCTTTACTAATATTGACGGTGTCTCCTACCCGAAAACCCATTTCACTTCGTAATTAGAGCAAGTCCCCGCTAATATTTGGTGAGATTGTTAATTGTAATTACATATTTGTTTACGTATCCTCGACAGAACATTCACTAGTGTTCCGTAGGTGGTTTTGGAACAGTAGGCGACGGCTTATTTTCTTGTTCGTATCGTTTCTGCAGTGTGTTAGGTAGACAAGGAAAATTAAACGTTTTAATATCGGGAGTGTTGGGGTGTGCCCAATTGCTGAATCTTCATCCGCGTAGTATACGGTTAACCAATCATTCCTCATTCTGCTACCCAGCAAATTTTGGTGTTCACAGACCGTGGGGAGCGTAACTGGTTCCTCGAGAGACCTCGGAGAAAATTTGATGAATGATTACCAGCATTAAACCAGCAACAATTGACGCCTTGCAGGTCAGCATTGTTTGTGCTAACCGTGACATACGGCCAGCAGTGCTCGAAAAAGTGGCCCAAAATTGGACGTCCAGAATGCGTTTCGTCAAGAACAGCCGCGGTGCCGATATGCCCGAAATCATTTTCAAATATTATTGCCATGTATTGATCTTCAACTTTCGAATAAAAAAAAAGTTTTGATTACAATTTAATTTTTTGTGTTATTTTTTACAATTGCAAGTTCTATCGGGCTCAAAAAAAAACCCTTATTATTTTAACAATTGGAACATGTAATTTGCAGCATCTTGTCGCTCATCAAATTATTGTTTCCTTATTTTGAGAACTATCTGGATTACGTGGGTTTCGCGGTTTAATTTTACTTTTGTATGTAATTCGTTTTAACTATGTAGTTTATTGAGTGAATTAATTTTAAAATTTTTAAATGTATTTAGTTTGTTTGTGAATATCTACGGATGTAGCACATGTAATTAGAAAGATAAAAATACAAATTTTTGGAGTACCTGTAATATGCCATCCAAATAACTGGACTCAGGTAAGTTTTGTGTATGTATTTACTTATTTAGATATATTTTTCGAAAGTAGTTTGCATTATTTTCCTAACCAAATTTCCTTTTCCTATAACTTCCAAAGAACAACTCTCAAAAACTAACCATTGCTATTCCTCCTGACTCAACAGCGAACGACACTTAGAAACAAGCGGACTGTTGTATGGTTAATTATTTATCGATGACATAAAACGACTTACTAAAATTTCGATCCAATATTCTAGGAACGAAGTTGAACCTATAGAATTTTGTCATTAAAATAAAAACTTTGCTTGCTGATCTCTGTCTCTTTTATCGCAGTGAGGAAATCGGTAGCATTCATAACATCATTAAGTCAAAGTTAAATCTTTGTTTTATTTTTAAAACCGTATTATTTTTCTAGTTGAGCTGCCATTATCCGTCATTTCATTTAAAGGATTTTTAGACTGAGAAAGAGTAGCATCCAAATCCAGTACTGTAATCATGTTCAAGAAAATTAACTGTTCCATTTTATATATATCCTTGACCTTCCTTGATATTCATAATTAAATTTTGGCCCAAACACTAAATTTTTTTTTATTTGCAGATTTGCCGATATGTTGATGGCCGTTGGTAAAGATGGCGAGGAACGTCTTTTTGTCCACCCATTTGTACAGGCGTTCATCATGTTCATGGGTGAATTCTTGTGCTTACTATGGTGTAAAGTTTTACATGTGTATTATCGTCGAAGAGAGAAGGTGAGATGTTGTCATTGAATTTTTCTTAATTTTTTTTTTCAATAAGTACCGATTTCTTTTGTAGGATG
This sequence comes from Nephrotoma appendiculata, assembly GCA_947310385.1. Taxonomy (NCBI): domain Eukaryota; kingdom Metazoa; phylum Arthropoda; class Insecta; order Diptera; family Tipulidae; genus Nephrotoma; species Nephrotoma appendiculata. The sequence goes on from OX371223.1 coordinate 289,431,274, forward strand.
CTCCTAAGTATGAAATGAAACGAAGATTACGTGATTTTAATCCATTTATATTGTGTTTCCCGTCGATGTGTGATATGATTGCCACATCGATCATGTACACTGGCTTAATTTTAACGTATGCTTCAAGCTATCAAATGTTACGGGGTGCCGTTATCGTTTTTACGGCTGTGTTTAGTATTATTTTTCTAAGTCGTAAGTTATCGATACAGGAATGGGTTGGTATTGGTTTTATAGTTGCTGGTTTGATTGTGGTGGGCCTTTCCGACTGTTTATCGAGTGATTCCGATTCAACACATTCACGATTTGATTTGATTGTGGGTGACGCACTGATAGTGCTTGCTCAAGTAATTTCAGCGACTCAAATGGTATACGAGGAATATTATGTGTCCGGACTCGGTATACCCGCTTTACAAGCAATCGGATGGGAAGGATTTTTCGGGATGTGTGTCCTCGGTATTTTATTGATACCTTTGTATTTTATAAAGCTAGGCCTGCCATTTGGTGTACCACCGGATGGACGTCTAGAAGATACTATCGATGCCGTTGTTCAAATGAAAAATAACTGGCAACTAATATTATCGCAGTGTGGTACGTTTATTTCGATTGCATTCTTTAATTTTGCAGGCATAAGTGTCACAATAGAAATGTCTGCGACTACACGTATGGTATTGGATTCGATACGTACCCTAGTTATATGGATGACTTGTTTAATACTCAAATGGCAACAATTCATGGTACTTCAATTATTGGGATTTATAATTTTAATAATCGGTATGTTTCTGTATAATGACGTCATTATATTTCAAGTATATGGTGTGTTGCGGCGCTGTTGTCGAAGACAACAAGAACCAGAAACGCAAGAAGCAGAAACTTAAAATCATGATACAGTGTAGCGCTCAGCAAAAACAATGACATTTTGATAACAGAAATAATTCATTTACCTATATTTATTTATTTGACTTGTATTAGAACGGCAATAAAAAATTGTGAAGTTATGTCAAATGTTGTTGTTTTGTATCTGAATAGGCTCGTCAGTGCTCTTGCCAGCCCCGATCACAGAATATCATTGCAATAAGGTAGGAAAATTGTTTGCAGGGTAACCAAAATTCTTTATATTTGAGCTTTAAATTTGAAATAATAAAAAATTTGTAACTCATAACACTTGTACAACTGTTAAACTAATTAATATAAATCATAAATATTAATAATAATGATTTCTTTAAAATAATTACATTTCAGAGTCGTAAAAATAAAGTAGGAAAATGATCGGTAGGTCATTTTTTCGTGGTCTACCCAATGACTCTCTGGATAATATAGGGTTTTCCAATAAGAGGTTTCATTTTGAATAGTCTAATATTTGGGCAGCTGTTAATTTTGAAGCTGTCGTCTTTTGACATTTGACAAGTAAAAACTACGCCATTACTAAAAATGGTACGATACACGCTTCAACAACGCATTGAAATCGTTAAAATTCACTAGAAAAATGGTGAAAATTTTACAGTCAAAGCATTTTTGGGTCGCCGTGAAGCACCTTCTCAGCCGGCAATAGTGAAACTGGTGGAAAAATTTGAGCTGTTCAGAGAAATTAGTGATGTAAAGAATCGAAACCGTATGCGTCGCTCAAGAATAACAGAATATTGCTGCTGTAGCCCGTAGTGTTGACGAAAACCCAGGTTTGTCGATTCCTCGTCGATCTTTGGAATTAGACATTCCACAAAGACATTACACCGTAGTTTGTATAAAGAATTAGAAGGCTTTTAAAGTTCAGTTAACACAAGAACTCAAGCCGGTCGGTCACCATAAACCACCACAAGAAACGAAACAACCGCAATTTTGTAAGAAAAGTTTCCTGGCCGTGTTATTTCTCGAAGAGGTGATCACAATTGGCCACCGGGATCTTGTAATTTAACACCTTTAGACCTTTTTCTTTGGGGCCACGTGAAAGATAAGGTCTATGCCAATGCTCCACAATCGATTCAAGACCTTAAAAATGGAATTCGTGAAATTGTAGAGAACATACAGCCGCAAATGTGCGAATTGGTCATGGAAAATTTCATGAAAATGATATGGTGCTGCAAGCGTAGCCGTCCACGGCCATTTGGCTGATATCGTTTTCAAATGCTAATGGCATACCTTCCTCTTTACAATGAAATACACATTCATTGCTTTCTCTTAAAAAATACTTGTTTTTAATATCAAAATGAAACCTCATTGGAAAATCCATTATATATTCTGTGCCCTGATCATATAATTTTCGTTCCGGTTTTTAAGTTTATTGTATGATTTTTAAAATTTGTAAGAAAATTGAAACGAAACGAATCGTATGTACCTCGCAGGCATTGCTCATGGTACAGTGTTTATTTTATTCGCAGCTTCTAATTTCAGGGGATAATAAAATTATTATTTCTGCGGATTGCGTTACTGTAAAACAGTTTTCTGTAAATTTTTATCGATTTTGTATTTCATAATGAATGCTAAACCCCATTCATTTGCCAGTTAGTAAAATTCTGTTAAAAGAATTGTTAAAAATTGAAATTTTGACAGTAAATTCAAATTTTTATATCAATTTATTCATTTTCTAATGAACCAATAAAAAATAATTAAAGATTTCGATTAAAATTTCAAATTTTAACAATAACTGATTCACTAATACCATAGACACATATCTGGTTTCTGGCATTGACTTTTAAATTGCCAGAACAGAAAAAAAATTTGTTCCCGCCAACCAAATATCTTAATGACAAATAGAAAACTCAAAGGAAACTAGATTTTCTTGGTAAACTATTAGTGTCCGGAATCTCTATTTTTGATGTATTCGGCGTTTTGAGCACAAAAATTCCTCGGGATGAGAAAAAATATCTCATTCCGAAACTATATTTAAACCGAGTTGCAAACCATTGTTAGGGGTGACACATTACAACGAAACCATGGTTAACTCGAAACCATAGTCACAGAATATATATTTTATACAATTTTGTCATGACCCTCTATCGTCATTACAAATTTTTGCGAGTGAAGACCGAGCTTAACTTGTTTCTCTATTTCCTTGGTGACGTATTCCCTCTTGTCTCAAGGAAGGCTGTCGTTCCTTATGTACTATATTATGAATCCCACGCAGCACTTTATTTTGGATGCCTTGTATCATCAAGGTCTACTGGGTATCAACCGCCCCATCAACGGCGCGGATTTCTTAATGAAATTCGGTTTGTTAATTCATTCCTGAAGGAACAAATGTTCCGGATGCAACCGTTGATGCAGAGCTTAAGGCGATGAATGGAATGTAAAATGCGACATCAACAGAGAATGAACCAGGATGGATCTAAGCTGAACTGGGAATAAGTCGTTATCTAAAAAAGTATCTTGCAAAAGAAGAGTTGACCAAACCCGGCTAATAACTGGAGGAGATTACAGGCGGAGATAACTTGGTGTCCAGGAGAAAACGATGACTTGGCTCTTCAATAGTGTAATGGCGATGGTTAACAGTGGTTTTTATAGAGATAGCGACTAGATTTTCATTGGCCTGAGTCGCGCAGCTAGCCAAGTTGTTTAGTTTGGTTGCGTAGATAATACAACTTTACAAATCGTATAGGTATGGTGTTATAGCCAACTCAAAAAGAATTCTGATGTGTTGTGAACAAAGAAAGGTGGGGCAGCCAACAAAGAAACCAATTACGAATTAAAGGGTGTGAGAGTTGAGGTTAACACCGCGACATCTTCTGCTTTACGAGACTTTAGGGAATGATCCCCAAAATCTCTTACAGGGTCTAATTTCAAAAGTAACCCTATTACTATAGAAGACAGATAGATAAGTAGATAGATTAGATTCTCCATCGCGTATCAAAATGAAACCTCGTTTCCTAATTGAAAAATCGTATGGCGAATCTCTTAGGGTCTTTGCAGAGGAGTTAAAACAAAGGAATTACGTTCAACAAACAGTTCAATTCTCGGCTCTATACAAGGAATTTTTTACCCAGACCGTGGAACATCAGAACTCCAATTGAAACATCAAGGTTAGCTACGTTGAGAAAAAAATGAAACAATACAATATCGAAATACTGCTTTAGTGAAGCTTAAGCAACTAACATCCAATACCTAATGTACCTACTCTAAGGTAGGCAAGACACACGATGAGCAAAGTGAAGGCATGTAACAGCTAAAGGATAGAACTACTAGAATTGAAAACCAGTAAGTATCAGAATCACAACTGTAAAATTCGACACGAAAATAAGAAATACAACAATTATTCTGTGCTATGCGCCTACGAAAAAACAGAAATGACCAAGGAAGGATGCCACAATACCTGCCACTGCCACCCATCGAAACGACATCCAAATTCTGCGAAGAAATTTCAACGTCAACGCTGGAACCGATAATACAGACATGGAATTAATTATGGATAAAGAAGCACAAAACTGCTAGAAATAAGAATGGAGAAAGTATCACCACTACACTCACAAATCAGCTTTGTCTGTCACCAGATAGAAGCACCAAGAACGAGAGATTGAAAAACACAGACTTTAGAAACACATTCAACGGAACGCTCCAAATAAACCCCCAAACGACCAAACCAGTAATATCGATGTGAAATGGCAACAAATATAGAAGAAACATATGTCAAAACTGCTACCAACGTGCTCGGCTACCAAGATTACACTATAGCAAACCATGGATTAGAGTTGAAATTCGAAAGAAAATTGACGACGTCAATTCAACGACGCCAAAAGAAATTAAAACTCTGTCATGAAAATACAACGGAAGAAATACGAAGATACAACAAAACAAAATGGTTCAAAGACAATGAGACTGGAGAGGTAGCAGCTGCAAATAAAAATATGCGCACATTACACCAATATATAAAGAGTCACGGCGAATTTTACAAACTGGAAAGAGGACAACTGTATAGATAGCAAAGCAAATAATGAGCCTTATAATGGCAAATATAACGACACAATCAACCCCAATCCAGAAGGCGAAGAACAACAAAGCAGATGGCGTGTAAAATATATCAGCCGAACTATTCAACGGCACCTATACCTGAAGAATTCGAAAGAAATGGAAAGAGGGCTTAACGGTACTGGTTACGGTAGAACAACCTTAGAGAATGCAAGAACTGGCGAGGAATATACCTCCTCAATAATATACCTAATGAAAGTATTACCAATGGTCTCAGACCAAGCAAAGCAGTACAGACCATAAAAACTCAATTCCTTTCGCATACGATTCCATCAAATAGAAGCACAATCTAGAAGGCAACTCCGACAATTAGGCAAACATCGAATAAATTTCGAAGTACAAATAGAGTTCATTGGAAAGGGAAGCAGAGTGACTAATACTACCTATACACGACAACACAAGAATGTGTACTATACCCAACAAGTCATCATTTGACACAGGAAATTGGCCTTAAATTAACATAGGAAAGGAAAGTGGAATGAGACTGACCACAATATTTCTCACATCAATATACATTATCCATGAAACCATCGAAAATGTTGCTCGTATTTATGTTTGATTTGGTGTAGCGAAAACAGACGGAACAAAACCAGATAAGACAATACATTAACGCATCTACAAAACTTGAAATACAATCAATATGGATTCATAAAATCTATATGGAGTGCATCCGTCCTGTCAAAAAAAACAAAGCTACAAATGGTGAATGCCTATGTAAAATCAGCACTGCTGTATGGCTGTGAAACATGGAACACACACACGCAGAGATTACGAGAACCTTACAGATATTTGTAAACAAATGCTTTATTTCGTTTGTTTCTTATTTTCGAGTCGAATTTTGTTATTTGTTGGTTTGTTGGCAATATATTGGTTTCCAATTCGAGTAGTTCTATCATTTTTAACTGATGATATTCCTACTTGCTTAAGTGTGTCTTTTCTACCTTAGAGTACATGAGGTAGTTGCCCGTGCTTGCTAGATTTCACTTCACTAAAGTCTAGAATTTCAATATAGCACGATTTTATTTCTCTACTTGGCTAACTGCTACTGTATATTCCTGCTACTATTATTCGGTTCTGTAGTCATTTTCTAGTTTCGGAATAATTAAATCGCCTCCTGTGTGGCCGAAGTTAATGCCATATATTCGGCCTCAGTTGTTGACAGTGCCACTGTGGGTTGTTTTCTGGAATTCCAGGATATCAGGCCGTTTTGATATGTAAAAACATATCCTGTAGTTGATCGTCTCTGGTCCAAATCGCTCGCCCAATCAGCATCAGAAAAAACAGATAAACCGCTGTTACCATTTTTTCTAAATTCCAATTTAGCCGTTGCGCTTCCCTTCAAATAACGTAGAATACGTTTAACAGCTGTCCAATGAGCCTGTTCAGGGTTAGTGTTGAATCGACTAACTAAATTCACAGCATAACAAACATCTGGTCTGGACACTTGAGCTGCAAACAAAATACTTCCAACAGCTGACTGGTACGGCACTTCAGCCATTTCATCCAATTCCTTTTTTGTGTTTGGGCGAAACTCCGCTGACAGTTTTTGATTGATGTCTATGGGCGTCGATACCGGATTACAATTTATCATATTATAACGAGAGAGCATCTTGGACTTGGCTAAGCCAGACTTTAACAATTCATTGTCTTAAGTTTATATTCCAAATGCGGCTTGCCTGTTTTAAGCCGTACAATGATTTATTGAGACGGTACACTTTGTTGCCTTTTGCATAACCTTTCGGTGGCGTCATGTAGACCTCCTCATCAAGATCCCCTTGTAAAACGCCGTCACTGCATCCAATTGATCTATATCAAGATCAAATTTCACGGCAATTGCAATTAGCGTCCTAATCGAGATATACCTGACCACGGGGGAATAAGTTTCTGCGTAATCAATGCTCTTCTCTTGACAACAACCTTTGATTACCAATCTCGCCTTATACCTTATGATTTTTCCAGTTGCGACCCTCTTGGTTTTGAATACCCATATACAGTTGATCGGCTTTCGATTTGGTGGAAGATCCACTAAATTCCAAGTGTTGTTTTCTTGCAAAGAAGTAGATTCATTACGTATAGCCTCTTTCCATTTCTCACTATCAATGCTTGGCTGACAGTGACTGGATCATCAATTTCGATTGAATGCACATTGTAAGTCATATAGTCATCCCAATTTTTTGGCTTAGGTTGTCTGGAGGAACGTCTAACTGCTCCTTCATTCATATTAATCTGGGCTGTTTCAGGAGGTACATATAGTCATCAGTTGTTATTTGATGAGTTTCATCCTCATCTTCCTGTTCACTGGTTGTGTATAGTGTATCATCATTGGTCACTTCAGCAGATGATCCTGTACTGTCATTCTGATCTGGATCATTCGTTGTGGTCTGCGACAAATCTGCGGTATTATCATCAATTATTGACGCTTCCGGGAAAATCTCTAAATAAGTACTGCCTGATTCTGACAGTATCCGTTCCCCAACACGTTGATTTTCGTGAAAAACCACATCACGACTAACTATAATCTGCTTAGTATCGGGGTCATACACCCTGTAGGCCTTCGATACTTCACTGTAACCAACAAAGATTCCCATCTTCGACTTTTGGTCTAATTTTTTCCGCTTTTGCTTTGGGATATGCACCCAACACTCGAAACCGCGACAAATCCGGTTTTCTCCCCCGACCACGCTTCTTCTGGTGTCATTCCATTGATCGCTCTACACGGTGAATGATTAATTATATACGCGGCGGTAGACACTGCTTCTGCTCAAAACTGTTTATCTAGGTGGGCATCAAATATCATGCATCGCGCACGTTCTATTATAGTTCGGTTCATGCATTCTGCAACTCCGTTCTGTTCCGGCGTATACGGTGTGGTTAATTGATGCTGAATACCTAACGTGCGTATGATCTTCAAAAATTGCTCGTTGCAATATTGAGAACCATTATCGGTACGTAAAATTTTTATGGTCCTTCCACTCTGGTTCTCGACAAGCCTTTTAAATTCCACAAAAGTATTGACTACATCTGCTTTATACTTAAGTATGTAGGCAAAATTGCGCCTTGTGGAATCGTCTACGAACACCATAAAATAGCACCTCCAAACGAAGCACATTCGATTGGACCGCATAAATCAGAATGTATTAAATCGAGCTTTTGATTGGCCCGAACTGCAACTTCTTTAAAGAGAAGACGCGTTTGTTTATCCTTCAAACAAATTGAACATCCATCGTGGTATATTTGGCTAAAATTAACACCTACTGCTCGTTCTGATTTGAACTTCATTAAACTGTTGAAATTTAGGTGTCCCATTCGCCGATGCCATTACATTTTATCTGATCTAGACGTCTCAGCACTGGATATCATGGCCAAACTATCACTCGGCCGTTTAAATATAAACATACCATTTTCATGTTTTGGTGTGATAACTACTTTGTGCGATTGATCATAAACACTGCACGCACTATTGTCAAATACCACCTTTTTACCGCTTTTTACTATTTGGCTGACGAATAAAAGGTTTGCACACAAATCTGGAACAAACATCACTCCTTCCACATTGACAACACCTCCATCACTGCCCTCCAGCTGAATGTCTCCAACACTTCTGACGGTCAGACGAGAGTCATTCGCAGTCACGACCTCATTATTCGGTGGTGGCTCTGTGGTTCTTTTAAACCAATTCCCGTGTGCGGTGATATGCGCTGAAGCTCCTGAATCAATATACCACTCTGATGATTTCGAGGTTGTACTCAGAAACGATGCAAACAAAGTTTTTTCATTCTGAGGTTTTGTAGACCGTTTCTCTGGACAATTAGACGCATAATGGCCTAATTTGTTACAATTATAACATCGAATGAACTTCTTGTCCTTACTTTTGGGCTTAACGTTCTTGGTAACTAATGCTGCATTATTTGTCATAGATTCATTCTTGACATCTTGCAATATTTTATTTTTAATTATATCAGCGGAAAGCTTTCTCCAATTCATCCCATGCTTCTTTAGCAGTTTTTGTATTCTGCACATGTGGGTAAACTATTTTGTCAATCAACAAAATCAATTTTGCGCGTGCATTTCTAATTTTTTTTTTTCGTTTTCTTCTTCACCTATGACTGCATCCCATAGGTCTAGGTCCTCAAAATATGCTTGTACAGCGAACCTCCACGAATCATAATTATCACGCCCTTTTAGTTTTTCTATTGAAGAAAATAGCATTTCCGACATTTTAAATGTATTTTAACTATCGTCGTTCTCTAATGCACAAATAATCGTAATCTGGGCCCATAACCTGTTGAAACTTTGCCGATAGATATCAATTTGTGTCTTACTAAATTAAAATACGTTTTTTCTATATTAGATGATAGACGGAAGTAAGAAAACCTTTTTATTAAAACAAAATCTATATAAAAAACTGCCTACTTATAGTAGGCACAATGCCTTCTAAACTACTGGCCGCTTACGCCAACTGATGACGACACGCTAAGTCGACGATTCAACTTGATGGCAGATAAATTTTAAAAAGGAAAATTACATCACAAAATATATTTAGTTGCAATTGTTACATCGAAGTAGAAGTTTTTTATTTCCGTTTTTTTATAGTTTTTGTCTCCGCCTCGTTCTCATAAAATTTCGTCATTCGTCTGAAACTGATCACATAATATTCTCTGCTCTCACGGTTTTATTTATATTTTTGTAGTGGAAATTGGAATACACTAGAACTTTGTATAACGTTATCTAAATAGGCGCATTTCTTTAAATTCTAATTACCTTCTTGAATGTGGATCGAAAAAATTCAATTTATGAATTAAGAAAATCAATTACACTAAAATTGTTCATGATTTATTAATTTATTGTATAATAATTAAGATTTTTATTTTTTAAGTTTGTGAAATTTATTGCCGTCGTAATAAGGAGGCAAAGTGTCTTATTTTTATTTAATTATGCTGACATCTGGTTATCGACTTACGTTGTCGTCATCAGCAAAAAATGAATGTTGTCACAGGCCAGTACTATAGAAGGCACTGGTAGGCACAACTGCCTACTTAACAATATAATGCTCATTTCAATACAGAATGGCGTGAAAAAATATATTTACTAATTAATACGCATATTAGTCGCGAATTTAGAGAAATTGCTCTTGAACCTACGTACGAGCAAATTGAATCTAAATGGAAAGCCAATAACATAACAAAAGAAATAAATAATACTACAGGGCAAAACCGACGAAATTGGACGTACTTCTTGGTACAATTTTCTCTGCAAAATTGAGGATTCTCGCAGAATTTTCCTCGTAACTTCTACCGCCATCGCTTTCCGACTCATATGTTTTAAAAATTAATTTTAATGGATTGGCAATAATGGCAAAAATTTCTTCCGACATTGTTTTGACATTAGAATTCCGAAGCATACTAGTTAATATACTATATCTGGCACACGTATCCGAAAAGGCCTAATTTAGATTGCGCCGCTATCAGCACCAGCCACCAGGTTAACACAATTATAGTCCTCGTATATGTATCCAATAAATGTTTTCATTTTATTTCATTACCTTCATTATCTGTTTCAAATTGTTTGAGTAGATAAGACAATACATAAATAATAAATTGGTTTCACCAATTACCCTGTTTTTCCATTATAAGCCGAGGCTTCTTAGTAAAAAAAAGTTTTATTTTTCTTAAAAATGTGCTTATTACAAGCGTGCGGCCTATTTTAGGAGTGCGGTTTATACGAATGCTTACAATTTTAGGGCAAATAGGGAAAATTTTAGCCGCGGCTTATTAACCCTAACTCTGTCCATTGGGGTCATATTGACCCCAACCATTTTTAATATCTAAAAAATCATAATTTTTGTAATATAAACAGTGCGAATAATTTAGATAGCCTCAACTAAAACCTTTTACATAGAACCCAAAGCTTTTAGTTGAGGCTATCTAAATTATTCGCACTGTTTATAATACGAAAATTATGATTTTTTAGATATTAAAAACGGTTGGGGTCAATATGACCCCAATGGACAGAGTTAGGGTTAAAGGTGTGCGCAGCTTTAAAAAGTTCAAAATACCTACCTACTTGGGTAATCTTGGGTGTTTTGTAATTTTGAAAGAAAATAGAGGGATAATTAGCCGCGGCTTTTAAGAAGAACGCGGCCTAATAAAGAAATGCGGCTTATTAGCGTTTTGTTAAAAGTTTTGGCAAAAAATTTCTTCTAAGTAACTGCGGCTTACAAGCGGTGTGAGGCTTATAATGGAAAAACAGGGTAGTTGTTTATTTTGAATGCAAAAGCTATTGATGAGCCCATCTGTACAGAGACATATTTGTATCATCATGACATGACGACAAAGTCGGTGATGAAATTGTCCATCAAAGTCTTTATCTTTTCTCTGCCGCCACTCCGTCCCCTAAACAAATTGTATTATAATTTCTTCTTATTTTATGATGTATAAACAAAAATGTATCACTTTCACTTTATCCTTTCATACGTTTACTAATCGTTTAATATCACATGAGCCCTTTTACGGGCTTCAAAAATTGCCGTAATGAACGATATGTTATCATCCGCACCACGGTCAGTGCTAAAAATCAATAAGCACAAAGTGCTTACGCTATTGCTTGAGTATTATTTCTGTATTTTAAAATGTAACCAACATATAATCATAACAATCTAGCGAATTATATAGTTACGATTTATTTTCCTTCGATCGTGGACTGTTTTGATTTAGCATTATGTTTCACAGTAGTTATTTTCGAATCTGTTTAATATTTTTATGTCTCAAATTTTGTTTTCCTAAATGTACATATTCTAGGTACTACATTTTTGAATTTCAGGACATAATTCGTCATGCGGGATTCTAGTGTCGTTCCATTATTTTTTCCAAAAATAAATTTGAAAAGTATTTTTATACGATGATTAGATTGTAGTTGCTGCTACTACACTTATATCGGCTACGATCCGCTGTGTTCCAGGATCTCTCTTCTTTCACCTCTTACTGGGCCCATTTAGAGTTTATTATATAGTGTGAAATATCTTGTAACTTAAAGCTTTGGAGATTCAATAGTTTGCCCATTGTGTTTACGCAATGTACGGAGAGGAGGTCCACACTATTTGGATGACGGAATGATCACCATCTTGCTAAGCGAAGAGAAACAACTCTACGGCATTATGTATACGACACAAAATGATTGCTACTTGACCGTCCTTATGTACTATAGGAAATTGGTAGACATTTCCATAGTAAATTAGTGCATCATGTTCACATGTTGTTATTTTTTTGTTAAATATATTTCTGTACCAAAACTAAAGGCGTTACTTTTCGTGTTTTGAATTGTTTATAGACACTTATTACTCGTATATGTAAACTACTAATAACACCATCAAGTTTAGAAACCACGTTTTAGCGCAGTTTTCGTATTCAGCCAAATGCCGTTAAGAGTCGGAAGGATCATCTAGATTGAGGGCGTTCTGCATTTGGTCTTTAATCGTGTCACAATCACCTATATACCCTTATTCTCCAGTTCAAGAGTTATCAGCACAGAAGTTATCCGTTGAATACCATATTCCAGAGAAGAGAAGTTCGACTTCCTTACAGTGTTCAACTCAAAAATACACACTTCTAATATTGGATCTCTTGATGTAAGCAATCCTGATAAGCAATTATCATATGATTGAATTGCTTACTTTGAGGATTACATCCAGCCATGGAAAAATAATCCGAGTTATTTTGTAGTATTCCACTGATGTAATCTGGACAAGGCAAACTGAATTTTAAGGCTTGTCCATACGTATAGCGCCACGCCACGCGGTTCGTTTTCTCTTAACGATTTTTGATGGGATGTAGGTTTTTTATTTGAAGCCAGGGCCACTCAATCTTTGAAACTTTCTTTCAACTTGAATTTCTTATATTTTTTGCTAATAAATTCTTGTACTGATCGACATTTTTTCTGCTTGAAGTACGATTGGGGATTTTTGTAAGAGCATGCGGTGTGAGCCCAGGCCTGATTACTCCCCCTCCAGTTGTTTTTTGATCTGCAGTGCAGCATATAGATTCATGATGGCAAGAATGGATATAATGTTTCCAACTTGGCCCCATTTGGGAATCTTGATCGGAAAATTTCTCTCAAAATTCGGTTTCTATCAAGTTTGTTTTCTGTTTTTAAGATCTCATACGAAATCATAGGCCTTCTATTATGATGAAAGTGTCTTTTATGAACTGATACCCTACGTTTTTCCAAACATTCAAGTGCCATAAGCTTAAAGTTTTCTTGGTGATTTACAAGATGTGGGTTTCCATGCCAGTTTTTGACCAAATAAAACACGAAATTGAGTTCTTTTGCGGTTTGAAAACAGGGTGCAGATGATTTCCTTTGGATTGACACTGAGATCAACTTTCAAGCCTAAGAGCTTGCACATGCTTCGCGATAGCAAAAATAAAATTAATATTGCTTAATATTGTTGACAAAAAAATATTTCCAATGAAAAATCTGTGCCTTGCTTTATCTGTGGTCTAGCGCTAGCAAGTTTCATTTAACTGATAAATCACGTGTTGAGGTATTGTGCAGATCGCGGTATATCATTATAGTAAATGTTTTATTTTTATTAGATTATTAGAAGCAATTTTAAAAAACCTTGTCTAAACGCGCGCGCACAATCCCTTCAAGGATTAAGTACAAAACAACTTTCAACTTCATGTTATGTACATGTATTGAAAATAATATATTTATTCAAATTCAATTCATAAGATAGCAGCATTAGCTGCATACAAGTTTTAAGTCTTCTAAAATTTCTTTCACTTAAATATATATGATTATGTATGTATTGAAAAAAACTACATTTTTTTTAAATTTATCACGAAAAAATTCAGTTTTTGTTTTCAAATTACATTTAGAAAATAAAACGAGCAGAAAATTTAAAAACTATATCAGAATGAAATTTTAAATGGTTTGGTAATTCCATGCGCTATGATGAGGTTTATTACCACCGCTGAGTAACGATATACCTTGGCCATGATTTGCTTGGATACGGAATTCACGGAATAGCGAATAGACACACAACCACAAATATAGCTCAAAACCTATAAAAAATTAATTGACATCAATTAACATGTTTATATGTTTTCGATTTCTTTAATTTAACTTACCAATTGCGACCCAGGTGAAGACGTAAGCCCCAGGATTTTCACCAGCCAAATGGAATGACGATAATACGGTAATTGTTGTGAACGTGATCGATGTCATACCACCAATTAGCCAAGGCAATAATAGGTAACGATTTTCCTAGAAAAAAATAAAATAATACGTTTACTGACATCCGGAAATACCCAAAATTTTTATTTTTTTGATAGGAATATGAGCCATTTTCAGATAGGTTCACCACGCCAATCGATAATAAACACAAAATGTTATTTATTTACTAAATGATAACGCGTTCCGAGTTTTTTGTGAATTTGACTAGTTTAGAACATAAACTAGGTACTTACTTAGATTATACAGCAAAGGAATGACATAGATAAGTGTGTTTTATTGACGATTAAATTTTATTTGATTTCGTCACATTAGTAAACAAGTAAAATGGTGTGCATCGTTATCAATGTAATAATAAAATATGAGAGTGCCGACTCCACCAATGTATTGTATTACCCCAATTGTTGAAGTCATCTCATTTCAAGTGACGTGACCACAGTCGTGTCACATATCACTTAAATCATGCAAGACATGTGTATCACGACAATAGAACTGCAGCCCTATTCCTGAATACGATACGAAAACGAAAATACAAAATTCATATATGAATTGAATCAGATTCATATGATTCTTATTTGAAATTGAATATGAATCTTGTACATTCGTTTTCGTATCGTATTCAGGAATAGGGCAGCTGGTCTTACCCAATAGTGGTCAATAGAAGTGAAATGTGATGAATATAAAAACCAGAATGTGATGCTCTATCGGGCCCTGAAAGTGCACCAAGTACATTGAAAGTCTTTGGCATTAGAACATAATACCCCTAGAATAAATTACTGCAGCTGAGCAAAAAAAGAAAGAACCCTATCAGGCTAAGTACCTTGCATGCCACTAAATTTTATATACACTTTAAGATAGTATGAGCGTTTAATGTGGAGGGATGAGTCTCACTGTTGATTACCAATAAATGTCGCAACAGAAGAAAACATCATAAGTACACAGGAAAATTCAACCGCTCCAAACTTGCAATACTCGTGTGGTATAAATCTTCGTGCCCAATTTCTTGACCCAAACCTTTAATAGTTTTCCTTAATGTAATTGTAACCTAACCTATGCCACAAGCTTACAAGATCACTAAATGAACAGGAAATGAATAAAGGGTTCAACATCTGGAATAATAGAAAAGTGAAAATTGGGTAATGTAGTCTCGAAATCTCTTATTTGACTCGAAAATCATGAAGCAACCCGAAAAGGAATATTTTAATACCCGGATTACGCTAGTCGTGTCGTTTAAAGTGACTCTTTTAATATGAAACCGTGGTGTTTATTATCGTAATCACTTCACACGAGAATCGATGTGTTTTATGTTATTTTACTTCAAAATTCCACATGACCCGAAAACACAGTTGTTTTTTTCACTTCAAGTCACATATTGGCTTAGAAACCCCCCACGGGGGCTATTTGGGAATTCAATTCGATAACGAGAGTACTAGATTCATATTTGATTTTAAATAAGAATCGTTCGAATCACATTCAAATCAAATATGAATATAGTACTCTCGTTATCGAATCGAATTCCCAAATAGCCCTCCTGATCCTATTTCAGCTGCTCTATTCCTGAATACGATACGAAAACAAATATACAAGATTCATATTCAATTTCAAATAAGAATCGTACGAATCTGATTCAATTCAAATAGGAATCTTGTACTTTCGTTTTCGTATCGTATTCAGGAATAGGGCTGTGAATTTAAAACAAAGCATTGAACAAGTAGCATTTATTAAAGGGTACCAATGAAGATTCGTACTTTCAGGTAACTCTCTATTTATTTCTAGCAGGGGCTATTCAATACGATACGAAAACGAAAGTATAAGATTCCTATTCGATTTTAAATAAAAATCGTACGAATCTTATTCAATTCAAATAAGAATCTTGTACTTTCGTTTTCGTATCGTATTCAGGAATAGGGCCTCAGGTTTGAATACTGTTAATACTGATGCTTGTTAAAACGGCAATATAAAAGGCATTGCAACAATATCAATATAATCTAAATCGAATCAAGTATGATAGTCGAATTCAGGAAAAATTTGGTTCCTTTCAGTTCAGTTAAGGCTTTTGATGTTCTACAGTCGATGTTATGGTTGTACTTCTGTATCGTATTCAGGGGCCCTATTCCTGAATACGATACGAAAACGAAAATGCAAAATTCATATTTGAATTGAATCAAACGGGCTATTTGGGAATTCGATTCGAAAACGAGAGTACTAGATTCATATTTGATTTGAATGTGATTCGAACGATTCTTATTTAAAATTATATAGGGGGGCTATTTGGGAATTCGATTCGATAACGAGAGTACTAGATTCATATTTGATTTAAAATAAGAACCGTTCGAATCACATTCAAATCAAATATAAATCATGTACTCTCGTTATCGAATCGAATTCCCAAATAGCTCCCTAGGATTGTAGTTCGCTCTTTTTCGAATCGAATTTCCAAATAGCCCCCCAGCAGCAGCCCTATTCCTGAATATGATACGAAAACGAATGTATAAGATTCATATTCAATTTCAAATGAATCTTGTACTTTCGTTTTCGTATCGTATTCAGGAATAGGGCCCCAGGAATAGGGAAGCTGATTCAATTCAAATATGAATTTTGTATTTTCGTTTTCATATCGTATTCAGGGGGGCTATTTGGGAATTCGATTCGATAACGAGAGTACAAGATTCATATTTGATTTGAATATGATTCGAACTCTTATTTAAAATCGAATAAGAATCTAGTACTCTCGTTATCGAATCGAATTCCCAAATAGCCCCCCAGGAATAGGGCTGCAGGAATAGGGCAGCAGAAATAGGGCTGCTCAACACATTTGACGGCTAGTAGGGGAAGAACTAGCCGATGCTGATTTTTTCGAAAGTGTTTAAGGAAATCTAGCTAGCGACTTAAGTGTTTGTTACTTCGGAAACATTCTATGTATACAAACCTTAAAAATGAGAACCTAAAGAAAAATTATCAGACAATTAGTTCATTTCTTTACGCATTAGACATGCCAAATTTTACATAAACAAATTCTTATGATAAACGTTAAAAATATAAAACAAATGAATCAAGATTATGTTCGAGATTACAACTAAATCAACAACGCCTATACCGTTACTTCTATCCAGTATTGATTGTCTTACGTTTTCCGATAGATAGGCAAATTAACATCTGGATAGAATACAAACGTCCATACTTGCTTACGTACAAGACACGATTTTTATATGGCTTCAATTACGGAAAATATCGAACAAAATTGATATCGATATCAATTTGAACTTAATAGAAATTTGTAAATCCGTAATTACATGAAATAAAACGGCGGAATGAGTAAGCTGATAAATAGATAACATAAAGCAAAATATTTTTCTTTGAATTCAAGTAAATATGGTCGTCGTATGATTTTCTTGCAATGAAAAAGCCGATTGCAGTCAATCACTACAGATACGATTATAAAAAAAGCATAATATTTTCACTAACCTTTACGACACCGAGGATTAGCATTGCAGCAGCCAACAAATTGATAAGACTAACTACAAATAAGCATCCCAAGAATATTTCCACTTTCAATTTCCATTCGTCCACATTAAAATCAGAGTTTGGCGGTTGAATTTTGCTCGCAATTGTATCCAAATTGAAGAATCCAAGCGTCGCAAGAATGATATAGAACAAATATGTAACAACTCCGAGCCATCCTAATATAACGGCACCGGTTTGTAGGCGGCAACAAAAGCAACAACGGTTAAACACCATTTTATTAAGAAACTGTAAATGTAATGCAAATTTAATTAGTATTGCGAAATTGACGTGAAAATTGCATATCGATATATGTACTACTTACTGCGTAACTAGATTTTCACAAAAGAATTCTTTCCTTTTAATTTCGTAATTGATAACAAAAACGCGTCTGGACAAAATTAAAAATGCAAACGCAATTTTTTATATGTGCATTATAATAAAATTATCTAAAAAAGGGACTTACCAGTTTATTTCTTATCACAAGGAAATAATTATATTTTTAATTTTTCACGTTAAACAAAAACGCTTCCGAATGTGTCGGATACAAACAACGAATTAAAAATAAATTGCTCAAAAACAAAAGTTCTTTGAAGTTTTTGCTAATCAGTAGCGGCGAGAATTCGGAATTGTATAATACCGAAATCTTGATTTTATATTTTACCAATACCAATGTAATAAAAAGCCATTTATCTACATAAAAAATGTTCCTTGAGTTACAGATTATAATTTGCATTAAATTCTATATATAATTCGAATTTTTCGCCGGCTACTTTAATTGTTTTTTTCAAATTTGCTTGCAACCTTTCTATTATTTGGAGTAATATCAGCAATGATTTACCCAGTCGGAAATTTCCACCGACTTTTGTGTAGTACTGAAATAAATAATAGAAGACTTTTGCAAGCAAATTTGAAAAAATGATTAAAGTAGTCGGCGAAATATTCAAATAATATAAAGAGTTTTAAAGCAAATTATAATCCGCAGACGGAAATATACACCGATTTCAAGAATACGCACCAAGAGGTCTCACAATAGAAAATATTTTCCCTTTCTCTTGTGGCGCTTAGCCTTTTTATTCGAAAATCGATTTTAACCCGAATCTTCCTGGCGTTGCCATTTGGCAACAAATTACGCGCATGCCATTTCTCGCTTATCCAACTTAACTAATACACATAATTATGCATTTCGGTATTCTTTCGCTTTGTATTGCATGAACTTTTTGTATTGGTGAGTCTGATTTACAATGTTATTAAAACGAACAAAATTTTTAAAAATGAAATCTTCCAGTTTGTCACAAAAAAATCAGTGAAAAACTCAATTATATGAAGGGACACATCTGTACTCTATCACTCCTAGTGCTGCCATATGACAGCAGGATATTCTAAGGATACAGGGACCTTTATAAAAAAGTCAATAAAATTGTTTTCGTTGTTAGGTTCAAAATAATGTTCAGCTAAAATATTGTTCAAAAATTTGAAAAATTAATGTCCAAGAGGATTCATATAAACCGACTTTAAATATAAATCCACTTTAAAATACTCAAGTCGAAATTAAAAATGTTTCTACGATTAGTCGTGTCAAGAATATGCAATACCGAAATTGAATCGTTAGTCATGACTTTCTATTGTAGACTTGTATAAAAACAATGAGAAACAATTATATTCGTTTATTGTCCATTGAACCGAAGTTATGTAATCATCAGTGTTAAAAAAGATTAAAGTATTATTCGAAACTCGCAGTGTATCTCGTCCCAAAGAGGAAGAGATAAACATCCGGTATGTTGGTACTATTTTAAACACGGTACCAATGCGAGAAAGTGTTTGAAACCATTTAATTATGACAATTGCAATTTAACCGTTAACAAAATGGAAAATCATTAGGCACTGCACGTTTTACAATGGGTGTCAGTAGCCTAATTTCTAACAGTCTCTTAACAATTTCAGAATGTCTGTAACAAATTTACAAATGGCTAAACCTTCAGATTTTAAATTTGAAAATGCTTCAGAGATTGACACACATGGGGTTAAAAATTTCGTTCTTGTTCTTGGTCTTCAAGCGCATTTATTTAGAAATTATTTATCGCAAAGGTTTATAGATGCATTTTGGGTACGGATTTTTTGGCACATTAAGGTTTAATGGCGGATGTGAAACAAAAAAAAAAACTAATCGGCACAAATCCCAATTGAAAATCATCGGGGAGTCCCATTCAAATTCAGTCTTACGGTATTACAACCATTAAGACAAATACGTATCAATCCCAAATTTTAAAAAACATAATGTAACGCATTGCATCGAGACGGTGGGTCAGCCATGTTATGTAAAAGCATGACGGTTAAGTATGGAAAAAATGGCACTAGCAAAAACCGAAATAGAAATGTGACTTGCTCAAGGAATTTGTAGCCTTCCAAGAGCAACTGGGCCAGTCCACTTCATATGACCCCAAAAAATATGGATCTTGGATCTATTGTGTGATAATTATAGGTCACTAAAGGCATTGACCAAGCCAGATCGTTACCCAATACCTTTTGATACCAACTTTACTCATCAATTGCACTCATGCACCAACATTTCAAAAATAGATTTAGTAAGAGCTTATCATGAGGTTCCTGTCGAGACAGGACACATTAAAAAGACACGTTTGGGTTGAGAAATGCCGCCCAAACTTTCCAAAGGATGGTGCATTCTCTGTTTAACGATCTTTCTTTCGTTTTTCCATATATTGATGATATTCTCATCGCTTCAAAAAATTTGGAAGCTTATTTGAAACATTTACGCATTCTGTTGCAACGTTTATGTGTAAAGCAGGTTTTATGATTAGCCTACATTAATGTGAATTTTCAGTTGGTTTTTTTAGGTTTCCAAATCTCAAAACAAGGTATGTATCCAAACAAGCAAAAAGTTGAAGCAATTTTAAATTACCCACAATCAAAGACAGCAGAAGAATTACTTAGATTTCGGGGTATGATCTACTTACACAATTTTCATAAGAAGCAGCTAATGGTCAAGCTCCTCTTTATGATGATTTTTCAGGACGGACGAAGTAATTCAAAAGTTTGAGTTATGCAAAACAAAATTTGTAAATTTTACGCAACTATAGCGTTCCCTATCCCGAATGCCAAGTTTGCAATTTTTGTAGATGCATCTGATGTACCCGTTATGGCTGTTTTACAACGACAAACAGAGAAAGGGTGGCAGCCTTTGTTTTTCTTTACATAAAAGCTACACGATGTAGCGAGTTTACACGACTTACGATAGAGAGCTTTTAGCAGTTGTTTGCAGTCTCGACCAGCACGATTTTAAACAAAACGGAACCAATTAATCCTGTTCTTGGATTGTTAAGGTTAATTTACATATGCGACATGTGACAAGTGAAAAGAAACATGAACCTTTCTTGACAATAATATACATTTGTGACTAGTTTCGCCACGCACACTTTATAAAATTTAAACAAAACAAAATGTACCAAAAACAAATTTAAGTCAAAAACTACTGCAATATTTTTTCCGCCACGCTTGCACAAACACATACAAATTTGTATGTATTTGTATGGATTTGTGCGACCGTGGCGGAAAAGATAAAATTAAACCATCGATGTGTGGCGTGTGCCGTGTACAAAATATTCGTCCCTGGTTGGCTACAAGCTCCCGTCACACGGCGCACGTCGCATATGTAAATCAACTTTACCGGTACTTTTTTGCGTGTTTACGTTTATTGGTTTTACTTTATTTCTATAAAAAACCTGAAGATCTAATTGGTTTACGTGACTAGCGCTGCGCAAACCAAAACGAGCAAAAAAACAAATATAAATAGGGTAAACTTTTAGAAACTATAATGAAATTATGCCATAAAAGTTTTTAAATTTGGATTAAAAATACATAGTTTGAAATTGTACTTGGATTAATTATGTTTATGTCATTGAAAAATCATAACAAAAACTTATGTATTTAAGGAAATTTTACTAGGGAGAAGTATAATCGCGGTTCAGCGGTTCACTGTCACTAAAGGTATAAACTGAACCAGAGGTACAGCGATAAAATACAACGCCGGTCAAATTAAAATACACATAAACCATAGGATGCTAACACATGTTGCTGGCGATGACGACATTGATGCCGATTTTTTTTTAGAATCTATTTTAATTTTGTCTTCGGCGCTGCAGTGCTATCAACTAGTTTGAGTGTAATGTATTATGTTGGTATCAAATTGGTTTTTAGAACTGTTTTTAAATGCATTTCAACCAAATCTGAATGTTGTACACAATATTTTATGTGAAAAAATTTAAATAGCGTCGATAAAAAGATAAATGATATATTTTATGGTTAATTTATAATTATTTTTCTTGTTTCATCGCTTCAACACTGACGTGCTTGTTGTGTTTAACAAAGCGATATCGTCGGCAGTCAAATGTATTTTGACCCCAACGATATTTTTTTTATGTTGTCATGGCCATTTATATAGCGGCAATCGTAAAAAATATTGAAATACAAAAAAATGTATATTTCGGAATTGATTATTTTGCTTAAATTTGCTCAAAAATTCTTATTGGAATGTATAACAAAATATTTTGACGGCTTTATGACGTTTCAAATGAAAACAAAAATCGTAGTGTGTAGTGTTATGTACGAATAGTGTTTAATCTATAATATTATTTTGTACAAAATATGTCTAGTAAATTAGTTGATGAAGATGATTATTGGAATACATCGGAGACCAAAGGTTTTGATTTTGACGTTGATAAGGTAAATATGAAATATGCTAAGCACAAGTTAAAAAAGTTGCTGTGCAATGGCACCACATTGGCGGGGAGATTATAATATTCATTGGCAATGTCATGTTTTGGCTAATTATTTAATCAAATAAAGTGGGTTGGGGTTAGTTACTAACGGTGCTTGTGGTAGGTAATATTGAATATAATACGAATTTGTGGTTTGTGAATTGGGATGTTGTTGGATTAATGTGGCGGGGATACCACCCATCCTGTTTATGGCAATGGTTAACACAATTCTCAACTAAAGTGACTATGAACGGGTATTCTTGTGATTATATTGATTTTTATCTGTACATTGATTTCACAATTCGATGAATTTGTGTCTTTTAATTCACCTTTAGAAAGGGGCACTCAATTTTTAAGTAAATATCCGCCTATCCATGTCCGGAAGAAAACCTTTTTTCCTAAAGTGCAATTAGCTTGCTTCTATTACGTGTTAAGTTCTATTATTCGGTGCAGAACGGAACGAGCTTTGTCTATATTAATATGAGATTTATCGACCTTTATGTAACTCAATCTAAAATATTTCTAGGAAAACATCTAGCAACATTTAAAACAACCCAGCCGAATCATTAAGACATTTGAATCGTTATCATTTAGCTGTGTTTTTGAATCCGAAACAGCGATAGCGTTCACTAAATATTATTGTAATAGGGAAAACAATTCTTGCTAGTGGTAAGAAAAATTCATCGATCCAGACAATGAACGACTGACTACGTGATAAACGTAGGATAAAGAATATTTAACGGTATTAGTTGTTAATATAACAACAAGTAAATATGTAAGAATATACACGTTATTTGCCCAAACAACCTGTACTTGGCATGTGACATATCCCTGCATAAAGTCGCGAATATTAGCAAAAAGGACCGGAAGAAGAAGTTCAGTTGATGTAAGACATATGTGTAGACCCATGTTACGCAGTAATGACAGAGTGTTTCTAAGATGAGTGAGTATTTCGTTGTTTTATAAATTTTTCGGCTGAATCTCGTAAATAATCTGCGTTTTATGATTATAACGGTCGACGAAGTACTGAAATAGTTGCTGTTAACTGTATCGCATTATGTCTAATTCGAGTATTACATTAAGAGGGCTTAATGGTGCGGTTTCTGGACTAAATCCAAGAGTTGATCAAATCTTTTACAAAGGTACAAACGCTAAGGTATTTAGCCTCTTTGTATTTTCATTGCTCATTCTATTTGTTCGAACCTCATTTGGTGAATACTGCTCAGCGTCCTTGTGAATCTTCGAATTCATTCAAAACACTGGTTGTAGTTTTCGAGAAATGTTGTCCTCTCATTACCAAACAAAAGATTCGGAACCAGCGTTTTTATCCTTCTAATCTTAAAAAATTGTGGAAAGCTACAGAAGACTGAAAATCACAATGAAAATAAATTAGCAGCACAAACATGTAAAATAAAATGTAAGATCTGTTGGTCGGAGTTTTGTGGAGTAATTTCGGTGAAAACAAGTCTTTTTGGCATCGCAATTAATCTTGTAGATTAAGTGTATTACAATTTCCAGTTGCCACGCTAACTTCCTCTGACTTACGCTTTCTGTGTACTTTTTCGGAGCGACAATATCAACTCTAATTTTGTTGTTAGAAAAATCAAACTTTACTATTTACTCGCCTGAGTTGTGCTTAGTCCATGCTTTTCACTTTCGACATTTTGTTGAATTTATTCTCTTTCGAGCCGTATAAGGCAGGCGGGTTTTTCTGCTGAATTACAACACGGGCTTCCTCTCATTAGGGATAGAACCTTTCAAGCTCATATTGTTTTCGGAGATGGTCGGTAACTTCTGCGGTCCATCATGGTGGATTTCAAGCCAAATTTCAACACAGCAGGCTGACTACTAAGTAGAAAAAGAATGAAAAACGGCCAATCTAGTACCGACAACAGGGATCTAACTTTCTCTCTCTAACACATCCTTGTCTGAATTAGGCATTCAAATTTGGATCGCTGCTGCTTCTTATTTTTATAAGAAATCTTATTTTCTCGCTTATTCGAAATAAATTTGTTGTTTCAAGATTAAATTGTTTCATGGTGGCCCACCCCAGATTTCACTGGGCCAATCTTACCAAAGAGTGGATTTATCGATGTTAAAATCGTACCACCTGTAGCAGAGTTATAAATTCGAACGAACTAAAAGTTAGGTATTATTCTTGTTAAAGATGCATGATGTTTTTTTATTTCCAATTTTTCATTTTGAAAAAGGCACAAAATAAAATAAAAATGGCTAAAAACAAAAACTTGTTGACTGAGAAACAGCAGAGATCTAACGCTAAGATGAAGGGGTTCTTAATTTTAGTTCGCGGAATGAGTTGTCTTTGAAACAGTTTGATATTATAATATTTTGTGAATTGTTTGAATTTCCTGTTTGTTGTCAAAGTCACTCGAAAAATGGCTGAAGATAATTCTGTTTATTACAAATACATAGGAGTAGGTACTAACTTTCTACACTACCGTCTTCCCCCGAACAAAAGAACCGGGTCTTATGAACGAATAGAAGAACGGCTAGTTCTTTTATTCGTTTAAAAGAACCGGTTCTTATAATCGGGGTGATTATACCAACATTAAAAAAATTAAAACATTGCATTTCCGGAACTCCATCATTAAGGACCTAAATGATTGGTACAATGTGGTTTTCTAGAGTGCAATCATATCTAAAAAAGAGTAATTAAAAAATAAAAATTTATATTAACAAAATCATCGATCTACAAGTACGACATACTTACATACAAACAAAGGAAAACATTAAAAAAGCTTTCAATACATGCGGGATCGGGCCGAAAGAGGACTTTTGCATAACTGCGCTTCATAAACCACTGCATGACATATTATCGCCTAAATTCGATTGTTTCGAATGGATTGAAATATATGGCGACTTATTATCTGGCGAGTGCTATTTCGACGATGACATCAGTAACTGGCTTTAGCCACCAACGGAAGTTGCTACAGATATTAAAACAAGTTTTTTCAAGTGCGTAATGCACGCTATACAACATTCAGAAGAAGATAGGGCCCTAATTGAAAAAGGACAAAGTACCTCATCAGGAATCGAAATTGTAGCAGTCTCTAATCTACAACAATGGCGAATTCGGATAATCGAGCTGAATGAGGAGTGCGTTAAAGTTGATGAGCGCTTATTTGAACCTGTTTTAACTAAAAAAGAAATATTATTAGTTAACAGCATGGGTTATTTTGGCATTAAAATGTAAAAATAATTTGTTAATTGTGATTTATTTGTAAGAATTTATACTGGCATGCGTATTAAGTTTTTATTATTTTATATTTTATTTGTTTTAAACTATGAAAACCTTGAAGGACAAGGAAATTTCGGTTACATTAATGGATGTGATAATTAAATATAATTTTGTTTTATTATTTATAAAAAATTCTGTTTATTATTTGGTGTCATTTTTGAATCAAATCTTCTAATTGAATGTTCTTCTAATTGAAGGTTCTTTTATTTGAGGTAAATTGGTTAACATCAAAATTAAGCGAAACTTTTTCTTTCCCGAATAGAAGAACCGGTTCTTATGTTCGGGGGAAGACGGTAGATATTTTTAAAGATATTTAACTATTAGAAAATTATGAAGAAGCAGAGAAGCGAATCAAGGTATTTTTCAACTAGAGGGTACGAAGCCCCTAAAACAATATAAATTTTGTTTTTGACAAAATTGATGTTTTTTGACAATTGAACACAATTTAAACCGATCAAACATCCAATTCCAGTGTAATAGTTCGAAATACTTCAGCGGTTACAGCTCTCGGACGTCTATAGAAGTATTAAGGAAATTAAATATTGAATTGAATCCTTGTCTAAACTTCCAGAATTTTATTCACAATCCATCCAAAAATTATAATTACATATTTATTTGCAAATTTATTTGTCTTATCGTTACAGACTACCTATGGTACTTCTTCAGCAAAAAAGGGAGATCACTTATTTGCGGATGATAACGTATCTGAAATAAGTTATGAGTTACCAACAAATGAAATTCCTTTACATCTAATTATCTCGGATTCAGATCTGCGCATGAGTAAACTTAAGGCTAAGTTCATTGTAATATAAAATTAAATATTTTACTTATCTTTTTAGTTTTGGAAGAACAATCAATGCTCGAGTATCCCGTTCCCAAAAACATATCACCCGAAGACGAAGTACGAATACTTCGGCGCCAATTAGCCGAAAAAACTCATGCTCCTCCGCCAGCGACAACAATCAATCGAATAATTTTAGGTAAACCATGCTCTCTAGAGAATTACAAATCAATCCATGAGAAAGAAGAATTGCTCGACGAGGCAATTAAATCCGGGAGTGGCGATGCAATACTCTACGTTGTACTTTTTCTTGTGAAGACTCTTAAAAAACTCAATCTTAACCGTATTTTACAACATCGCCAAGTTGCAATCAACCATTATATTAATTATTTAGCATTACGTCTAGAGGTAACCGAAATCATCGACATTCTAACAATGCTAGGGAAATTTCAGGAAGCCGCAATGATCCAATTTCAAATCACGTGTCAATCGACGTCGAACGTCGACTCCAAAAAAAAGAAGTTGAAACAAATCTATAGTAATTGTTTTACTCAGCCGAACTCGAATCCGTTCTACGGTCAAATGGTTGGAAACTACATAAATCTGTTAGAATGGCAGACTTCGAACGCGATAACTGACTTAATCGACTCATCTCCACTAAAAACATTATACTTCTTATGTGGTACGCACAAATGGAGTGATACCACATCAAATCCTAGTACGCCCGTTAAAAAAGATAATTCAAAAACTTCTTTAGTCTTGAGTCCATTACAATTTATCGACTTGTATCAAATAAGCCAATCACAATTTGAATGGATCGCGCTGAATGAGCGTGCTAAAGCACAAGCCTGGCTTGAAATTGAACAACTCTTCGAGAAGAAATCATGGCGAAGTTTAAAATCAAAATCATTTCAAATTGCAATCCCCTTGGATCGAGCCATTTTACAGTTGCATAATTTATCCGCGCCGTCAGCAGTGCTGAATAAATTTTTGGCACATCTCGATGATTTGCCACGACGGCTGGTGTTGTCACGGCGCGTAAACGCAGTCCGTAGTGAAATCGATACGCTTGTGCTTATGAAAGATAAAAATGAATTGGAATCTCTACGTTTTCGTCTCACATCCGGGACTGAAGAATATTTTTATTTTGAAAATGCTTTAAAAAATATGAACAATTCAAAATGGAAGACTGAAGGTATTAATAAATTAATTAAAAATTAATTTAATCTCTATGTAGAAAATTATGTATTATTATTTTATGTACTTTTACTAATTATAATTAGCAAAATATTTTATAAATAAATGTATATTTTTTGATATGGTACTGTGTAATAATGTGTGACGTAGTTAATAGTTAAACACTGTGTTTAATGATGTCACTAATTTCTCACGGCACATGCTGATACACCCAGTAGAGAGTTGCTAGAAAGGAGTTCGGAGTTTAGAGAACATGATTGAATTGCATCAAGTTGCAAGCCACACTATTTAAAAATAATAATTAAATTATAATTTTACTATATAATCAGGAAGCGCGTTGATTTATTTTAAGGATCACTATACATTGCAACCAAAAGTACAAAAATACTAAATTACTGCGTCTTCATTAATATTAATGATATCGCATTTTAAGATATAATTGGTGCAAAAATGTGTTCTTATGGTGGTTATTATTATGTTCACATTCATCTGGGATAAAATAGAACATCATCTTTTTGCAATTTTCTTTTATAATTTATACGGAGACCATTAAAATTAATGAAAATTCATTCAATTCACCGTGGTATCCCTTTTCCATTTAAAAATATTTTCCATCCTCGAATGGCGAAGTGAAAAAATATTTTGTTGGGAAAAACCTAAATAAATTATGCATGAACATGAAAAGGCTGTCGTTAAAATTGTTTCGTATTTGGTAAATAAAACCTGGAAAAATTATTATTATTTTTCTGTTAATTTGAATAATTTCTTAAATTTAAAAAGAACGAATGTACAAAACAACAACAAATTGTGTTTATTTTGAACTTAATTGAAGTGGTTGGAAAAGATCATCGTTATTATAACGGTATATGGACTTTTCTTTTTAATAGCAATTTTATGGAATATCCATTGGAAATATTTACAACTTTGGTTATGAAAATGTGTCTGCAATTTTTAATTGGAATCTTAGGGTATAACGTGATTATAACTATGCATTGAATCATTTTAGCTTCTATATACATAAATGTGTAGAATACAAAATGTGCGAAAACAAAGTATGTACTTATATTTCTGGAAACACTCGAAAAATGAAGTGAAATGAACTGAATCTTGAGCTGTGTTCGATTGGATAGGTAACAACTAAACTTATCCAAATTTTGATAAAAAACAGTTTTTATCAAAAATCGACATTGCAAATCATGCATTAAATTTCAAAATTAAGATTTAAACCAATTTTGTTGCAAATTTATTGTAGAATCCTTTTTCATCCATAAATGCTAAAATTGTTCTGCACCATTTTATTGGACCTCCCCATTTATAAAAAAATCTAAGTATGAAGTTTACAGACCAACAACCTCTCGAAAACTAATTTTGCGGGCTTCCGTGGTGTTGCAAATGGTGTAGTCGAGACAGTCAAATACATATATTAAATTGAAGTTGATGAAATAATTAAAGTTGTGAGACTCTATTGGAAGCCTCGTACAGACATTTTTGAAATCAACCTAGACCTTCTGGCTAGCACCAGTATTAATCACTCCAAAAATTATGCTGCAAAAACTTTGACGAGCCCGTAAGGACCCTCAGAAAAATGTTCCCAAAAATGGTCAATCTACATAGAAGAATTTATCTTAACGTTGACCAATTCAATGGAACTACATTAAATCAAAGGATTACTCTGCTGATTGTGGTAGTCGCGGAATAACAATAAAGGAACTCATGAAACACGGTATCTGAGAAACTGAGGAACAGGCAGCAGCAGAATTGAAACCTGCCAATAAAACAACTGCTGCCAAAGAAGAAGACGGATTCTTACACTTAATAGAAAAAAAACACCAAGTGTTACAAAATTAAGGAGAATCATAAAAATCGTGAACAACTTCATCAAAAGTGCATAAAAGGATCATTAAAAGACAGACTCACGCAGTTGTTTCAAGGCAGAAATAACACAATTACCTAATGAAGAATAAGTCAGAAGACAAGAGAAGCAAGTTATTATAATTAAATCCCTTTCTAGATCAACACGGAATTCTGCGAGCAGACGGAAGACTTCAAAATTCATTTCTGAATTATGAAGAGAAACATCCTGTTATACTTCCCTCTAACCATCAGCAGTTAATGCTCTAATCATTATTACGTATAAGAACTATTGGATCACAAGTACAAAAAATGCCACTAAGGTGCTAATTTGTTATTTGTCACAGATTTAGAGCTAATCAAGAGAGTAACCAGCTGCACTCTTACTTACTCTCTTAATTTTCGATTACTAAATTTTTAAAATTCTCAAAGTATGAAACTTTCAATAATCACTCTTCCAGTTGTAATTTTCCGTTTGATTTTTGATCATCGTCCTATTCTCATTATCTAAAATCGTGTTCAACCGAACTTACAGCAACAAAATGTTTCCAATTTTTTGTGAAAATCTGAAGGTTAATTAGCTTTCTTAATTTTTAGCGGACTATATTTATTGTCACGGATTAATCGCCCCAAATGTGTGGTTCGATTGCTAAATTGTATACTACTTATACGTACTTATAAAGGTAACATGCGGCGGTCTTCATCTGTCTAGGGCTACTAATGCAATCCACATAGAGGTAGTAACATATGTTACAGAAGCATTCATTGCCGCCTTCAAAAGACTTAGCTTAAGACAAGGATTGTGCAGTGACAATGGAACGAACTTCATTGGACCCAACAAGCAGCTAAAGAGAATGATAAAAGATGCGGTAGCGGATTTTAACAAAATAGTATCATAACAGCTAGCTTCGGACGAGATATCGTGGCATGCTCAACCACCAGCATCATATAATTTTGGTGGATTATGGGAAGCCAGGGTAAAGTCATTTAGAACCTATCAGAAGTAAATCATTCACTGACTGTGGTGGAGCAATGAATATCTTCGAAGACTATACAACGACACTCAAAATGGTTACTTACAAAACCACAAATCAACGTTAGGGATATCGTTCTTCTTATAGAAGACAGTTTATCTCCTTCTATACGGATGCGAGGCAGAATAGTTGAAACCCATCCAGGAACAGAAGGGCATGTACGAGTCGTTTGAGAACGTGGCTCGGGAAATTCTCTCTACAAAAGAGCCATCACAAAATAGAAATACAGGTTTGCCAAAAGAAGAACCACCAACACCAGAGAATTCCAATGTCGGGACTGTTGTAGACAACTCTGAATATATAGTCAACCGAAACAAAATAGACGAGTGGCAAGAGCAAACATCCAATCCAAGACTATTAATTCGCACGCTCTAAATAATCTGCATGTTGGGAGTAGTAGTAGCAAGAACCGGAATCTATTTTGTGTTAAAATCTGCCAAGCTAATTTAATCAATTGTGAATGGAAGATTCTAACGTATTTTAATCGTACCCTAATTGCGTAGAGATACACTATATTGAGCACTACCCATCAGTTGGACTTGTTATGCACAAACGGGATGCTAATAGCTCCAGCACCCATGGATACTTTGAAAAGCATCTTACCTTAATTTAAAGGAGCAGAATAAAAAAATCAAAGCTTTAGGCGAAAACAAAATCACGCTCCTGTAAAGTGCACATTTCGATTTTGTTGGAGCAATTGTCAACGAGGTATTTGGTGTACTTTATCAACGTGAAAAATGGAATGTTTACAAAGATAGCATAGAAAAATTAAATTCAAATCAACAATATTACCAGAAATTACTACAAGAACAGATCCACTGGAATACACGTCCGCTGCTGATGAATTTAATTCATGTATCTCATTCAATGAAGAGTACCTCTGTAACATAAAGGGTGGTTAAATTTTAAAGGCCGATGTTGATTTTGAATAAAACACAAATTATTTAGGAAATTATTGTCAATTCTTTTTATTATGATAATATGGTATGGTTCAATTATGTATGGTCCAAATTTTCGATGACGCTTAGGCATAATTGAGGTTGTATGCCGTTAATGTGCCGAATTATCTCATCCTTTAGCTCTTGAATTGTTGCTGGCTTATCGACGTACACCTTTTCTTTCAAATAACTCCAAAGAAAGAAGTCCAACGGTGTCAAATCACATGATCTTGGCGGCCAATTGACATCGCCATCACGTGAGCTAAAAATAGATAGATAAATGAACGATATGCATTTTGATTTGAACGCCCATTTTCATAATATGCCTAAATAAATTTAACGCGTTGCTCGATTGTGTATCTTTCCATGGTTCAAATTGAGTTAGTCTGAAATTGAGAAATGCCAAATTAAATGCAGAAAAAACTTGACGTTTAGGTGTGGTTCACATTCAACGTCGGCCCTTAAAATTTAACCACCCTTTACACCAACCCTTATATGATTATAACACAAATACAAGTTATTGTGAAGTGGAACTACTCAAACAAACTATGGTGACATCCCAACATGCTTTTCCCAAATATGCATTACCTTGAGTAATTGAATGTAATTGAAACCTTTGAGAAGGAATTCTAGAACTGCGTCCAAACAGTATCTTAAGAAGGGATACGTTCACATATGGATATAGGACATCAAAGTAAATTAAAAATTTCATTTGCCACAATTTAATCTAAGTGAGTTGATAAACGAAGACCTCACGACAAGAAAGCATAATACGTGAAACTAATGTATTCTTTGATCTATTCGACTAAAATATTAGGAAATGGCTCGTACGCTGTAAACGAGAGACTTTCAAGCCTTGACAATTTTTTATATGCCGTTTAATTTTTTCGATTGCCTGTATTTTTATTTTAACTTCTCGATATATTTTCTTTTTTATTTCCCTTCGGACCCAGCTTCCGATTTTTTACTCTCTAGTTGGGGTCTCGTCTTTCTGAATTATTTAGCAAATTTATTAGATTATTTTTGCATTCTGAAATTTTAATTTCTTTCACACAATTTTAAGCCTAATACATATGTTAATTTTTTTATTTTCAATTTAATTTGTTAGTTCAGCAGCTTGATATTTTTTATTTAATTATTTATACAGTTACACAATTTTGTTTGAAGCCCATAACCCCATTTTCAGCTTATATATAGCTCATTTATAACGAGGTTTTGAACTTCATAAAAATTTCCAAAATGACGACCATCTTCTTTGTGTCAAATTTAAAATTAGTATCTGCCACCATGTAACAATTTTATGCACCCTTAAATCGTATCACAACTTTACTATAGGCTCCTTTCTGTTGCACAATGGCCCAATAGTTCAATCCTTGTGAAATATTCACAGCTCAATACGATATCCCAAAAGTAACATATCAGAAATAATCGAAAATATGAAATTTTGATATCAATGTTCTTAATCCTTTTGACATCCGCTGTGTCTCTACAAAACTCTATGCGAATAGTTGTGTTGTTGTTCAATCACCAAGACGGTTCCATCGCGATCTTTAAAAGCTTGCAATTTTTTAAATACCTTTCCTCTAAGTTTATGGATGGTAATGTATTCTGCGTATATAATTTCGACGTGAGCGCTGATTTTTGAGGGAGGTGAGAGCACGTATTTCGTCCTAAATTCGTTCGGCCTTCGTCGTATCCTAATTTGTGCAACCAGATCGTTGCTTTAAATATCTGCCCTAAGTCAGGTTCTCATGTTCATTATGCGAACAGAGATATTGCTTGCTAACCAGATCGTGATCGATTTGGCTACGTGTTACGCCATTAGGATTGTCAAGTGTGTTTCTACACATCATGCTGTGGTAATTTTGTGTCTCCTATGATCAATCTGCCTTTTTCTGTTATATTTTCTAGTTGCCCTAGGCCTTGGCGACCCATAATCGGTTGGAGATACGTTGGAAATTTAATTTGGCGTTAAAAACTCCAAAGATGAGTTATGCACGCCGACCATAGTTGGTCCGAATTTTGACCCGCGCCGAAAGCATTCGATCCCAAATAAGCTCGAACTTTATTAAGGATTTTTTCATTCTCAACACTTAAGAACACACTTTTACTTTTATTATTTGCGTTTAACTCCGATCGGACCTATAGGCGTACGTCCTCGAATTAGCGTAAAAGTATGTACGGGAAAAGCGAACCGCGAAAGAGTTGGAAAAGCCTTGGCCCCATAATAGATTGCAAAGATAAAAAAACACCAAAAAAAAAAAAAAACTCCGATTAACGTGAAGTCTGATCTAACAATGGCGACTGAAAATTTAAACTCTAGAAATAAAAAACACCCTACAGAATTCCGCTCACAGGATGGCTTTATATTTCCTACTATTTTGGTACCTTGATCACCAAACCAACCTGCGTTAAGCGCCTTACTGTTATTTTGGGTGCCAAACTATTTCCAAACTTGCGAATTTTCATATTGAATTTGAGCTTCAAAAAGTAATTGCAGAGTTTTCGGCAATTCTTTGGATTATCTCTGACTAATGTTGTGCTTTATTTGCTAATCAATAGTTCTACCTATATAAAGGATTCGATTGTGAAACTTGGTGGGGTGTAGTACTATATCATTGGTGTTTGTTGTCTTACCCACTCATTATGCCATGGAAGTCATTATTTCCAATTGTCAGTTGAATGCCTTTATTTTTATGCATCCAGCTTGGTTTGATAGTTATCGATTGATTAGTGGAATCTGTTATGAAAATTTTTCAGGCCTCTGGCAATCCCCAACAAGTAGAATTCATTAATACCACCAAATCACCAATTTCCTATTCAGAAAGTTCACACCAATCAAGGTGTCGGCTTCCAATTTGTTTGTGTATTGTATACTTTAAGCCGTAAAGTTAAAAATACCAATGTCTTCTAGGCAATATTTGTACTGCGAGTCTTATCGCTCTTTTGCCTCGTTTGTTAATTGAAAGTTGTAGGGGGTGTGTAAATAGTTCATAAATCGTTTTGGTAGATATAACAAAACTATGCCGACTTTATTGACTTGGAGTGTAACGAGATTTTTTACTATTGCCAAAACGGGTGTTCAGTATTTATGAATCTAAACGTGATAATTTAAATCCAATGAATTACCTATTTCTCCACAATTTACACTTTTGAAAGAACTTTTGATAATAAAGAGAAAATAATATATTTTGGCTATTTGTAATACTAACTACTAAATTGTTTAAACTGCGCACAGCTTTAACTGAGTTATAGTTAGTTTTGCCTTAAATTATCAAAAGATCGGTTTAAACACAAATCACACATAAATGGGCCCTGTCTTTTTTGGTCCTGTGTTATCTTACCGTTGTACCTGCCTTACTACTGTTATATCCTTTTCATCCACAAAAAATATATGATGACACAGCTCAATTTACAAAACCGTAAATCCCCGCTAATTATGGAAAAACAAAGGAATACAATTAAATTGGACTGCCGGAAACCATCAAATTCAAATTGCGATTTATGTAACCCAAACAAATTAACCAAAACAGCAGTCAATACAAGAATAAAAGTCAAAAAACTTAAACGAAAAAATAAACAACAATCCAAACAAACTTAAAATCAAAAACTTTTTAAATTATTCCAAATTGGACAGATTTGAATACAATTTGCCAACATTTCGTTGTTGCTTTCTCAATTACTTCACAATTTAAATCACCCACAAAACAAATAATAGAACCCAACAAAAAAGTGACAAAACAAAAATTTTCCACAAAAACATGAAAAATTTGCATAAATGGACGAAGATGACAAACAAATTGTGAAATGAAAAATTGCTTGTTAAAATTTTTATCGTTAAGTGAATTTTGGTATATAAAAATTCAACTTATGTAGAAAATCTAAACACAACAACAGTAAAAAAAACGTTTTCGAATGAAAAATGCCATTGGCAATCAAAATAATAAATTTTTGGTGTACTCGTATAATGGGGCGAGGAAAACACTGTCTACGAAAATGGGGTGAAACTGACGACGACATGGAGATGACTACTGAGTACTGATTCTTACAAATTATATTTTTGATTTTTTGGGTAATTGTTTTGGAATAATTTACGACTAAACAAAACCGAAAAAGAATTTAAATTGTCTTTTAACAAGTTGGTTGATTTGTTTCATGTCGTTCAATGAAGATGAAAAATTTGCCAGTCAAGTTGTTATATGTACACAAGGCAAAAAAAAAACATTTAAATTATTATTTTGTGATGACAAATTGGCTTCCCGCTGATTGAAGGTAAAATGTGTTTTCTCTATTCTTTTTACCACTGACAAAACTTTTGTAATTTTAATTGCAGTTACATTTGGAATACCCCAGTAACTAAAATAATTCAATATGATATAGGGTCTATCTCAAAATTAGTTTACTAGTTCGTTTGTTTTGCTCAGAGCGACGTGGATCAAAAAATTGAAATTTACTAGAGCCATTGCTCTACTATAGTAGTTTGCATATTACCAAGTCTACGAAAATTATAGTTGGAATAAGATGCTTTATCTCGATAGGTTCGTCCTAGTTGTTTCAGTTAATTTTAGTTTGTTGTCTGTTCGAACCAGTTAGAATTGCTGCTGTTCGTTGTTCGATTTCTCCAAGAAATATTTGTCCTTCGTTGCAATAAAACCGTGGTCGACATAAATCACAAGTATGGTCATTCCATTCTTCTCATTACACCGATTCGTAAACTTTTCGTTCCAGCAGTGCTATGCTTGTTTCAATACGTACAAGCTCTTGGATAGCTTGAACGCTCAGCCGCTGACATCGTCATATCCGATCGGTTGATTCATATAAACTTTTTCTTCAAAAATCACCGTTCTGAAAATCAGTCTTTATGTCGAGCTGCTCTAATCACATTTGTGTTGATGAGGTCAGCGCTAGAATTGCTCCGATCGATGTAAATTAAACCAAAGGGGTGAAAGTTTCTGCGTAATTGATGGCATACTCCTCTGTAAACCCGCACAGTACCAATAGTGCTTTGTATCGATCAATCCTATCTGGAAACTTTAGTTTGTAGGCCCAACGATTTATTCAACCTTTTGAATTTTTGGTGGATTGACCAACTTCCAGATACTATCAGATCCAATTGTTTGCTGGTATGTCCTTGGTTCTTCGGTAATTACTAACAGGGCAACGTGCTCTGCCGATTCATAATAATATTCCCTCCGCCTTGTAACAATTTTTTGTTAGGCATTAAATAAACATAAATTCATAATTCAAAGCTTAGTTTTAATTTTACTGTCGTGAGGTTCAAAACAAACAAAAAGTGCAGTGTTAGTGCTTTTTATTTTGTTATATCTATTTTTTCAATCGTGTGAATAGTTTTATAATTAAATACACAAAGTGCAAAAAACTAATATAAAACTGTAACTTGATAAGTGATTAAGTGATGGTGTAAACATGATGGGGCTTTTTTCCCCAAAAACACCTCTTCGAACATCGAACGCCGAACACAAAATACAACAAACTTGAACCAGTTTCATGTAGAAAATAATGCGAGTGAAGTGTAAACCAAGTGGGCAAAGTTCAACACAGCCCATAGAAAACACCTATGCCAATGATTAAAAGTGCTTCTTCGACAGAATTAATTATATCACAGTTTAAAAATAAAAATGAAACGAAGATTCAAACATTCGAAAGCGATGGCTTCAGAGCCCTAGTTAAACATTTTGATGAAGTTGGTAAAAAATATTACACATGCTAAAAAGTCAAAAACGGCTGACTATTGTGGTAAGAGGAATTGAAAGCTGCGTAGATGTTAGCGACATACAAGCTGCACTTGCTGCGGAAGGTTTCCATGCCAAATCTATTAGTAACTAGCTGACCTTCGTACCACCTCAAAATCAATAAATGTTGTTTAAAGTTATTATAGCTTAATTAAATTGGGTTTTTTATTAAGATAAATTGAATTTCTTTCTCTCTCTCTCTTTGGCACTATATCCCATCAAGGGATTTGGCCGCCTCAAATGAGTTTTCATAATCATATTTTCATTTCGGATAATGACTAATGAGTGATTAATTAATTGATCCTAAACCGGCCGTGCAATTTTTTCCTTGTCACTACCGGGAATCGCCCCGAAACCTCCGGGGCGGATAAAATGAATACTCCAAATTAATTAAATTCAATCAAAATGAAATATATTTTAATTACATTGAAATGAATGTAATTCACGTGGCAGCAAGGCTTTCGTTTTATTGAATTGATTCGAAATGATTCGCGTAGTATTGTTGCACTACTTTCTTTTAAACTATTTGCTGGGTGGGTTGCAACAGGGTCGATTCCCTTCAGTAAAGCATCTTGTGATATACGACATTTTTTGTTTTATTGTCAGGTGCGAGAACAAACAAAGCGGATGGTTTGCCGACACCTGAACATGCTATGTACAATTGGCCGTGAGAGAAACATTCATTTTCTAGATTCAGGCCACAAACACTCAAGGATGGGCCTTGTGATTTGTTGATCGTCATGGCGAATGCAAGACGAATCGGAAATTGAATTCGTTTAAACTCGAATGGCATATTGGTTGGGATCATCAGAATTCTCCGAATGAGAACTTCCTCACCTTTGAACTTTCCTTGAGATTTCTCAAAATAAAACGCGTTCCGTTATATAGTTTTGGTTGATTCAGGTTTCGTAGCATGATGATTACCGGCAACACACCAACTTTCAGTTGTAAATTGTGCGGGGGCCAGCCAGCCAGATCCAATGAGTTTAAAAATTCAGTTGGATAGTTGGTTGCTTCGTCTTTGTTTGTCACACAGTCAATAGGTTTGAAGGAATGGAGTGGACCGACGATTCGATTTAATTGTGAAATTTAAGTGATCCACATCTTTGTTCTTTGCCGCAAGAATTACTCGTTCACTCACCTAATTGTGATTTTTGTAGTTAGTAATGATGTTCGGGAACACTTTGTTGATGAGCTCGTCCTTCGTTGAGACAAAATTGCAAAAGTTCTGAGGAAACGAAATCAATCCGTTCGATTCGTCGACCGGAACACGGCCATTACCGATAGTCAGCAATTGCTTAGAGAAATCTTCGGCAGATGGATCGTTTAACCACAGACAATCAAATTAAATTTTTCGTTCGAGCTAAAAAATGATCTTGAGTCATTGCGTAGATCTATCATAGTTCGATTGAGTACTTCCTATGCGCATTTGTGCGCCACTGTACATTCATAATCGATGATGATTTTACTTGCTACCAAAACTTTCTCCATTGCTGAGAGTTTCGCTGAAGGTTTAACGACAATTTCAACGCTAAGCAACTGCTACAGCAATATCGGATCTCAAACAAGCAGTGGCCAAAATCAATGACTTGAGGAATATCTTCCCAGTTCCACCGGGCGCATCGAAGAAAAATAATCCACCATTGGGTGGTGGGTGACAACCTTCGAATTAAAGTTAGAGAGGTAGAAGAGGCTACGAATATGTCAAAAGAAAATGTTTGTCACATATTGAATCAAGATTTAGGCGAGAAAGCTGCCTTTGCTTACTTTGAAACAAAAACGTGTTCGAATGAACATTTCCAACGCTCTGTTGGCATTACACTCTAGAATAAAAATATTGTCAAAACTGATGACGACTGTTTCCTGGGACAGGCATTGAGTTATCTTAATGAATCATCTTCAAAAAGGGAGAACCATTACAGGAGTATATTACGCATCATTATACTTGATAAGCTGAAGGCAGAAATTGCGGGAAAATTCCTTGCTCCACCTAGAAAATGAGCCGTCTCATACCTCAGCGGTTGCCATTGCGAAAATCTACGAATTTCGTTTTGAACTGCTTGACCACGCCCCATTACTCACTAGATCTAGTCCCAAACAACTTTTGTTGTTGAGAAAGACGCCGAGTACTATTTGGACGGAGTGAAGGAAAGGGAGCTTCGCTGAGAGAATAGTATAGACTTTCTATGTAGAAAAATAAAATAAAATTTGAAGAAAAAATATCTTTTATCTTTGTTAGGTCGGAAACTTTTCAGTCAATCCTCGAATAAATAAATTATTTTAATAGAATATATTTTTATGGTCGTCCTCAAAAGGACGGGTTGTTTTTGATGAAATATGAAACACAAATTGTTAAGAAATAGTCTAGTTTAATCTGTGCAATTCAAAATTTTTCTATACAATATAGAATTCTAATCCGGCTCGCTTCGGATCCAACAATATTATTTATGCACTAAATTGTACTGACTAAACAAAGATTATCCGCTTTTTAATTGTTTTTGCGGCGAACGAGTTCATAAAAAAATTGTAAAAGCGGGATTTTGGTAATCAGAATTTTGAAAAGCGGAATTTTTATTTCGGTTTTTTGAAATACGGCCCAGCGACCCCAACTCCTTAGTGCCATTGTATTTAGGATGTGTTTTCATGTAAACATTTCGTTGGTCTCTTCTATACGGTATTGGTGATAATCTGAAAATAATGTATAGGCCCACGAAAACTTAAAAAATTGCTTACGAAATTCTAACCGTTACATCTACTAAAAATTTCCGTTTAGATTAGCACGTTAATTCAAAATTCAAATCAAACACTACGCGCTAATTTTATATTTACCTTTAAAGAGGTACGCAAATAGTATCGGCTCTCTTCAGAACCTATCGGTCAAAAACTCAAAATACATATTAGAACTACAATATATATAGACCTACGAACAAAATTTCACCATTATTGGTGAATTATTGAAATAGCGATGGGAGGAACTTCACTTAAAATTTATGTTTGAATCCAAATCCAATCCTAGAAGTTACATTTCATAATGATTGGATAAAAAATGGCAAAGTTGGGTTCGTAACAGAGTAATCGTTTAACCGATTGACGACTATCGATGAAATTTGTGAATTTTTGGAATATCAGAATCTTGAATGACCCTCTACCTATTATAAAATCAGTTTATTGGAGTTTTAATAAAATAAATTGTTGTTCAAATACTGGGATATGATGCTATAGAATCGATTTTTAAAATAATCGCAAAGTTGGTAGAGCCTATTAATTATGTGCTAATCGTGTGTTTCTCTTGAATCCCTTACCAAAATTACTAATTTTGGTGCACCTGTTACTATTACATATGGAGGGATGTATACATACACCCATAGAAATTGAATAATGAAATAATTATTTATATTATAACATCCTAATTACAACATCATTCTTCAATTAATTACACATTTCACAATGAACATTATGCAAAATCACGAACACTGCGCAAGTAGAAAGATCAAACGCGACCGGATGAATTCACCTCATATAGTCTCTTACCATTTCATGTTACACATATAATGGATCACAAATTTACATATAATTCAACAATTAAATGTAATTGTATAATTTCTATATATAAATGATAATAACGATGTCAATGATAACAACATAACACACAGATAAATATTATCCTTAATTATTGTATTGTGCGGCATATAGATGAGATACAGGATTTGTAGCAGAAAATTCAATAGATATTTTACGTCACTTGAAATCGACATGATCATCATCAGCATCATTTTAAATTCTTAATTGGTCTATTATAAATTCATAAATAAATCGTCAACAATTGTATTATATTTCTAATTTTTATATTGATATTGTTGTTGTTGTTGTTGTTGTATATAAACAAGGATATTTACAATGCATATATCCTTTAGGGTTCTAAAATAGGGGTGGTTTTGAATAACAATTATAAAATTATTTTAGTGACTGTATATAGTTACAGTATAATAGGAACTAACAAAACGACAATATTGATAAATTGTGGTGCTTTTATATTCCTGATTGAATGTAAATAGGATAACGATTAAAGGATTCTGTTTCTGTATGTTTTATATTTGTATACTTTTGTAATATACGACACATTATAAAAACACAACAATTGTGGGTGATAAACGAATAATATTTTGATTTGAAATGTTTGCGGGGATATATACGAGGAAATGGTTTTCTTGTGAAAATTTTCTCCAGCTCTTCCTCGATTTGAAATAATGATGATGAGATCCTAATCGACTGGATCTTTGGTGAGCCAACTAAGCTTGTGATCAAAAAACAAATTACTGGTGAAAACACATCATGAGCGCTGATCAACAAGTTAATACATATCGACTCGCACTTTCGTGCGTTACACATGTTGACTCATCCAACAAAGGCTTATCGACAGTTAAACAATTATTCAACAACTAGAAGAATCATTTGGTTCATCAATTCGAATCATCGCAGAAAATTCTTTCACAATAACCAAAGAAGTCTAAATTGGTACATTAAACTTTAAAAAGCACAGTTTTGCTAATATTATCAGCTTAACACAATTAAGAAATAAGGATAAGCCAGCGGGTTGTGCAACTAGAGATATACACCCTGGACAAACTGTGTGACCATAAACAATAATAAAAGATTGAAAAAAACCATAGAACAAAGAAACCTTATCCCAGAATATCAGTTTGGTTTCAGAGAGAAACACTCAACTATTGAGCAGGTTCATAGACTTACAGATGTAATTGAAAATACATTAGAGAGGAAAAGGGTTTGTTCTAGTATCTTCTTAGATGTTGTGCCGCCTCATGCACAGGGTGATCCCGCATCAATTACACGATCGTGTTTTCGTCTACTTAGACGATCTCCTAATAACCTCTGCCACTCTTGGAGATCATTTCGCCCTTCTTCGCGAAGTTGTGAATCTTTTGAAAAAAGCAGGGTTGACTATAAATGTTGAAAAAAGTATGTTCAATCTTGAACAGTTTATTTCACACGATAACAGGAAACAATGTAAAGCGTGTGAGCGGATGATCATTTGATATGCATAGACAGCGCAACACGTATATGTGAAAATGACACATCCGCTTTCATTCTTTGCAGTTTCTTGTTATCGTGTTCTATTATAAGTTAGTCATAATTTAGGTTTTCTTTTGTGTATAAAAACCTAGAAATTAAAAAATAAATTGTTAGTCAATTTCAACAACACATCGAAATAGTACGGAGATTTTTAATACTTTATTTTGTCTAACATAATTCTAAACAGTTTGTTTAGAATTTACATTGGTCCTTCGAGCCGAATCTCAGCACAACGAGATTCGAAGTCAATTATAGTCCACATAGGCTGGCTTAACAACAACGATATACGACAACCGCCGTATAAACCGCAGTCTATTATAAACAAATTGTAAGCTTGGTATTTCGAGTAAATCTGCCTGCCCACAACATTGAGCGGGTGTGACCAGCATACAACAACGGCAATCCGGTAATACCACGCCATCAAATCTAAATCACCTTAAATCGTTGACACGAGTTTTTTGCGCCAACCATCAACAAACGGCAACATCTCGAATCACACTTAGCCAGTCAACAACAGGCCATTCGAGATGGAACAAATATTGCTCGCACAACACGAAATTGCTACCAACATAAGGCAGTTGCTTTCCAATTATAAAAAGGACGGCAACTCCCGGAAAACAAAAAGCTATTTGGAGAAGAAAATAGCATATGTGAAGGCGGCACATCAGGAGTTCATCACCAATGATGAAAAGATTCTAGCGATATCCCCTCCAATGGAGAATTCGCACCCATATCGTTCAACTAGACAAACTACACCGGATGAATGCACCTGGCTTCTAGGAGACATGCGCCAACGCTTGAATGCAGCACCTCCAAGCACTCTAACGGGTATAGCGGTCGAAAAATTAGGCTGGACCACAATTTCCCAGCCTGATTCCATCGATAACGACGTTCATTCGGAGAGCCATCAAGAAGAGCCGGAACCAACTTGTAGCAGGGACAATCAAGAATCCAGTAAACCTCCGCC
The DNA here is from genome assembly GCA_947310385.1 of Nephrotoma appendiculata. NCBI lineage: Eukaryota > Metazoa > Arthropoda > Insecta > Diptera > Tipulidae > Nephrotoma > Nephrotoma appendiculata. Next base: position 289,474,605 of record OX371223.1, read on the forward strand.
TTTCAAGGAAACCGATTCCTCGTCACACTCTAGCAGTAATGAGCATCATAAGACGACAACTGCATCTTTAACCCTCGAGTGCAAGCGACAAGATTTCTATATGCGTCAATTACATCAAGACATATACGCAATAGAATGCAGATTGGATAAAGAAAGTTGTCCGAAGGAATACCTTCATCTAAAAGTAAATCAGCTGCAGAGACAAATGCGTGATATATATCAACTGCATGCAACCATCATGATAGAAACGGATGAAAAGGACAAAACAACAAACTATTTCGTCCAAGATTTCTATGGCACCATCAAAAATAGAGTGGAAAATACGATAATAAGATTACAACAGTGCCAGGAACTGGCAGAACGTATTACGAGTAAACCACATGTAGAACAAAAGGTCAAGTTGCCTCAAGTAGAAATACCAACCTTCTATGGTGACTACGATAAATGGACCTCGTTCAAGGATTTGTTCATTGAAATAATTCATAACAATGATTCATTGTCCAACACAATGAAAATGACCTATTTAAAATCTAAGCTGCAAAAGGGAGCGGCTCAGCTCATCGCTCATCTAGCCGCAACAGGTGATAATTATGATATGGCGTGGGAAGCCATAAAAGCTAGATATGACAACAAGAGGTTGTTGTCCAGCAATTACTTCAATTCAATATTGTCGATGTCTACGCTACAACAAGCAACAGGGCCAGCAATCCGCTCGATGCATGACACGCTTAAGGAAGTGTTGCATAACATCCAGCAACTCGAACTGAAGTCCACATTCGAAGCATTTGTGGTATTTTTAGTCACTAGAAGGCTCGATCCAGAGTCAATAGGATTGTTTGAGACAAATTTGCAACAGCCCAAGGAAGTTCCCACTTTGAACGTGTTGTTTGACTTTTTAGAACGACGATTCCAGTCTTTAGAAGCCATGGGTAAAAACAAGCATGTAGCAACACCGCGTCCAATCGTCACACAGCCGATCAAACGTGTAAATGTCGCGACAGCTTCAGTACGCTGCGTGGTACCCAATTGTAGCGGAAATCACAAGTTAGAGATCTGCCCACGTTTCAAGAATATGCCAACCTTGGAGAGGGCTAAATTGGTCAATCATCTACAATTCTGTGTGCGATGCTTGGAAGGTCATGATAAGTTCAAGTGCTCCGCCACGGAATTCTGCGTAGTCTGCAATGGTAAACACAACACCCTCTTGCATTGCAACAACTCTGCATCGAAAACCGAGCAGAGTCCGAAAACATTCATGGTGCAGCAAACATCGGCAGTGCTATTGCCAACTGCCGTGGTCCTTTCAACAACCGCCAACGGTCAGCTCGTAACACTGCGAGCCCTGATAGATCCTGGATCTCAGGCAACGTTAATATCATCCAGAGCCGTAAATCGTTTCAATTTCAAAAGGAAGAAACTTAATGTTAAAATTTCTGGCATTGGTGGTCAAGCGGCAGGAGTATGCAGACATGCTGTGAACACTACGCTATCACCCAATTTCCCTGGGAGTTTCACTTTAGCTATTGAGGCACTAGTGTTCGATAACCTGGATCATCAACTACCACAAGTCAAGGTTGACGACAGCAAATGGACCCACCTGGGTAGACTAAAATTGGCCGATCCGAGGTTCAATCATCCACAACCCATCGACCTAATAATCGGTGCCGACTATTATGCGTCCATAGCTATCAACAACATAATCAAGATGGGTCCCAACGACCCGATGGCTCAAGAAACTGAGCTGGGCTGGATTTTGATGGGTAACATGGGTCAACGTTCTGGAGAAAAGCTTACAATGGTGACCACTAAAGCCATCGAGAATCAACTAAAACTCTTAGTGGAAAACGACGATATTCCAGACGAAAGGGTCCGTACCGAAGAAGAGCAGAGAGCGGAGGAACACTTTTCATCAACAGTTCAACGAAACGGTGACGGCAGGTACTCGGTGAGCATTCCGTTCAAGGAGGATCCCCCAAAGTTAGGAGAATCCAAGAAAACGGCTGCCGCTCGTTTATTGCAACTAGAGAGAAGATTTAAAAAAGACGCCCCGTTTAAACAACTATACCAAAACTTCATGAAGGAATATCTAGACTTAGGCCATATGGAGCTGGTTCCCAAGTTAGAAGAGCAGCCAAACTATAATAGTTACTACATTCCACACCATGGTGTAATGAAGCAGGACAGCACTACTACCAAATTACGTGTAGTGTTCGATGCGTCATCCAAAACAACAAATGGATCATCCCTTAATGAGAAAATGATGATCGGCCCAAAGTTACAGCAAGATTTGGCGGACATAATCCTTCGTTGGCGTAAACATCAGTACGTGCTGACGGCCGATATAGAAAAAATGTATCGGCAGGTATGGATTCACGAGCAAGATAGAAATTATCAACTAATTCTATGGAGGACGGAACCAACAAACCACATAGACATCTACAGGTTAAAAACGGTCACATATGGCACCACAGCCACCAGCTTTCTGGCTGTGCGTGCTTTAAGGCAACTAGCTGAAGACGAACGGCGATCGTTTCCTATCGCCTCCGAAACCATATTGTCTGACTTCTATGTGGACGATTTGCTGACAGGAAACGACAGCTTAGACCAAGCCTCGGCCATGATACAACAACTAATAGGGCTCTCCGAGAAAGGTGGACTAAAACTAAGGAAGTGGTCTTCCAATAGTCCGGAGCTATTAGCGCAAATACCAACAGAATTGCAAGCTACCGGTAACGTGTTGTTAAAATTAAGCGATTGCATAAAAACCTTGGGGATTCATTACAACCCCACGAAAGACACCTTTGAATTTCACGTAGACAATTTGGAATTGTCTGAGGGGACGGCCACCAAACGTTCACTCTTGGCTGATTCATCAAAATTATTTGACCCAATCGGTTGGTTAGCACCCGTCACCATTGCTGCTAAGATTCTGATGCAAGGTACGTGGGCCTCCGGGATCGAATGGGACGAACCACTACCAGAAGAAATAGGTAAAAAATGGTTGATCTACAAGAAGGAAATGCCCGCTGTGAAGAACATAAAAATATCTAGGTGGGTCAACACAACAAGAAGCACCAGAAAGGAACTACACGGCTTTGCTGACGCCTCCGAACTTGCATACGCCGCTGTAGTATATTGCAGGACTACCAACGAGGCAGGACAAGTAACCACTAATCTTGTAATGGCCAAAACACGGGTGGCTCCCATCAAAACAAAGCTGTCAGTTCCTCGATTAGAGTTAAACGCAGCTAGACTACTAGCTAAACTATTAAGGCATGTGCAACTTGCAATGCAGCTAAATGAGTGTGAAACGCACGCTTGGACCGATTCGTCCATCACGCTAAGCTGGATCAAGGGAGAACCAAGGCGCTTCAAAACATTTGTTGCAAACCGCATCTCGTGCATAAAACAAAAGCTACCAACAGCCACTTGGCATCACGTAAGGTCCCACGAGAATCCCGTAGACCTCGCCTCTCGAGGAACATCTCCTAGAGAATTAGTCCACTGCAAGTTATGGTGGCATGGACCAGAATTTCTACAACATGATTCAACTCTATGGGGACTCCCTGAAGATATCGAGCAAAACAGTGAGACGGACCCACAAGCCTATCGCCCTGAGGAATACGAGGAGAAGATAACCTTAATAGCAACAACGAATGTAACCAACGTCTGGTGGGGATTGTTTCAAAGGATTTCCGGTTATGACAAATTAAAACGAGTAGTAGCAATCTGCGCAACGTTCATTAATCGGGCTGCACGGAAAATTCCAACATTTAAGGCGATCGCGCCTGAAACCATTATATTCCGCATGAGTCAAGAGGAAGACTTCTACCAGGAGCTGAGATGTCTGAGAAACACACAACGATTGCCGAATAACAGCAAGCTTTTATCTTTGAACCCCTTTCTAGATGACAATGGTGTATTACGAATGCGAGGGCGACTGCAGAACGCGAACATCCCAACAGCCACCAAAAATCCCATTATTTTGGGTAAAAATAATTCAATTACTCGGAAACTCATCGAAAGAACCCACAAGTTAATGTTGCATGGAGGAGTACAGCTGACGCTATCACACCTAAGAGATAGATATTGGATCCTGGATGGAAGGCGAGCTGTACGACTCGTGATAAATAAATGTGTTACATGCTTCCGGCACCAACAACAAAATACGAGACAACTTATGGGTGATCTTCCAGGTTCCAGAGTATGGCCAGGCAGACCATTCGCTAAAACTGGGATCGATTATGCTGGACCAATTCGCGACAGGGAGTCATACATTGTAGCTGTGGGCACAGCAACCAACAGTATAAGCAAGGCGTTTCAAAGATCAACCTCGGGCATCACCACTTCCAAGCAGTTGAAAAATCTTGGAAATCACATCAAAACCAAGGTGCGTGATGACGCTGCGGCTGACCTCATCTCCGGTCTGGACACTAAAAAGTTGGAAGATGAAGCTCTGCGGGAAAATGAGCACCTGATTCAGAGAAATGAGTTCTTCACCAACCAAAATCAACATCATGTTCATCACTACACCATGATTCATATTTTATTCTGGAGCGCTCTTATCGTCGGAATAGTCTGGATCATAGCTTACATACGGCGCCGGCGCCCATTAGATCCACTTCGACCACAATCAACGGCCGCTACTGCATAGTACAACCTTGCCATAGTCGCCCGGGAGTATGTTCAATCTTGAACAGTTTATTTCACACGATAACAGGAAACAATGTAAAGCGTGTGAGCGGATGATCATTTGATATGCATAGACAGCGCAACACATATATGTGAAAATGACACATCCGCTTGCATTCTTTGCAGTTTCTTGTTATCGTGTTCTATTATAAGTTAGTCATAATTTAGGTTTTCTTTTGTGTATAAAAACCTAGAAATTAAAAAATAAATTGTTAGTCAATTTCAACAACACATCGAAATAGTACGGAGATTTTTAATACTTTATTTTGTCTAACATAATTCTAAACAGTTTGTTTAGAATTTACAAGTAGATTTCTGCTGAAGGAGGTAAAATATTTGGGCTACGTGGAGGAGATGGTTGCCTTCGGACTGATAGCGACAAAATCAAAGCAGTTGTAGATTACCCTATACCCATGACCAGTAAGCAAGTTCGAAGTTTTCTCGGTATGTGCGGCTACCGGTGTTTCATTCGAAACTTTGCCACCATAACCTCTCCACTAACAGACCTTACAATGAAAGGTTCTAAAATTAAATGGTCCGAGACAGCTGACAAATCCTTCAGTTTATTAAAACAATCCTTGACATCTGCGCCCGTCTTGATAAATCCCGATTTTTAGAAATCCTTCTACATACAAAATGTGACGCCAGTACCGTTGGTGAAAGAAGCGTGTTATTCCAACTGGATTCCGCCGGAGAAGAACACCCTATAGCCTTTGTATCGCAAAAGTTGAATGCCGCTCAAAAGAATTACTCCATCACGGAACCGGAGTGTTACGCAGCGGTACTGAGCATCAAAAAATTTACACCGTATGTAGATGGGCATTCATTCACGATTTACACAGACCACGCCAGTCTTCGGTGGCTTATCTCGCAAAAGGATTTGCCTGGAAGATTAGTCCGCTGGAGTTTAAAGCTCCAAGCTTTCGATTTTGAAATTGGGTATCGTAAGGGTTCCGTTGAAGTCTCGTTGCTCCATTGGATGTTCTCACGAAACGTGATACTGATAAAAATAATGAAAATATGGAACGTCTTCAAATAAATTTGGAGGATCCTGCGTTTGATAGCGAGGAGTACAAAGAGCAAATTGAAAAGGTGGAAGAATCAGAATCCAACTGTCCTAACTTTGTCCCTGAAATGGGATATCACTTTACTTCGGAACGTCCGTTTCAGAGAATTTATGTAGATCTGTTGGGTTCGTATCCCCGATCAAAACGTAGGAATACGTATATTTTCATTATATTAGATCACTATTCGAAATTTGCCCTCGTGAAATCTTTACGTGAAGCCGCCTTGATTTGCAATTATCTTGTCAACGACGTATTTCTTCTCTTTTTAATGCCAGAATTTGTTGTAAGCGACAATGGCAAATAATTTATATCCAAATTGTTTCAGCAGCTGTTGAGTAAATATGGAGTGGGTCACATCCGGACACCAATATATTCCCCCCAAAGCAATGCCTCAGAACGTGTGAACCGAAGAATTTTATCGACCCAAGAAGTAGCTGCTGTTCTTCGAAATGTTATTCATAACACGACCAAATTCTCTCCCCACTATTTAACATTTGGACAACACATGACTTTGCATGGTTCTGACTATAAATTATGGAGATTACTCTCGGATTGTGGGAATAACGACGTAGGCCTCATGTCAAAATCGAATCGAAAGCTGCAAATAAATTTGCGTACAAACTATCGCCTAAGTTCATACCTGCCATTATTGAGTGCAAAGTTGGAATCGTGGCTTATAAATTGCGCAACCTGGAAGGGAAAAGTTTAGGCACGTACCATACCAAAGATATACGAACTTAAATTTCAGTCACATGTTATTACGAACCAATAAATTATACGGCCTGGATCTGTGTGAAATTAATTTCTGCACGGCATGAGACTTTTCAGGGTGTGCGACGTCCTCACGATTTGTAACGATTCCAAATGACATTGGAAAAATCCCTAAATGTTGACTACGATATTGTGTTGTACGAGTTAGTAATGAAGAGTGATCGTAAAAGCACAGAATATATCTATTCTGTGGTAAAAGTAAGATTTAATTTTTTATTACTAATTTTTAATCTTTATCACAGAAAAATTTAATTATTTGTATGATCTTTAATTTTTATCGAGCACCGACTGATCGTCAAAACTTAACTCATCCAAAAAATTTATTTGTTTTTTCATTATCCTCGCAAAAAACAAAATCATGACAAAAAAACCAAAAACCAATTTTTGCTAAGTCATTAGGTATAAATTATTATACTCAAGCAACTCTGAGAAGATCAGATCGTGTATTTTAGCGAAAAATAATTTGAATATTTTTCTTCTTCCACAATTTAGTAGCGGATACGTTACAGCGGTGAGCGCTGAGGTTGGCTGTGGGAAGCTATGGCTAGCCTCAGCCTATATGGATCGCGAGAAGGAGGTTCCACCGGACAACCTGGGGGAACTGATCCGAGAAGCAGATCAAAGAAGGGTAGGTGTTGTACTCGGATGTGATGTAAATGCGCATCACACAATCTGGGGAAGCACAGACATCAACGAGAGGGGTGAGTTATTTTTTGATTATTTATTAAATACCAACCTTTTAGTTTGCAATATTGGACGAGAACCAACATTTATTGTTAAAAATCGACAGGAGGTTTTAGATGTCACCTTTGTGTCAGAAACGATCTTTCATATGATTAGAGGGTGGAGAGTGGCGAAGGAGCACTCATTCTCTGATCATCGATATGTAATTTATAACCTCGACATTAAACCTGTTACCCGGAAATCCTTCAGGAATCCCAGAAGGACAAACTGGAACAAATATGGAGAGGTGTTGAAGGAACTACTGCCGCTGGAGGTTCCTGGACTTCCGGCGACAGTAGAGGAATTAGATGGCATGGTTGATATTGTCACAAAGGCATGCAATCTTTCATTTAATGCTGCGTGCCCCCTAATAAAGCCTAGGGGTAGGCAGAAACCGATATGGTGGACCAAAGAGTTGGGAACATATCGGAGTGTGTGTAGGAGAGCTTTTAATAAAGCTAAGAACACAAGGGAGGTTCGGGATTGGGACTCCTATAAGGAGGACCTCAGAAAGTACAAAAAAGAGTTGAGGAAGGCACAAAGGGGGTCTTGGAGACTCTTCTGTTGTAGAATGGAAGGGGTCTCTCAGACTTCTCGCCTAAGGAAAATTCTAGCTACTAACCCAACCAGTCCTAGTTATTTAATTAGACCAAACGGGTCATGGACAACTTCAAGTGCGGAATCATTGGAGCTCCTCATCGAGACCCATTTTCCGGGAAGCTTTGAAGACTCGACAGAGCCTGGAGCTAATCGAGTAACACCTTCAATAGAGATGGAGGGCATCGCGGGTCAGGAGCGAATCCGTTGGGTGCTGAACGGGTTTAAACCTTATAAATCGGCGGGCCCGGATCGGATTATACCAGCAGAGATCCAGAGAAACTCAGCAGTCGTCCTCCCCTGGCTGGAAGGTATCTTCATGGGATGTCTGAAACTGGTATATATTCCTAAAAAATGGACGGAGGTCAGAGTGGTCTTTATCCCGAAATCGGGAAAAAGCTCGCATGCCTATCCAAAGGATCTGAGACCTATAACTCTATCATCCTTTCTGTTGAAAACCTTGGAAAGGTTGGTAGACATAGGTATTCGATCAAAAATTGAGCCCAGGAGTTGGGCAATGTCGCAGCATGCGTACTGTAAGGGAAAGTCGGTGGACACAGCTCTGCACGATCTAGTACGCATGATTGAGAAGTCAATTTACTCGCAAGAGTTCTGTATGGTAGCATTTCTCGACATTGAGGGTGCCTTTAATAATGTTAAAACGGAGACGATCATGGAAGGATTGCTATTTTTGAACGTGGACTACCCCATATGTAGGTTGATAAATCAGATGCTGGTAAGCAGGATTATTACCTCGAAACTGGGGGAGGCCACCATCAGAAGGCGGGTGGTTAGAGGAACCCCGCAAGGAGGTATAATGTCCCCTTTCTTTGGAGTGTAGTGATGAATGGATTGCTCTTGGAACTGGAGAGAGAGGGGATAGGGGTTGTAGCGTATGCGGATGATGTAGCGATAGCTGTCTCAGGCAAATATCTGGATACGATTAGGGATGTTATGCAGAATGCACTCCTAATCGTTACGAAATGGGCCAGCAAATGTGGATTAGGGATTAACCCCTAATAGCAGCCACTCCAACCTAACCTTATCTAACTTAAGTCATTTTTGTCTCTGCTGTATCGACCACTCGATATTTTTTCCTAAAATTAATCGACCTAAATTATTAATCAATCGATATTTTACTTTTACGATCACTCTTCATTACTAATTCGTACAACACAATGTCGTAGTCAACATTTAGGGATTTTAACACAAAATTTTGTTTTTAAATGAAACGTCATTTAGGCGATTCGTAGACAAAGTAAAAATTCAAATGGATTAATTAAATAACTTGTAGCGATGCCATTTGGAATCGTTACAATGTGGCACATTCCTTCGATAAGGTGTGGCATTGAGGTTTACTAGAGAATTGCCACTTTAGAATGAAATATGAAGATGAATATTCCGAGCTAAAAAAGATTTCGGCAAGAGTCCCGCAGGATAGTGTTTAGGGACCTATTCTTTACCTGCTCTACACCAGAGATTTACCTCAATTAAACTATGTGCATTTTCCTAATCTAAAAGTCAGTTACAAACCTGTAATCATTAACGGTCAGCAGATTCCGTATGCAAATAAGGCTAAATATCTAGGGATGATCTTAGATACCAGGCTTAGATGGAAAGGGCACATTAAAAAGAAAAAAGATGAACTTAATATCAAATATCGAAAAATGTATTTTCTGCTCGGGAAAAATTCGGAATTATCAACCGAAAATAAATTGCTATTATATCAACAGGTGCTAAAGCCTGTATGGACTTACGGAATACAGCTCTGGGGCTGTACAAAGAAAAGCATCACCAAAATAATACAAACATTTCAAAACAAAGTGCTACATACGTGGTATAGTTAACGCTCCGTGGTACATTAGGAATGATGACTTTCATAGGGACCTAAATATCCCACCGGTTCAAAAAGAAATAAAAAAAAAACTTGCAATAATTCATGGACAACCTATTTATCAACATGTAAAATGAAGAGCTTCGTGTTAAGTTGCACCCTTATAAACAATAATGGGCAGGTCCAGATTGGCTTGTAAACATAGAAAATATAGAGACCAATAACATAGTAGCTGACACGAAAGAAGAAGTGAAGCAGCCTTATGAAGGTTACCGTTCATAATATGTCATAATATATCAGCTTTGTTTCATTGGTACTTTGGTCTTCTTGACAGAACCCCAAAGTTGGATAAAATAGGTCCATACTGGTTTTAGCATTTGCCCGCACAGAAGCAATTTGTTGTTTTTGCGATCTCTGAATTTTTACCAATGAGCCAGTATATTTTCCCATATTTGATGTTTAACTCTTCTTATTTCTATGTATTCTCTCTTTTCACCTTAGCTTAGTACCGAGGGTCTTGTAACGGTATTTAGCTGTATTTGCATATGACATTTGGTTTAAGTTAAGAGCCACCGGAATCTTTGTAAAGGTGACATGTACTGATTTGGTTTCGATAGTTACTCACTGTTTTAGCTGCATTTAGAAATTTACTTGATGAGATGTATCGATTCGAGTGCAAATGTTGCCACTGTAGTATTTTGAATAACAAACTTTGTCAATAGTTTGACCTACACGTAAGAAAATACTTAAGCATCTTTTCTTATTCTCAAGAGTATAGTGATTTTCTCTAAGCACAAATTTGTGTGGTGGAATTATTCAAATATCTTTGAAATGACTGGAAGTAGTGGTATCGGTGGTCTATAAGATTATTTCGTTTGCTGGTTCACCTGGTTTATAAAAAAGAATCATAATAACGATAATCTATGTATTTTGTTTACGACATTGTATTTTCATTTATTGCTGTTTGTCTCGGCAAATAAAGAGACTGCCTGCTTGTCACTTTTAATCGACGATTCGTCATCCTTATTGATAAGTGGCACAAGCATTTTGATTCTTTTTAACCTCTTCATTGCTTCTCGAAGTGAATAACCGTCATTCTTAAATCAGAATCTCGGGGTAGTATCTCGGACCTAATAAATAAGGTATGTAAGTAGAAGCTGTGCTTTACGGTGCTTTTACGGTTAAATTAAACTTTATTGAAAATATAATTGTTACAAAGATTAATTATTGAAATATTCGCCACCACTATCGTCTTTTTCCATGTATCAGGTGATGATGAATGCCTTCGTGGTAGAAACTTGGTGGTTTCGAAGCACAATAATTTGCATTCCGTCGAGTACGGATGTATTGAAATATAACAAAAACAATAATTTTAATTTTTTTTTTCATCAAACAAAATGGCGAGCGAGTAACAAGTTTGGTTTTACGTCTCCCTAAGAAATCATATTGTAAATTTTATTTTGTATTATAAATACTAGTGCCTATATACTTTGATATTTGGTGTAATTGTTTCTAAATCGTGCCTTAATTTGAACTATGCAAACTGTATAATATAAATTATATATAATAGTGTAACATGTGGACTATGTGGTATTCAGTGTGTTCATTCAGTGTGTTTATGATGTTCATACTCTTATTATAACTGTTCGCTTATTAGAAATACTAGTATCTCTGCGATTAATCATTATTGGTGCATTTATAAGTGTTTTGTGTAGTATAGTGTCCGAGTTTAAATCACAACATAACCTTCATGCATCTCATGTGATCTTGTTGTGTTTTGAGTGTGTGAACACTTTGAGTTTTGGACTCTATTGTGGCGTAACGTCAATCACGGTATTGCGTTTCCAATAAAAGTGCTGGTGCCACTACCTAACGGAACGTTGACTGTTATTGTGTAATTCATTCATAGTGTTAGTGTCTATGTAAACCATTGTGTGAAATATTAAAATAGGTGATTTCGCTATATTTTGATGCAATAAATCTATAGCACACCTGTGGATGTCAAAACCATGTTTTAGCAATCCAACATTTCCCAATTCTAGAATTAACACACACGCGACAAGTAAATGCATAAGGGGTGAATACTTCAAAAATTCGCCACCATTATGTGTAAATATAAAATGATAAAGTAGGTTAAGCGTGCGTTTCAGTTATTCTGTTTTTCATGCTTACGACATTGCCATAATGTAAAATGCAATCGTTTACATTTACGGTCAATGTCGTCTTAACTAATTTCTGCAGTTACGATATATGCTTATTCTAACATTTTATATTTTTTAACAGTTTTCGACATAGCAATTCGTTGAACTCACATATTGTGCGTTCACGAATAACATAATTTAAGTTTATAGTTTTAGAAGTAAAATTTTGGAGTCAGTTGGAATTATAATGTGAAAGAGTAAATGATAGTAAATAATAATTGAATAAATAATAATAAAATATATAAAATAATAGTTTATGTTAATAATAATTAAGTAAATAATAGTTAAACTATTTATATTGGTGACCCCGACGTGATCTGATAAACAAAGAATATATAATATTAAAATAATACACATAATCAATATATAATATATATAATTAACAACAAAATCATAACATTATCATAATTCATCTTGGTATATATATGTATATATATACATACATATATATATATATATATATATATATATATATATATATATATATATATATATATATATATATATATATATATAAATATAATATTCATAATATACCCTTACATCATTGAGTTGATTTACACTGCTATCGAGCCCCACAAAACCGAACGCGGTCAATGAGGGAACCAAATAATTGGTCCATCATCCACTTGGAGGTTCTACCGAGATCATCATCCACTGTCATCATCATCACCATCGGCTTGTACTACCAGAAAAGACGCAACCACCCGTTAAACTATTTAGTGTCGAAATATTTTTTTTAGTGTAAAATTTTTCATTATAAATTAACGTAAATTTAAGATCTTTCTTAATTAACATCAAAGTGTACTCCTTTTAACAAAATAGTTTAACGCATCAACAGGTGAGAAATTTTTGCAATATTTACATCTTGTGCATATATAGCTAAAATCTAACACCATTTATCGTGTGTGTCTCGCATTTTTAAATTGAAATCAAAATTAAATAAATCTAAAAGCAAATAAATTTTTGTCTTGTGATCGGAAATTCATGACTAATATCTCAAATCATTTATTGGTATATCTTATCTTAACTTTCTAAACTCCCCTAATTAAAAATCATTAGTTTTGTTTTTTTGTTTTTCTACGGTCATAAAATAAACACAATGCCATCAACACCAATCAAAGGTGGAAATACCGACAATAAACAAGGTATTCCTAACAATGAAGCACATGGTGAAAAAACTGATCACACAACAGCCGGTATTGCTCCATACCAAGTACAGATGGAATCAAATAATTTACCATCGTTCTGGCATGGCAATCCCAGGTTGTGGTTTAAACAGGCAGAGTTGATAATGTCTTCTGCAAACATCAAGTCAGACGAGCGGCAGTTCAATCACATTGTGAAACACCTAAGTGAGTCACAATCAAGTCTGGTGTCAGACGTTATCTTGAACCCACCGCCAGAAAATAAATTTAAAACTTTAAAAGATGCCCTCATCAAGCGATCGGAGGAATCCGAAATGAGACGGATTCAATCAGTGTTGCACGCTGTCGAAATGGGAAATCAATCGCCCTCAAGTTTTCATCGGCAATTAAGTCGAATGGCAGGTGACTCAAGTGCACTGTCATCTGATTTAATAAAAAAATTATGGGTATCAAGATTACCACCCACAATTGGTGCAATACTGGTTGGTATGGAAGGTGACAACATCGCTAAATTATATGAAACAGCAGATAGGATTTGGGGAATGAACAATCCATTCACAAATCCATTTTGTCAACCAGTGTCTCATTCACATATTTCTGCAATAAACACAGACTGTAAAAATAGCCTAAATATCAATAACACGAAAAATGATCAATTTGATTTACCCGAATTATGTAAATCAATAAATGAGCTGAAAACTCGGTTCGAAAGATTCGAGAATCGCGCGAATCAACAAAGATTTAGATCTCGGAATAGATCTCATTCAAGACCAAGTTCTAGATCTCGCTCGGTGAATCATCCTATGTGTTAATTGGTATCACTATAAATTTGGCAATATGGCTAGAAAGTGCGGTAAACCAAATTGTACTTTCAAGACGAATGAAAATCAAAAAAACTAATTTCCTCCACCATCGCTACGGCAGATGCCGGAGTAACCGCAGTTCGCCGTTTATTCATAAAATGAAAAAACAATAATTTAACTTTCTTGATCGACACAGGTGCTGACATTTCTGTCATACCTGCGTCATCATTCAAAAACCTTATTGAAGACCAACATCTTCATTTAACCGCAGCAAATGGATCATCTATCAAAACGTATGGATCAAAACTTTTATTATTAAACTTGGGACTTCGCCGAGAATTTCGACACCCATTCATGGTAGCAACAGTAAATAAGCCCATCATTGGTGCCGATTTCTTGGTAAAGTTTGGTTTGACAGTCGACTTAAAGAATAAGCGCTTGGTCGATCCAACAACAACCATAACTACCACAGGAACCATCTCTACCGTAAACTCGCCATCACCACGTATTTATAATATCGAAGGTTAAGGAATTTCCTGAACTTACTCAAGAACCAAGATACAACTTGCCCGTGAAGCATAATGTAGTTCACAGAATTGTGACAGAAGGTCAACTTCCATTTTGCAAACCGTGTCGTCTTGATCCAACAAAATATTCACTAGCTAAGGATGCTTTCCAACACATGCAAAACTTAGGTCTGTGCAAACAATCATCTTCGTCAACCTGTTCTCCACTTCATATGGTACCCAAAAAAGGACAAAATGATTGGAGACCATGCGGTGATTACAGACGTTTAAATGCAGTAACTGTACCAGATTGGTATCCGCTACCTCACATCCACGATTTTTCAAGACATTTGCATGGATGTAAAATTTTTTCAAAAATTGATCTTTATCGTGCTTACCACCAAATTACGGCAGCAAAAGAAGATCAATTCAAAACTGCGATAATAACTTCTTTTGGAATGTTTGATTTCTGTCGAATGACTTTTGGTCTCAGAATACTGGTCGCAAGTAAAACACCAGAAGAACATGCCGAACACTTACGCATACTCAAATTTATATTAGCGATCTTTATTGGAATAAAGAAATTTAGGCATTTTCTCGAAGGACGAGAAGTAAGAATTTATACTGACCATAAACCGTTAGTTACCGCAATTAATTCCAAAACGGAATGAAGTCCAAGACAAACTCGTCATTTGGAATTTATTGCCCAGTTCACAACGGATATTCGTCACGTGAGTGGCCCAGAAAACGTAGTGGCTGACACCCTCTTACGTCCTGATGACATCTCAGTTCTAACTTTCATTGGTTTTGACATCGAGAAATTAATTCAATCGCAAGAACAAGATCCAGAACTAAAAAGATACTTAAACGGTTCGAAACCACTTAATAAAAGATTGAAACTCAAGCAAGTCTCACCGGATAATAATTCGAGAGCAATATGGTGTGAAACTTCAACCAATACACCTCGACCTTATATCCCAGAACCAATGAGACGTCATATTTTTGACGGTGTCCACAACCTAACACATCCAGGCGTTAGGGCTACAAGAAAAAAAGTAACATCGAAATATTTTTGGCCATCAATGAACAAGGATAGTTCCCATTGGGCAAAAACTTGCATCGATTGTCAAAAAGCCAAAATTACAAGGCACACTCGATCAGAATTTCAAAAATTTGATCTACCCTCGGGACGGTTTGACAAAATTCACATTGATTTAGTAGGTCCGTTAGCACCATCAAATGGTAACATCTACATACTTACTATTATCGATCGTTTCACCAGGTGGACTGAAGCTATTCCTCTTCAGTATTCTACCGCTCAAACTGTCGCAAAAGCCTAGATTATCTAATTTTATTGCTAGATTCGGCGTTCCACTAGAACTTACTAGTGATCAGGGTCCTCAATTTGAATCAATTTTATTTCAAGAATTGACGAAAATGTTGGGAATTCATAAAATTAGGACGACTCCATATCATCCGCAATCTAACGGGATTATCGAGCGATTCCATCGCAATCTAAAAGAAATCCTAATCGCTCGCGGAAACACAGTTAATTGGAGTGAAGAACTTCCGCTCGTGTTATTGGGTGTTCGTACAGCATTTAAGGAAGATTTAAATTGTTCCGCGGCTGAGTTGGTCTACGGACAAACACTCAGAGTGCCCAGAGATTTTTTCATTCCCTCAAGTTTAAATCCGCAATTAGATCCGACATCATACGTCGAGCAATTACGAAAGTATATGCAAAACCTA
Organism: Nephrotoma appendiculata; assembly: GCA_947310385.1. Taxonomy (NCBI): domain Eukaryota; kingdom Metazoa; phylum Arthropoda; class Insecta; order Diptera; family Tipulidae; genus Nephrotoma; species Nephrotoma appendiculata. The sequence goes on from OX371223.1 coordinate 289,490,696, forward strand.
ATTGCAAAGGATACACGTTCCCAGACCCAAAACAATATCTATATTCCAAAAGATTTGTTAAACTGTGAATATGTTTTTGTTCGAGTCGGCAAGGTGAAACCAACCTTGACACTCCCGTACGACGGTCCCTATAGAGTAATGAAACGATTACGAAAACACTTTGTAATCGAAATCAAAGAAAAAAATACTTCGATTTCGATAGATCGTTTAAAACCGGCATATGGTGTAGAGGCAACCAAACCTCACAAAATATTCCAAAAAGATTACTTTTAAATAGCAACAAAATAGGGCCATAATTCTAAGAACCATTGGTACAATAGACACAACACATCTGATCATAAACAACATTAACATGTACATATATGCAATTTTACATTCAGAATATTCTAGTTTGGTGAGTGTAACTACAAACATAAATACTGATAAACATGTTTTTCACCTTCTACCCCAAAGCAATGGGAAACTGGTTTTCTAACGAGATGGAAGAAACGGTAATAATAGCGGAAGCACCAGCAACCATAGCTCCGTTACAGAAAGGTAAACAAGAAGACAGCACATGGATGTCTATACTTCCCTATGTAGAATTGATGGCAATGACGTTGATAATAATCTTAGCGTACAACGTGATGCGCAAGTACATAAAAAAGAAGTTTGACAAACATGTTATCAGAGCTACCAACCAACAAAGTGCAGAAAAAAAAAAAAAGCTAAAGATCTTTAATATAAATAAAAAAATAAAAACGAAATAAAGTAATCATCCGATATAAAATTTATTTTGTTTTCCTTTTCTTTTCTTGTTTACGCCATGTGTCATAGTGTTCCATTGATATTTTACCTCGTCAAAAATAAACTCATAGTAATTCATTCGCGAATAGTTTGATTTTCTGATCCCGAAGTTGATTTGTGTTTAGATAATTAAATTTATTTTTTTTTTCTTGGAAGAGGAGTGATGTGGATGTCAAAACCATGTTTTGGCAATCCAACATTTCCCAATTCTAGAATTAACACACACGCGACAAGTAAATGCATAAGGGGTGAATACTTCAAAAATTCGCCACCATTATGTGTAAATATAAAATGATAAAGTAGGTTAAGCGTGCGTTTCAGTTATTCTGTTTTTCATGCTTACGACATTGCCATAATGTAAAATGCAATCGTTTACATTTACGGTCAATGTCGTCTTAACTAATTTCTGCAGTTACGATATATGCTTATTCTAACATTTTTTATTTTTTAACAGTTTTCGACATAGCAATTCGTTGAACTCACATATTGTGCGTTCACGAATAACATAATTTAAGTTTATAGTTTTAGAAGTAAAATTTTGGAGTCAGTTGGAATTATAATGTGAAAGAGTAAATGATAGTAAATAATAATTGAATAAATAATAATAAAATATATAAAATAATAGTTCATGTTAATAATAATTAAGTAAATATGTAATATAGTTAAACTATTTATACATCCGACAGCAATTATACTACGTTACACACGCGCACACACATTTTACTCATCGACCACATAATATTTGAACAGTTAATTTCAGGAGTCATCATTCATCGCAAACACATTCTTACACAATTACAGTAACTGATCGAATATACTGTATTGGTTACGCGCATCCACGAAATACACTGTGGTGGTTGTTTTGTTGTGTAATCTGGTGAGAAGTTTCTAACATGTCGAAAAATTCGAAAACGAGAGCACAAACCTCTGCTGAAGCTGGTGCTGGACCTACATTGGATGATATTAAACTAGACAACATCTGCTCTACTCTTAGCTTGCAAATCGATAGTCTCAAGTTCAACATCATCATGTAACACCAAAATCTGTGAATTGGAAAATAAAATAGTCGGTGTTAATTCCCAATTGTCAGCTGATATGGATTCTATCAGGAAACAAACCGAATTAATTGTTAGTGGCATACCTTATAATGATGGTGAAAACCTATTTTTGATTGTTGCTAATCTTTCAAGCAACTTCGGTTACGTTCAAGATGAAAGTAAAAGTAGAGCTGGCACTGTAGCTGCTATCTTATTGCCGGAGGTGGAGATTTATCGACATAAATCGTTTGGGAATGATCAAACCACCCTCAATCGTAATCAGGTTTGAATCTTTAATGAAAAAAGACATTTATTTCCGCAGGTATTTGCGAGTATGTAAAACCTTAAAAGTTAGCAGAATTTCCAATTTTACGGGTGAAGGCCGCATCTTTATACAACATAATTTGTCCGCACAGTACTATAATGTCCATAAGCTTGCACTGGCTATGAAGAAGGCGAAGAAAGTTAGTGGCGTCAAGATTATTCATGGTCGCGTAGCTGTCAAATTGAACGATGGTGATCAACATAATGTCTACTATTCCACGAATGAACTGGAAGCAGCTGTAAATCCATAATATTTTTGTTTAAGTATTTATGCTATTTTGTTTCGAATCGGTTTCCGGGAGTCGTAACACTACTCTATTATTATATTTAAATTTTTTATTTTTATTTTTTCTTTTTTTCCTAGAATGTCAACATTGGATACGAGAAATGTGGTACTAAAGCCCTGTTTTAATTCACGATTATCTAAATTTAATTTTGCCCACTTGAACTCGGGCAGCTTACAATCTTACTTTGTGGAATTCAGTAACGTAGTGAAAGATGTACCATTGCATCTAATTGCTGTATCTGAGACATGGCTTAAAGATATACATAGGATTGATCCGCGTGGTAGACGTGGCGGTGGTGTAGCACTTTATGTACGCAATTCTGTCAAATATAAGGTAGTTAAGAAAAATGCCCTTGGGTCAAGTTTTGATTGTTTGTTCTTGGAAATTAGTAACAGTCGAATAAACACACATTGTTAGTGGGGGTGATCGTTTATTGTCCACCTAGAGTTAAATTTCTTAATAAAATTAAAAAAACCTTGCGGGATCTATCTTTTAGGTATATTAATATTCTCATCCTTGGTAATTTTAACACGAATGTCATATGAGATGCATCTGATGAAAGGAACTCAAGGATTTGATATCATCACTTGGTTTGGGAATTGCCTCGCATTATCCTACGAACTTTAATAATACTGCTGCCACTTGTTTGGATTTATTGCTTCTGAATAATCGATCGAATTTGAATTTCTTTACTCAAATTTCCATCCCGGGGTTATTTACCACCCACGATATGATATATGGTTCCTATAATTTCGATTTGAATGTTTGTAGTTGCGTCAGTTTTTTCTTTCGAAGAGCTATTAACAATATTGACCAGAATAAATTGATTGCAGAGGCTAATCGACTTGACCGGGATCGGATTTTTTCTATTCCAGAAATTGATGGCAAATTGGAGTATTTTAATTTTTTGCTTGTAAAGCTTCTGGATAGATGGGCTCCCCTGCGCAGAGTCGATCGGAAGCCGTCCGATGATGTGTTCATGCTCGATAATTCTATCCTGAAGCTCAGGAATATTAGGGACTTTTTACACGCAGTTTGGAAATCTACTAAAAATGATACCACTTGGAAGCACATTATACAGTTTATCGTAACAGGATTAACAATTTGATCAGGTCGGCTAAATTTCGGCACTTTTAAAAAACATTCTAAAAATAAGCAAGTGGTTTCAACCGGTTTTTAACCGGTGGAATTCTTTACGCATTTTGCTGCAAGTTCTCAAGGACCGCCTTTTAATTTGAGGGATTTTGATAACATTGGCTCTCATTCTGTCAATGCATTTTATTTTACGAACGTAACGGACATCGAGGTATACGAAGCAATCTCTGGCATTCAGTCTGAATGATTGGGTGTAGACGGTATACGTATTTCTTTTGTGCGCTTAATTCTTCCAGTAACTCTCAAATTTCTGGTTCACACAATCAACACCGCTTTAACCAAATCAATTTTTCCTAAAGCTTGGAAGTTGACCTATTTATTGTCAGTAGGTAAGATTTCTAGGCCTGTTGAACTGCATGATTACAGACCAATTAGTATACTTCCTTGTAAAACGAAGGTCTTGGGGAAGGTCATGAAGAATCAGATTTTTACTCATATTGATAAATTCAATCTGTTGCACCGGTTCTATTCGGGTTTCGCGAAGGTCATAGTACAACAACTGCTCTCGCCAAAATCACTAATGATTTGAGCTCATATGTTGCAAACGGGATGGTGTCTTTGTTGGTTCTTCTTGATTTCTCTAAGGCGTTTGATTCTGTCGATCATGGTATCTCACTGAATAAATTGTTTACGCAGTTTAATTTACGCAGTTTCCAGCCCCCCAATCCGGCTGGTGGCATCTTATCTTACAGATCGATACCAAATTGTCAAATTAAATGAGAAACTCTTGTAACTATTACCTGTTTTTGACCCGTCAGGATTTTGCGGGTTTGCTCGTCGTAGTCGGGAGGGTTCGTTGGTCAAAAACATCTAAAATATCTGGTAATATATACATCACATTCACCTGACGCACAACACGGTTAACACCAGTCCATTCACATCACTACACGCTAGGCTTCTAGTCCATCATTGTTCTCTATATGTTTATTCTAAATTAACATCACTAGAATTTTTCTTGCCAGTCAGAAATAGATAACGGAAAAGAATCGTAAAGCAGTCGAAAACTAATATATCGATCATTTACATATGTTACTGACTATGATTTCTCAAGCAAAAATGTAATAACAACAAAAAAAATATGTAAGAAAATATCAAAAGAAAATATAATAAAGAAATTGTGTACCTTAATTGTTAAATACTAGTTAACCTGGTTACGGTGCGAGTAGTTGTCACGTTGGTTGGTTCCGGGTTGTGAGCATCCGATTGTAGAGGTAATTGCCTATACCGCTATTCCTTCGTCCCTCGTGCCGACCCCAGATTTATAAAATGCCTGATTGCATTTGGTTTTATTTTTGGTAACGAATCCCCGAATATTTATGAAATTATGTTTTTATGAACGTAGCTAAACAAGCAATTTTGGGGTATCACAATTATTTGGTTTAAGTGTAATTTTGTAAGAATGCTCGCTTTGATCCAATAATTTTATTTTTAATAGGTGTTGTTGTTTACCAAATTTGACTTCAAAAATTTGTTGTGCGTTATTACCTTTTATGATTCATTTAAGCACTGTTCATTTAAAAGCCGTGTTTTAATTTTTATTTTGTTTTTATTAGATTATGTATATTTAATTCATAGTAAATCATACATTAAGCATTTTTAAATTTTATTATCTTTTCGAATTATTACAATAGGTATATGTATATATATATAGTCCATTCGAATTATCACAATCATTAAACTCAACTAATAGTATTAATTTACTTTATCACAATTTCGGTTTCCACAATTTATCACCCAAATTTTAAGTCAAAGTTAAGATACATTACTAAATTATATTTTAAACAACATGATCGATTATCCAGTTTTTTTTTTCTTTTTTATCTGCCACCGATCTTCACTTTCCAAACATCTATCACTGAATGTCCGCTTATTTTTTTTTCATTCCCAAAACAAATCCTCTTTTTCGTTCAAGCGGTTTTTTTTTATTTTATTTATCTTAAAAAAAATGAACCGTAGTTTCTGTTGTCGTTCTTTGTCAACAGAGGGTGTATCGAAAATCGTTACACTCTCCAAGCCTTCCCGCCTGTTATCTAGCGTTCCACAAGGTTCTATCTGAGGTCCTATATTATTTAGTATGTTTATTAATGATATTGCAAATTTTCCCACCTCCGTAAAATTTCACCTATTTGCAGATGATGTTCAAATTTATCCTTCAGCTGCGCAGGGCAATGTGAAGGCTTGCGTGTTAAATATCAATGAAACTCTTGCGAGGATCGTAGCTTGGAGTAGGAACAACCTAATTTACATTAATCCGGGGAAATCCAAAGCCATGTTTATGATTTGCAATAAACGATTGTTACAAAGTCTCATGTCTTCTGACATAATGGTAGATGGCAACAGAATTGAAATAGTGGACAAAGTTAGAGACCTTGGTTTAATCGTGAATAGTCAGCTAAATTGAGACGATCTTGTCAATCATATTTGCATTAAAATTTATGCTACACTTAGGAACCTGGGTCTCATGAAAGTTACACTTTTCGTGATGCTAAACTTAAATTAACTCGATCGCTAGTTGTTCCTCACTTAGTTTATTGTGCGCCTATCTACTCGGGTTGTTCAAAAACGTGTTTTGGTTGATTAAGGATTGCTTTTAATTCATGCGCTCGGTATATATTCAATAAGAGGAAATATGTTTCCATCTCTAGGTATTCGCGGTCAGCCCTTAATTGTGATCTATCTGATTTTCTGAACTTTACTACAGTCTTATTTTTGTATAAAGTAATCATTTATCGCAAACCTTCTTATCTTTTTGATATGGTTAAGTTTTTCAGATCTGCCCGGCTGTTTAATATCCTGGCTCTTTAATATCTAATTGTAAGTCTAAAGCGCGCCAGGGTTCATTCTTCGTGTATATGCTGTAAAGCTTTGTAATTCCCTTAATCCTAATTTGCAATCCATTGTCAGATTGAATCAATTCAAGCAGGAATGTTTTGCCTATTTCTCGTCTCTAAATTGATAAATTGTGTTATATTCCATATTTTGTTCATTTTATTAGAAGTAATTGTTAATTCTGTATCAAAACAAAACGGAAAAAAAGAAAAAGAAAAATGTTTAAGTTTAAGAAAGAAACGAAAAAATTAAAAAAAAAAAAAAATAGTCATCGAGTCATTTTTGCACATCTTCTTCGATCTGAATATGTGGTAACCAGAGGGAGCCATGTCTGGAGAATATACCCTGTATGCTGTAAAACTTGTCAGCCTAAGGAAAAGATGAGTTCCTGGGCTGATTTTGCTGTATGTGTGCGAGCGTTGTCAGGCAGTAATATAACCTGCCGCCTTCATTGGCCTGTAAAGTGTCTTTTTTCCTCCAGAGCATCAATTAATTTGATCAATTGGGCCTGGTAACGTTCAGTTGTAACAGTTTGACCAGGTTCCAGAAGCTCGTAGTAAATGACTACTTTCGAATCTGACCTGGTTCAACCCATGTTTTCTACGCTTAGGATTATCGTACAAAGCCCACTTTTCAACACCCGTAATGAATTTGTGCAAAAAATTATTTTTTTTTGTACCGAAAGAAAGCAAATTCATGCAGATGTCAACTATTCGCTTTTTGTTTTCTTCTGTCAGTTTATGAGGAACCCATTTTCCTTCCTTCTGTATTTTTCCCATTGGACGATTTTTCTCATTTTCCTTTCGTCTATTTTATGAAGCAAAATTTGGAGGTTGCAGCAAATGTATGAATTATGGCCCGGTAGAAGGGTGAAAATAAATCGTTTGTGGATTTTCGGGTCGGAGGTGTTTAAGTGCATTCTAAAGGAAAAAAGGCAAAAACTGGATCCAAAGGCTAGTGTGTTCGTCGGATATGATAATAATTCGAAATCGTATCGAGTATTAAATCGGGAGTCGAACAAAATTGAGATAGCTCGTGGTATGATTTTTCTTCTGGAACAATCAATGGCAGTATTGGACCATATAGTGACACTAATAAGAAGTCACGTTTGTCACCTTTATAGTTCTGAGCAATAAATAAACAATAATATAATTTCTGGCACACCTAACAAATTCAGAGCCGAATTATGAAATGCCAAGTTCTTTAATTTGTATTAAAGTCATTACGACATAATATACTTGCATTAGTGTAAATTACACAAAAACCTTTGTAAAATTTTCATCAGATCGCATAAACTCATCTACATAATTTCCTTTATGCTAAACGCACTATGTCATTAGTATTAAAACGCTTTTTGATTTCGAAATTTCTTCCGCTCTTGTTTAAGTTAATAATGAAGATAAACAAAATGGATATGAAAGTTAAAAAGATTTAAATGTATGTTATTCTATAATTTCATCTCATACCCATCCCACAAGTCCCCTCGAACTACACCAACCCACAATGTGTAGAGTGGAGGAGATAATAAATTGTAATTTCGACGAGAAACGATATAAAAAAAAAACATTTTTCAATGGAAAATTAAAAAGAGGAAAATCGGTGGAATAAAAAAAAATCTGGGAGTTACACTACATCATAGAGAAAATCAAGAAAATGATTATGGTACACATGCGGCAACGAGTAAATTGAATCATTTCCTATATTCATACACGGATTTGTTTACATTTTTCAGAATTCATTTTCATAATATAAATGATTGAGTGTAATTTAGATATTTTTATGCAATATGAACATAAATAATGTTTGCTAATTTTTGTATGTGAAGATAAATAATCGTTACAATAATATGTATGTTTTAATATCAAAGGCTATAACTACTTATAACGCCAACCTTCAAATCCTCGGGCTTTCGACCGAAGTAGATATTATAAGTGAGGTATTGAGAGATCGGCCATCTCTATAAAGCAGCAGTAAGCCCAATTTTTTTTCGTAATCTTAAAATTCTTTAATTTTTTTTTGATTATAATCAAAAATAAATGAAACATTCGGAATCCGTGACTATGAATTTTATCCGTTCAAAAAAAGTAAGGCTAACCATCACATTTTTCCGCAAAAAATTGAAAACTTTTTTTTGTTGAAATTCCGGTTCAAAATGATTATAGGTACAGTATACAACACGTTGAACACGAAACTACCGGTAGGATGCATAGAGAAAGCAGTGGTTGTTGGAAGTTTCGTATTTTGTAATTTGGCCAAATTGTGATTCGAACCTTGATTGCAGGCGAATGAGGCAACAAATTGAAGCAAACCAAACGTTGAACTACTCATAATTACACTGATAATCAAAAATAAATGAAACATTCGGAATCCGTGACTATGAATTTTATCCGTTCAAAAAAAGTAAGGCTAGCCATCACGTTTTTCCGCAAAAAATTGAAAACTTTTTTTTGTTGAAATTCCGGTTCAAAATGATTATAGGTACAGTATACAACACGTTGAACACGAAACTACCGGTAGGATGCATAGAGAAAGCAGTGGTTGTTGGAAGTTTCGTATTTTGTAATTCGGCCAAATTGTGCTTCGAACCTTGATTGCAGGCGAACGAGGCCACAAATTGAAGCAAACCAAACGTTCAACTACTCATAATTACACTGATAATCAAAAATAAATGAAACATTCGGAATCCGTGACTATGAATTTTATCCGTTCAAAAAAAGTAAGGCTAGCCATCACGTTTTTCCGCAAAAAATTGAAAACTATTTTTTGTTGAAATTCCTGTTCAAAATGATTAAAGGTACAGTATACAACACGTTGAACACAAAACTACCGGTAGGATGCATAGAGAAAGCAGTGGTTGTTGGATGTTTCGTATTTTGTAATTCGGCCAAATTGTGCTTCGAACCTTGATTGCAGGCGAATGAGGCAACAAATTGAAGCAAACCAAACGTTCAACTACTCATAATTACACTGATAATCAAAAATAAATGAAACATTCGGAATCCGTGACTATGAATTTTATCCGCTCAAAAAAAGTAAGGCTAACCATCACGTTTTTCCGCAAAAAATTGAAAACTTTTTTTTGTTGAAATTCCGGTTCAAAATGATTATAGGTACAGTATACAACACGTTGAAGACGAAACTACCGGTAGGATGCATAGAGAAAGCAGTGGTTGTTGGAAGTTTCGTATTTTGTAATTCGGCCAAATTGTGCTTCGAACCTTGATTGCAGGCGAATGAGGCAACAAATTGAAGCAAACCAAACGTTGAACTACTCATAATTACACTGATAATCAAAAATAAATGAAACATTCGGAATCCGTGACTATGAATTTTATCCGTTCAAAAAAAGTAAGGCTAACCATCACGTTTTTCCGCAAAAAATTGAAAACTTTTTTTTGTTGAAATTCCGGTTCAAAATGATTATAGGTACAGTATACAACACGTTGAACACGAAACTACCGGTAGGATGCATAGAGAAAGCAGTGGTTGTTGGAAGTTTCGTATTTTGTAATTTGGCCAAATTGTGATTCGAACCTTGATTGCAGGCGAATGAGGCAACAAATTGAAGCAAACCAAACGTTGAACTACTCATAATTACACTGATAATCAAAAATAAATGAAACATTCGGAATCCGTGACTATGAATTTTATCCGTTCAAAAAAAGTAAGGCTAGCCATCACGTTTTTCCGCAAAAAATTGAAAACTTTTTTTTGTTGAAATTCCGGTTCAAAATGATTATAGGTACAGTATACAACAGGTTGAACACAAAACTACCGGTAGGATGCATAGAGAAAGCAGTGGTTGTTGGAAGTTTCGTATTTTGTAATTCGGCCAAATTGTGCTTCGAACCTTGATTGCAGGCGAACGAGGCAACAAATTGAAGCAAACCAAACGTTCAACTACTCATAATTACACTGATAATCAAAAATAAATGAAACATTCGGAATCCGTGACTATAAATTTTATCCGTTCAAAAAAAGTAAGGCTAGCCATCACGTTTTTCCGCAAAAAATTGAAAACTTTTTTTGTTGAAATTCCGGTTCAAAATGATTATAGGTACAGTATACAACAAATTGAACACGAAACTACCGGTAGGATGCATAGAGAAAGCAGTGGTTGTTGGAAGTTTCGTATTTTGTAATTCGGCCAAATTGTGCTTCGAACCTTGATTGCAGGCGAATGAGGCAACAAATTGAAGCAAACCAAACGTTCAACTACTCATAATTACACTGATAATCAAAAATAAATGAAACATTCGGAATCCGTGACTATGAATTTTATCCGTTCAAAAAAAGTAAGGCTAGCCATCACGTTTTTCCGCAAAAAATTGAAAACTTTTTTTTGTTGAAATTCCGGTTCAAAATGATTATAGGTACACAGTATACAACACGTTGAAGACGAAACTACCGGTAGGATGCATAGAGAAAGCAGTGGTTGTTGGATGTTTCGTATTTTGTAATTCGGCCAAATTGTGCTTCGAACCTTGATTGCAGGCGAACGAGGCAACAAATTGAAGCAAACCAAACGTTGAACTACTCATAATTACACTGATAATCAAAAATAAATGAAACATTCGGAATCCGTGACCATGAATTTTATCCATTCAAAAAAAGTAAGGCTAACATCACGTTTTTCCGCAAAAAATTGAAAACTTTTTTTTGTTGAAATTCCGGTTCAAAATGATTATAGGTACACAGTATACAACACGTTGAACACGAAACTACCGGTAGGATGCATAGAGAAAGCAGTGGTTGTTGGAAGTTTCGTATTTTGTAATTCGGCCAAATTGTGCTTCGAACCTTGATTGCAGGCGAATGAGGCAACAAATTGAAGCAAACCAAACGTTGAACTACTCATAATTACACTGATAATCAAAAATAAATGAAACATTCGGAATCCGTGACTATGAATTTTATCCGTTCTAAAAAAGTAAGGCTAGCCATCACGTTTTTCCGCAAAAAATTGAAAACTTTTTTTTGTTGAAATTCCGGTTCAAAATGATTATAGGTACACAGTATACAACACGTTGAACACGAAACTACCGGTAGGATGCATAGAGAAAGCAGTGGTTGTTGGATGTTTCGTATTTTGTAATTCGGCCAAATTGTGCTTCGAACCTTGATTGCAGGCGAACGAGGCAACAAATTGAAGCAAACCAAACGTTGAACTACTCATAATTACACTGATAATCAAAAATAAATGAAACATTCGGAATCCGTGACTATGAATTTTATCCGTTCAAAAAAAGTAAGGCTAGCCATCACGTTTTTCCGCAAAAAATTGAAAACTTTTTTTTGTTGAAATTCCGGTTCAAAATGATTATAGGTACACAGTATACAACACGTTGAACACGAAACTACCGGTAGGATGCATAGAGAAAGCAGTGGTTGTTGGATGTTTCGTATTTTGTAATTCGGCCAAATTGTGCTTCGAACCTTGATTGCAGGCGAACGAGGCAACAAATTGAAGCAAACCAAACGTTGAACTACTCATAATTACACTGATAATCAAAAGTAAATGAAACATTCGGAATCCGTGACTATGAATTTTATCCGTTCAAAAAAAGTAAGGCTAACCATCACGTTTTTCCGCAAAAAATTGAAAACTTTTTTTTGTTGAAATTCCGGTTCAAAATGATTATAGGTACACAGTATACAACACGTTGAACACGAAACTACCGGTAGGATGCATAAAGAAAGCAGTGGTTGTTGGAAGTTTCGTATTTTGTAATTCGGCCAAATTGTGCTTCGAACCTTGATTGCAGGCGAACGAGGCAACAAATTGAAGCAAACCAAACGTTCAACTACTCATAATTACACTGATAATCAAAAATAAATGAAACATTCGGAATCCGTGACTATGAATTTTATCCGTTCAAAAAAAGTAAGGCTAGCCATCACGTTTTTCCGCAAAAAATTGAAAACTTTTTTTTGTTGAAATTCCGGTTCAAAATGATTATAGGTACACAGTATACAACACGTTGAATACGAAACTACCGGTAGGATGCATAGAGAAAGCAGTGGTTGTTGGATGTTTCGTATTTTGTAATTCGGCCAAATTGTGCTTCGAACCTTGATTGCAGGCGAACGAGGCAACAAATTGAAGCAAACCAAACGTTGAACTACTCATAATTACACTGATAATCAAAAATAAATGAAACATTCGGAATCCGTGACTATGAATTTTATCCGTTCAAAAAAAGTAAGGCTAGCCATCACATTTTTCCGCAAAAAATTGAAAACTTTTTTTTGTTGAAATTCCGGTTCAAAATGATTATAGGTACAGTATACAACACGTTGAACACGAAACTACCGGTAGGATGCATAGAGAAAGCAGTGGTTGTTGGAAGTTTCGTATTTTGTAATTCGGCCAAATTGTGCTTCGAACCTTGATTGCAGGCGAACGAGGCCACAAATTGAAGCAAACCAAACGTTCAACTACTCATAATTACATTGATAATCAAAAATAAATGAAACATTCGGAATCCATGACTATGAATTTTATCCGTTCAAAAAAAGTAAGGCTAGCCATCACGTTTTTCCGCAAAAAATTGAAAACTTTTTTTTGTTGAAATTCCGGTTCAAAATGATTATAGGTACAGTATACAACACGTTGAACACGAAACTACCGGTAGGATGCATAGAGAAAGCAGTGGTTGTTGGAAGTTTCGTATTTTGTAATTCGGCCAAATTGTGCTTCGAACCTTGATTGCAGGCGAACGAGGCCACAAATTGAAGCAAACCAAACGTTCAACTACTCATAATTACACTGATAATCAAAAATAAATGAAACATTCGGAATCCATGACTATGAATTTTATCCGTTCAAAAAAAGTAAGGCTAACCATCACGTTTTTCCGCAAAAAATTGAAAACTTTTTTTTGTTGAAATTCCGGTTCAAAATGATTATAGGTACAGTATACAACACGTTGAACACGAAACTACCGGTAGGATGCATAGAGAAAGCAGTGGTTGTAGGAAGTTTCGTATTTTGTAATTCGGCCAAATTGTACTTCGAACCTTGATTGCAGGCGAACGAGGCAACAAATTGAAGCAAACCAAACGTTCAACTACTCATAATTACACTGATAATCAAAAATAAATGAAACATTCGAAATCCGTGACTATGAATTTTATCCGTTGAAAAAAAGTAAGGCTAGCCATCACGTTTTTCCGCAAAAAATTGAAAACTTTTTTTTGTTGAAATTCCGGTTCAAAATGATTATAGGTACACAGTATACAACACGTTGAACACGAAACTACCGGTAGGATGCATAAAGAAAGCAGTGGTTGTTGGAAGTTTCGTATTTTGTAATTCGGCCAAATTGTGCTTCGAACCTTGATTGCAGGCGAACGAGGCAAAAAATTGAAGCAAACCAAACGTTGAACTACTCATAATTACACTGATAATCAAAAATAAATGAAACATTCGGAATCCGTGACTATGAATTTTATCCGTTCAAAAAAAGTAAGGCTAACCATCACGTTTTTCCGCAAAAAATTGAAAACTTTTTTTTGTTGAAATTCCGGTTCAAAATGATTATAGGTACACAGTATACAACACGTTGAACACGAAACTACCGGTAGGATGCATAAAGAAAGCAGTGGTTGTTGGAAGTTTCGTATTTTGTAATTCGGCCAAATTGTGCTTCGAACCTTGATTGCAGGCGAACGAGGCAACAAATTGAAGCAAACCAAACGTTGAACTACTCATAATTACACTGATAATCAAAAATAAATGAAACATTCGGAATCCGTGACTATGAATTTTATCCGTTCAAAAAAAGTAAGGCTAATAACCATCACGTTTTTCCGCAAAAAATTGAAAACTTTTTTTTGTTGAAATTCCGGTTCAAAATGATTATAGGTACAGTATACAACACGTTGAAGACGAAACTACCGGTAGGATGCATAAAGAAAGCAGTGGTTGTTGGAAGTTTCGTATTTTGTAATTCGGCCAAATTGTGCTTCGAACCTTGATTGCAGGCGAACGAGGCAACAAATTGAAGCAAACCAAACGTTGAACTACTCATAATTACACTGATAATCAAAAATAAATGAAACATTAGGAATCCGTGACTATGAATTTTATCCGTTCAAAAAAAGTAAGGCTAACCATCACGTTTTTCCGCAAAAAATTGAAAACTTTTTTTTGTTGAAATTCCGGTTCAAAATGATTATAGGTACAGTATACAACACGTTGAAGATGAAACTACCGGTAGGATGCATAAAGAAAGCAGTGGTTGTTGGAAGTTTCGTATTTTGTAATTCGGCCAAATTGTGCTTCGAACCTTGATTGCAGGCGAACGAGGCAACAAATTGAAGCAAACCAAACGTTGAACTACTCATAATTACACTGATAATCAAAAATAAATGAAACATTAGGAATCCGTGACTATGAATTTTATCCGTTCAAAAAAAGTAAGGCTAACCATCACGTTTTTCCGCAAAAAATTGAAAACTTTTTTTGTTGAAATTCCGGTTCAAAATGATTAAAGGTACAGTATACAACACGTTGAAGATGAAACTACCGGTAGGATGCATAAAGAAAGCAGTGGTTGTTGGAAGTTTCGTATTTTGTAATTCGGCCAAATTGTGCTTCGAACCTTGATTGCAGGCGAACGAGGCAACAAATTGAAGCAAACCAAACGTTGAACTACTCATAATTACACTGATAATCAAAAATAAATGAAACATTAGGAATCCGTGACTATGAATTTTATCCGTTCAAAAAAAGTAAGGCTAACATCACGTTTTTCCGCAAAAAATTGAAAACTTTTTTTTGTTGAAATTCCGGTTCAAAATGATTATAGGTACAGTATACAACACGTTGAACATGAAACTACCGGTAGGATGCATAGAGAAAGCAGTGGTTGTTGGAAGTTTCGTATTTTGTAATTCGGCCAAATTGTGCTTCGAACCTTGATTGCAGGCGAACGAGGCAACAAATTGAAGCAAACCAAACGTTCAACTACTCATAATTACACTGATAATCAAAAATAAATGAAACATTCGGAATCCGTGACTATGAATTTTATCCGTTCAAAAAAAGTAAGGCTAACCATCACGTTTTTCCGCAAAAAAATGAAAACTTTTTTTTGTTGAAATTCCGGTTCAAAATGATTATAGGTACAGTATACAACACGTTGAAGACGAAACTACCGGTAGGATGCATAGAGAAAGCAGTGGTTGTTGGAAGTTTCGTATTTTGTAATTCGGCCAAATTGTGCTTCGAACCTTGATTGCAGGCGAACGAGGCAACAAATTGAAGCAAACCAAACGTTCAACTACTCATAATTACACTGATAATCAAAAATAAATGAAACATTCGGAATCCGTGACTATGAATTTTATCCGTTCAAAAAAAGTAAGGCTAACCATCACGTTTTTCCGCAAAAAATTGAAAACTTTTTTTTGTTGAAATTCCGGTTCAAAATGATTATAGGTACAGTATACAACACGTTGAACACGAAACTACCGGTAGGATGCATAGAGAAAGCAGTGGTTGTTGGAAGTTTCGTATTTTGTAATTCGGCCAAATTGTGCTTCGAACCTTGATTGCAGGCGAACGAGGCAACAAATTGAAGCAAACCAAACGTTCAACTACTCATAATTACACTGATAATCAAAAATAAATGAAACATTCGGAATCCGTGACTATGAATTTTATCCGTTCAAAAAAAGTAAGGCTAACCATCACGTTTTTCCGCAAAAAAATGAAAACTTTTTTTTGTTGAAATTCCGGTTCAAAATGATTATAGGTACAGTATACAACACGTTGAAGACGAAACTACCGGTAGGATGCATAGAGAAAGCAGTGGTTGTTGGAAGTTTCGTATTTTGTAATTCGGCCAAATTGTGCTTCGAACCTTGATTGCAGGCGAACGAGGCAACAAATTGAAGCAAACCAAACGTTCAACTACTCATAATTACACTGATAATCAAAAATAAATGAAACATTCGGAATCCGTGACTATGAATTTTATCCGTTCAAAAAAAGTAAGGCTAACCATCACGTTTTTCCGCAAAAAATTGAAAACTTTTTTTTGTTGAAATTCCGGTTCAAAATGATTATAGGTACAGTATACAACACGTTGAAGACGAAACTACCGGTAGGATGCATAGAGAAAGCAGTGGTTGTTGGAAGTTTCGTATTTTGTAATTCGGCCAAATTGTGCTTCGAACCTTGATTGCAGGCGAACGAGGCAACAAATTGAAGCAAACCAAACTTTGAACTACTCATAATTACACTGATAATCAAAAATAAATGAAACATTCGGAATCCGTGACTATGAATTTTATCCGTTCAAAAAAAGTAAGGCATCACGTTTTTCCGCAAAAAATTGAAAACTTTTTTTTGTTGAAATTCCGGTTCAAAATGATTATATGTACAGTATACAACACGTTGAACAGGAAACTACCGGTAGGATGCATAGAGAAAGCAGTGGTTGTTGGAAGTTTCGTATTTTGTAATTCGGCCAAATTGTGCTTCGAACCTGGATTGCAGGAGAACGAGGCAACAAATTGAAGCAAACCAAACGTTCAACTACTCATAATTACACTGATAATCAAAAATAAATGAAACATTCGGAATCCGTGACTATGAATTTTATCCGTTCAAAAAAAGTAAGGCTAACCATCACGTTTTTCCGCAAAAAATTGAAAACTTTTTTGTTGTTGAAATTCCGGTTCAAAATGATTATAGGTACAGTATACAACACGTTGAACATGAAACTACCGGTAGGATGCATAGAGAAAGCAGTGGTTGTTGGAAGTTTCGTATTTTGTAATTCGGCCAAATTGTGCTTCGAACCTTGATTGCAGGCGAACGAGGCAACAAATTGAAGCAAACCAAACGTTCAACTACTCATAATTACACTGATAATCAAAAATAAATGAAACATTCGGAATCCGTGACTATGAATTTTATCCGTTCAAAAAAAGTAAGGCTAGCCATCACGTTTTTCCGCAAAAAATTGAAAACTTTTTTTTTGTTGAAATTCCGGTTCAAAATGATTATAGGTACAGTATACAACACGTTGAACACGAAACTACCGGTAGGATGCATAAAGAAAGCAGTGGTTGTTGGAAGTTTCGTATTTTGTAATTCGGCCAAATTGTGCTTCGAACCTTGATTGCAGGCGAACGAGGCAACAAATTGAAGCAAACCAAACGTTCAACTACTCATAATTACACTGATAATCAAAAATAAATGAAACATTCGGAATCCGTGACTATGAATTTTATCCGTTCAAAAAAAGTAAGGCTAACCATCACGTTTTTCCGCAAAAAATTGAAAACTTTTTTTTGTTGAAATTCCGGTTCAAAATGATTATAGGTACAGTATACAACACGTTGAACATGAAACTACCGGTAGGATGCATAGAGAAAGCAGTGGTTGTTGGAAGTTTCGTATTTTGTAATTCGGCCAAATTGTGCTTCGAACCTTGATTGCAGGCGAACGAGGCAACAAATTGAAGCAAACCAAACGTTCAACTACTCATAATTACACTGATAATCAAAAATAAATGAAACATTCGGAATCCGTGACTATGAATTTTATCCGTTCAAAAAAAGTAAGGCTAACATCACGTTTTTCCGCAAAAAATTGAAAACTTTTTTTTGTTGAAATTCCGGTTCAAAATGATTATAGGTACAGTATACAACACGTTGAACATGAAACTACCGGTAGGATGCATAGAGAAAGCAGTGGTTGTTGGAAGTTTCGTATTTTGTAATTCGGCCAAATTGTGCTTCGAACCTTGATTGCAGGCGAACGAGGCAACAAATTGAAGCAAACCAAACGTTCAACTACTCATAATTACACTGATAATCAAAAATAAATGAAACATTCGGAATCCGTGACTATGAATTTTATCCGTTCAAAAAAAGTAAGGCTAACCATCACGTTTTTCCGCAAAAAATTGAAAACTTTTTTTTTGTTGAAATTCCGGTTCAAAATGATTATAGGTACAGTATACAACACGTTGAACATGAAACTACCGGTAGGATGCATAGAGAAAGCAGTGGTTGTTGGAAGTTTCGTATTTTGTAATTCGGCCAAATTGTGCTTCGAAACTTGATTGCAGGCGAACGAGGCAACAAATTGAAGCAAACCAAACGTTCAACTACTCATAATTACACTGATAATCAAAAATAAATGAAACATTCGGAATCCGTGACTATGAATTTTATCCGTTCAAAAAAAGTAAGGCTAACCATCACGTTTTTCCGCAAAAAATTGAAAACTTTTTTTTTGTTGAAATTCCGGTTCAAAATGATTATAGGTACAGTATACAACACGTTGAACATGAAACTACCGGTAGGATGCATAGAGAAAGCAGTGGTTGTTGGAAGTTTCGTATTTTGTAATTCGGCCAAATTGTGCTTCGAACCTTGATTGCAGGCGAACGAGGCAACAAATTGAAGCAAACCAAACGTTGAACTACTCATAATTACACTGATAATCAAAAATAAATGAAACATTCGGAATCCGTGACTATGAATTTTATCCGTTCAAAAAAAGTAAGGCTAACCATCACGTTTTTCCGCAAAAAATTGAAAACTTTTTTTTGTTGAAATTCCGGTTCAAAATGATTATAGGTACAGTATACAACACGTTGAACATGAAACTACCGGTAGGATGCATAGAGAAAGCAGTGGTTGTTGGAAGTTTCGTATTTTGTAATTCGGCCAAATTGTGCTTCGAACCTTGATTGCAGGCGAACGAGGCCACAAATTGAAGCAAACCAAACGTTCAACTACTCATAATTACACTGATAATCAAAAATAAATGAAACATTCGGAATCCGTATTTTGTAATTCGGCCAAATTGTGCTTCGAACCTTGATTGCAGGCGAACGAGGCAACAAATTGAAGCAAACCAAACGTTCAACTACTCATAATTACACTGATAATCAAAAATAAATGAAACATTCGGAATCCGTGACTATGAATTTTATCCGTTCAAAAAAAGTAAGGCTAACCATCACGTTTTTCCGCAAAAAATTGAAAACTTTTTTTTGTTGAAATTCCGGTTCAAAATGATTATAGGTACAGTATACAACACGTTGAACACGAAACTACCGGTAGGATGCATAGAGAAAGCAGTGGTTGTTGGAAGTTTCGTATTTTGTAATTCGGCCAAATTGTGCTTCGAACCTTGATTGCAGGCGAACGAGGCAACAAATTGAAGCAAACCAAACGTTCAACTACTCATAATTACACTGATAATCAAAAATAAATGAAACATTCGGAATCCATGACTATAAATTTTATCCGTTCAAAAAAAGTAAGGCTAACCATCACGTTTTTCCGCAAAAAATTGAAAACTTTTTTTTGTTGAAATTCCGGTTCAAAATGATTATAGGTACAGTATACAACACGTTGAACACGAAACTACCGGTAGGATGCATAGAGAAAGCAGTGGTTGTTGGAAGTTTCGTATTTTGTAGTTCGGCCAAATTGTGCTTCGAACCTTGATTGCAGGCGAACGAGGCCACAAATTGAAGCAAACCAAACGTTCAACTACTCATAATTACACTGATAATCAAAAATAAATGAAACATTCGGAATCCGTGACTATAAATTTTATCCGTTCAAAAAAAGTAAGGCTCATCACGTTTTTCCGCAAAAAATTGAAAACTTTTTTTTGTTGAAATTCCGGTTCAAAATGATTATAGGTACAGTATACAACACGTTGAACACGAAACTACCGGTAGGATGCATAGAGAAAGCAGTGGTTGTTGGAAGTTTCGTATTTTGTAATTCGGCCAAATTGTGCTTCGAACCTTGATTGCAGGCGAACGAGGCCACAAATTGAAGCAAACCAAACGTTCAACTACTCATAATTACACTGATAATCAAAAATAAATGAAACATTCGGAATCCGTGACTATAAATTTTATCCGTTCAAAAAAAGTAAGGCTAACCATCACGTTTTTCCGCAAAAAATTGAAAACTTTTTTTGTTGAAATTCCGGTTCAAAATGATTATAGGTACAGTATACAACACGTTGAACATGAAACTACCGGTAGGATGCATAGAGAAAGCAGTGGTTGTTGGAAGTTTCGTATTTTGTAATTCGGCCAAATTGTGCTTCGAACCTTGATTGCAGGCGAACGAGGCAACAAATTGAAGCAAACCAAACGTTCAACTACTCATAATTACACTGATAATCAAAAATAAATGAAACATTCGGAATCCGTGACTATGAATTTTATCCGTTCAAAAAAAGTAAGGCTAACCATCACGTTTTTCCGCAAAAAATTGAAAACTTTTTTTTGTTGAAATTCCGGTTCAAAATGATTATAGGTACAGTATACAACACGTTGAACACGAAACTACCGGTAGGATGCATAGAGAAAGCAGTGGTTGTTGGAAGTTTCGTATTTTGTAGTTCGGCCAAATTGTGCTTCGAACCTTGATTGCAGGCGAACGAGGCCACAAATTGAAGCAAACCAAACGTTCAACTACTCATAATTACACTGATAATCAAAAATAAATGAAACATTCGGAATCCGTGACTATAAATTTTATCCGTTCAAAAAAAGTAAGGCTAACCATCACGTTTTTCCGCAAAAAATTGAAAACTTTTTTTTGTTGAAATTCCGGTTCAAAATGATTATAGGTACAGTATACAACACGTTGAACACGAAACTACCGGTAGGATGCATAGAGAAAGCAGTGGTTGTTGGAAGTTTCGTATTTTGTAGTTCGGCCAAATTGTGCTTCGAACCTTGATTGCAGGCGAACGAGGCCACAAATTGAAGCAAACCAAACGTTCAACTACTCATAATTACACTGATAATCAAAAATAAATGAAACATTCGGAATCCGTGACTATAAATTTTATCCGTTCAAAAAAAGTAAGGCTAACCATCACGTTTTTCCGCAAAAAATTGAAAACTTTTTTTTGTTGAAATTCCGGTTCAAAATGATTATAGGTACAGTATACAACACGTTGAACATGAAACTACCGGTAGGATGCATAGAGAAAGCAGTGGTTGTTGGAAGTTTCGTATTTTGTAATTCGGCCAAATTGTGCTTCGAACCTTGATTGCAGGCGAACGAGGCAACAAATTGAAGCAAACCAAACGTTCAACTACTCATAATTACACTGATAATCAAAAATAAATGAAACATTCGGAATCCGTGACTATGAATTTTATCCGTTCAAAAAAAGTAAGGCTAACCATCACGTTTTTCCGCAAAAAATTGAAAACTTTTTTTTGTTGAAATTCCGGTTCAAAATGATTATATGTACAGTATACAACACGTTGAACACGAAACTACCGGTAGGATGCATAGAGAAAGCAGTGGTTGTTGGAAGTTTCGTATTTTGTAATTCGGCCAAATTGTGCTTCGAACCTTGATTGCAGGCGAACGAGGCAACAAATTGAAGCAAACCAAACGTTGAACTACTCATAATTACACTGATAATCAAAAATAAATGAAACATTCGGAATCCGTGACTATGAATTTTATCCGTTCAAAAAAAGTAAGGCTAACCATCACGTTTTTCCGCAAAAAATTGAAAACTTTTTTTTGTTGAAATTCCGGTTCAAAATGATTATAGGTACAGTATACAACACGTTGAACAGGAAACTACCGGTAGGATGCATAGAGAAAGCAGTGGTTGTTGGAAGTTTCGTATTTTGTAATTCGGCCAAATTGTGCTTCGAACCTTGATTGCAGGCGAACGAGGCAACAAATTGAAGCAAACCAAACGTTCAACTACTCATAATTACACTGATAATCAAAAATAAATGAAACATTCGGAATCCGTGACTATGAATTTTATCCGTTCAAAAAAAGTAAGGCTAACCATCACGTTTTTCCGCAAAAAATTGAAAACTTTTTTTTGTTGAAATTCCGGTTCAAAATGATTATAGGTACAGTATACAACACGTTGAACATGAAACTACCGGTAGGATGCATAGAGAAAGCAGTGGTTGTTGGAAGTTTCGTATTTTGTAATTCGGCCAAATTGTGCTTCGAACCTTGATTGCAGGCGAACGAGGCAACAAATTGAAGCAAACCAAACGTTCAACTACTCATAATTACACTGATAATCAAAAATAAATGAAACATTCGGAATCCGTGACTATAAATTTTATCCGTTCAAAAAAAGTAAGGCTAACATCACGTTTTTCCGCAAAAAATTGAAAACTTTTTTTTGTTGAAATTCCGGTTCAAAATGATTATAGGTACAGTATACAACACGTTGAACATGAAACTACCGGTAGGATGCATAGAGAAAGCAGTGGTTGTTGGAAGTTTCGTATTTTGTAATTCGGCCAAATTGTGCTTCGAACCTTGATTGCAGGCGAACGAGGCAACAAATTGAAGCAAACCAAACGTTCAACTACTCATAATTACACTGATAATCAAAAATAAATGAAACATTCGGAATCCGTGACTATGAATTTTATCCGTTCAAAAAAAGTAAGGCTAACCATCACGTTTTTCCGCAAAAAATTGAAAACTTTTTTTTGTTGAAATTCCGGTTCAAAATGATTATAGGTACAGTATACAACACGTTGAACAGGAAACTACCGGTAGGATGCATAGAGAAAGCAGTGGTTGTTGGAAGTTTCGTATTTTGTAATTCGGCCAAATTGTGCTTCGAACCTTGATTGCAGGCGAACGAGGCAACAAATTGAAGCAAACCAAACGTTCAACTACTCATAATTACACTGATAATCAAAAATAAATGAAACATTCGGAATCCGTGACTATGAATTTTATCCGTTCAAAAAAAGTAAGGCTAGCCATCACGTTTTTCCGCAAAAAATTGAAAACTTTTTTTTGTTGAAATTCCGGTTCAAAATGATTATAGGTACAGTATACAACACGTTGAACATGAAACTACCGGTAGGATGCATAGAGAAAGCAGTGGTTGTTGGAAGTTTCGTATTTTGTAATTCGGCCAAATTGTGCTTCGAACCTTGATTGCAGGCGAACGAGGCAACAAATTGAAGCAAACCAAACGTTCAACTACTCATAATTACACTGATAATCAAAAATAAATGAAACATTCGGAATCCGTGACTATAAATTTTATCCGTTCAAAAAAAGTAAGGCTAACCATCACGTTTTTCCGCAAAAAATTGAAAACTTTTTTTTGTTGAAATTCCGGTTCAAAATGATTATAGGTACAGTATACAACACGTTGAACATGAAACTACCGGTAGGATGCATAGAGAAAGCAGTGGTTGTTGGAAGTTTCGTATTTTGTAATTCGGCCAAATTGTGCTTCGAACCTTGATTGCAGGCGAACGAGGCAACAAATTGAAGCAAACCAAACGTTCAACTACTCATAATTACACTGATAATCAAAAATAAATGAAACATTCGGAATCCGTGACTATGAATTTTATCCGTTCAAAAAAAGTAAGGCTAACCATCACGTTTTTCCGCAAAAAATTGAAAACTTTTTTTTGTTGAAATTCCGGTTCAAAATGATTATATGTACAGTATACAACACGTTGAACACGAAACTACCGGTAGGATGCATAGAGAAAGCAGTGGTTGTTGGAAGTTTCGTATTTTGTAATTCGGCCAAATTGTGCTTCGAACCTTGATTGCAGGCGAACGAGGCAACAAATTGAAGCAAACCAAACGTTGAACTACTCATAATTACACTGATAATCAAAAATAAATGAAACATTCGGAATCCGTGACTATGAATTTTATCCGTTCAAAAAAAGTAAGGCTAACCATCACGTTTTTCCGCAAAAAATTGAAAACTTTTTTTTGTTGAAATTCCGGTTCAAAATGATTATAGGTACAGTATACAACACGTTGAACAGGAAACTACCGGTAGGATGCATAGAGAAAGCAGTGGTTGTTGGAAGTTTCGTATTTTGTAATTCGGCCAAATTGTGCTTCGAACCTTGATTGCAGGCGAACGAGGCAACAAATTGAAGCAAACCAAACGTTCAACTACTCATAATTACACTGATAATCAAAAATAAATGAAACATTCGGAATCCGTGACTATGAATTTTATCCGTTCAAAAAAAGTAAGGCTAACCATCACGTTTTTCCGCAAAAAATTGAAAACTTTTTTTTGTTGAAATTCCGGTTCAAAATGATTATAGGTACAGTATACAACACGTTGAACATGAAACTACCGGTAGGATGCATAGAGAAAGCAGTGGTTGTTGGAAGTTTCGTATTTTGTAATTCGGCCAAATTGTGCTTCGAACCTTGATTGCAGGCGAACGAGGCAACAAATTGAAGCAAACCAAACTTTGAACTACTCATAATTACACTGATAATCAAAAATAAATGAAACATTCGGAATCCGTGACTATGAATTTTATCCGTTCAAAAAAAGTAAGGCATCACGTTTTTCCGCAAAAAATTGAAAACTTTTTTTTGTTGAAATTCCGGTTCAAAATGATTATATGTACAGTATACAACACGTTGAACACGAAACTACCGGTAGGATGCATAGAGAAAGCAGTGGTTGTTGGAAGTTTCGTATTTTGTAATTCGGCCAAATTGTGCTTCGAACCTTGATTGCAGGCGAACGAGGCAACAAATTGAAGCAAACCAAACGTTCAACTACTCATAATTACACTGATAATCAAAAATAAATGAAACATTCGGAATCCGTGACTATGAATTTTATCCGTTCAAAAAAAGTAAGGCTAACCATCACGTTTTTCCGCAAAAAATTGAAAACTTTTTTTTGTTGAAATTCCGGTTCAAAATGATTATATGTACAGTATACAACACGTTGAACACGAAACTACCGGTAGGATGCATAGAGAAAGCAGTGGTTGTTGGAAGTTTCGTATTTTGTAATTCGGCCAAATTGTGCTTCGAACCTTGATTGCAGGCGAACGAGGCAACAAATTGAAGCAAACCAAACGTTGAACTACTCATAATTACACTGATAATCAAAAATAAATGAAACATTCGGAATCCGTGACTATAAATTTTATCCGTTCAAAAAAAGTAAGGCTAACCATCACGTTTTTCCGCAAAAAATTGAAAACTTTTTTTTGTTGAAATTCCGGTTCAAAATGATTATAGGTACAGTATACAACACGTTGAACATGAAACTACCGGTAGGATGCATAGAGAAAGCAGTGGTTGTTGGAAGTTTCGTATTTTGTAATTCGGCCAAATTGTGCTTCGAACCTTGATTGCAGGCGAACGAGGCAACAAATTGAAGCAAACCAAACGTTGAACTACTCATAATTACACTGATAATCAAAAATAAATGAAACATTCGGAATCCGTGACTATGAATTTTATCCGTTCAAAAAAAGTAAGGCTAACCATCACGTTTTTCCGCAAAAAATTGAAAACTTTTTTTTGTTGAAATTCCGGTTCAAAATGATTATATGTACAGTATACAACACGTTGAACACGAAACTACCGGTAGGATGCATAGAGAAAGCAGTGGTTGTTGGAAGTTTCGTATTTTGTAATTCGGCCAAATTGTGCTTCGAACCTTGATTGCAGGCGAACGAGGCAACAAATTGAAGCAAACCAAACGTTGAACTACTCATAATTACACTGATAATCAAAAATAAATGAAACATTCGGAATCCGTGACTATGAATTTTATCCGTTCAAAAAAAGTAAGGCTAACCATCACGTTTTTCCGCAAAAAATTGAAAACTTTTTTTTGTTGAAATTCCGGTTCAAAATGATTATAGGTACAGTATACAACACGTTGAACAGGAAACTACCGGTAGGATGCATAGAGAAAGCAGTGGTTGTTGGAAGTTTCGTATTTTGTAATTCGGCCAAATTGTGCTTCGAACCTTGATTGCAGGCGAACGAGGCAACAAATTGAAGCAAACCAAACGTTCAACTACTCATAATTACACTGATAATCAAAAATAAATGAAACATTCGGAATCCGTGACTATGAATTTTATCCGTTCAAAAAAAGTAAGGCTAACCATCACGTTTTTCCGCAAAAAATTGAAAACTTTTTTTTGTTGAAATTCCGGTTCAAAATGATTATAGGTACAGTATACAACACGTTGAACATGAAACTACCGGTAGGATGCATAGAGAAAGCAGTGGTTGTTGGAAGTTTCGTATTTTGTAATTCGGCCAAATTGTGCTTCGAACCTTGATTGCAGGCGAACGAGGCAACAAATTGAAGCAAACCAAACGTTCAACTACTCATAATTACACTGATAATCAAAAATAAATGAAACATTCGGAATCCGTGACTATAAATTTTATCCGTTCAAAAAAAGTAAGGCTAACCATCACGTTTTTCCGCAAAAAATTGAAAACTTTTTTTTGTTGAAATTCCGGTTCAAAATGATTATAGGTACAGTATACAACACGTTGAACATGAAACTACCGGTAGGATGCATAGAGAAAGCAGTGGTTGTTGGAAGTTTCGTATTTTGTAATTCGGCCAAATTGTGCTTCGAACCTTGATTGCAGGCGAACGAGGCAACAAATTGAAGCAAACCAAACTTTGAACTACTCATAATTACACTGATAATCAAAAATAAATGAAACATTCGGAATCCGTGACTATGAATTTTATCCGTTCAAAAAAAGTAAGGCATCACGTTTTTCCGCAAAAAATTGAAAACTTTTTTTTGTTGAAATTCCGGTTCAAAATGATTATATGTACAGTATACAACACGTTGAACACGAAACTACCGGTAGGATGCATAGAGAAAGCAGTGGTTGTTGGAAGTTTCGTATTTTGTAATTCGGCCAAATTGTGCTTCGAACCTTGATTGCAGGCGAACGAGGCAACAAATTGAAGCAAACCAAACGTTCAACTACTCATAATTACACTGATAATCAAAAATAAATGAAACATTCGGAATCCGTGACTATGAATTTTATCCGTTCAAAAAAAGTAAGGCATCACGTTTTTCCGCAAAAAATTGAAAACTTTTTTTTGTTGAAATTCCGGTTCAAAATGATTATATGTACAGTATACAACACGTTGAACACGAAACTACCGGTAGGATGCATAGAGAAAGCAGTGGTTGTTGGAAGTTTCGTATTTTGTAATTCGGCCAAATTGTGCTTCGAACCTTGATTGCAGGCGAACGAGGCAACAAATTGAAGCAAACCAAACGTTCAACTACTCATAATTACACTGATAATCAAAAATAAATGAAACATTCGGAATCCGTGACTATGAATTTTATCCGTTCAAAAAAAGTAAGGCTAACCATCACGTTTTTCCGCAAAAAATTGAAAACTTTTTTTGTTGAAATTCCGGTTCAAAATGATTATAGGTACAGTATACAACACGTTGAACACGAAACTACCGGTAGGATGCATAGAGAAAGCAGTGGTTGTTGGAAGTTTCGTATTTTGTAATTCGGCCAAATTGTGCTTCGAACCTTGATTGCAGGCGAACGAGGCAACAAATTGAAGCAAACCAAACTTTGAACTACTCATAATTACACTGATAATCAAAAATAAATGAAACATTCGGAATCCGTGACTATGAATTTTATCCGTTCAAAAAAAGTAAGGCATCACGTTTTTCCGCAAAAAATTGAAAACTTTTTTTTGTTGAAATTCCGGTTCAAAATGATTATATGTACAGTATACAACACGTTGAACACGAAACTACCGGTAGGATGCATAGAGAAAGCAGTGGTTGTTGGAAGTTTCGTATTTTGTAATTCGGCCAAATTGTGCTTCGAACCTTGATTGCAGGCGAACGAGGCAACAAATTGAAGCAAACCAAACGTTCAACTACTCATAATTACACTGATAATCAAAAATAAATGAAACATTCGGAATCCGTGACTATAAATTTTATCCGTTCAAAAAAAGTAAGGCTAACCATCACGTTTTTCCGCAAAAAATTGAAAACTTTTTTTTGTTGAAATTCCGGTTCAAAATGATTATAGGTACAGTATACAACACGTTGAACATGAAACTACCGGTAGGATGCATAGAGAAAGCAGTGGTTGTTGGAAGTTTCGTATTTTGTAATTCGGCCAAATTGTGCTTCGAACCTTGATTGCAGGCGAACGAGGCAACAAATTGAAGCAAACCAAACTTTGAACTACTCATAATTACACTGATAATCAAAAATAAATGAAACATTCGGAATCCGTGACTATGAATTTTATCCGTTCAAAAAAAGTAAGGCATCACGTTTTTCCGCAAAAAATTGAAAACTTTTTTTTGTTGAAATTCCGGTTCAAAATGATTATATGTACAGTATACAACACGTTGAACACGAAACTACCGGTAGGATGCATAGAGAAAGCAGTGGTTGTTGGAAGTTTCGTATTTTGTAATTCGGCCAAATTGTGCTTCGAACCTTGATTGCAGGCGAACGAGGCAACAAATTGAAGCAAACCAAACTTTGAACTACTCATAATTACACTGATAATCAAAAATAAATGAAACATTCGGAATCCGTGACTATAAATTTTATCCGTTCAAAAAAAGTAAGGCTAACCATCACGTTTTTCCGCAAAAAATTGAAAACTTTTTTTTGTTGAAATTCCGGTTCAAAATGATTATAGGTACAGTATACAACACGTTGAACATGAAACTACCGGTAGGATGCATAGAGAAAGCAGTGGTTGTTGGAAGTTTCGTATTTTGTAATTCGGCCAAATTGTGCTTCGAACCTTGATTGCAGGCGAACGAGGCAACAAATTGAAGCAAACCAAACTTTGAACTACTCATAATTACACTGATAATCAAAAATAAATGAAACATTCGGAATCCGTGACTATGAATTTTATCCGTTCAAAAAAAGTAAGGCATCACGTTTTTCCGCAAAAAATTGAAAACTTTTTTTTGTTGAAATTCCGGTTCAAAATGATTATATGTACAGTATACAACACGTTGAACACGAAACTACCGGTAGGATGCATAGAGAAAGCAGTGGTTGTTGGAAGTTTCGTATTTTGTAATTCGGCCAAATTGTGCTTCGAACCTTGATTGCAGGCGAACGAGGCAACAAATTGAAGCAAACCAAACGTTCAACTACTCATAATTACACTGATAATCAAAAATAAATGAAACATTCGGAATCCGTGACTATAAATTTTATCCGTTCAAAAAAAGTAAGGCTAACCATCACGTTTTTCCGCAAAAAATTGAAAACTTTTTTTTGTTGAAATTCCGGTTCAAAATGATTATATGTACAGTATACAACACGTTGAACACGAAACTACCGGTAGGATGCATAGAGAAAGCAGTGGTTGTTGGAAGTTTCGTATTTTGTAATTCGGCCAAATTGTGCTTCGAACCTTGATTGCAGGCGAACGAGGCAACAAATTGAAGCAAACCAAACGTTCAACTACTCATAATTACACTGATAATCAAAAATAAATGAAACATTCGGAATCCGTGACTATGAATTTTATCCGTTCAAAAAAAGTAAGGCTAGCCATCACGTTTTTCCGCAAAAAATTGAAAACTTTTTTTTGTTGAAATTCCGGTTCAAAATGATTATAGGTACAGTATACAACACGTTGAACACGAAACTACCGGTAGGATGCATAGAGAAAGCAGTGGTTGTTGGAAGTTTCGTATTTTGTAATTCGGCCAAATTGTGCTTCGAACCTTGATTGCAGGTAAACGAGGCAACAAATTGAAGCAAACCAAACGTTCAACTACTCATAATTACACTGATAATCAAAAATAAATGAAACATTCGGAATCCGTGACTATGAATTTTATCCGTTCAAAAAAAGTAAGGCTAACCATCACGTTTTTCCGCAAAAAATTGAAAACTTTTTTTTGTTGAAATTCCGGTTCAAAATGATTATATGTACAGTATACAACACGTTGAACAGGAAACTACCGGTAGGATGCATAGAGAAAGCAGTGGTTGTTGGAAGTTTCGTATTTTGTAATTCGGCCAAATTGTGCTTCGAACCTTGATTGCAGGCGAACGAGGCAACAAATTGAAGCAAACCAAATGTTCAACTACTCATAATTACACTGATAATCAAAAATAAATGAAACATTCGGAATCCGTGACTATAAATTTTATCCGTTCAAAAAAAGTAAGGCTAACCATCACGTTTTTCCGCAAAAAATTGAAAACTTTTTTTTGTTGAAATTCCGGTTCAAAATGATTATAGGTACAGTATACAACACGTTGAACATGAAACTACCGGTAGGATGCATAGAGAAAGCAGTGGTTGTTGGAAGTTTCGTATTTTGTAATTCGGCCAAATTGTGCTTCGAACCTTGATTGCAGGCGAACGAGGCAACAAATTGAAGCAAACCAAACGTTCAACTACTCATAATTACACTGATAATCAAAAATAAATGAAACATTCGGAATCCGTGACTATGAATTTTATCCGTTCAAAAAAAGTAAGGCTAACCATCACGTTTTTCCGCAAAAAATTGAAAACTTTTTTTTGTAGAAATTCCGGTTCAAAATGATTATAGGTACAGTATACAACACGTTGAACATGAAACTACCGGTAGGATGCATAGAGAAAGCAGTGGTTGTTGGAAGTTTCGTATTTTGTAATTCGGCCAAATTGTGCTTCGAACCTTGATTGCAGGCGAACGAGGCAACAAATTGAAGCAAACCAAACGTTCAACTACTCATAATTACACTGATAATCAAAAATAAATGAAACATTCGGAATCCGTGACTATGAATTTTATCCGTTCAAAAAAAGTAAGGCTAACCATCACGTTTTTCCGCAAAAAATTGAAAACTTTTTTTTGTAGAAATTCCGGTTCAAAATGATTATAGGTA
Source organism: Nephrotoma appendiculata (assembly GCA_947310385.1). Classification (NCBI taxonomy): domain Eukaryota; kingdom Metazoa; phylum Arthropoda; class Insecta; order Diptera; family Tipulidae; genus Nephrotoma; species Nephrotoma appendiculata. Next base: position 289,521,826 of record OX371223.1, read on the forward strand.
CAGTATACAACACGTTGAACATGAAACTACCGGTAGGATGCATAGAGAAAGCAGTGGTTGTTGGAAGTTTCGTATTTTGTAATTCGGCCAAATTGTGCTTCGAACCTTGATTGCAGGCGAACGAGGCAACAAATTGAAGCAAACCAAACGTTCAACTACTCATAATTACACTGATAATCAAAAATAAATGAAACATTCGGAATCCGTGACTATAAATTTTATCCGTTCAAAAAAAGTAAGGCTAACCATCACGTTTTTCCGCAAAAAATTGAAAAGTTTTTTTTTGTTGAAATTCCGGTTCAAAATGATTATAGGTACAGTATACAACACGTTGAACACGAAACTACCGGTAGGATGCATAGAGAAAGCAGTGGTTGTTGGAAGTTTCGTATTTTGTAATTCGGCCAAATTGTGCTTCGAACCTTGATTGCAGGCGAACGAGGCCACAAATTGAAGCAAACCAAACGTTCAACTACTCATAATTACACTGATAATCAAAAATAAATGAAACATTCGGAATCCGTGACTATAAATTTTATCCGTTCAAAAAAAGTAAGGCTAACCATCACGTTTTTCCGCAAAAAATTGAAAACTTTTTTTTGTTGAAATTCCGGTTCAAAATGATTATAGGTACAGTATACAACACGTTGAACACGAAACTACCGGTAGGATGCATAGAGAAAGCAGTGGTTGTTGGAAGTTTCGTATTTTGTAATTCGGCCAAATTGTGCTTCGAACCTTGATTGCAGGCGAACGAGGCCACAAATTGAAGCAAACCAAATTTTGAACTACTCATAATTACACTGATAATCAAAAATAAATGAAACATTCAGAATCCGTGACTATGAATTTTATCCGTTCAAAAAAAGTAAGGCTAGCCATCACGTTTTTCCGCAAAAAATTGAAAACTTTTTTTTGTTGAAATTCCGGTTCAAAATGATTATAGGTACAGTATACAACACGTTGAACACGAAACTACCGGTAGGATGCATAGAGAAAGCAGTGGTTGTTGGAAGTTTCGTATTTTGTAATTCGGCCAAATTGTGCTTCGAACCTTGATTGCAGGCGAACGAGGCAACAAATTGAAGCAAACCAAACGTTGAACTACTCATAATTACACTGATAATCAAAAATAAATGAAACATTCGGAATCCGTGACTATGAATTTTATCCGTTCAAAAAAAGTAAGGCTAGCCATCACGTTTTTCCGCAAAACTTTTTTTTGTTGAAATTCCGGTTCAAAATGATTATAGGTACAGTATACAACACGTTGAACACGAAACTACCGGTAGGATGCATAGAGAAAGCAGTGGTTGTTGGAAGTTTCGTATTTTGTAATTCGGCCAAATTGTGCTTCGAACCTTGATTGCAGGCGAACGAGGCAACAAATTGAAGCAAACCAAACGTTGAACTACTCATAATTACACTGATAATCAAAAATAAATGAAACATTCGGAATCCGTGACTATGAATTTTATCCGTTCAAAAAAAGTAACATCACGTTTTTCCGCAAAAAATTGAAAACTTTTTTTTGTTGAAATTCCGGTTCAAAATGATTATAGGTACAGTATACAACACGTTGAACACGAAACTACCGGTAGGATGCATAGAGAAAGCAGTGGTTGTTGGAAGTTTCGTATTTTGTAATTCGGCCAAATTGTGCTTCGAACCTTGATTGCAGGCGAACGAGGCAACAAATTGAAGCAAACCAAACGTTGAACTACTCATAATTACACTGATAATCAAAAATAAATGAAACATTCGGAATCCGTGACTATGAATTTTATCCGTTCAAAAAAAGTAAGGCTAGCCATCACGTTTTTCCGCAAAAAATTGAAAACTTTTTTTTGTTGAAATTCCGGTTCAAAATGATTATAGGTACAGTATACAACACGTTGAACACGAAACTACCGGTAGGATGCATAGAGAAAGCAGTGGTTGTTGGAAGTTTCGTATTTTGTAATTCGGCCAAATTGTGCTTCGAACCTTGATTGCAGGCGAACGAGGCCACAAATTGAAGCAAACCAAACTTTGAACTACTCATAATTACACTGATAATCAAAAACAAATGAAACATTCAGAATCCGTGACTATGAATTTTATCCGTTCAAAAAAAGTAAGGCTAGCCATCACGTTTTTCCGCAAAAAATTGAAAACTTTTTTTTGTTGAAATTCCGGTTCAAAATGATTATAGGTACAGTATACAACACGTTGAACACGAAACTACCGGTAGGATGCATAGAGAAAGCAGTGGTTGTTGGAAGTTTCGTATTTTGTAATTCGGCCAAATTGTGCTTCGAACCTTGATTGCAGGCGAACGAGGCAACAAATTGAAGCAAACCAAACGTTGAACTACTCATAATTACACTGATAATCAAAAATAAATGAAACATTCGGAATCCGTGACTATGAATTTTATCCGTTCAAAAAAAGTAAGGCTAACCATCACGTTTTTCCGCAAAAAATTGAAAACTTTTTTTTGTTGAAATTCCGGTTCAAAATGATTATAGGTACAGTATACAACACGTTGAACACGAAACTACCGGTAGGATGCATAGAGAAAGCAGTGGTTGTTGGAAGTTTCGTATTTTGTAATTCGGCCAAATTGTGCTTCGAACCTTGATTGCAGGCGAACGAGGCAACAAATTGAAGCAAACCAAACGTTGAACTACTCATAATTACACTGATAATCAAAAATAAATGAAACATTCGGAATCCGTGACTATGAATTTTATCCGTTCAAAAAAAGTAACATCACGTTTTTCCGCAAAAAATTGAAAACTTTTTTTTGTTGAAATTCCGGTTCAAAATGATTATAGGTACAGTATACAACACGTTGAACACGAAACTACCGGTAGGATGCATAGAGAAAGCAGTGGTTGTTGGACATCACGTTTTTCCGCAAAAAATTGAAAACTTTTTTTGTTGAAATTCCGGTTCAAAATGATTATAGGTACAGTATACAACACGTTGAACACGAAACTACCGGTAGGATGCATAGAGAAAGCAGTGGTTGTTGGAAGTTTCGTATTTTGTAATTCGGCCAAATTGTGCTTCGAACCTTGATTGCAGGCGAACGAGGCCACAAATTGAAGCAAACCAAACTTTGAACTACTCATAATTACACTGATAATCAAAAATAAATGAAACATTCGGAATCCGTGACTATGAATTTTATCCGTTCAAAAAAAGTAAGGCTAACCATCACGTTTTTCCGCAAAAAATTGAAAACTTTTTTTTGTTGAAATTCCGGTTCAAAATGAGTATAGGTACAGTATACAACACGTTGAACACGAAACTACCGGTAGGATGCATAGAGAAAGCAGTGGTTGTTGGAAGTTTCGTATTTTGTAATTCGGTCAAATTGTGCTTCGAACCTTGATTGCAGGCGAACGAGGCAACAAATTGAAGCAAACCAAACGTTGAACTACTCATAATTACACTGATAATCAAAAATAAATGAAACATTCGGAATCCGTGACTATGAATTTTATCCGTTCAAAAAAAGTAAGGCTAACAACTATCACGTTTTTCCGCAAAAAATTGAAAACTTTTTTTTGTTGAAATTCCGGTTCAAAATGATTATAGGTACAGTATACAACACGTTGAACACGAAACTACCGGTAGGATGCATAGAGAAAGCAGTGGTTGTTGGAAGTTTCGTATTTTGTAATTCGGTCAAATTGTGCTTCGAACCTTGATTGCAGGCGAACGAGGCAACAAATTGAAGCAAACCAAACGTTGAACTACTCATAATTACACTGATAATCAAAAATAAATGAAACATTCGGAATCCGTGACTATGAATTTTATCCGTTCAAAAAAAGTAAGGCTAACCATCACGTTTTTCCGCAAAAAATTGAAAACTTTTTTTGTTGAAATTCCGGTTCAAAATGATTATAGGTACAGTATACAACACGTTGAACACGAAACTACCGGTAGGATGCATAAAGAAAGCAGTGGTTGTTGGAAGTTTCGTATTTTGTAATTCGGCCAAATTGTGCTTCGAACCTTGATTGCAGGCGAACGAGGCAACAAATTGAAGCAAACCAAACGTTGAACTACTCATAATTACACTGATAATCAAAAATAAATGAAACATTCGGAATCCGTGACTATGAATTTTATCCGTTCAAAAAAAGTAAGGCTAACCATCACGTTTTTCCGCAAAAAATTGAAAACTTTTTTTGTTGAAATTCCGGTTCAAAATGATTATAGGTACAGTATACAACACGTTGAACACGAAACTACCGGTAGGATGCATAGAGAAAGCAGTGGTTGTTGGAAGTTTCGTATTTTGTAATTCGGCCAAATTGTGCTTCGAACCTTGATTGCAGGCGAACGAGGCAACAAATTGAAGCAAACCAAACTTTGAACTACTCATAATTACACTGATAATCAAAAATAAATGAAACATTCGGAATCCGTGACTATGAATTTTATCCGTTCAAAAAAAGTAACGCTAACCATCACGTTTTTCCGCAAAAAATTGAAAACTTTTTTTTGTTGAAATTCCGGTTCAAAATGATTATAGGTACAGTATACAACACGTTGAACACGAAACTACCGGTAGGATGCATAGAGAAAGCAGTGGTTGTTGGAAGTTTCGTATTTTGTAATTCGGCCAAATTGTGCTTCGAACCTTGATTGCAGGCGAACGAGGCAACAAATTGAAGCAAACCAAACGTTGAACTACTCATAATTACACTGATAATCAAAAATAAATGAAACATTCGGAATCCGTGACTATGAATTTTATCCGTTCAAAAAAAGTAAGGCTAACCATCACGTTTTTCCGCAAAAAATTGAAAACTTTTTTTGTTGAAATTCCGGTTCAAAATGATTATAGGTACAGTATACAACACGTTGAACACGAAACTACCGGTAGGATGCATAAAGAAAGCAGTGGTTGTTGGAAGTTTCGTATTTTGTAATTCGGCCAAATTGTGCTTCGAACCTTGATTGCAGGCGAACGAGGCAACAAATTGAAGCAAACCAAACGTTGAACTACTCATAATTACACTGATAATCAAAAATAAATGAAACATTCGGAATCCGTGACTATGAATTTTATCCGTTCAAAAAAAGTAAGGCTAACCATCACGTTTTTCCGCAAAAAATTGAAAACTTTTTTTGTTGAAATTCCGGTTCAAAATGATTATAGGTACAGTATACAACACGTTGAACACGAAACTACCGGTAGGATGCATAAAGAAAGCAGTGGTTGTTGGAAGTTTCGTATTTTGTAATTCGGCCAAATTGTGCTTCGAACCTTGATTGCAGGCGAACGAGGCAACAAATTGAAGCAAACCAAACGTTCAACTACTCATAATTACACTGATAATCAAAAATAAATGAAACATTCGGAATCCGTGACTATGAATTTTATCCGTTCAAAAAAAGTAAGGCTAACCATCACGTTTTTCCGCAAAAAATTGAAAACTTTTTTTGTTGAAATTCCGGTTCAAAATGATTATAGGTACAGTATACAACACGTTGAACACGAAACTACCGGTAGGATGCATAGAGAAAGCAGTGGTTGTTGGAAGTTTCGTATTTTGTAATTCGGCCAAATTGTGCTTCGAACCTTGATTGCAGGCGAACGAGGCAACAAATTGAAGCAAACCAAACTTTGAACTACTCATAATTACACTGATAATCAAAAATAAATGAAACATTCGGAATCCGTGACTATGAATTTTATCCGTTCAAAAAAAGTAACGCTAACCATCACGTTTTTCCGCAAAAAATTGAAAACTTTTTTTTGTTGAAATTCCGGTTCAAAATGATTATAGGTACAGTATACAACACGTTGAACACGAAACTACCGGTAGGATGCATAGAGAAAGCAGTGGTTGTTGGAAGTTTCGTATTTTGTAATTCGGCCAAATTGTGCTTCGAACCTTGATTGCAGGCGAACGAGGCAACAAATTGAAGCAAACCAAACGTTGAACTACTCATAATTACACTGATAATCAAAAATAAATGAAACATTCGGAATCCGTGACTATGAATTTTATCCGTTCAAAAAAAGTAAGGCTAACCATCACGTTTTTCCGCAAAAAATTGAAAACTTTTTTTGTTGAAATTCCGGTTCAAAATGATTATAGGTACAGTATACAACACGTTGAACACGAAACTACCGGTAGGATGCATAAAGAAAGCAGTGGTTGTTGGAAGTTTCGTATTTTGTAATTCGGCCAAATTGTGCTTCGAACCTTGATTGCAGGCGAACGAGGCAACAAATTGAAGCAAACCAAACGTTGAACTACTCATAATTACACTGATAATCAAAAATAAATGAAACATTCGGAATCCGTGACTATGAATTTTATCCGTTCAAAAAAAGTAAGGCTAACCATCACGTTTTTCCGCAAAAAATTGAAAACTTTTTTTGTTGAAATTCCGGTTCAAAATGATTATAGGTACAGTATACAACACGTTGAACACGAAACTACCGGTAGGATGCATAAAGAAAGCAGTGGTTGTTGGAAGTTTCGTATTTTGTAATTCGGCCAAATTGTGCTTCGAACCTTGATTGCAGGCGAACGAGGCAACAAATTGAAGCAAACCAAACGTTCAACTACTCATAATTACACTGATAATCAAAAATAAATGAAACATTCGGAATCCGTGACTATGAATTTTATCCGTTCAAAAAAAGTAAGGCTAACCATCACGTTTTTCCGCAAAAAATTGAAAACTTTTTTTGTTGAAATTCCGGTTCAAAATGATTATAGGTACAGTATACAACACGTTGAACACGAAACTACCGGTAGGATGCATAAAGAAAGCAGTGGTTGTTGGAAGTTTCGTATTTTGTAATTCGGCCAAATTGTGCTTCGAACCTTGATTGCAGGCGAACGAGGCAACAAATTGAAGCAAACCAAACGTTCAACTACTCATAATTACACTGATAATCAAAAATAAATGAAACATTCGGAATCCGTGACTATGAATTTTATCCGTTCAAAAAAAGTAAGGCTAACCATCACGTTTTTCCGCAAAAAATTGAAAACTTTTTTTGTTGAAATTCCGGTTCAAAATGATTATAGGTACAGTATACAACACGTTGAACACGAAACTACCGGTAGGATGCATAGAGAAAGCAGTGGTTGTTGGAAGTTTCGTATTTTGTAATTCGGCCAAATTGTGCTTCGAACCTTGATTGCAGGCGAACGAGGCAACAAATTGAAGCAAACCAAACGTTGAACTACTCATAATTACACTGATAATCAAAAATAAATGAAACATTCGGAATCCGTGACTATGAATTTTATCCGTTCAAAAAAAGTAAGGCTAACCATCACGTTTTTCCGCAAAAAATTGAAAACTTTTTTTTGTTGAAATTCCGGTTCAAAATGATTATAGGTACAGTATACAACACGTTGAACACGAAACTACCGGTAGGATGCATAGAGAAAGCAGTGGTTGTTGGAAGTTTCGTATTTTGTAATTCGGCCAAATTGTGCTTCGAACCTTGATTGCAGGCGAACGAGGCCACAAATTGAAGCAAACCAAACGTTGAACTACTCATAATTACACTGATAATCAAAAATAAATGAAACATTCGGAATCCGTGACTATGAATTTTATCCGTTCAAAAAAAGTAAGGCTAACCACGTTTTTCCGCAAAAAATTGAAAACTTTTTTTTGTTGAAATTCCGGTTCAAAATGATTATAGGTACAGTATACAACACGTTGAACACGAAACTACCGGTAGGATGCATAGAGAAAGCAGTGGTTGTTGGAAGTTTCGTATTTTGTAATTCGGCCAAATTGTGCTTCGAACCTTGATTGCAGGCGAACGAGGCAACAAATTGAAGCAAACCAAACGTTGAACTACTCATAATTACACTGATAATCAAAAATAAATGAAACATTCGGAATCCGTGACTATGAATTTTATCCGTTCAAAAAAAGTAAGGCTAACCATCACGTTTTTCCGCAAAAAATTGAAAACTTTTTTTTGTTGAAATTCCGGTTCAAAATGATTATAGGTACAGTATACAACACGTTGAACACGAAACTACCGGTAGGATGCATAGAGAAAGCAGTGGTTGTTGGAAGTTTCGTATTTTGTAATTCGGCCAAATTGTGCTTCGAACCTTGATTGCAGGCGAACGAGGCAACAAATTGAAGCAAACCAAACGTTGAACTACTCATAATTACACTGATAATCAAAAATAAATGAAACATTCGGAATCCGTGACTATGAATTTTATCCGTTCAAAAAAAGTAACGCTAACCATCACGTTTTTCCGCAAAAAATTGAAAACTTTTTTTTGTTGAAATTCCGGTTCAAAATGATTATAGGTACAGTATACAACACGTTGAACACGAAACTACCGGTAGGATGCATAGAGAAAGCAGTGGTTGTTGGAAGTTTCGTATTTTGTAATTCGGCCAAATTGTGCTTCGAACCTTGATTGCAGGCGAACGAGGCCACAAATTGAAGCAAACCAAACGTTGAACTACTCATAATTACACTGATAATCAAAAATAAATGAAACATTCGGAATCCGTGACTATGAATTTTATCCGTTCAAAAAAAGTAAGGCTAGCCATCACGTTTTTCCGCAAAAAATTGAAAACTTTTTTTTGTTGAAATTCCGGTTCAAAATGATTATAGGTACAGTATACAATACGTTGAACACGAAACTACCGGTAGGATGCATAGAGAAAGCAGTGGTTGTTGGAAGTTTCGTATTTTGTAATTCGGCCAAATTGTGCTTCGAACCTTGATTGCAGGCGAACGAGGCAACAAATTGAAGCAAACCAAACGTTGAACTACTCATAATTACACTGATAATCAAAAATAAATGAAACATTCGGAATCCGTGATTATGAATTTTATCCGTTCAAAAAAAGTAAGGCTAACCATCACGTTTTTCCGCAAAAAATTGAAAACTTTTTTTTGTTGAAATTCCGGTTCAAAATGATTATAGGTACAGTATACAACACGTTGAACACGAAACTACCGGTAGGATGCATAAAGAAAGCAGTGGTTGTTGGAAGTTTCGTATTTTGTAATTCGGCCAAATTGTGCTTCGAACCTTGATTGCAGGCGAACGAGGCCACAAATTGAAGCAAACCAAACTTTGAACTACTCATAATTACACTGATAATCAAAAATAAATGAAACATTCGGAATCCGTGACTATGAATTTTATCCGTTCAAAAAAAGTAAGGCTAGCCATCACGTTTTTCCGCAAAAAATTGAAAACTTTTTTTTGTTGAAATTCCGGTTCAAAATGATTATAGGTACAGTATACAACACGTTGAACACGAAACTACCGGTAGGATGCATAGAGAAAGCAGTGGTTGTTGGAAGTTTCGTATTTTGTAATTCGGCCAAATTGTGCTTCGAACCTTGATTGCAGGCGAACGAGGCCACAAATTGAAGCAAACCAAACTTTGAACTACTCATAATTACACTGATAATCAAAAATAAATGAAACATTAGGAATCCGTGACTATGAATTTTATCCGTTCAAAAAAAGTAAGGCTAGCCATCACGTTTTTCCGCAAAAAATTGAAAACTTTTTTTTGTTGAAATTCCGGTTCAAAATGATTATAGGTACAGTATACAACACGTTGAACACGAAACTACCGGTAGGATGCATAGAGAAAGCAGTGGTTGTTGGAAGTTTCGTATTTTGTAATTCGGCCAAATTGTGCTTCGAACCTTGATTGCAGGCGAACGAGGCCACAAATTGAAGCAAACCAAACGTTGAACTACTCATAATTACACTGATAATCAAAAATAAATGAAACATTCGGAATCCGTGACTATGAATTTTATCCGTTCAAAAAAAGTAAGGCTAGCCATCACGTTTTTCCGCAAAAAATTGAAAACTTTTTTTTGTTGAAATTCCGGTTCAAAATGATTATAGGTACAGTATACAACACGTTGAACACGAAACTACCGGTAGGATGCATAAAGAAAGCAGTGGTTGTTGGAAGTTTCGTATTTTGTAATTCGGCCAAATTGTGCTTCGAACCTTGATTGCAGGCGAACGAGGCCACAAATTGAAGCAAACCAAACGTTCAACTACTCATAATTACACTGATAATCAAAAATAAATGAAACATTCGGAATCCGTGACTATGAATTTTATCCGTTCAAAAAAAGTAAGGCTAGCCATCACGTTTTTCCGCAAAAAATTGAAAACTTTTTTTTGTTGAAATTCCGGTTCAAAATGATTATAGGTACAGTATACAACACGTTGAACACGAAACTACCGGTAGGATGCATAGAGAAAGCAGTGGTTGTTGGAAGTTTCGTATTTTGTAATTCGGCCAAATTGTGCTTCGAACCTTGATTGCAGGCGAACGAGGCCACAAATTGAAGCAAACCAAACTTTGAACTACTCATAATTACACTGATAATCAAAAATAAATGAAACATTCGGAATCCGTGACTATGAATTTTATCCGTTCAAAAAAAGTAAGGCTAACCATCACGTTTTTCCGCAAAAAATTGAAAACTTTTTTTTGTTGAAATTCCGGTTCAAAATGATTATAGGTACAGTATACAACACGTTGAACACGAAACTACCGGTAGGATGCATAGAGAAAGCAGTGGTTGTTGGAAGTTTCGTATTTTGTAATTCGGCCAAATTGTGCTTCGAACCTTGATTGCAGGCGAACGAGGCAACAAATTGAAGCAAACCAAACGTTGAACTACTCATAATTACACTGATAATCAAAAATAAATGAAACATTCGGAATCCGTGACTATGAATTTTATCCGTTCAAAAAAAGTAAGGCTAACCATCACGTTTTTCCGCAAAAAATTGAAAACTTTTTTTTGTTGAAATTCCGGTTCAAAATGATTATAGGTACAGTATACAACACGTTGAACACGAAACTACCGGTAGGATGCATAAAGAAAGCAGTGGTTGTTGGAAGTTTCGTATTTTGTAATTCGGCCAAATTGTGCTTCGAACCTTGATTGCAGGCGAACGAGGCCACAAATTGAAGCAAACCAAACTTTGAACTACTCATAATTACACTGATAATCAAAAATAAATGAAACATTCGGAATCCGTGACTATGAATTTTATCCGTTCAAAAAAAGTAAGGCTAACCATCACGTTTTTCCGCAATAAATTGAAAACTTTTTTTTGTTGAAATTCCGGTTCAAAATGATTATAGGTACAGTATACAACACGTTGAACACGAAACTACCGGTAGGATGCATAGAGAAAGCAGTGGTTGTTGGAAGTTTCGTATTTTGTAATTCGGCCAAATTGTGCTTCGAACCTTGATTGCAGGCGAACGAGGCAACAAATTGAAGCAAACCAAACGTTCAACTACTCATAATTACACTGATAATCAAAAATAAATGAAACATTCGGAATCCGTGACTATGAATTTTATCCGTTCAAAAAAAGTAAGGCTAACCATCACGTTTTTCCGCAAAAAATTGAAAACTTTTTTTTGTTGAAATTCCGGTTCAAAATGATTATAGGTACAGTATACAACACGTTGAACACGAAACTACCGGTAGGATGCATAGAGAAAGCAGTGGTTGTTGGAAGTTTCGTATTTTGTAATTCGGCCAAATTGTGCTTCGAACCTTGATTGCAGGCGAACGAGGCAACAAATTGAAGCAAACCAAACGTTGAACTACTCATAATTACACTGATAATCAAAAATAAATGAAACATTCGGAATCCGTGACTATGAATTTTATCCGTTCAAAAAAAGTAAGGCTAGCTAGCCATCACGTTTTTCAGCAAAAAATTGAAAACTTTTTTTTGTTGAAATTCCGGTTCAAAATGATTATAGGTACAGTATACAACACGTTGAACACGAAACTACCGGTAGGATGCATAGAGAAAGCAGTGGTTGTTGGAAGTTTCGTATTTTGTAATTCGGCCAAATTGTGCTTCGAACCTTGATTGCAGGCGAACGAGGCAACAAATTGAAGCAAACCAAACGTTGAACTACTCATAATTACACTGATAATCAAAAATAAATGAAACATTCGGAATCCGTGACTATGAATTTTATCCGTTCAAAAAAAGTAAGGCTAACCATCACGTTTTTCCGCAAAAAATTGAAAACTTTTTTTTGTTGAAATTCCGGTTCAAAATGATTATAGGTACAGTATACAACACGTTGAACACGAAACTACCGGTAGGATGCATAAAGAAAGCAGTGGTTGTTGGAAGTTTCGTATTTTGTAATTCGGCCAAATTGTGCTTCGAACCTTGATTGCAGGCGAACGAGGCCACAAATTGAAGCAAACCAAACTTTGAACTACTCATAATTACACTGATAATCAAAAATAAATGAAACATTCGGAATCCGTGACTATGAATTTTATCCGTTCAAAAAAAGTAAGGCTAACACCATCACGTTTTTCCGCAAAAAATTGAAAACTTTTTTTTGTTGAAATTCCGGTTCAAAATGATTATAGGTACAGTATACAACACGTTGAACACGAAACTACCGGTAGGATGCATAGAGAAAGCAGTGGTTGTTGGAAGTTTCGTATTTTGTAATTCGGCCAAATTGTGCTTCGAACCTTGATTGCAGGCGAACGAGGCAACAAATTGAAGCAAACCAAACGTTGAACTACTCATAATTACACTGATAATCAAAAATAAATGAAACATTCGGAATCCGTGACTATGAATTTTATCCGTTCAAAAAAAGTAAAGCTAGCCATCACGTTTTTCAGCAAAAAATTGAAAACTTTTTTTTGTTGAAATTCCGGTTCAAAATGATTATAGGTACAGTATACAACACGTTGAACACGAAACTACCGGTAGGATGCATAGAGAAAGCAGTGGTTGTTGGAAGTTTCGTATTTTGTAATTCGGCCAAATTGTGCTTCGAACCTTGATTGCAGGCGAACGAGGCAACAAATTGAAGCAAACCAAACGTTGAACTACTCATAATTACACTGATAATCAAAAATAAATGAAACATTCGGAATCCGTGACTATGAATTTTATCCGTTCAAAAAAAGTAAGGCTAACCATCACGTTTTTCCGCAAAAAATTGAAAACTTTTTTTTGTTGAAATTCCGGTTCAAAATGATTATAGGTACAGTATACAACACGTTGAACACGAAACTACCGGTAGGATGCATAGAGAAAGCAGTGGTTGTTGGAAGTTTCGTATTTTGTAATTCGGCCAAATTGTGCTTCGAACCTTGATTGCAGGCGAACGAGGCAACAAATTGAAGCAAACCAAACGTTGAACTACTCATAATTACACTGATAATCAAAAATAAATGAAACATTCGGAATCCGTGACTATGAATTTTATCCGTTCAAAAAAAGTAAGGCTAGCCATCACGTTTTTCAGCAAAAAATTGAAAACTTTTTTTTGTTGAAATTCCGGTTCAAAATGATTATAGGTACAGTATACAACACGTTGAACACGAAACTACCGGTAGGATGCATAGAGAAAGCAGTGGTTGTTGGAAGTTTCGTATTTTGTAATTCGGCCAAATTGTGCTTCGAACCTTGATTGCAGGCGAACGAGGCAACAAATTGAAGCAAACCAAACGTTGAACTACTCATAATTACACTGATAATCAAAAATAAATGAAACATTCGGAATCCGTGACTATGAATTTTATCCGTTCAAAAAAAGTAAGGCCAACCATCACGTTTTTCCGCAAAAAATTGAAAACTTTTTTTTGTTGAAATTCCGGTTCAAAATGATTATAGGTACAGTATACAACACGTTGAACACGAAACTACCGGTAGAATGCATAAAGAAAGCAGTGGTTGTTGGAAGTTTCGTATTTTGTAATTCGGCCAAATTGTGCTTCGAACCTTGATTGCAGGCGAACGAGGCCACAAATTGAAGCAAACCAAACGTTGAACTACTCATAATTACACTGATAATCAAAAATAAATGAAACATTCGGAATCCGTGACTATGAATTTTATCCGTTCAAAAAAAGTAAGGCTAGCCATCACGTTTTTCCGCAAAAAATTGAAAACTTTTTTTTGTTGAAATTCCGGTTCAAAATGATTATAGGTACAGTATACAACACGTTGAACACGAAACTACCGGTAGGATGCATAAAGAAAGCAGTGGTTGTTGGAAGTTTCGTATTTTGTAATTCGGCCAAATTGTGCTTCGAACCTTGATTGCAGGCGAACGAGGCCACAAATTGAAGCAAACCAAACTTTGAACTACTCATAATTACACTGATAATCAAAAATAAATGAAACATTCGGAATCCGTGACTATGAATTTTATCCGTTCAAAAAAAGTAAGGCTAGCCATCACGTTTTTCAGCAAAAAATTGAAAACTTTTTTTTGTTGAAATTCCGGTTCAAAATGATTATAGGTACAGTATACAACACGTTGAACACGAAACTACCGGTAGGATGCATAGAGAAAGCAGTGGTTGTTGGAAGTTTCGTATTTTGTAATTCGGCCAAATTGTGCTTCGAACCTTGATTGCAGGCGAACGAGGCAACAAATTGAAGCAAACCAAACGTTGAACTACTCATAATTACACTGATAATCAAAAATAAATGAAACATTCGGAATCCGTGACTATGAATTTTATCCGTTCAAAAAAAGTAAGGCTAGCCATCACGTTTTTCCGCAAAAAATTGAAAACTTTTTTTTGTTGAAATTCCGGTTCAAAATGATTATAGGTACAGTATACAACACGTTGAACACGAAACTACCGGTAGGATGCATAAAGAAAGCAGTGGTTGTTGGAAGTTTCGTATTTTGTAATTCGGCCAAATTGTGCTTCGAACCTTGATTGCAGGCGAACGAGGCCACAAATTGAAGCAAACCAAACTTTGAACTACTCATAATTACACTGATAATCAAAAATAAATGAAACATTCGGAATCCGTGACTATGAATTTTATCCGTTCAAAAAAAGTAAGGCTAGCCATCACGTTTTTCAGCAAAAAATTGAAAACTTTTTTTTGTTGAAATTCCGGTTCAAAATGATTATAGGTACAGTATACAACACGTTGAACACGAAACTACCGGTAGGATGCATAGAGAAAGCAGTGGTTGTTGGAAGTTTCGTATTTTGTAATTCGGCCAAATTGTGCTTCGAACCTTGATTGCAGGCGAACGAGGCAACAAATTGAAGCAAACCAAACTTTGAACTACTCATAATTACACTGATAATCAAAAATAAATGAAACATTCGGAATCCGTGACTATGAATTTTATCCGTTCAAAAAAAGTAAGGCTAACCATCACGTTTTTCCGCAAAAAATTGAAAACTTTTTTTTGTTGAAATTCCGGTTCAAAATGATTATAGGTACAGTATACAACACGTTGAACACGAAACTACCGGTAGGATGCATAGAGAAAGCAGTGGTTGTTGGAAGTTTCGTATTTTGTAATTCGGCCAAATTGTGCTTCGAACCTTGATTGCAGGCGAACGAGGCCACAAATTGAAGCAAACCAAACGTTGAACTACTCATAATTACACTGATAATCAAAAATAAATGAAACATTCGGAATCCGTGACTATGAATTTTATCCGTTCAAAAAAAGTAAGGCTAGCCATCACGTTTTTCCGCAAAAAATTGAAAACTTTTTTTTGTTGAAATTCCGGTTCAAAATGATTATAGGTACAGTATACAACACGTTGAACATGAAACTACCGGTAGGATGCATAGAGAAAGCAGTGGTTGTTGGAAGTTTCGTATTTTGTAATTCGGCCAAATTGTGCTTCGAACCTTGATTGCAGGCGAACGAGGCCACAAATTGAAGCAAACCAAACGTTGAACTACTCATAATTACACTGATAATCAAAAATAAATGAAACATTCGGAATCCGTGACTATGAATTTTATCCGTTCAAAAAAAGTAAGGCTAGCCATCACGTTTTTCCGCAAAAAATTGAAAACTTTTTTTTGTTGAAATTCCGGTTCAAAATGATTATAGGTACAGTATACAACACGTTGAACACGAAACTACCGGTAGGATGCATAAAGAAAGCAGTGGTTGTTGGAAGTTTCGTATTTTGTAATTCGGCCAAATTGTGCTTCGAACCTTGATTGCAGGCGAACGAGGCCACAAATTGAAGCAAACCAAACTTTGAACTACTCATAATTACACTGATAATCAAAAATAAATGAAACATTCGGAATCCGTGACTATGAATTTTATCCGTTCAAAAAAAGTAAGGCTAGCCATCACGTTTTTCCGCAAAAAATTGAAAACTTTTTTTTGTTGAAATTCCGGTTCAAAATGATTATAGGTACAGTATACAACACGTTGAACACGAAACTACCGGTAGGATGCATAGAGAAAGCAGTGGTTGTTGGAAGTTTCGTATTTTGTAATTCGGCCAAATTGTGCTTCGAACCTTGATTGCAGGCGAACGAGGCCACAAATTGAAGCAAACCAAACGTTGAACTACTCATAATTACACTGATAATCAAAAATAAATGAAACATTCGGAATCCGTGACTATGAATTTTATCCGTTCAAAAAAAGTAAGGCTAACCATCACGTTTTTCCGCAAAAAATTGAAAACTTTTTTTTGTTGAAATTCCGGTTCAAAATGATTATAGGTACAGTATACAACACGTTGAACACGAAACTACCGGTAGGATGCATAGAGAAAGCAGTGGTTGTTGGAAGTTTCGTATTTTGTAATTCGGCCAAATTGTGCTTCGAACCTTGATTGCAGGCGAACGAGGCAACAAATTGAAGCAAACCAAACGTTGAACTACTCATAATTACACTGATAATCAAAAATAAATGAAACATTCGGAATCCGTGACTATGAATTTTATCCGTTCAAAAAAAGTAAGGCTAGCCATCACGTTTTTCCGCAAAAAATTGAAAACTTTTTTTTGTTGAAATTCCGGTTCAAAATGATTATAGGTACAGTATACAACACGTTGAACACGAAACTACCGGTAGGATGCATAAAGAAAGCAGTGGTTGTTGGAAGTTTCGTATTTTGTAATTCGGCCAAATTGTGCTTCGAACCTTGATTGCAGGCGAACGAGGCCACAAATTGAAGCAAACCAAACTTTGAACTACTCATAATTACACTGATAATCAAAAATAAATGAAACATTCGGAATCCGTGACTATGAATTTTATCCGTTCAAAAAAAGTAAGGCTAGCCATCACGTTTTTCAGCAAAAAATTGAAAACTTTTTTTTGTTGAAATTCCGGTTCAAAATGATTATAGGTACAGTATACAACACGTTGAACACGAAACTACCGGTAGGATGCATAGAGAAAGCAGTGGTTGTTGGAAGTTTCGTATTTTGTAATTCGGCCAAATTGTGCTTCGAACCTTGATTGCAGGCGAACGAGGCAACAAATTGAAGCAAACCAAACGTTGAACTACTCATAATTACACTGATAATCAAAAATAAATGAAACATTCGGAATCCGTGACTATGAATTTTATCCGTTCAAAAAAAGTAAGGCCAACCATCACGTTTTTCCGCAAAAAATTGAAAACTTTTTTTTGTTGAAATTCCGGTTCAAAATGATTATAGGTACAGTATACAACACGTTGAACACGAAACTACCGGTAGAATGCATAAAGAAAGCAGTGGTTGTTGGAAGTTTCGTATTTTGTAATTCGGCCAAATTGTGCTTCGAACCTTGATTGCAGGCGAACGAGGCCACAAATTGAAGCAAACCAAACGTTGAACTACTCATAATTACACTGATAATCAAAAATAAATGAAACATTCGGAATCCGTGACTATGAATTTTATCCGTTCAAAAAAAGTAAGGCTAGCCATCACGTTTTTCCGCAAAAAATTGAAAACTTTTTTTTGTTGAAATTCCGGTTCAAAATGATTATAGGTACAGTATACAACACGTTGAACACGAAACTACCGGTAGGATGCATAAAGAAAGCAGTGGTTGTTGGAAGTTTCGTATTTTGTAATTCGGCCAAATTGTGCTTCGAACCTTGATTGCAGGCGAACGAGGCCACAAATTGAAGCAAACCAAACTTTGAACTACTCATAATTACACTGATAATCAAAAATAAATGAAACATTCGGAATCCGTGACTATGAATTTTATCCGTTCAAAAAAAGTAAGGCTAGCCATCACGTTTTTCAGCAAAAAATTGAAAACTTTTTTTTGTTGAAATTCCGGTTCAAAATGATTATAGGTACAGTATACAACACGTTGAACACGAAACTACCGGTAGGATGCATAGAGAAAGCAGTGGTTGTTGGAAGTTTCGTATTTTGTAATTCGGCCAAATTGTGCTTCGAACCTTGATTGCAGGCGAACGAGGCAACAAATTGAAGCAAACCAAACGTTGAACTACTCATAATTACACTGATAATCAAAAATAAATGAAACATTCGGAATCCGTGACTATGAATTTTATCCGTTCAAAAAAAGTAAGGCTAGCCATCACGTTTTTCCGCAAAAAATTGAAAACTTTTTTTTGTTGAAATTCCGGTTCAAAATGATTATAGGTACAGTATACAACACGTTGAACACGAAACTACCGGTAGGATGCATAAAGAAAGCAGTGGTTGTTGGAAGTTTCGTATTTTGTAATTCGGCCAAATTGTGCTTCGAACCTTGATTGCAGGCGAACGAGGCCACAAATTGAAGCAAACCAAACTTTGAACTACTCATAATTACACTGATAATCAAAAATAAATGAAACATTCGGAATCCGTGACTATGAATTTTATCCGTTCAAAAAAAGTAAGGCTAGCCATCACGTTTTTCAGCAAAAAATTGAAAACTTTTTTTTGTTGAAATTCCGGTTCAAAATGATTATAGGTACAGTATACAACACGTTGAACACGAAACTACCGGTAGGATGCATAGAGAAAGCAGTGGTTGTTGGAAGTTTCGTATTTTGTAATTCGGCCAAATTGTGCTTCGAACCTTGATTGCAGGCGAACGAGGCAACAAATTGAAGCAAACCAAACTTTGAACTACTCATAATTACACTGATAATCAAAAATAAATGAAACATTCGGAATCCGTGACTATGAATTTTATCCGTTCAAAAAAAGTAAGGCTAGCCATCACGTTTTTCCGCAAAAAATTGAAAACTTTTTTTTGTTGAAATTCCGGTTCAAAATGATTATAGGTACAGTATACAACACGTTGAACACGAAACTACCGGTAGGATGCATAGAGAAAGCAGTGGTTGTTGGAAGTTTCGTATTTTGTAATTCGGCCAAATTGTGCTTCGAACCTTGATTGCAGGCGAACGAGGCCACAAATTGAAGCAAACCAAACGTTGAACTACTCATAATTACACTGATAATCAAAAATAAATGAAACATTCGGAATCCGTGACTATGAATTTTATCCGTTCAAAAAAAGTAAGGCTAACCATCACGTTTTTCCGCAAAAAATTGAAAACTTTTTTTTGTTGAAATTCCGGTTCAAAATGATTATAGGTACAGTATACAACACGTTGAACACGAAACTACCGGTAGGATGCATAGAGAAAGCAGTGGTTGTTGGAAGTTTCGTATTTTGTAATTCGGCCAAATTGTGCTTCGAACCTTGATTGCAGGCGAACGAGGCCACAAATTGAAGCAAACCAAACGTTGAACTACTCATAATTACACTGATAATCAAAAATAAATGAAACATTCGGAATCCGTGACTATGAATTTTATCCGTTCAAAAAAAGTAAGGCTAGCCATCACGTTTTTCCGCAAAAAATTGAAAACTTTTTTTTGTTGAAATTCCGGTTCAAAATGATTATAGGTACAGTATACAACACGTTGAACACGAAACTACCGGTAGGATGCATAAAGAAAGCAGTGGTTGTTGGAAGTTTCGTATTTTGTAATTCGGCCAAATTGTGCTTCGAACCTTGATTGCAGGCGAACGAGGCCACAAATTGAAGCAAACCAAACTTTGAACTACTCATAATTACACTGATAATCAAAAATAAATGAAACATTCGGAATCCGTGACTATGAATTTTATCCGTTCAAAAAAAGTAAGGCTAGCCATCACGTTTTTCCGCAAAAAATTGAAAACTTTTTTTTGTTGAAATTCCGGTTCAAAATGATTATAGGTACAGTATACAACACGTTGAACACGAAACTACCGGTAGGATGCATAGAGAAAGCAGTGGTTGTTGGAAGTTTCGTATTTTGTAATTCGGCCAAATTGTGCTTCGAACCTTGATTGCAGGCGAACGAGGCCACAAATTGAAGCAAACCAAACTTTGAACTACTCATAATTACACTGATAATCAAAAATAAATGAAACATTCGGAATCCGTGACTATGAATTTTATCCGTTCAAAAAAAGTAAGGCTAGCCATCACGTTTTTCCGCAAAAAATTGAAAACTTTTTTTTGTTGAAATTCCGGTTCAAAATGATTATAGGTACAGTATACAACACGTTGAACCCGAAACTACCGGTAGGATGCATAGAGAAAGCAGTGGTTGTTGGAAGTTTCGTATTTTGTAATTCGGCCAAATTGTGCTTCGAACCTTGATTGCAGGCGAACGAGGCCACAAATTGAAGCAAACCAAACGTTGAACTACTCATAATTACACTGATAATCAAAAATAAATGAAACATTCGGAATCCGTGACTATGAATTTTATCCGTTCAAAAAAAGTAAGGCTAGCCATCACGTTTTTCCGCAAAAAATTGAAAACTTTTTTTTGTTGAAATTCCGGTTCAAAATGATTATAGGTACAGTATACAACACGTTGAACACGAAACTACCGGTAGGATGCATAGAGAAAGCAGTGGTTGTTGGAAGTTTCGTATTTTGTAATTCGGCCAAATTGTGCTTCGAACCTTGATTGCAGGCGAACGAGGCCACAAATTGAAGCAAACCAAACTTTGAACTACTCATAATTACACTGATAATCAAAAATAAATGAAACATTCGGAATCCGTGACTATGAATTTTATCCGTTCAAAAAAAGTAAGGCTAACCATCACGTTTTTCCGCAAAAAATTGAAAACTTTTTTTTGTTGAAATTCCGGTTCAAAATGATTATAGGTACAGTATACAACACGTTGAACACGAAACTACCGGTAGGATGCATAGAGAAAGCAGTGGTTGTTGGAAGTTTCGTATTTTGTAATTCGGCCAAATTGTGCTTCGAACCTTGATTGCAGGCGAACGAGGCAACAAATTGAAGCAAACCAAACGTTGAACTACTCATAATTACACTGATAATCAAAAATAAATGAAACATTCGGAATCCGTGACTATGAATTTTATCCGTTCAAAAAAAGTAAGGCTAGCCATCACGTTTTTCCGCAAAAAATTGAAAACTTTTTTTTGTTGAAATTCCGGTTCAAAATGATTATAGGTACAGTATACAACACGTTGAACCCGAAACTACCGGTAGGATGCATAGAGAAAGCAGTGGTTGTTGGAAGTTTCGTATTTTGTAATTCGGCCAAATTGTGCTTCGAACCTTGATTGCAGGCGAACGAGGCCACAAATTGAAGCAAACCAAACGTTGAACTACTCATAATTACACTGATAATCAAAAATAAATGAAACATTCGGAATCCGTGACTATGAATTTTATCCGTTCAAAAAAAGTAAGGCTAACCATCACGTTTTTCCGCAAAAAATTGAAAACTTTTTTTTGTTGAAATTCCGGTTCAAAATGATTATAGGTACAGTATACAACACGTTGAACATGAAACTACCGGTAGGATGCATAGAGAAAGCAGTGGTTGTTGGAAGTTTCGTATTTTGTAATTCGGCCAAATTGTGCTTCGAACCTTGATTGCAGGCGAACGAGGCAACAAATTGAAGCAAACCAAACGTTGAACTACTCATAATTACACTGATAATCAAAAATAAATGAAACATTCGGAATCCGTGACTATGAATTTTATCCGTTCAAAAAAAGTAAGGCTAACCATCACGTTTTTCCGCAAAAAATTGAAAACTTTTTTTTGTTGAAATTCCGGTTCAAAATGATTATAGGTACAGTATACAACACGTTGAACACGAAACTACCGGTAGGATGCATAGAGAAAGCAGTGGTTGTTGGAAGTTTCGTATTTTGTAATTCGGCCAAATTGTGCTTCGAACCTTGATTGCAGGCGAACGAGGCAACAAATTGAAGCAAACCAAACGTTGAACTACTCATAATTACACTGATAATCAAAAATAAATGAAACATTCGGAATCCGTGACTATGAATTTTATCCGTTCAAAAAAAGTAAGGCTAACCATCACGTTTTTCCGCAAAAAATTGAAAACTTTTTTTTGTTGAAATTCCGGTTCAAAATGATTATAGGTACAGTATACAACACGTTGAACACGAAACTACCGGTAGGATGCATAGAGAAAGCAGTGGTTGTTGGAAGTTTCGTATTTTGTAATTCGGCCAAATTGTGCTTCGAACCTTGATTGCAGGCGAACGAGGCAACAAATTGAAGCAAACCAAACGTTCAACTACTCATAATTACACTGATAATCAAAAATAAATGAAACATTCGGAATCCGTGACTATGAATTTTATCCGTTCAAAAAAAGTAAGGCTAACCATCACGTTTTTCCGCAAAAAATTGAAAACTTTTTTTTGTTGAAATTCCGGTTCAAAATGATTATAGGTACAGTATACAACACGTTGAACACGAAACTACCGGTAGGATGCATAGAGAAAGCAGTGGTTGTTGGAAGTTTCGTATTTTGTAATTCGGCCAAATTGTGCTTCGAACCTTGATTGCAGGCGAACGAGGCAACAAATTAAAGCAAACCAAACGTTGAACTACTCATAATTACACTGATAATCAAAAATAAATGAAACATTCGGAATCCGTGACTATGAATTTTATCCGTTCAAAAAAAGTAAGGCTAGCCATCACGTTTTTCCGCAAAAAATTGAAAACTTTTTTTTGTTGAAATTCCGGTTCAAAATGATTATAGGTACAGTATACAACACGTTGAACACGAAACTACCGGTAGGATGCATAGAGAAAGCAGTGGTTGTTGGAAGTTTCGTATTTTGTAATTCGGCCAAATTGTGCTTCGAACCTTGATTGCAGGCGAACGAGGCAACAAATTGAAGCAAACCAAACGTTGAACTACTCATAATTACACTGATAATCAAAAATAAATGAAACATTCGGAATCCGTGACTATGAATTTTATCCGTTCAAAAAAAGTAAGGCTAACCATCACGTTTTTCCGCAAAAAATTGAAAACTTTTTTTTGTTGAAATTCCGGTTCAAAATGGTTATAGGTACAGTATACAACACGTTGAACACGAAACTACCGGTAGGATGCATAGAGAAAGCAGTGGTTGTTGGAAGTTTCGTATTTTGTAATTCGGCCAAATTGTGCTTCGAACCTTGATTGCAGGCGAACGAGGCAACAAATTGAAGCAAACCAAACGTTGAACTACTCATAATTACACTGATAATCAAAAATAAATGAAACATTCGGAATCCGTGACTATGAATTTTATCCGTTCAAAAAAAGTAAGGCTAACCATCACGTTTTTCCGCAAAAAATTGAAAACTTTTTTTTGTTGAAATTCCGGTTCAAAATGATTATAGGTACAGTATACAACACGTTGAACACGAAACTACCGGTAGGATGCATAGAGAAAGCAGTGGTTGTTGGAAGTTTCGTATTTTGTAATTCGGCCAAATTGTGCTTCGAACCTTGATTGCAGGCGAACGAGGCAACAAATTAAAGCAAACCAAACGTTGAACTACTCATAATTACACTGATAATCAAAAATAAATGAAACATTCGGAATCCGTGACTATGAATTTTATCCGTTCAAAAAAAGTAAGGCTAGCCATCACGTTTTTCCGCAAAAAATTGAAAACTTTTTTTTGTTGAAATTCCGGTTCAAAATGATTATAGGTACAGTATACAACACGTTGAACACGAAACTACCGGTAGGATGCATAGAGAAAGCAGTGGTTGTTGGAAGTTTCGTATTTTGTAATTCGGCCAAATTGTGCTTCGAACCTTGATTGCAGGCGAACGAGGCAACAAATTGAAGCAAACCAAACGTTGAACTACTCATAATTACACTGATAATCAAAAATAAATGAAACATTCGGAATCCGTGACTATGAATTTTATCCGTTCAAAAAAAGTAAGGCTAACCATCACGTTTTTCCGCAAAAAATTGAAAACTTTTTTTTGTTGAAATTCCGGTTCAAAATGGTTATAGGTACAGTATACAACACGTTGAACACGAAACTACCGGTAGGATGCATAGAGAAAGCAGTGGTTGTTGGAAGTTTCGTATTTTGTAATTCGGCCAAATTGTGCTTCGAACCTTGATTGCAGGCGAACGAGGCAACAAATTGAAGCAAACCAAACGTTGAACTACTCATAATTACACTGACAATCAAAAATAAATGAAACATTCGGAATCCGTGACTATGAATTTTATCCGTTCAAAAAAAGTAAGGCTAACCATCACGTTTTTCCGCAAAAAATTGAAAACTTTTTTTTGTTGAAATTCCGGTTCAAAATGATTATAGGTACAGTATACAACACGTTGAACACGAAACTACCGGTAGGATGCATAGAGAAAGCAGTGGTTGTTGGAAGTTTCGTATTTTGTAATTCGGCCAAATTGTGCTTCGAACCTTGATTGCAGGCGAACGAGGCAACAAATTGAAGCAAACCAAACGTTGAACTACTCATAATTACACTGATAATCAAAAATAAATGAAACATTCGGAATCCGTGACTATGAATTTTATCCGTTCAAAAAAAGTAAGGCTAACCATCACGTTTTTCCGCAAAAAATTGAAAACTTTTTTTTGTTGAAATTCCGGTTCAAAATGATTATAGGTACAGTATACAACACGTTGAACACGAAACTACCGGTAGGATGCATAGAGAAAGCAGTGGTTGTTGGAAGTTTCGTATTTTGTAATTCGGCCAAATTGTGCTTCGAACCTTGATTGCAGGCGAACGAGGCAACAAATTGAAGCAAACCAAACGTTGAACTACTCATAATTACACTGATAATCAAAAATAAATGAAACATTCGGAATCCGTGACTATGAATTTTATCCGTTCAAAAAAAGTAAGGCTAGCCATCACGTTTTTCCGCAAAAAATTGAAAACTTTTTTTTGTTGAAATTCCGGTTCAAAATGATTATAGGTACAGTATACAACACGTTGAACACGAAACTACCGGTAGGATGCATAGAGAAAGCAGTGGTTGTTGGAAGTTTCGTATTTTGTAATTCGGCCAAATTGTGCTTCGAACCTTGATTGCAGGCGAACGAGGCAACAAATTGAAGCAAACCAAACGTTGAACTACTCATAATTACACTGACAATCAAAAATAAATGAAACATTCGGAATCCGTGACTATGAATTTTATCCGTTCAAAAAAAGTAAGGCTAGCCATCACGTTTTTCCGCAAAAAATTGAAAACTTTTTTTTGTTGAAATTCCGGTTCAAAATGATTATAGGTACAGTATACAACACGTTGAACACGAAACTACCGGTAGGATGCATAGAGAAAGCAGTGGTTGTTGGAAGTTTCGTATTTTGTAATTTGGCCAAATTGTGCTTCGAACCTTGATTGCAGGCGAACGAGGCCACAAATTGAAGCAAACCAAACTTTGAACTACTCATAATTACATTGATAATCAAAAATAAATGAAACATTCGGAATCCGTGACTATGAATTTTATCCGTTCAAAAAAAGTAAGGCTAGCCATCACGTTTTTCCGCAAAAAATTGAAAACTTTTTTTTGTTGAAATTCCGGTTCAAAATGATTATAGGTACAGTATACAACACGTTGAACACGAAACTACCGGTAGGATGCATAGAGAAAGCAGTGGTTGTTGGAAGTTTCGTATTTTGTAATTCGGCCAAATTGTGCTTCGAACCTTGATTGCAGGCGAACGAGGCAACAAATTGAAGCAAACCAAACGTTGAACTACTCATAATTACACTGACAATCAAAAATAAATGAAACATTCGGAATCCGTGACTATGAATTTTATCCGTTCAAAAAAAGTAAGGCTAACCATCACGTTTTTCCGCAAAAAATTGAAAACTTTTTTTTTGTTGAAATTCCGGTTCAAAATGATTATAGGTACAGTATACAACACGTTGAACACGAAACTACCGGTAGGATGCATAGAGAAAGCAGTGGTTGTTGGAAGTTTCGTATTTTGTAATTCGGCCAAATTGTGCTTCGAACCTTGATTGCAGGCGAACGAGGCAACAAATTGAAGCAAACCAAACGTTGAACTACTCATAATTACACTGATAATCAAAAATAAATGAAACATTCGGAATCCGTGACTATGAATTTTATCCGTTCAAAAAAAGTAAGGCTAGCCATCACGTTTTTCCGCAAAAAATTGAAAACTTTTTTTTGTTGAAATTCCGGTTCAAAATGATTATAGGTACAGTATACAACACGTTGAACACGAAACTACCGGTAGGATGCATAGAGAAAGCAGTGGTTGTTGGAAGTTTCGTATTTTGTAATTCGGCCAAATTGTGCTTCGAACCTTGATTGCAGGCGAACGAGGCAACAAATTGAAGCAAACCAAACGTTGAACTACTCATAATTACACTGACAATCAAAAATAAATGAAACATTCGGAATCCGTGACTATGAATTTTATCCGTTCAAAAAAAGTAAGGCTAACCATCACGTTTTTCCGCAAAAAATTGAAAACTTTTTTTTGTTGAAATTCCGGTTCAAAATGATTATAGGTACAGTATACAACACGTTGAACACGAAACTACCGGTAGGATGCATAGAGAAAGCAGTGGTTGTTGGAAGTTTCGTATTTTGTAATTCGGCCAAATTGTGCTTCGAACCTTGATTGCAGGCGAACGAGGCAACAAATTGAAGCAAACCAAACGTTGAACTACTCATAATTACACTGATAATCAAAAATAAATGAAACATTCGGAATCCGTGACTATGAATTTTATCCGTTCAAAAAAAGTAAGGCTAACCATCACGTTTTTCCGCAAAAAATTGAAAACTTTTTTTTGTTGAAATTCCGGTTCAAAATGATTATAGGTACAGTATACAACACGTTGAACACGAAACTACCGGTAGGATGCATAGAGAAAGCAGTGGTTGTTGGAAGTTTCGTATTTTGTAATTCGGCCAAATTGTGCTTCGAACCTTGATTGCAGGCGAACGAGGCAACAAATTGAAGCAAACCAAACGTTGAACTACTCATAATTACACTGATAATCAAAAATAAATGAAACATTCGGAATCCGTGACTATGAATTTTATCCGTTCAAAAAAAGTAAGGCTAACCATCACGTTTTTCCGCAAAAAATTGAAAACTTTTTTTTGTTGAAATTCCGGTTCAAAATGATTATAGGTACAGTATACAACACGTTGAACACGAAACTACCGGTAGGATGCATAGAGAAAGCAGTGGTTGTTGGAAGTTTCGTATTTTGTAATTCGGCCAAATTGTGCTTCGAACCTTGATTGCAGGCGAACGAGGCAACAAATTGAAGCAAACCAAACGTTGAACTACTCATAATTACACTGATAATCAAAAATAAATGAAACATTCGGAATCCGTGACTATGAATTTTATCCGTTCAAAAAAAGTAAGGCTAGCCATCACGTTTTTCCGCAAAAAATTGAAAACTTTTTTTTGTTGAAATTCCGGTTCAAAATGATTATAGGTACAGTATACAACACGTTGAACACGAAACTACCGGTAGGATGCATAGAGAAAGCAGTGGTTGTTGGAAGTTTCGTATTTTGTAATTCGGCCAAATTGTGCTTCGAACCTTGATTGCAGGCGAACGAGGCAACAAATTGAAGCAAACCAAACGTTGAACTACTCATAATTACACTGATAATCAAAAATAAATGAAACATTCGGAATCCGTGACTATGAATTTTATCCGTTCAAAAAAAGTAAGGCTAACCATCACGTTTTTCCGCAAAAAATTGAAAACTTTTTTTTGTTGAAATTCCGGTTCAAAATGATTATAGGTACAGTATACAACACGTTGAACACGAAACTACCGGTAGGATGCATAGAGAAAGTAGTGGTTGTTGGAAGTTTCGTATTTTGTAATTCGGCCAAATTGTGCTTCGAACCTTGATTGCAGGCGAACGAGGCAACAAATTGAAGCAAACCAAACGTTGAACTACTCATAATTACACTGATAATCAAAAATAAATGAAACATTCGGAATCCGTGACTATGAATTTTATCCGTTCAAAAAAAGTAAGGCTAACCATCACGTTTTTCCGCAAAAAATTGAAAACTTTTTTTTGTTGAAATTCCGGTTCAAAATGATTATAGGTACAGTATACAACACGTTGAACACGAAACTACCGGTAGGATGCATAGAGAAAGCAGTGGTTGTTGGAAGTTTCGTATTTTGTAATTCGGCCAAATTGTGCTTCGAACCTTGATTGCAGGCGAACGAGGCAACAAATTGAAGCAAACCAAACGTTGAACTACTCATAATTACACTGACAATCAAAAATAAATGAAACATTCGGAATCCGTGACTATGAATTTTATCCGTTCAAAAAAAGTAAGGCTAACCATCACGTTTTTCCGCAAAAAATTGAAAACTTTTTTTTGTTGAAATTCCGGTTCAAAATGATTATAGGTACAGTATACAACACGTTGAACACGAAACTACCGGTAGGATGCATAGAGAAAGCAGTGGTTGTTGGAAGTTTCGTATTTTGTAATTCGGCCAAATTGTGCTTCGAACCTTGATTGCAGGCGAACGAGGCAACAAATTGAAGCAAACCAAACGTTGAACTACTCATAATTACACTGATAATCAAAAATAAATGAAACATTCGGAATCCGTGACTATGAATTTTATCCGTTCAAAAAAAGTAAGGCTAACCATCACGTTTTTCCGCAAAAAATTGAAAACTTTTTTTTGTTGAAATTCCGGTTCAAAATGATTATAGGTACAGTATACAACACGTTGAACACGAAACTACCGGTAGGATGCATAGAGAAAGCAGTGGTTGTTGGAAGTTTCGTATTTTGTAATTCGGCCAAATTGTGCTTCGAACCTTGATTGCAGGCGAACGAGGCAACAAATTGAAGCAAACCAAACGTTGAACTACTCATAATTACACTGATAATCAAAAATAAATGAAACATTCGGAATCCGTGACTATGAATTTTATCCGTTCAAAAAAAGTAAGGCTAACCATCACGTTTTTCCGCAAAAAATTGAAAACTTTTTTTTGTTGAAATTCCGGTTCAAAATGATTATAGGTACAGTATACAACACGTTGAACACGAAACTACCGGTAGGATGCATAGAGAAAGCAGTGGTTGTTGGAAGTTTCGTATTTTGTAATTCGGCCAAATTGTGCTTCGAACCTTGATTGCAGGCGAACGAGGCAACAAATTGAAGCAAACCAAACGTTGAACTACTCATAATTACACTGATAATCAAAAATAAATGAAACATTCGGAATCCGTGACTATGAATTTTATCCGTTCAAAAAAAGTAAGGCTAACCATCACGTTTTTCCGCAAAAAATTGAAAACTTTTTTTTGTTGAAATTCCGGTTCAAAATGATTATAGGTACAGTATACAACACGTTGAACACGAAACTACCGGTAGGATGCATAGAGAAAGCAGTGGTTGTTGGAAGTTTCGTATTTTGTAATTCGGCCAAATTGTGCTTCGAACCTTGATTGCAGGCGAACGAGGCAACAAATTGAAGCAAACCAAACGTTGAACTACTCATAATTACACTGATAATCAAAAATAAATGAAACATTCGGAATCCGTGACTATGAATTTTATCCGTTCAAAAAAAGTAAGGCTAACCATCACGTTTTTCCGCAAAAAATTGAAAACTTTTTTTTGTTGAAATTCCGGTTCAAAATGATTATAGGTACAGTATACAACACGTTGAACACGAAACTACCGGTAGGATGCATAGAGAAAGCAGTGGTTGTTGGAAGTTTCGTATTTTGTAATTCGGCCAAATTGTGCTTCGAACCTTGATTGCAGGCGAACGAGGCAACAAATTGAAGCAAACCAAACGTTGAACTACTCATAATTACACTGACAATCAAAAATAAATGAAACATTCGGAATCCGTGACTATGAATTTTATCCGTTCAAAAAAAGTAAGGCCAACCATCACGTTTTTCCGCAAAAAATTGAAAACTTTTTTTTGTTGAAATTCCGGTTCAAAATGATTATAGGTACAGTATACAACACGTTGAACACGAAACTACCGGTAGGATGCATAGAGAAAGCAGTGGTTGTTGGAAGTTTCGTATTTTGTAATTCGGCCAAATTGTGCTTCGAACCTTGATTGCAGGCGAACGAGGCAACAAATTGAAGCAAACCAAACGTTGAACTACTCATAATTACACTGACAATCAAAAATAAATGAAACATTCGGAATCCGTGACTATGAATTTTATCCGTTCAAAAAAAGTAAGGCTAGCCATCACGTTTTTCCGCAAAAAATTGAAAACTTTTTTTTGTTGAAATTCCGGTTCAAAATGATTATAGGTACAGTATACAACACGTTGAACACGAAACTACCGGTAGGATGCATAGAGAAAGCAGTGGTTGTTGGAAGTTTCGTATTTTGTAATTCGGCCAAATTGTGCTTCGAACCTTGATTGCAGGCGAACGAGGCAACAAATTGAAGCAAACCAAACGTTGAACTACTCATAATTACACTGATAATCAAAAATAAATGAAACATTCGGAATCCGTGACTATGAATTTTATCCGTTCAAAAAAAGTAAGGCTAACTAACCATCACGTTTTTCCGCAAAAAATTGAAAACTTTTTTTTGTTGAAATTCCGGTTCAAAATGATTATAGGTACAGTATACAACACGTTGAACACGAAACTACCGGTAGGATGCATAGAGAAAGCAGTGGTTGTTGGAAGTTTCGTATTTTGTAATTCGGCCAAATTGTGCTTCGAACCTTGATTGCAGGCGAACGAGGCAACAAATTGAAGCAAACCAAACGTTGAACTACTCATAATTACACTGATAATCAAAAATAAATGAAACATTCGGAATCCGTGACTATGAATTTTATCCGTTCAAAAAAAGTAAGGCTAACCATCACGTTTTTCCGCAAAAAATTGAAAACTTTTTTTTGTTGAAATTCCGGTTCAAAATGATTATAGGTACAGTATACAACACGTTGAACACGAAACTACCGGTAGGATGCATAGAGAAAGCAGTGGTTGTTGGAAGTTTCGTATTTTGTAATTCGGCCAAATTGTGCTTCGAACCTTGATTGCAGGCGAACGAGGCAACAAATTGAAGCAAACCAAACGTTGAACTACTCATAATTACACTGACAATCAAAAATAAATGAAACATTCGGAATCCGTGACTATGAATTTTATCCGTTCAAAAAAAGTAAGGCTAACCATCACGTTTTTCCGCAAAAAAATGAAAACTTTTTTTTGTTGAAATTCCGGTTCAAAATGATTATAGGTACAGTATACAACACGTTGAAGACGAAACTACCGGTAGGATGCATAGAGAAAGCAGTGGTTGTTGGAAGTTTCGTATTTTGTAATTCGGCCAAATTGTGCTTCGAACCTTGATTGCAGGCGAACGAGGCAACAAATTGAAGCAAACCAAACGTTGAACTACTCATAATTACACTGATAATCAAAAATAAATGAAACATTCGGAATCCGTGACTATGAATTTTATCCGTTCA
Source organism: Nephrotoma appendiculata (assembly GCA_947310385.1). Lineage (NCBI taxonomy): Eukaryota > Metazoa > Arthropoda > Insecta > Diptera > Tipulidae > Nephrotoma > Nephrotoma appendiculata. The sequence goes on from OX371223.1 coordinate 289,553,453, forward strand.
AAAAAAGTAAGGCTTACCATCACGTTTTTCCGCAAAAAATTGAAAACTTTTTTTTGTTGAAATTCCGGTTCAAAATGATTATAGGTACAGTATACAACACGTTGAACACGAAACTACCGGTAGGATGCATAGAGAAAGCAGTGGTTGTTGGAAGTTTCGTATTTTGTAATTCGGCCAAATTGTGCTTCGAACCTTGATTGCAGGCGAACGAGGCAACAAATTGAAGCAAACCAAACGTTGAACTACTCATAATTACACTGATAATCAAAAATAAATGAAACATTCGGAATCCGTGACTATGAATTTTATCCGTTCAAAAAAAGTAAGGCTAACCATCACGTTTTTCCGCAAAAAATTGAAAACTTTTTTTTGTTGAAATTCCGGTTCAAAATGATTATAGGTACAGTATACAACACGTTGAACACGAAACTACCGGTAGGATGCATAGAGAAAGCAGTGGTTGTTGGAAGTTTCGTATTTTGTAATTCGGCCAAATTGTGCTTCGAACCTTGATTGCAGGCGAACGAGGCAACAAATTGAAGCAAACCAAACGTTGAACTACTCATAATTACACTGACAATCAAAAATAAATGAAACATTCGGAATCCGTGACTATGAATTTCATCCGTTCAAAAAAAGTAAGGCTAACCATCACGTTTTTCCGCAAAAAATTGAAAACTTTTTTTTGTTGAAATTCCGGTTCAAAATGATTATAGGTACAGTATACAACACGTTGAACACGAAACTACCGGTAGGATGCATAGAGAAAGCAGTGGTTGTTGGAAGTTTCGTATTTTGTAATTCGGCCAAATTGTGCTTCGAACCTTGATTGCAGGCGAACGAGGCAACAAATTGAAGCAAACCAAACGTTGAACTACTCATAATTACACTGATAATCAAAAATAAATGAAACATTCGGAATCCGTGACTATGAATTTTATCCGTTCAAAAAAAGTAAGGCTAACCATCACGTTTTTCCGCAAAAAATTGAAAACTTTTTTTTGTTGAAATTCCGGTTCAAAATGATTATAGGTACAGTATACAACACGTTGAACACGAAACTACCGGTAGGATGCATAGAGAAAGCAGTGGTTGTTGGAAGTTTCGTATTTTGTAATTCGGCCAAATTGTGCTTCGAACCTTGATTGCAGGCGAACGAGGCAACAAATTGAAGCAAACCAAACGTTGAACTACTCATAATTACACTGATAATCAAAACTAAATGAAACATTCGGAATCCGTGACTATGAATTTTATCCGTTCAAAAAAAGTAAGGCTAACCATCACGTTTTTCCGCAAAAAATTGAAAACTTTTTTTTGTTGAAATTCCGGTTCAAAATGATTATAGGTACAGTATACAACACGTTGAACACGAAACTACCGGTAGGATGCATAGAGAAAGCAGTGGTTGTTGGAAGTTTCGTATTTTGTAATTCGGCCAAATTGTGCTTCGAACCTTGATTGCAGGCGAACGAGGCAACAAATTGAAGCAAACCAAACGTTGAACTACTCATAATTACACTGATAATCAAAAATAAATGAAACATTCGGAATCCGTGACTATGAATTTTATCCGTTCAAAAAAAGTAAGGCTAACCATCACGTTTTTCCGCAAAAAATTGAAAACTTTTTTTTGTTGAAATTCCGGTTCAAAATGATTATAGGTACAGTATACAACACGTTGAACACGAAACTACCGGTAGGATGCATAGAGAAAGCAGTGGTTGTTGGAAGTTTCGTATTTTGTAATTCGGCCAAATTGTGCTTCGAACCTTGATTGCAGGCGAACGAGGCAACAAATTGAAGCAAACCAAACGTTGAACTACTCATAATTACACTGACAATCAAAAATAAATGAAACATTCGGAATCCGTGACTATGAATTTTATCCGTTCAAAAAAAGTAAGGCTAGCCATCACGTTTTTCCGCAAAAAATTGAAAACTTTTTTTGTTGAAATTCCGGTTCAAAATGATTATAGGTACAGTATACAACACGTTGAACACGAAACTACCGGTAGGATGCATAGAGAAAGCAGTGGTTGTTGGAAGTTTCGTATTTTGTAATTCGGCCAAATTGTGCTTCGAACCTTGATTGCAGGCGAACGAGGCAACAAATTGAAGCAAACCAAACGTTGAACTACTCATAATTACACTGATAATCAAAAATAAATGAAACATTCGGAATCCGTGACTATGAATTTTATCCGTTCAAAAAAAGTAAGGCTAACCATCACGTTTTTCCGCAAAAAATTGAAAACTTTTTTTTGTTGAAATTCCGGTTCAAAATGATTATAGGTACAGTATACAACACGTTGAACACGAAACTACCGGTAGGATGCATAGAGAAAGCAGTGGTTGTTGGAAGTTTCGTATTTTGTAATTCGGCCAAATTGTGCTTCGAACCTTGATTGCAGGCGAACGAGGCAACAAATTGAAGCAAACCAAACGTTGAACTACTCATAATTACACTGATAATCAAAAATAAATGAAACATTCGGAATCCGTGACTATGAATTTTATCCGTTCAAAAAAAGTAAGGCTAACCATCACGTTTTTCCGCAAAAAATTGAAAACTTTTTTTTGTTGAAATTCCGGTTCAAAATGATTATAGGTACAGTATACAACACGTTGAACACGAAACTACCGGTAGGATGCATAGAGAAAGCAGTGGTTGTTGGAAGTTTCGTATTTTGTAATTCGGCCAAATTGTGCTTCGAACCTTGATTGCAGGCGAACGAGGCAACAAATTGAAGCAAACCAAACGTTGAACTACTCATAATTACACTGATAATCAAAAATAAATGAAACATTCGGAATCCGTGACTATGAATTTTATCCGTTCAAAAAAAGTAAGGCTAACCATCACGTTTTTCCGCAAAAAATTGAAAACTTTTTTTTGTTGAAATTCCGGTTCAAAATGATTATAGGTACAGTATACAACACGTTGAACACGAAACTACCGGTAGGATGCATAGAGAAAGCAGTGGTTGTTGGAAGTTTCGTATTTTGTAATTCGGCCAAATTGTGCTTCGAACCTTGATTGCAGGCGAACGAGGCCACAAATTGAAGCAAACCAAACTTTGAACTACTCATAATTACACTGATAATCAAAAATAAATGAAACATTCGGAATCCGTGACTATGAATTTTATCCGTTCAAAAAAAGTAAGGCTAACCATCACGTTTTTCCGCAAAAAATTGAAAACTTTTTTTTGTTGAAATTCCGGTTCAAAATGATTATAGGTACAGTATACAACACGTTGAACACGAAACTACCGGTAGGATGCATAGAGAAAGCAGTGGTTGTTGGAAGTTTCGTATTTTGTAATTCGGCCAAATTGTGCTTCGAACCTTGATTGCAGGCGAACGAGGCCACAAATTGAAGCAAACCAAACTTTGAACTACTCATAATTACACTGATAATCAAAAATAAATGAAACATTCAGAATCCGTGACTATGAATTTTATTTGTTCAAAAAAAGTAAGGCTAACAACTATCACGTTTTTCCGCAAAAAATTGAAAACTTTTTTTTGTTGAAATTCCGGTTCAAAATGATTATAGGTACAGTATACAACACGTTGAACACGAAACTACCGGGAGGATGCATAGAGAAAGCAGTGGTTGTTGGAAGTTTCGTATTTTGTAATTCGGCCAAATTGTGCTTCGAACCTTGATTGCAGGCGAACGAGGCCACAAATTGAAGCAAACCAAACTTTGAACTACTCATAATTACACTGATAATCAAAAATAAATGAAACATTCGGAATCCGTGACTATGAATTTTATCCGTTCAAAAAAAGTAAGGCTAACCATCACGTTTTTCCGCAAAAAATTGAAAACTTTTTTTTGTTGAAATTCCGGTTCAAAATGATTATAGGTACAGTATACAACACGTTGAACACGAAACTACCGGTAGGATGCATAGAGAAAGCAGTGGTTGTTGGAAGTTTCGTATTTTGTAATTCGGCCAAATTGTGCTTCGAACCTTGATTGCAGGCGAACGAGGCCACAAATTGAAGCAAACCAAACTTTGAACTACTCATAATTACACTGATAATCAAAAATAAATGAAACATTCAGAAACCGTGACTATGAATTTTATTTGTTCAAAAAAAGTAAGGCTAACAACTATCACGTTTTTCCGCAAAAAATTGAAAACTTTTTTTTGTTGAAATTCCGGTTCAAAATGATTATAGGTACAGTATACAACACGTTGAACACGAAACTACCGGGAGGATGCATAGAGAAAGCAGTGGTTGTTGGAAGTTTCGTATTTTGTAATTCGGCCAAATTGTGCTTCGAACCTTGATTGCAGGCGAACGAGGCCACAAATTGAAGCAAACCAAACTTTGAACTACTCATAATTACACTGATAATCAAAAATAAATGAAACATTCGGAATCCGTGACTATGAATTTTATCCGTTCAAAAAAAGTAAGGCTAACAACTATCACGTTTTTCCGCAAAAAATTGAAAACTTTTTTTTGTTGAAATTCCGGTTCAAAATGATTATAGGTACAGTATACAACACGTTGAACACGAAACTACCGGTAGGATGCATAGAGAAAGCAGTGGTTGTTGGAAGTTTCGTATTTTGTAATTCGGCCAAATTGTGCTTCGAACCTTGATTGCAGGCGAACGAGGCCACAAATTGAAGCAAACCAAACTTTGAACTACTCATAATTACACTGATAATCAAAAATAAATGAAACATTCGGAATCCGTGACTATGAATTTTATCCGTTCAAAAAAAGTAAGGCTAACAACTATCACGTTTTTCCGCAAAAAATTGAAAACTTTTTTTTGTTGAAATTCCGGTTCAAAATGATTATAGGTACAGTATACAACACGTTGAACACGAAACTACCGGGAGGATGCATAGAGAAAGCAGTGGTTGTTGGAAGTTTCGTATTTTGTAATTCGGCCAAATTGTGCTTCGAACCTTGATTGCAGGCGAACGAGGCCACAAATTGAAGCAAACCAAACTTTGAACTACTCATAATTACACTGATAATCAAAAATAAATGAAACATTCGGAATCCGTGACTATGAATTTTATCCGTTCAAAAAAAGTAAGGCTAACAACTATCACGTTTTTCCGCAAAAAATTGAAAACTTTTTTTTGTTGAAATTCCGGTTCAAAATGATTATAGGTACAGTATACAACACGTTGAACACGAAACTACCGGTAGGATGCATAGAGAAAGCAGTGGTTGTTGGAAGTTTCGTATTTTGTAATTCGGCCAAATTGTGCTTCGAACCTTGATTGCAGGCGAACGAGGCCACAAATTGAAGCAAACCAAACTTTGAACTACTCATAATTACACTGATAATCAAAAATAAATGAAACATTCGGAATCCGTGACTATGAATTTTATCCGTTCAAAAAAAGTAAGGCTTTCCGCAAAAAATTGAAAACTTTTTTTTGTTGAAATTCCGGTTCAAAATGATTATAGGTACAGTATACAACACGTTGAACACGAAACTACCGGTAGGATGCATAGAGAAAGCAGTGGTTGTTGGAAGTTTCGTATTTTGTAATTCGGCCAAATTGTGCTTCGAACCTTGATTGCAGGCGAACGAGGCCACAAATTGAAGCAAACCAAACTTTGAACTACTCATAATTACACTGATAATCAAAAATAAATGAAACATTCAGAATCCGTGACTATGAATTTTATCCGTTCAAAAAAAGTAAGGCTAACAACTATCACGTTTTTCCGCAAAAAATTGAAAACTTTTTTTTGTTGAAATTCCGGTTCAAAATGATTATAGGTACAGTATACAACACGTTGAACACGAAACTACCGGGAGGATGCATAGAGAAAGCAGTGGTTGTTGGAAGTTTCGTATTTTGTAATTCGGCCAAATTGTGCTTCGAACCTTGATTGCAGGCGAACGAGGCCACAAATTGAAGCAAACCAAACTTTGAACTACTCATAATTACACTGATAATCAAAAATAAATGAAACATTCGGAATCCGTGACTATGAATTTTATCCGTTCAAAAAAAGTAAGGCTAACAACTATCACGTTTTTCCGCAAAAAATTGAAAACTTTTTTTTGTTGAAATTCCGGTTCAAAATGATTATAGGTACAGTATACAACACGTTGAACACGAAACTACCGGTAGGATGCATAGAGAAAGCAGTGGTTGTTGGAAGTTTCGTATTTTGTAATTCGGCCAAATTGTGCTTCGAACCTTGATTGCAGGCGAACGAGGCCACAAATTGAAGCAAACCAAACTTTGAACTACTCATAATTACACTGATAATCAAAAATAAATGAAACATTCGGAATCCGTGACTATGAATTTTATCCGTTCAAAAAAAGTAAGGCTAACCATCACGTTTTTCCGCAAAAAATTGAAAACTTTTTTTTGTTGAAATTCCGGTTCAAAATGATTATAGGTACAGTATACAACACGTTGAACACGAAACTACCGGTAGGATGCATAGAGAAAGCAGTGGTTGTTGGAAGTTTCGTAATTTGTAATTCGGCCAAATTGTGCTTCGAACCTTGATTGCAGGCGAACGAGGCAACAAATTGAAGCAAACCAAACGTTGAACTACTCATAATTACACTGACAATCAAAAATAAATGAAACATTCGGAATCCGTGACTATGAATTTTATCCGTTCAAAAAAAGTAAGGCTAGCCATCACGTTTTTCCGCAAAAAATTGAAAACTTTTTTTGTTGAAATTCCGGTTCAAAATGATTATAGGTACAGTATACAACACGTTGAACACGAAACTACCGGTAGGATGCATAGAGAAAGCAGTGGTTGTTGGAAGTTTCGTATTTTGTAATTCGGCCAAATTGTGCTTCGAACCTTGATTGCAGGCGAACGAGGCAACAAATTGAAGCAAACCAAACGTTGAACTACTCATAATTACACTGATAATCAAAAATAAATGAAACATTCGGAATCCGTGACTATGAATTTTATCCGTTCAAAAAAAGTAAGGCTAACCATCACGTTTTTCCGCAAAAAATTGAAAACTTTTTTTTGTTGAAATTCCGGTTCAAAATGATTATAGGTACAGTATACAACACGTTGAACACGAAACTACCGGTAGGATGCATAGAGAAAGCAGTGGTTGTTGGAAGTTTCGTATTTTGTAATTCGGCCAAATTGTGCTTCGAACCTTGATTGCAGGCGAACGAGGCAACAAATTGAAGCAAACCAAACGTTGAACTACTCATAATTACACTGATAATCAAAAATAAATGAAACATTCGGAATCCGTGACTATGAATTTTATCCGTTCAAAAAAAGTAAGGCTAACCATCACGTTTTTCCGCAAAAAATTGAAAACTTTTTTTTGTTGAAATTCCGGTTCAAAATGATTATAGGTACAGTATACAACACGTTGAACACGAAACTACCGGTAGGATGCATAGAGAAAGCAGTGGTTGTTGGAAGTTTCGTATTTTGTAATTCGGCCAAATTGTGCTTCGAACCTTGATTGCAGGCGAACGAGGCAACAAATTGAAGCAAACCAAACGTTGAACTACTCATAATTACACTGATAATCAAAAATAAATGAAACATTCGGAATCCGTGACTATGAATTTTATCCGTTCAAAAAAAGTAAGGCTAACCATCACGTTTTTCCGCAAAAAATTGAAAACTTTTTTTTGTTGAAATTCCGGTTCAAAATGATTATAGGTACAGTATACAACACGTTGAACACGAAACTACCGGTAGGATGCATAGAGAAAGCAGTGGTTGTTGGAAGTTTCGTATTTTGTAATTCGGCCAAATTGTGCTTCGAACCTTGATTGCAGGCGAACGAGGCCACAAATTGAAGCAAACCAAACTTTGAACTACTCATAATTACACTGATAATCAAAAATAAATGAAACATTCGGAATCCGTGACTATGAATTTTATTCGTTCAAAAAAAGTAAGGCTAACCATCACGTTTTTCCGCAAAAAATTGAAAACTTTTTTTTGTTGAAATTCCGGTTCAAAATGATTATAGGTACAGTATACAACACGTTGAACACGAAACTACCGGTAGGATGCATAGAGAAAGCAGTGGTTGTTGGAAGTTTCGTATTTTGTAATTCGGCCAAATTGTGCTTCGAACCTTGATTGCAGGCGAACGAGGCCACAAATTGAAGCAAACCAAACTTTGAACTACTCATAATTACACTGATAATCAAAAATAAATGAAACATTCAGAATCCGTGACTATGAATTTTATCCGTTCAAAAAAAGTAAGGCTAACAACTATCACGTTTTTCCGCAAAAAATTGAAAACTTTTTTTTGTTGAAATTCCGGTTCAAAATGATTATAGGTACAGTATACAACACGTTGAACACGAAACTACCGGGAGGATGCATAGAGAAAGCAGTGGTTGTTGGAAGTTTCGTATTTTGTAATTCGGCCAAATTGTGCTTCGAACCTTGATTGCAGGCGAACGAGGCCACAAATTGAAGCAAACCAAACTTTGAACTACTCATAATTACACTGATAATCAAAAATAAATGAAACATTCGGAATCCGTGACTATGAATTTTATCCGTTCAAAAAAAGTAAGGCTAACCATCACGTTTTTCCGCAAAAAATTGAAAACTTTTTTTTGTTGAAATTCCGGTTCAAAATGATTATAGGTACAGTATACAACACGTTGAACACGAAACTACCGGTAGGATGCATAGAGAAAGCAGTGGTTGTTGGAAGTTTCGTATTTTGTAATTCGGCCAAATTGTGCTTCGAACCTTGATTGCAGGCGAACGAGGCCACAAATTGAAGCAAACCAAACTTTGAACTACTCATAATTACACTGATAATCAAAAATAAATGAAACATTCGGAATCCGTGACTATGAATTTTATCCGTTCAAAAAAAGTAAGGCTAACAACTATCACGTTTTTCCGCAAAAAATTGAAAACTTTTTTTTGTTGAAATTCCGGTTCAAAATGATTATAGGTACAGTATACAACACGTTGAACACGAAACTACCGGTAGGATGCATAGAGAAAGCAGTGGTTGTTGGAAGTTTCGTATTTTGTAATTCGGCCAAATTGTGCTTCGAACCTTGATTGCAGGCGAACGAGGCCACAAATTGAAGCAAACCAAACTTTGAACTACTCATAATTACACTGATAATCAAAAATAAATGAAACATTCGGAATCCGTGACTATGAATTTTATCCGTTCAAAAAAAGTAAGGCTAACAACTATCACGTTTTTCCGCAAAAAATTGAAAACTTTTTTTTGTTGAAATTCCGGTTCAAAATGATTATAGGTACAGTATACAACACGTTGAACACGAAACTACCGGGAGGATGCATAGAGAAAGCAGTGGTTGTTGGAAGTTTCGTATTTTGTAATTCGGCCAAATTGTGCTTCGAACCTTGATTGCAGGCGAACGAGGCCACAAATTGAAGCAAACCAAACTTTGAACTACTCATAATTACACTAATAATCAAAAATAAATGAAACATTCAGAATCCGTGACTATGAATTTTATCCGTTCAAAAAAAGTAAGGCTAACAACTATCACGTTTTTCCGCAAAAAATTGAAAACTTTTTTTTGTTGAAATTCCGGTTCAAAATGATTATAGGTACAGTATACAACACGTTGAACACGAAACTACCGGGAGGATGCATAGAGAAAGCAGTGGTTGTTGGAAGTTTCGTATTTTGTAATTCGGCCAAATTGTGCTTCGAACCTTGATTGCAGGCGAACGAGGCCACAAATTGAAGCAAACCAAACTTTGAACTACTCATAATTACACTGATAATCAAAAATAAATGAAACATTCGGAATCCGTGACTATGAATTTTATCCGTTCAAAAAAAGTAAGGCTAACAACTATCACGTTTTTCCGCAAAAAATTGAAAACTTTTTTTTGTTGAAATTCCGGTTCAAAATGATTATAGGTACAGTATACAACACGTTGAACACGAAACTACCGGTAGGATGCATAGAGAAAGCAGTGGTTGTTGGAAGTTTCGTATTTTGTAATTCGGCCAAATTGTGCTTCGAACCTTGATTGCAGGCGAACGAGGCCACAAATTGAAGCAAACCAAACTTTGAACTACTCATAATTACACTGATAATCAAAAATAAATGAAACATTCGGAATCCGTGACTATGAATTTTATCCGTTCAAAAAAAGTAAGGCTAACCATCACGTTTTTCCGCAAAAAATTGAAAACTTTTTTTTGTTGAAATTCCGGTTCAAAATGATTATAGGTACAGTATACAACACGTTGAACACGAAACTACCGGTAGGATGCATAGAGAAAGCAGTGGTTGTTGGAAGTTTCGTATTTTGTAATTCGGCCAAATTGTGCTTCGAACCTTGATTGCAGGCGAACGAGGCCACAAATTGAAGCAAACCAAACTTTGAACTACTCATAATTACACTGATAATCAAAAATAAATGAAACATTCAGAATCCGTGACTATGAATTTTATCCGTTCAAAAAAAGTAAGGCTAACAACTATCACGTTTTTCCGCAAAAAATTGAAAACTTTTTTTTGTTGAAATTCCGGTTCAAAATGATTATAGGTACAGTATACAACACGTTGAACACGAAACTACCGGGAGGATGCATAGAGAAAGCAGTGGTTGTTGGAAGTTTCGTATTTTGTAATTCGGCCAAATTGTGCTTCGAACCTTGATTGCAGGCGAACGAGGCCACAAATTGAAGCAAACCAAACTTTGAACTACTCATAATTACACTGATAATCAAAAATAAATGAAACATTCGGAATCCGTGACTATGAATTTTATCCGTTCAAAAAAAGTAAGGCTAACAACTATCACGTTTTTCCGCAAAAAATTGAAAACTTTTTTTTGTTGAAATTCCGGTTCAAAATGATTATAGGTACAGTATACAACACGTTGAACACGAAACTACCGGTAGGATGCATAGAGAAAGCAGTGGTTGTTGGAAGTTTCGTATTTTGTAATTCGGCCAAATTGTGCTTCGAACCTTGATTGCAGGCGAACGAGGCCACAAATTGAAGCAAACCAAACTTTGAACTACTCATAATTACACTGATAATCAAAAATAAATGAAACATTCAGAATCCGTGACTATGAATTTTATCCGTTCAAAAAAAGTAAGGCTAACAACTATCACGTTTTTCCGCAAAAAAATTGAAAACTTTTTTTTGTTTTAATTCCGGTTCAAAATGATTATAGGTACAGTATACAACACGTTGAACACGAAACTACCGGTAGGATGCATAGAGAAAGCAGTGGTTGTTGGAAGTTTCGTATTTTGTAATTCGGCCAAATTGTGCTTCGAACCTTGATTGCAGGCGAACGAGGCCACAAATTGAAGCAAACCAAACTTTGAACTACTCATAATTACACTGATAATCAAAAATAAATGAAACATTCGGAATCCGTGACTATGAATTTTATCCGTTCAAAAAAAGTAAGGCTAACCATCACGTTTTTCCGCAAAAAATTGAAAACTTTTTTTTGTTGAAATTCCGGTTCAAAATGATTATAGGTACAGTATACAACACGTTGAACACGAAACTACCGGTAGGATGCATAGAGAAAGCAGTGGTTGTTGGAAGTTTCGTATTTTGTAATTCGGCCAAATTGTGCTTCGAACCTTGATTGCAGGCGAACGAGGCCACAAATTGAAGCAAACCAAACTTTGAACTACTCATAATTACACTGATAATCAAAAATAAATGAAACATTCAGAATCCGTGACTATGAATTTTATCCGTTCAAAAAAAGTAAGGCTAACAACTATCACGTTTTTCCGCAAAAAATTGAAAACTTTTTTTTGTTGAAATTCCGGTTCAAAATGATTATAGGTACAGTATACAACACGTTGAACACGAAACTACCGGGAGGATGCATAGAGAAAGCAGTGGTTGTTGGAAGTTTCGTATTTTGTAATTCGGCCAAATTGTGCTTCGAACCTTGATTGCAGGCGAACGAGGCCACAAATTGAAGCAAACCAAACTTTGAACTACTCATAATTACACTGATAATCAAAAATAAATGAAACATTCAGAATCCGTGACTATGAATTTTATCCGTTCAAAAAAAGTAAGGCTAACAACTATCACGTTTTTCCGCAAAAAATTGAAAACTTTTTTTTGTTGAAATTCCGGTTCAAAATGATTATAGGTACAGTATACAACACGTTGAACACGAAACTACCGGGAGGATGCATAGAGAAAGCAGTGGTTGTTGGAAGTTTCGTATTTTGTAATTCGGCCAAATTGTGCTTCGAACCTTGATTGCAGGCGAACGAGGCCACAAATTGAAGCAAACCAAACTTTGAACTACTCATAATTACACTGATAATCAAAAATAAATGAAACATTCGGAATCCGTGACTATGAATTTTATCCGTTCAAAAAAAGTAAGGCTAACCATCACGTTTTTCCGCAAAAAATTGAAAACTTTTTTTTGTTGAAATTCCGGTTCAAAATGATTATAGGTACAGTATACAACACGTTGAACACGAAACTACCGGTAGGATGCATAGAGAAAGCAGTGGTTGTTGGAAGTTTCGTATTTTGTAATTCGGCCAAATTGTGCTTCGAACCTTGATTACAGGCGAACGAGGCAACAAATTGAAGCAAACCAAACTTTGAACTACTCATAATTACACTGATAATCAAAAATAAATGAAACATTCAGAATCCGTGGCTATGAATTTTATCCGTTCAAAAAAAGTAAGGCTAACAACTATCACGTTTTTCCGCAAAAAATTGAAAACTTTTTTTTGTTGAAATTCCGGTTCAAAATGATTATAGGTACAGTATACAACACGTTGAACACGAAACTACCGGGAGGATGCATAGAGAAAGCAGTGGTTGTTGGAAGTTTCGTATTTTGTAATTCGGCCAAATTGTGCTTCGAACCTTGATTGCAGGCGAACGAGGCCACAAATTGAAGCAAACCAAACTTTGAACTACTCATAATTACACTGATAATCAAAAATAAATGAAACATTCAGAATCCGTGACTATGAATTTTATCCGTTCAAAAAAAGTAAGGCTAACAACATCACGTTTTTCCGCAAAAAATTGAAAACTTTTTTTTGTTGAAATTCCGGTTCAAAATGATTATAGGTACAGTATACAACACGTTGAACACGAAACTACCGGGAGGATGCATAGAGAAAGCAGTGGTTGTTGGAAGTTTCGTATTTTGTAATTCGGCCAAATTGTGCTTCGAACCTTGATTGCAGGCGAACGAGGCCACAAATTGAAGCAAACCAAACTTTGAACTACTCATAATTACACTGATAATCAAAAATAAATGAAACATTCGGAATCCGTGACTATGAATTTTATCCGTTCAAAAAAAGTAAGGCTAACAACTATCACGTTTTTCCGCAAAAAATTGAAAACTTTTTTTTGTTGAAATTCCGGTTCAAAATGATTATAGGTACAGTATACAACACGTTGAACACGAAACTACCGGGAGGATGCATAGAGAAAGCAGTGGTTGTTGGAAGTTTCGTATTTTGTAATTCGGCCAAATTGTGCTTCGAACCTTGATTGCAGGCGAACGAGGCCACAAATTGAAGCAAACCAAACTTTGAACTACTCATAATTACACTGATAATCAAAAATAAATGAAACATTCGGAATCCGTGACTATGAATTTTATCCGTTCAAAAAAAGTAAGGCTAACCATCACGTTTTTCCGCAAAAAATTGAAAACTTTTTTTGTTGAAATTCCGGTTCAAAATGATTATAGGTACAGTATACAACACGTTGAACACGAAACTACCGGTAGGATGCATAGAGAAAGCAGTGGTTGTTGGAAGTTTCGTATTTTGTAATTCGGCCAAATTGTGCTTCGAACCTTGATTACAGGCGAACGAGGCAACAAATTGAAGCAAACCAAACTTTGAGCTACTCATAATTACACTGATAATCAAAAATAAATGAAACATTCAGAATCCGTGACTATGAATTTTATCCGTTCAAAAAAAGTAAGGCTAACAACTATCACGTTTTTCCGCAAAAAATTTAAAACTTTTTTTTGTTGAAATTCCGGTTCAAAATGATTATAGGTACAGTATACAACACGTTGAACACGAAACTACCGGTAGGATGCATAAAGAAAGCAGTGGTTGTTGGATGTTTCGTATTTTGTAATTCGGCCAAATTGTGCTTCGAACCTTGATTGCAGGCGAACGAGGCAACAAATTGAAGCAAACCAAACTTTGAACTACTCATAATTACACTGATAATCAAAAATAAATGAAACATTCGGAATCCGTGACTATGAATTTTATCCGTTCAAAAAAAGTAAGGCTAACCATCACGTTTTTCCGCAAAAAATTGAAAACTTTTTTTGTTGAAATTCCGGTTCAAAATGATTATAGGTACAGTATACAACACGTTGAACACGAAACTACCGGTAGGATGCATAGAGAAAGCAGTGGTTGTTGGAAGTTTCGTATTTTGTAATTCGGCCAAATTGTGCTTCGAACCTTGATTGCAGGCGAACGAGGCAACAAATTGAAGCAAACCAAACGTTGAACTACTCATAATTACACTGATAATCAAAAATAAATGAAACATTCGGAATCCGTGACTATGAATTTTATCCGTTCAAAAAAAGTAAGGCTAACCATCACGTTTTTCCGCAAAAAATTGAAAACTTTTTTTTGTTGAAATTCCGGTTCAAAATGATTATAGGTACAGTATACAACACGTTGAACACGAAACTACCGGTAGGATGCATAGAGAAAGCAGTGGTTGTTGGAAGTTTCGTATTTTGTAATTCGGCCAAATTGTGCTTCGAACCTTGATTGCAGGCGAACGAGGCAACAAATTGAAGCAAACCAAACGTTGAACTACTCATAATTACACTGATAATCAAAAATAAATGAAACATTCGGAATCCGTGACTATGAATTTTATCCGTTCAAAAAAAGTAAGGCTAGCCATCACGTTTTTCCGCAAAAAATTGAAAACTTTTTTTTGTTGAAATTCCGGTTCAAAATGATTATAGGTACAGTATACAACACGTTGAACACGAAACTACCGGTAGGATGCATAAAGAAAGCAGTGGTTGTTGGAAGTTTCGTATTTTGTAATTCGGCCAAATTGTGCTTCGAACTTTGATTGCAGGCGAACGAGGCCA
Source organism: Nephrotoma appendiculata (assembly GCA_947310385.1). NCBI lineage: Eukaryota > Metazoa > Arthropoda > Insecta > Diptera > Tipulidae > Nephrotoma > Nephrotoma appendiculata. Next base: position 289,568,567 of record OX371223.1, read on the forward strand.
CAAATTGAAGCAAACCAAACTTTGAACTACTCATAATTACACTGATAATCAAAAATAAATGAAACATTCGGAATCCGTGGCTATGAATTTTATCCGTTCAAAAAAAGTAAGGCTAACCATCACGTTTTTCCGCAAAAAATTGAAAACTTTTTTTGTTGAAATTCCGGTTCAAAATGATTATAGGTACAGTATACAACACGTTGAACACGAAACTACCGGTAGGATGCATAGAGAAAGCAGTGGTTGTTGGAAGTTTCGTATTTTGTAATTCGGCCAAATTGTGCTTCGAACCTTGATTGCAGGCGAACGAGGCAACAAATTGAAGCAAACCAAACGTTCAACTACACATAATTACACTGATAATCAAAAATAAATGAAACATTCGGAATCCGTGACTATGAATTTTATCCGTTCAAAAAAAGTAAGGCTAACCATCACGTTTTTCCGCAAAAAATTGAAAACTTTTTTTGTTGAAATTCCGGTTCAAAATGATTATAGGTACAGTATACAACACGTTGAACACGAAACTACCGGTAGGATGCATAGAGAAAGCAGTGGTTGTTGGAAGTTTCGTATTTTGTAATTCGGCCAAATTGTGCTTCGAACCTTGATTGCAGGCGAACGAGGCAACAAATTGAAGCAAACCAAACGTTGAACTACTCATAATTACACTGATAATCAAAAATAAATGAAACATTCGGAATCCGTGACTATGAATTTTATCCGTTCAAAAAATGTAAGGCTAACCATCACGTTTTTCCGCAAAAAATTGAAAACTTTTTTTTGTTGAAATTCCGGTTCAAAATGATTATAGGTACAGTATACAACACGTTGAACACGAAACTACCGGTAGGATGCATAGAGAAAGCAGTGGTTGTTGGAAGTTTCGTATTTTGTAATTCGGCCAAATTGTGCTTCGAACCTTGATTGCAGGCGAACGAGGCAACAAATTGAAGCAAACCAAACGTTGAACTACTCATAATTACACTGATAATCAAAAATAAATGAAACATTCGGAATCCGTGACTATGAATTTTATCCGTTCAAAAAAAGTAAGGCTAGCCATCACGTTTTTCCGCAAAAAATTGAAAACTTTTTTTGTTGAAATTCCGGTTCAAAATGATTATAGGTACAGTATACAACACGTTGAACACGAAACTACCGGTAGGATGCATAGAGAAAGCAGTGGTTGTTGGAAGTTTCGTATTTTGTAATTCGGCCAAATTGTGCTTCGAACCTTGATTGCAGGCGAACGAGGCAACAAATTGAAGCAAACCAAACGTTGAACTACTCATAATTACACTGATAATCAAAAATAAATGAAACATTCGGAATCCGTGACTATGAATTTTATCCGTTCAAAAAAAGTAAGGCTAACCATCACGTTTTTCCGCAAAAAATTGAAAACTTTTTTTGTTGAAATTCCGGTTCAAAATGATTATAGGTACAGTATACAACACGTTGAACACGAAACTACCGGTAGGATGCATAGAGAAAGCAGTGGTTGTTGGAAGTTTCGTATTTTGTAATTCGGCCAAATTGTGCTTCGAACCTTGATTGCAGGCGAACGAGGCAACAAATTGAAGCAAACCAAACGTTGAACTACTCATAATTACACTGATAATCAAAAATAAATGAAACATTCGGAATCCGTGACTATGAATTTTATCCGTTCAAAAAAAGTAAGGCTAACCATCACGTTTTTCCGCAAAAAATTGAAAACTTTTTTTGTTGAAATTCCGGTTCAAAATGATTATAGGTACAGTATACAACACGTTGAACACGAAACTACCGGTAGGATGCATAGAGAAAGCAGTGGTTGTTGGAAGTTTCGTATTTTGTAATTCGGCCAAATTGTGCTTCGAACCTTGATTGCAGGCGAACGAGGCAACAAATTGAAGCAAACCAAACGTTGAACTACTCATAATTACACTGATAATCAAAAATAAATGAAACATTCGGAATCCGTGACTATGAATTTTATCCGTTCAAAAAAAGTAAGGCTAACCATCACGTTTTTCCGCAAAAAATTGAAAACTTTTTTTGTTGAAATTCCGGTTCAAAATGATTATAGGTACAGTATACAACACGTTGAACACGAAACTACCGGTAGGATGCATAGAGAAAGCAGTGGTTGTTGGAAGTTTCGTATTTTGTAATTCGGCCAAATTGTGCTTCGAACCTTGATTGCAGGCGAACGAGGCAACAAATTGAAGCAAACCAAACGTTCAACTACTCATAATTACACTGATAATCAAAAATAAATGAAACATTCGGAATCCGTGACTATGAATTTTATCCGTTCAAAAAAAGTAAGGCTAACCATCACGTTTTTCCGCAAAAAATTGAAAACTTTTTTTGTTGAAATTCCGGTTCAAAATGATTATAGGTACAGTATACAACACGTTGAACACGAAACTACCGGTAGGATGCATAGAGAAAGCAGTGGTTGTTGGAAGTTTCGTATTTTGTAATTCGGCCAAATTGTGCTTCGAACCTTGATTGCAGGCGAACGAGGCAACAAATTGAAGCAAACCAAACGTTCAACTACTCATAATTACACTGATAATCAAAAATAAATGAAACATTCGGAATCCGTGACTATGAATTTTATCCGTTCAAAAAAAGTAAGGCTAGCCATCACGTTTTTCCGCAAAAAATTGAAAACTTTTTTTTGTTGAAATTCCGGTTCAAAATGATTATAGGTACAGTATACAACACGTTGAACACGAAACTACCGGTAGGATGCATAGAGAAAGCAGTGGTTGTTGGAAGTTTCGTATTTTGTAATTCGGCCAAATTGTGCTTCGAACCTTGATTGCAGGCGAACGAGGCAACAAATTGAAGCAAACCAAACGTTCAACTACTCATAATTACACTGATAATCAAAAATAAATGAAACATTCGGAATCCGTGACTATGAATTTTATCCGTTCAAAAAAAGTAAGGCTAACCATCACGTTTTTCCACAAAAAATTGAAAACTTTTTTTTGTTGAAATTCCGGTTCAAAATGATTATAGGTACAGTGTACAACACGTTGAACACGAAACTACCGGTAGGATGCATAAAGAAAGCAGTGGTTGTTGGAAGTTTCGTATTTTGTAATTCGGCCAAATTGTGCTTCGAACCTTGATTGCAGGCGAACGAGGCAACAAATTGAAGCAAACCAAACGTTGAACTACTCATAATTACACTGATAATCAAAAATAAATGAAACATTCGGAATCCGTGACTATGAATTTTATCCGTTCAAAAAAAGTAAGGCTAGCCATCACGTTTTTCCGCAAAAAATTGAAAACTTTTTTTGTTGAAATTCCGGTTCAAAATGATTATAGGTACAGTATACAACACGTTGAACACGAAACTACCGGTAGGATGCATAGAGAAAGCAGTGGTTGTTGGAAGTTTCGTATTTTGTAATTCGGCCAAATTGTGCTTCGAACCTTGATTGCAGGCGAACGAGGCAACAAATTGAAGCAAACCAAACGTTCAACTACTCATAATTACACTGATAATCAAAAATAAATGAAACATTCGGAATCCGTGACTATGAATTTTATCCGTTCAAAAAAAGTAAGGCTAACCATCACGTTTTTCCGCAAAAAATTGAAAACTTTTTTTGTTGAAATTCCGGTTCAAAATGATTATAGGTACAGTATACAACACGTTGAACACGAAACTACCGGTAGGATGCATAGAGAAAGCAGTGGTTGTTGGAAGTTTCGTATTTTGTAATTCGGCCAAATTGTGCTTCGAACCTTGATTGCAGGCGAACGAGGCAACAAATTGAAGCAAACCAAACGTTGAACTACTCATAATTACACTGATAATCAAAAATAAATGAAACATTCGGAATCCGTGACTATGAATTTTATCCGTTCAAAAAAAGTAAGGCTAACCATCACGTTTTTCCGCAAAAAATTGAAAACTTTTTTTTGTTGAAATTCCGGTTCAAAATGATTATAGGTACAGTATACAACACGTTGAACACGAAACTACCGGTAGGATGCATAGAGAAAGCAGTGGTTGTTGGAAGTTTCGTATTTTGTAATTCGGCCAAATTGTGCTTCGAACTTTGATTGCAGGCGAACGAGGCAACAAATTGAAGCAAACCAAACTTTGAACTACTCATAATTACACTGATAATCAAAAATAAATGAAACATTCGGAATCCGTGGCTATGAATTTTATCCGTTCAAAAAAAGTAAGGCTAACAACCATCACGTTTTTCCGCAAAAAATTGAAAACTTTTTTTGTTGAAATTCCGGTTCAAAATGATTATAGGTACAGTATACAACACGTTGAACACGAAACTACCGGTAGGATGCATAGAGAAAGCAGTGGTTGTTGGAAGTTTCGTATTTTGTAATTCGGCCAAATTGTGCTTCGAACCTTGATTGCAGGCGAACGAGGCAACAAATTGAAGCAAACCAAACGTTCAACTACACATAATTACACTGATAATCAAAAATAAATGAAACATTCGGAATCCGTGACTATGAATTTTATCCGTTCAAAAAAAGTAAGGCTAACCATCACGTTTTTCCGCAAAAAATTGAAAACTTTTTTTGTTGAAATTCCGGTTCAAAATGATTATAGGTACAGTATACAACACGTTGAACACGAAACTACCGGTAGGATGCATAGAGAAAGCAGTGGTTGTTGGAAGTTTCGTATTTTGTAATTCGGCCAAATTGTGCTTCGAACCTTGATTGCAGGCGAACGAGGCAACAAATTGAAGCAAACCAAACGTTCAACTACACATAATTACACTGATAATCAAAAATAAATGAAACATTCGGAATCCGTGACTATGAATTTTATCCGTTCAAAAAAAGTAAGGCCAACCATCACGTTTTTCCGCAAAAAATTGAAAACTTTTTTTTGTTGAAATTCCGGTTCAAAATGATTATAGGTACAGTGTACAACACGTTGAACACGAAACTACCGGTAGGATGCATAAAGAAAGCAGTGGTTGTTGGAAGTTTCGTATTTTGTAATTCGGCCAAATTGTGCTTCGAACCTTGATTGCAGGCGAACGAGGCAACAAATTGAAGCAAACCAAACGTTGAACTACTCATAATTACACTGATAATCAAAAATAAATGAAACATTCGGAATCCGTGACTATGAATTTTATCCGTTCAAAAAAAGTAAGGCTAACCATCACGTTTTTCCACAAAAAATTGAAAACTTTTTTTGTTGAAATTCCGGTTCAAAATGATTATAGGTACAGTGTACAACACGTTGAACACGAAACTACCGGTAGGATGCATAGAGAAAGCAGTGGTTGTTGGAAGTTTCGTATTTTGTAATTCGGCCAAATTGTGCTACGAACCTTGATTGCAGGCGAACGAGGCAACAAATTGAAGCAAACCAAACGTTGAACTACTCATAATTACACTGATAATCAAAAATAAATGAAACATTCGGAATCCGTGACTATGAATTTTATCCGTTCAAAAAAAGTAAGGCTAACCATCACGTTTTTCCGCAAAAAATTGAAAACTTTTTTTGTTGAAATTCCGGTTCAAAATGATTATAGGTACAGTGTACAACACGTTGAACACGAAACTACCGGTAGGATGCATAAAGAAAGCAGTGGTTGTTGGAAGTTTCGTATTTTGTAATTCGGCCAAATTGTGCTTCGAACCTTGATTGCAGGCGAACGAGGCAACAAATTGAAGCAAACCAAACGTTGAACTACTCATAATTACACTGATAATCAAAAATAAATGAAACATTCGGAATCCGTGACTATGAATTTTATCCGTTCAAAAAAAGTAAGGCTAACCATCACGTTTTTCCGCAAAAAATTGAAAACTTTTTTTGTTGAAATTCCGGTTCAAAATGATTATAGGTACAGTATACAACACGTTGAACACGAAACTACCGGTAGGATGCATAGAGAAAGCAGTGGTTGTTGGAAGTTTCGTATTTTGTAATTCGGCCAAATTGTGCTTCGAACCTTGATTGCAGGCGAACGAGGCAACAAATTGAAGCAAACCAAACGTTCAACTACTCATAATTACACTGATAATCAAAAATAAATGAAACATTCGGAATCCGTGACTATGAATTTTATCCGTTCAAAAAAAGTAAGGCTAACCATCACGTTTTTCCGCAAAAAATTGAAAACTTTTTTTTGCTGAAATTCCGGTTCAAAATGATTATAGGTACAGTATACAACACGTTGAACACGAAACTACTGGTAGGATGCATAGAGAAAGCAGTGGTTGTTGGAAGTTTCGTATTTTGTAATTCGGCCAAATTGTGCTTCGAACCTTGATTGCAGACGAACGAGGCAACAAATTGAAGCAAACCAAACGTTCAACTACTCATAATTACACTGATAATCAAAAATAAATGAAACATTCGGAATCCGTGACTATGAATTTTATCCGTTCAAAAAAAGTAAGGCTAACCATCACGTTTTTCCGCAAAAAATTGAAAACTTTTTTTGTTGAAATTCCGGTTCAAAATGATTATAGGTACAGTATACAACACGTTGAACACGAAACTACCGGTAGGATGCATAGAGAAAGCAGTGGTTGTTGGATGTTTCGTATTTTGTAATTCGGCCAAATTGTGCTTCGAACCTTGATTGCAGGCGAACGAGGCAAAAAATTGAAGCAAACCAAACGTTCAACTACTCATAATTACACTGATAATCAAAAATAAATGAAACATTCGGAATCCGTGACTATGAATTTTATCCGTTCAAAAAAAGTAAGGCTAACCATCACGTTTTTCCGCAAAAAATTGAAAACTTTTTTTTGTTGAAATTCCGGTTCAAAATGATTATAGGTACACAGTATACAACACGTTGAACACGAAACTACCGGTAGGATGCATAGAGAAAGCAGTGGTTGTTGGATGTTTCGTATTTTGTAATTCGGCCAAATTGTGCTTCGAACCTTGATTGCAGGCGAACGAGGCAAAAAATTGAAGCAAACCAAACGTTGAACTACTCATAATTACACTGATAATCAAAAATAAATGAAACATTCGGAATCCGTGACTATGAATTTTATCCGTTCAAAAAAAGTAAGGCTAGCCATCACGTTTTTCCGCAAAAAATTGAAAACTTTTTTTTGTTGAAATTCCGGTTCAAAATGATTATAGGTACACAGTATACAACACGTTGAACACGAAACTACCGGTAGGATGCATAGAGAAAGCAGTGGTTGTTGGATGTTTCGTATTTTGTAATTCGGCCAAATTGTGCTTCGAACCTTGATTGCAGGCGAACGAGGCAAAAAATTGAAGCAAACCAAACGTTGAACTACTCATAATTACACTGATAATCAAAAATAAATGAAACATTCGGAATCCGTGACTATGAATTTTATCCGTTCAAAAAAAGTAAGGCTGGCCATCACGTTTTTCCGCAAAAAATTGAAAACTTTTTTTTGTTGAAATTCCGGTTCAAAATGATTATAGGTACACAGTATACAACACGTTGAACACGAAACTACCGGTAGAATGCATAGAGAAAGCAGTGGTTGTTGGAAGTTTCGTATTTTGTAATTCGGCCAAATTGTGCTTCGAACCTTGATTGCAGGCGAACGAGGCAACAAATTGAAGCAAACCAAACGTTGAACTACTCATAATTACACTGATAATCAAAAATAAATGAAACATTCAGAATCCGTGACCATGAATTTTATCCGTTCAAAAAAAGTAAGGCTAACCATCACGTTTTTCCGCAAAAAATTGAAAACTTTTTTTTGTTGAAATTTCGGTTCAAAATGATTATAGGTACACAGTATACAACACGTTGAACACGAAACTACCGGTAGGATGCATAGAGAAAGCAGTGGTTGTTGGATGTTTCGTATTTTGTAATTCGGCCAAATTGTGCTTCGAACCTTGATTGCAGGCGAACGAGGCAAAAAATTGAAGCAAACCAAACGTTGAACTACTCATAATTACACTGATAATCAAAAATAAATGAAACATTCGGAATCCGTGACTATGAATTTTATCCGTTCAAAAAAAGTAAGGCTAGCCATCACGTTTTTCCGCAAAAAATTGAAAACTTTTTTTTGTTGAAATTCCGGTTCAAAATGATTATAGGTACACAGTATACAACACGTTGAACACGAAACTACCGGTAGAATGCATAGAGAAAGCAGTGGTTGTTGGAAGTTTCGTATTTTGTAATTCGGCCAAATTGTGCTTCGAACCTTGATTGCAGGCGAACGAGGCAAAAAAAAGAAGCAAACCAAACGTTGAACTACTCATAATTACACTGATAATCAAAAATAAATGAAACATTCGGAATCCGTGACCATGAATTTTATCCGTTCAAAAAAAGTAAGGCTAACCATCACGTTTTTCCGCAAAAAATTGAAAACTTTTTTTTGTTGAAATTCCGGTTCAAAATGATTATAGGTACAGTATACAACACTTTGAACACGAAACTACCGGTAGGATGCATAGAGAAAGCAGTGGTTGTTGGATGTTTCGTATTTTGTAATTCGGCCAAATTGTGCTTCGAACCTTGATTGCAGGCGAACGAGGCAACAAATTGAAGCAAACCAAACGTTGAACTACTCATAATTACACTGATAATCAAAAATAAATGAAACATTCGGAATCCGTGACTATGAATTTTATCCGTTCAAAAAAAGTAAGGCTAGCCATCACGTTTTTCCGCAAAAAATTGAAAACTTTTTTTTGTTGAAATTCCGGTTCAAAATGATTATAGGTACACAGTATACAACACGTTGAACACGAAACTACTGGTAGGATGCATAGAGAAAGCAGTGGTTGTTGGATGTTTCGTATTTTGTAATTCGGCCAAATTGTGCTTCGAACCTTGATTGCAGGCGAACGAGGCAACAAATTGAAGCAAACCAAACGTTGAACTACTCATAATTACACTGATAATCAAAAATAAATGAAACATTCGGAATCCGTGACTATGAATTTTATCCGTTCAAAAAAAGTAAGGCTAGCCATCACGTTTTTCCGCAAAAAATTGAAAACTTTTTTTTGTTGAAATTCCGGTTCAAAATGATTATAGGTACACAGTATACAACACGTTGAACACGAAACTACTGGTAGGATGCATAGAGAAAGCAGTGGTTGTTGGATGTTTCGTATTTTGTAATTCGGCCAAATTGTGCTTCGAACCTTGATTGCAGGCGAACGAGGCAACAAATTGAAGCAAACCAAACGTTGAACTACTCATAATTACACTGATAATCAAAAATAAATGAAACATTCGGAATCCGTGACTATGAATTTTATCCGTTCAAAAAAAGTAAGGCTAGCCATCACGTTTTTCCGCAAAAAATTGAAAACTTTTTTTTGTTGAAATTCCGGTTCAAAATGATTATAGGTACACAGTATACAACACGTTGAACACGAAACTACTGGTAGGATGCATAGAGAAAGCAGTGGTTGTTGGATGTTTCGTATTTTGTAATTCGGCCAAATTGTGCTTCGAACCTTGATTGCAGGCGAACGAGGCAACAAATTGAAGCAAACCAAACGTTGAACTACTCATAATTACACTGATAATCAAAAATAAATGAAACATTCGGAATCCGTGACTATGAATTTTATCCGTTCAAAAAAAGTAAGGCTAACCATCACGTTTTTCCGCAAAAAATTGAAAACTTTTTTTTGTTGAAATTCCGGTTCAAAATGATTATAGGTACACAGTATACAACACGTTGAACACGAAACTACCGGTAGGATGCATAGAGAAAGCAGTGGTTGTTGGAAGTTTCGTATTTTGTAATTCGGCCAAATTGTGCTTCGAACCTTGATTGCAGACGAACGAGGCAACAAATTGAAGCAAACCAAACGTTCAACTACTCATAATTACACTGATAATCAAAAATAAATGAAACATTCGGAATCCGTGACTATGAATTTTATCCGTTCAAAAAAAGTAAGGCTAACCATCACGTTTTTCCGCAAAAAATTGAAAACTTTTTTTGTTGAAATTCCGGTTCAAAATGATTATAGGTACAGTATACAACACGTTGAACACGAAACTACCGGTAGGATGCATAGAGAAAGCAGTGGTTGTTGGATGTTTCGTATTTTGTAATTCGGCCAAATTGTGCTTCGAACCTTGATTGCAGGCGAACGAGGCAAAAAATTGAAGCAAACCAAACGTTCAACTACTCATAATTACACTGATAATCAAAAATAAATGAAACATTCGGAATCCGTGACTATGAATTTTATCCGTTCAAAAAAAGTAAGGCTAACCATCACGTTTTTCCGCAAAAAATTGAAAACTTTTTTTTGTTGAAATTCCGGTTCAAAATGATTATAGGTACACAGTATACAACACGTTGAACACGAAACTACCGGTAGGATGCATAGAGAAAGCAGTGGTTGTTGGATGTTTCGTATTTTGTAATTCGGCCAAATTGTGCTTCGAACCTTGATTGCAGGCGAACGAGGCAAAAAATTGAAGCAAACCAAACGTTGAACTACTCATAATTACACTGATAATCAAAAATAAATGAAACATTCGGAATCCGTGACTATGAATTTTATCCGTTCAAAAAAAGTAAGGCTAGCCATCACGTTTTTCCGCAAAAAATTGAAAACTTTTTTTTGTTGAAATTCCGGTTCAAAATGATTATAGGTACACAGTATACAACACGTTGAACACGAAACTACCGGTAGGATGCATAGAGAAAGCAGTGGTTGTTGGATGTTTCGTATTTTGTAATTCGGCCAAATTGTGCTTCGAACCTTGATTGCAGGCGAACGAGGCAAAAAATTGAAGCAAACCAAACGTTGAACTACTCATAATTACACTGATAATCAAAAATAAATGAAACATTCGGAATCCGTGACTATGAATTTTATCCGTTCAAAAAAAGTAAGGCTGGCCATCACGTTTTTCCGCAAAAAATTGAAAACTTTTTTTTGTTGAAATTCCGGTTCAAAATGATTATAGGTACACAGTATACAACACGTTGAACACGAAACTACCGGTAGAATGCATAGAGAAAGCAGTGGTTGTTGGAAGTTTCGTATTTTGTAATTCGGCCAAATTGTGCTTCGAACCTTGATTGCAGGCGAACGAGGCAACAAATTGAAGCAAACCAAACGTTGAACTACTCATAATTACACTGATAATCAAAAATAAATGAAACATTCAGAATCCGTGACCATGAATTTTATCCGTTCAAAAAAAGTAAGGCTAACCATCACGTTTTTCCGCAAAAAATTGAAAACTTTTTTTTGTTGAAATTTCGGTTCAAAATGATTATAGGTACACAGTATACAACACGTTGAACACGAAACTACCGGTAGGATGCATAGAGAAAGCAGTGGTTGTTGGATGTTTCGTATTTTGTAATTCGGCCAAATTGTGCTTCGAACCTTGATTGCAGGCGAACGAGGCAAAAAATTGAAGCAAACCAAACGTTGAACTACTCATAATTACACTGATAATCAAAAATAAATGAAACATTCGGAATCCGTGACTATGAATTTTATCCGTTCAAAAAAAGTAAGGCTAGCCATCACGTTTTTCCGCAAAAAATTGAAAACTTTTTTTTGTTGAAATTCCGGTTCAAAATGATTATAGGTACACAGTATACAACACGTTGAACACGAAACTACCGGTAGAATGCATAGAGAAAGCAGTGGTTGTTGGAAGTTTCGTATTTTGTAATTCGGCCAAATTGTGCTTCGAACCTTGATTGCAGGCGAACGAGGCAAAAAAAAGAAGCAAACCAAACGTTGAACTACTCATAATTACACTGATAATCAAAAATAAATGAAACATTCGGAATCCGTGACCATGAATTTTATCCGTTCAAAAAAAGTAAGGCTAACCATCACGTTTTTCCGCAAAAAATTGAAAACTTTTTTTTGTTGAAATTCCGGTTCAAAATGATTATAGGTACAGTATACAACACTTTGAACACGAAACTACCGGTAGGATGCATAGAGAAAGCAGTGGTTGTTGGATGTTTCGTATTTTGTAATTCGGCCAAATTGTGCTTCGAACCTTGATTGCAGGCGAACGAGGCAAAAAATTGAAGCAAACCAAACGTTGAACTACTCATAATTACACTGATAATCAAAAATAAATGAAACATTCGGAATCCGTGACTATGAATTTTATCCGTTCAAAAAAAGTAAGGCTAGCCATCACGTTTTTCCGCAAAAAATTGAAAACTTTTTTTTGTTGAAATTCCGGTTCAAAATGATTATAGGTACACAGTATACAACACGTTGAACACGAAACTACTGGTAGGATGCATAGAGAAAGCAGTGGTTGTTGGATGTTTCGTATTTTGTAATTCGGCCAAATTGTGCTTCGAACCTTGATTGCAGGCGAACGAGGCAACAAATTGAAGCAAACCAAACGTTGAACTACTCATAATTACACTGATAATCAAAAATAAATGAAACATTCGGAATCCGTGACTATGAATTTTATCCGTTCAAAAAAAGTAAGGCTAGCCATCACGTTTTTCCGCAAAAAATTGAAAACTTTTTTTTGTTGAAATTCCGGTTCAAAATGATTATAGGTACACAGTATACAACACGTTGAACACGAAACTACTGGTAGGATGCATAGAGAAAGCAGTGGTTGTTGGATGTTTCGTATTTTGTAATTCGGCCAAATTGTGCTTCGAACCTTGATTGCAGGCGAACGAGGCAACAAATTGAAGCAAACCAAACGTTGAACTACTCATAATTACACTGATAATCAAAAATAAATGAAACATTCGGAATCCGTGACTATGAATTTTATCCGTTCAAAAAAAGTAAGGCTAGCCATCACGTTTTTCCGCAAAAAATTGAAAACTTTTTTTTGTTGAAATTCCGGTTCAAAATGATTATAGGTACACAGTATACAACACGTTGAACACGAAACTACTGGTAGGATGCATAGAGAAAGCAGTGGTTGTTGGATGTTTCGTATTTTGTAATTCGGCCAAATTGTGCTTCGAACCTTGATTGCAGGCGAACGAGGCAACAAATTGAAGCAAACCAAACGTTGAACTACTCATAATTACACTGATAATCAAAAATAAATGAAACATTCGGAATCCGTGACTATGAATTTTATCCGTTCAAAAAAAGTAAGGCTAGCCATCACGTTTTTCCGCAAAAAATTGAAAACTTTTTTTTGTTGAAATTCCGGTTCAAAATGATTATAGGTACACAGTATACAACACGTTGAACACGAAACTACTGGTAGGATGCATAGAGAAAGCAGTGGTTGTTGGATGTTTCGTATTTTGTAATTCGGCCAAATTGTGCTTCGAACCTTGATTGCAGGCGAACGAGGCAACAAATTGAAGCAAACCAAACGTTGAACTACTCATAATTACACTGATAATCAAAAATAAATGAAACATTCGGAATCCGTGACTATGAATTTTATCCGTTCAAAAAAAGTAAGGCTAACCATCACGTTTTTCCGCAAAAAATTGAAAACTTTTTTTTGTTGAAATTCCGGTTCAAAATGATTATAGGTACACAGTATACAACACGTTGAACACGAAACTACCGGTAGGATGCATAGAGAAAGCAGTGGTTGTTGGATGTTTCGTATTTTGTAATTCGGCCAAATTGTGCTTCGAACCTTGATTGCAGGCGAACGAGGCAACAAATTGAAGCAAACCAAACGTTGAACTACTCATAATTACACTGATAATCAAAAATAAATGAAACATTCGGAATCCGTGACTATGAATTTTATCCGTTCAAAAAAAGTAAGGCTAACCATCACGTTTTTCCGCAAAAAATTGAAAACTTTTTTTTGTTGAAATTCCGGTTCAAAATGATTATAGGTACACAGTATACAACACGTTGAACACGAAACTACCGGTAGGATGCATAGAGAAAGCAGTGGTTGTTGGATGTTTCGTATTTTGTAATTCGGCCAAATTGTGCTTCGAACCTTGATTGCAGGCGAACGAGGCAAAAAATTGAAGCAAACCAAACGTTGAACTACTCATAATTACACTGATAATCAAAAATAAATGAAACATTCGGAATCCGTGACTATGAATTTTATCCGTTCAAAAAAAGTAAGGCTAGCCATCACGTTTTTCCGCAAAAAATTGAAAACTTTTTTTTGTTGAAATTCCGGTTCAAAATGATTATAGGTACACAGTATACAACACGTTGAACACGAAACTACCGGTAGGATGCATAGAGAAAGCAGTGGTTGTTGGATGTTTCGTATTTTGTAATTCGGCCAAATTGTGCTTCGAACCTTGATTGCAGGCGAACGAGGCAAAAAATTGAAGCAAACCAAACGTTGAACTACTCATAATTACACTGATAATCAAAAATAAATGAAACATTCGGAATCCGTGACTATGAATTTTATCCGTTCAAAAAAAGTAAGGCTAACCATCACGTTTTTCCGCAAAAAATTGAAAACTTTTTTTTGTTGAAATTCCGGTTCAAAATGATTATAGGTACACAGTATACAACACGTTGAACACGAAACTACCGGTAGGATGCATAGAGAAAGCAGTGGTTGTTGGAAGTTTCGTATTTTGTAATTCGGCCAAATTGTGCTTCGAACCTTGATTGCAGGCGAACGAGGCCACAAATTGAAGCAAACCAAACTTTGAACTACTCATAATTACACTGATAATCAAAAATAAATGAAACATTCGGAATCCGTGACTATGAATTTTATCCGTTCAAAAAAAGTAAGGCTAGCCATCACGTTTTTCCGCAAAAAATTGAAAACTTTTTTTTGTTGAAATTCCGGTTCAAAATGATTATAGGTACACAGTATACAACACGTTGAACACGAAACTACCGGTAGGATGCATAGAGAAAGCAGTGGTTGTTGGATGTTTCGTATTTTGTAATTCGGCCAAATTGTGCTTCGAACCTTGATTGCAGGCGAACGAGGCAAAAAATTGAAGCAAACCAAACGTTGAACTACTCATAATTACACTGATAATCAAAAATAAATGAAACATTCGGAATCCGTGACTATGAATTTTATCCGTTCAAAAAAAGTAAGGCTAACCATCACGTTTTTCCGCAAAAAATTGAAAACTTTTTTTTGTTGAAATTCCGGTTCAAAATGATTATAGGTACACAGTATACAACACGTTGAACACGAAACTACCGGTAGGATGCATAGAGAAAGCAGTGGTTGTTGGAAGTTTCGTATTTTGTAATTCGGCCAAATTGTGCTTCGAACCTTGATTGCAGGCGAACGAGGCCACAAATTGAAGCAAACCAAACTTTGAACTACTCATAATTACACTGATAATCAAAAATAAATGAAACATTCAGAATCCGTGACTATGAATTTTATCCGTTCAAAAAAAGTAAGGCTAACCATCACGTTTTTCCGCAAAAAATTGAAAACTTTTTTTTGTTGAAATTCCGGTTCAAAATGATTATAGGTACAGTATACAACACGTTGAACACGAAACTACCGGTAGGATGCATAGAGAAAGCAGTGGTTGTTGGAAGTTTCGTATTTTGTAATTCGGCCAAATTGTGCTTCGAACCTTGATTGCAGGCGAACGAGGCAACAAATTGAAGCAAACCAAACGTTGAACTACTCATAATTACACTGATAATCAAAAATAAATGAAACATTCGGAATCCGTGACTATGAATTTTATCCGTTCAAAAAAAGTAAGGCTAGCCATCACGTTTTTCCGCAAAAAATTGAAAACTTTTTTTGTTGAAATTCCGGTTCAAAATGATTATAGGTACAGTATACAACACGTTGAACACGAAACTACCGGTAGGATGCATAGAGAAAGCAGTGGTTGTTGGAAGTTTCGTATTTTGTAATTCGGCCAAATTGTGCTTCGAACCTTGATTGCAGGCGAACGAGGCAACAAATTGAAGCAAACCAAACGTTGAACTACTCATAATTACACTGATAATCAAAAATAAATGAAACATTCGGAATCCGTGACTATGAATTTTATCCGTTCAAAAAAAGTAAGGCTAGCCATCACGTTTTTCCGCAAAAAATTGAAAACTTTTTTTTGTTGAAATTCCGGTTCAAAATGATTATAGGTACAGTATACAACACGTTGAACACGAAACTACCGGTAGGATGCATAGAGAAAGCAGTGGTTGTTGGAAGTTTCATATTTTGTAATTTGGCCAAATTGTGATTCGAACCTTGATTGCAGGCGAACGAGGCAACAAATTGAAGCAAACCAAACTTTGGACTACTCATAATTACACTGATAATCAAAAATAAATGAAACATTCGGAATCCGTGACTATGAATTTTATCCGTTCAAAAAAAGTAAGGCTAGCCATCACGTTTTTCCGCAAAAAATTGAAAACTTTTTTTTGTTGAAATTCCGGTTCAAAATGATTATAGGTACAGTATACAACACGTTGAACACGAAACTACCGGTAGGATGCATAGAGAAAGCAGTGGTTGTTGGAAGTTTCGTATTTTGTAATTCGGCCAAATTGTGTTTCGAACCTTGATTGCAGGCGAACGAGGCAACAAATTGAAGCAAACCAAACGTTGAACTACTCATAATTACACTGATAATCAAAAATAAATGAAACATTCGGAATCCGTGACTATGAATTTTATCCGTTCAAAAAAAGTAAGGCTAACCATCACGTTTTTCCGCAAAAAATTGAAAACTTTTTTTTGTTGAAATTCCGGTTCAAAATGATTATAGGTACAGTATACAACACGTTGAACACGAAACTACCGGTAGGATGCATAGAGAAAGCAGTGGTTGTTGGAAGTTTCGTATTTTGTAATTCGGCCAAATTGTGCTTCGAACCTTGATTGCAGGCGAACGAGGCCACAAATTGAAGCAAACCAAACTTTGAACTACTCATAATTACACTGATAATCAAAAATAAATGAAACATTCAGAATCCGTGACTATGAATTTTATCCGTTCAAAAAAAGTAAGGCTAGCTAAATAATTAAGCCATCACGTTTTTCCGCAAAAAATTGAAAACTTTTTTTTGTTGAAATTCCGGTTCAAAATGATTATAGGTACAGTATACAACACGTTGAACACGAAACTACCGGTAGGATGCATAGAGAAAGCAGTGGTTGTTGGAAGTTTCGTATTTTGTAATTCGGCCAAATTGTGCTTCGAACCTTGATTGCAGGCGAACGAGGCAAAAAATTGAAGCAAACCAAACGTTGAACTACTCATAATTACACTGATAATCAAAAATAAATGAAACATTCGGAATCCGTGACTATGAATTTTATCCGTTCAAAAAAAGTAAGGCTAGCCATCACGTTTTTCCGCAAAAAATTGAAAACTTTTTTTTGTTGAAATTCCGGTTCAAAATGATTATAGGTACAGTATACAACACGTTGAACACGAAACTACCGGTAGGATGCATAGAGAAAGCAGTGGTTGTTGGAAGTTTCATATTTTGTAATTTGGCCAAATTGTGATTCGAACCTTGATTGCAGGCGAACGAGGCAACAAATTGAAGCAAACCAAACTTTGGACTACTCATAATTACACTGATAATCAAAAATAAATGAAACATTCGGAATCCGTGACTATGAATTTTATCCGTTCAAAAAAAGTAAGGCTAGCCATCACGTTTTTCCGCAAAAAATTGAAAACTTTTTTTTGTTGAAATTCCGGTTCAAAATGATTATAGGTACAGTATACAACACGTTGAACACGAAACTACCGGTAGGATGCATAGAGAAAGCAGTGGTTGTTGGAAGTTTCGTATTTTGTAATTCGGCCAAATTGTGCTTCGAACCTTGATTGCAGGCGAACGAGGCAACAAATTGAAGCAAACCAAACGTTGAACTACTCATAATTACACTGATAATCAAAAATAAATGAAACATTCGGAATCCGTGACTATGAATTTTATCCGTTCAAAAAAAGTAAGGCTAACCATCACGTTTTTCCGCAAAAAATTGAAAACTTTTTTTTGTTGAAATTCCGGTTCAAAATGATTATAGGTACAGTATACAACACGTTGAACACGAAACTACCGGTAGGATGCATAGAGAAAGCAGTGGTTGTTGGAAGTTTCGTATTTTGTAATTCGGCCAAATTGTGCTTCGAACCTTGATTGCAGGCGAACGAGGCCACAAATTGAAGCAAACCAAACTTTGAACTACTCATAATTACACTGATAATCAAAAATAAATGAAACATTCAGAATCCGTGACTATGAATTTTATCCGTTCAAAAAAAGTAAGGCTAGCTAAATAATTAAGCCATCACGTTTTTCCGCAAAAAATTGAAAACTTTTTTTTGTTGAAATTCCGGTTCAAAATGATTATAGGTACAGTATACAACACGTTGAACACGAAACTACCGGTAGGATGCATAGAGAAAGCAGTGGTTGTTGGAAGTTTCGTATTTTGTAATTCGGCCAAATTGTGCTTCGAACCTTGATTGCAGGCGAACGAGGCAAAAAATTGAAGCAAACCAAACGTTGAACTACTCATAATTACACTGATAATCAAAAATAAATGAAACATTCGGAATCCGTGACTATGAATTTTATCCGTTCAAAAAAAGTAAGGCTAGCCATCACGTTTTTCCGCAAAAAATTGAAAACTTTTTTTTGTTGAAATTCCGGTTCAAAATGATTATAGGTACAGTATACAACACGTTGAACACGAAACTACCGGTAGGATGCATAGAGAAAGCAGTGGTTGTTGGAAGTTTCGTATTTTGTAATTCGGCCAAATTGTGCTTCGAACCTTGATTGCAGGCGAACGAGGCAACAAATTGAAGCAAACCAAACGTTGAACTACTCATAATTACACTGATAATCAAAAATAAATGAAACATTCGGAATCCGTGACTATGAATTTTATCCGTTCAAAAAAAGTAAGACTAGCCATCACGTTTTTCCGCAAAAAATTGAAAACTTTTTTTTGTTGAAATTCCGGTTCAAAATGATTATAGGTACAGTATACAACACGTTGAACACGAAACTACCGGTAGGATGCATAGAGAAAGCAGTGGTTGTTGGAAGTTTCGTATTTTGTAATTCGGCCAAATTGCGCTTCGAACCTTGATTGCAGGCGAACGAGGCAACAAATTGAAGCAAACCAAACGTTGAACTACTCATAATTACACTGATAATCAAAAATAAATGAAACATTCGGAATCCGTGACTATGAATTTTATCCGTTCAAAAAAAGTAAGGCTAGCCATCACGTTTTTCCGCAAAAAATTGAAAACTTTTTTTTGTTGAAATTCCGGTTCAAAATGATTATAGGTACAGTATACAACACGTTGAACACGAAACTACCGGTAGGATGCATAGAGAAAGCAGTGGTTGTTGGAAGTTTCGTATTTTGTAATTCGGCCAAATTGTGCTTCGAACCTTGATTGCAGGCAAACGAGGCAACAAATTGAAGCAAACCAAACGTTGAACTACTCATAATTACACTGATAATCAAAAATAAATGAAACATTCGGAATCCGTGACTATGAATTTTATCCGTTCAAAAAAAGTAAGGCTAACTAACCATCACGTTTTTCCGCAAAAAATTGAAAACTTTTTTTTGTTGAAATTCCGGTTCAAAATGATTATAGGTACAGTATACAACACGTTGAACACGAAACTACCGGTAGGATGCATAGAGAAAGCAGTGGTTGTTGGAAGTTTCGTATTTTGTAATTCGGCCAAATTGTGCTTCGAACCTTGATTGCAGGCGAACGAGGCAACAAATTGAAGCAAACCAAACGTTGAACTACTCATAATTACACTGATAATCAAAAATAAATGAAACATTCGGAATCCGTGACTATGAATTTTATCCGTTCAAAAAAAGTAAGGCTAACCATCACGTTTTTCCGCAAAAAATTGAAAACTTTTTTTTGTTGAAATTCCGGTTCAAAATGATTATAGGTACAGTATACAACACGTTGAACACGAAACTACCGGTAGGATGCATAGAGAAAGCAGTGGTTGTTGGAAGTTTCGTATTTTGTAATTCGGCCAAATTGTGCTTCGAACCTTGATTGCAGGCGAACGAGGCCACAAATTGAAGCAAACCAAACTTTGAACTACTCATAATTACACTGATAATCAAAAATAAATGAAACATTCAGAATCCGTGACTATGAATTTTATCCGTTCAAAAAAAGTAAGGCTAGCTAAATAATTAAGCCATCACGTTTTTCCGCAAAAAATTGAAAACTTTTTTTTGTTGAAATTCCGGTTCAAAATGATTATAGGTACAGTATACAACACGTTGAACACGAAACTACCGGTAGGATGCATAGAGAAAGCAGTGGTTGTTGGAAGTTTCGTATTTTGTAATTCGGCCAAATTGTGCTTCGAACCTTGATTGCAGGCGAACGAGGCAAAAAATTGAAGCAAACCAAACGTTGAACTACTCATAATTACACTGATAATCAAAAATAAATGAAACATTCGGAATCCGTGACTATGAATTTTATCCGTTCAAAAAAAGTAAGGCTAGCCATCACGTTTTTCCGCAAAAAATTGAAAACTTTTTTTTGTTGAAATTCCGGTTCAAAATGATTATAGGTACAGTATACAACACGTTGAACACGAAACTACCGGTAGGATGCATAGAGAAAGCAGTGGTTGTTGGAAGTTTCGTATTTTGTAATTCGGCCAAATTGTGCTTCGAACCTTGATTGCAGGCGAACGAGGCAACAAATTGAAGCAAACCAAACGTTGAACTACTCATAATTACACTGATAATCAAAAATAAATGAAACATTCGGAATCCGTGACTATGAATTTTATCCGTTCAAAAAAAGTAAGACTAGCCATCACGTTTTTCCGCAAAAAATTGAAAACTTTTTTTTGTTGAAATTCCGGTTCAAAATGATTATAGGTACAGTATACAACACGTTGAACACGAAACTACCGGTAGGATGCATAGAGAAAGCAGTGGTTGTTGGAAGTTTCGTATTTTGTAATTCGGCCAAATTGTGCTTCGAACCTTGATTGCAGGCGAACGAGGCAACAAATTGAAGCAAACCAAACGTTGAACTACTCATAATTACACTGATAATCAAAAATAAATGAAACATTCGGAATCCGTGACTATGAATTTTATCCGTTCAAAAAAAGTAAGGCTAGCCATCACGTTTTTCCGCAAAAAATTGAAAACTTTTTTTTGTTGAAATTCCGGTTCAAAATGATTATAGGTACAGTATACAACACGTTGAACACGAAACTACCGGTAGGATGCATAGAGAAAGCAGTGGTTGTTGGAAGTTTCGTATTTTGTAATTCGGCCAAATTGTGCTTCGAACCTTGATTGCAGGCAAACGAGGCAACAAATTGAAGCAAACCAAACGTTGAACTACTCATAATTACACTGATAATCAAAAATAAATGAAACATTCGGAATCCGTGACTATGAATTTTATCCGTTCAAAAAAAGTAAGGCTAACTAACCATCACGTTTTTCCGCAAAAAATTGAAAACTTTTTTTTGTTGAAATTCCGGTTCAAAATGATTATAGGTACAGTATACAACACGTTGAACACGAAACTACCGGTAGGATGCATAGAGAAAGCAGTGGTTGTTGGAAGTTTCGTATTTTGTAATTCGGCCAAATTGTGCTTCGAACCTTGATTGCAGGCGAACGAGGCAACAAATTGAAGCAAACCAAACGTTGAACTACTCATAATTACACTGATAATCAAAAATAAATGAAACATTCGGAATCCGTGACTATGAATTTTATCCGTTCAAAAAAAGTAAGGCTAGCCATCACGTTTTTCCGCAAAAAAATGAAAACTTTTTTTTGTTGAAATTCCGGTTCAAAATGATTATAGGTACAGTATACAACACGTTGAACACGAAACTACCGGTAGGATGCATAGAGAAAGCAGTGGTTGTTGGAAGTTTCGTATTTTGTAATTCGGCCAAATTGTGCTTCGAACCTTGATTGCAGGCGAACGAGGCAACAAATTGAAGCAAACCAAACGTTGAACTACTCATAATTACACTGATAATCAAAAATAAATGAAACATTCGGAATCCGTGACTATGAATTTTATCCGTTCAAAAAAAGTAAGGCTAGCCATCACGTTTTTCCGCAAAAAATTGAAAACTTTTTTTTGTTGAAATTCCGGTTCAAAATGATTATAGGTACAGTATACAACACGTTGAACACGAAACTACCGGTAGGATGCATAGAGAAAGCAGTGGTTGTTGGAAGTTTCGTATTTTGTAATTCGGCCAAATTGTGCTTCGAACCTTGATTGCAGGCAAACGAGGCAACAAATTGAAGCAAACCAAACGTTGAACTACTCATAATTACACTGATAATCAAAAATAAATGAAACATTCGGAATCCGTGACTATGAATTTTATCCGTTCAAAAAAAGTAAGGCTAACTAACCATCACGTTTTTCCGCAAAAAATTGAAAACTTTTTTTTGTTGAAATTCCGGTTCAAAATGATTATAGGTACAGTATACAACACGTTGAACACGAAACTACCGGTAGGATGCATAGAGAAAGCAGTGGTTGTTGGAAGTTTCGTATTTTGTAATTCGGCCAAATTGTGCTTCGAACCTTGATTGCAGGCGAACGAGGCAACAAATTGAAGCAAACCAAACGTTGAACTACTCATAATTACACTGATAATCAAAAATAAATGAAACATTCGGAATCCGTGACTATGAATTTTATCCGTTCAAAAAAAGTAAGGCAATTTTTAGCCATCACGTTTTTCCGCAAAAAAATGAAAACTTTTTTTTGTTGAAATTCCGGTTCAAAATGATTATAGGTACAGTATACAACACGTTGAACACGAAACTACCGGTAGGATGCATAGAGAAAGCAGTGGTTGTTGGAAGTTTCGTATTTTGTAATTCGGCCAAATTGTGCTTCGAACCTTGATTGCAGGCGAACGAGGCAACAAATTGAAGCAAACCAAACGTTGAACTACTCATAATTACACTGATAATCAAAAATAAATGAAACATTCGGAATCCGTGACTATGAATTTTATCCGTTCAAAAAAAGTAAGGCTAGCCATCACGTTTTTCCGCAAAAAATTGAAAACTTTTTTTTGTTGAAATTCCGGTTCAAAATGATTATAGGTACAGTATACAACACGTTGAACACGAAACTACCGGTAGGATGCATAGAGAAAGCAGTGGTTGTTGGAAGTTTCGTATTTTGTAATTCGGCCAAATTGTGCTTCGAACCTTGATTGCAGGCGAACGAGGCAACAAATTGAAGCAAACCAAACGTTGAACTACTCATAATTACACTGATAATCAAAAATAAATGAAACATTCGGAATCCGTGACTATGAATTTTATCCGTTCAAAAAAAGTAAGGCTAGCCATCACGTTTTTCCGCAAAAAATTGAAAACTTTTTTTTGTTGAAATTCCGGTTCAAAATGATTATAGGTACAGTATACAACACGTTGAACACGAAACTACCGGTAGGATGCATAGAGAAAGCAGTGGTTGTTGGAAGTTTCGTATTTTGTAATTCGGCCAAATTGTGCTTCGAACCTTGATTGCAGGCGAACGAGGCAACAAATTGAAGCAAACCAAACGTTGAACTACTCATAATTACACTGATAATCAAAAATAAATGAAACATTCGGAATCCGTGACTATGAATTTTATCCGTTCAAAAAAAGTCAGGCTAGCTAAATAATTAAGCCATCACGTTTTTCCGCAAAAAATTGAAAACTTTTTTTTGTTGAAATTCCGGTTCAAAATGATTATAGGTACAGTATACAACACGTTGAACACGAAACTACCGGTAGGATGCATAGAGAAAGCAGTGGTTGTTGGAAGTTTCGTATTTTGTAATTCGGCCAAATTGTGCTTCGAACCTTGATTGCAGGCGAACGAGGCAACAAATTGAAGCAAACCAAACGTTGAACTACTCATAATTACACTGATAATCAAAAATAAATGAAACATTCGGAATCCGTGACTATGAATTTTATCCGTTCAAAAAAAGTCAGGCTAGCTAAATAATTAAGCCATCACGTTTTTCCGCAAAAAATTGAAAACTTTTTTTTGTTGAAATTCCGGTTCAAAATGATTATAGGTACAGTATACAACACGTTGAACACGAAACTACCGGTAGGATGCATAGAGAAAGCAGTGGTTGTTGGAAGTTTCGTATTTTGTAATTCGGCCAAATTGTGCTTCGAACCTTGATTGCAGGCGAACGAGGCAACAAATTGAAGCAAACCAAACGTTGAACTACTCATAATTACACTGATAATCAAAAATAAATGAAACATTCGGAATCCGTGACTATGAATTTTATCCGTTCAAAAAAAGTAAGGCTAGCCATCACGTTTTTCCGCAAAAAATTGAAAACTTTTTTTTGTTGAAATTCCGGTTCAAAATGATTATAGGTACAGTATACAACACGTTGAACACGAAACTACCGGTAGGATGCATAGAGAAAGCAGTGGTTGTTGGAAGTTTCGTATTTTGTAATTCGGCCAAATTGTGCTTCGAACCTTGATTGCAGGCGAACGAGGCCACAAATTGAAGCAAACCAAACTTTGAACTACTCATAATTACACTGATAATCAAAAATAAATGAAACATTCGGAATCCGTGACTATGAATTTTATCCGTTCAAAAAAAGTAAGGCTAGCCATCACGTTTTTCCGCAAAAAATTGAAAACTTTTTTTTGTTGAAATTCCGGTTCAAAATGATTATAGGTACAGTATACAACACGTTGAACACGAAACTACCGGTAGGATGCATAGAGAAAGCAGTGGTTGTTGGAAGTTTCGTATTTTGTAATTCGGCCAAATTGTGCTTCGAACCTTGATTGCAGGCGAACGAGGCCACAAATTGAAGCAAACCAAACTTTGAACTACTCATAATTACACTGATAATCAAAAATAAATGAAACATTCGGAATCCGTGACTATGAATTTTATCCGTTCAAAAAAAGTAAGGCTAACATCACGTTTTTCCGCAAAAAATTGAAAACTTTTTTTTGTTGAAATTCCGGTTCAAAATGATTATAGGTACAGTATACAACACGTTGAACACGAAACTACCGGTAGGATGCATAGAGAAAGCAGTGGTTGTTGGAAGTTTCGTATTTTGTAATTCGGCCAAATTGTGCTTCGAACCTTGATTGCAGGCGAACGAGGCAACAAATTGAAGCAAACCAAACGTTGAACTACTCATAATTACACTGATAATCAAAAATAAATGAAACATTCGGAATCCGTGACTATGAATTTTATCCGTACAAAAAAAGTAAGGCTAGCCATCACGTTTTTCCGCAAAAAATTGAAAACTTTTTTTTGTTGAAATTCCGGTTCAAAATGATTATAGGTACAGTATACAACACGTTGAACACGAAACTACCGGTAGGATGCATAGAGAAAGCAGTGGTTGTTGGAAGTTTCGTATTTTGTAATTCGGCCAAATTGTGCTTCGAACCTTGATTGCAGGCGAACGAGGCAACAAATTGAAGCAAACCAAACGTTGAACTACTCATAATTACACTGATAATCAAAAATAAATGAAACATTCGGAATCCGTGACTATGAATTTTATCCGTTCAAAAAAATCACGTTTTTCCGCAAAAAATTGAAAACTTTTTTTTGTTGAAATTCCGGTTCAAAATGATTATAGGTACAGTATACAACACGTTGAACACGAAACTACCGGTAGGATGCATAGAGAAAGCAGTGGTTGTTGGAAGTTTCGTATTTTGTAATTTGGCCAAATTGTGCTTCGAACCTTGATTGCAGGCGAACGAGGCAACAAATTGAAGCAAACCAAACGTTGAACTACTCATAATTACACTGATAATCAAAAATAAATGAAACATTCGGAATCCGTGACTATGAATTTTATCCGTTCAAAAAAAGTAAGGCTAACCATCACGTTTTTCCGCAAAAAATTGAAAACTTTTTTTTGTTGAAATTCCGGTTCAAAATGATTATAGGTACAGTATACAACACGTTGAACACGAAACTACCGGTAGGATGCATAGAGAAAGCAGTGGTTGTTGGAAGTTTCGTATTTTGTAATTCGGCCAAATTGTGCTTCGAACCTTGATTGCAGGCGAACGAGGCAACAAATTGAAGCAAACCAAACGTTGAACTACTCATAATTACACTGATAATCAAAAATAAATGAAACATTCGGAATCCGTGACTATGAATTTTATCCGTTCAAAAAAAGTAAGGCTAGCCATCACGTTTTTCCGCAAAAAATTGAAAACTTTTTTTTGTTGAAATTCCGGTTCAAAATGATTAAAGGTACAGTATACAACACGTTGAACACGAAACTACCGGTAGGATGCATAGAGAAAGCAGTGGTTGTTGGAAGTTTCGTATTTTGTAATTCGGCCAAATTGTGCTTCGAACCTTGATTGCTGGCGAACGAGGCAACAAATTGAAGCAAACCAAACGTTGAACTACTCATAATTACACTGATAATCAAAAATAAATGAAACATTCGGAATCCGTGACTATGAATTTTATCCGTTCAAAAAAAGTAAGGCTAGCCATCACGTTTTTCCGCAAAAAATTGAAAACTTTTTTTGTTGAAATTCCGGTTCAAAATGATTATAGGTACAGTATACAACACGTTGAACACGAAACTACCGGTAGGATGCATAGAGAAAGCAGTGGTTGTTGGAAGTTTCGTATTTTGTAATTCGGCCAAATTGTGCTTCGAACCTTGATTGCAGGCGAACGAGGCAACAAATTGAAGCAAACCAAACGTTGAACTACTCATAATTACACTGATAATCAAAAATAAATGAAACATTCGGAATCCGTGACTATGAATTTTATCCGTTCAAAAAAAGTAAGGCTAGCCATCACGTTTTTCCGCAAAAAATTGAAAACTTTTTTTTGTTGAAATTCCGGTTCAAAATGATTATAGGTACAGTATACAACACGTTGAACACGAAACTACCGGTAGGATGCATAGAGAAAGCAGTGGTTGTTGGAAGTTTCGTATTTTGTAATTCGGCCAAATTGTGCTTCGAACCTTGATTGCAGGCGAACGAGGCAACAAATTGAAGCAAACCAAACGTTGAACTACTCATAATTACACTGATAATCAAAAATAAATGAAACATTCGGAATCCGTGACTATGAATTTTATCCGTTCAAAAAAAGTAAGGCTAGCCATCACGTTTTTCCGCAAAAAATTGAAAACTTTTTTTTGTTGAAATTCCGGTTCAAAATGATTATAGGTACAGTATACAACACGTTGAACACGAAACTACCGGTAGGATGCATAGAGAAAGCAGTGGTTGTTGGAAGTTTCGTATTTTGTAATTCGGCCAAATTGTGCTTCGAACCTTGATTGCAGGCGAACGAGGCCACAAATTGAAGCAAACCAAACTTTGAACTACTCATAATTACACTGATAATCAAAAATAAATGAAACATTCAGAATCCGTGACTATGAATTTTATCCGTTCAAAAAAAGTAAGGCTAGCCATCACGTTTTTCCGCAAAAAATTGAAAACTTTTTTTTGTTGAAATTCCGGTTCAAAATGATTATAGGTACAGTATACAACACGTTGAACACGAAACTACCGGTAGGATGCATAGAGAAAGCAGTGGTTGTTGGAAGTTTCGTATTTTGTAATTCGGCCAAATTGTGCTTCGAACCTTGATTGCAGGCGAACGAGGCAACAAATTGAAGCAAACCAAACGTTGAACTACTCATAATTACACTGATAATCAAAAATAAATGAAACATTCGGAATCCGTGACTATGAATTTTATCCGTTCAAAAAAATCACGTTTTTCCGCAAAAAATTGAAAACTTTTTTTTGTTGAAATTCCGGTTCAAAATGATTATAGGTACAGTATACAACACGTTGAACATGAAACTACCGGTAGGATGCATAGAGAAAGCAGTGGTTGTTGGAAGTTTCGTATTTTGTAATTCGGCCAAATTGTGCTTCGAACCTTGATTGCAGGCGAATGAGGCAACAAATTGAAGCAAACCAAACTTTCAACTACTCATAATTACACTGATAATCAAAAATAAATGAAACATTCGGAATCCGTGACTATGAATTTTATCCGTTCAAAAAAAGTAAGGCTAGCCATCACGTTTTTCCGCAAAAAATTGAAAACTTTTTTTTGTTGAAATTCCGGTTCAAAATGATTATAGGTACAGTATACAACACGTTGAACACGAAACTACCGGTAGGATGCATAGAGAAAGCAGTGGTTGTTGGAAGTTTCGTATTTTGTAATTCGGCCAAATTGTGCTTCGAACCTTGATTGCAGACGAACGAGGCAACAAATTGAAGCAAACCAAACGTTGAACTACTCATAATTACACTGATAATCAAAAATAAATGAAACATTCGGAATCCGTGACTATGAATTTTATCCGTTCAAAAAAATCACGTTTTTCCGCAAAAAATTGAAAACTTTTTTTTTGTTGAAATTCCGGTTCAAAATGATTATAGGTACAGTATACAACACGTTGAACACGAAACTACCGGTAGGATGCATAGAGAAAGCAGTGGTTGTTGGAAGTTTCGTATTTTGTAATTCGGCCAAATTGTGCTTCGAACCTTGATTGCAGGCGAACGAGGCAACAAATTGAAGCAAACCAAACGTTGAACTACTCATAATTACACTGATAATCAAAAATAAATGAAACATTCGGAATCCGTGACTATGAATTTTATCCGTTCAAAAAAAGTAAGGCTAGCCATCACGTTTTTCCGCAAAAAATTGAAAACTTTTTTTTGTTGAAATTCCGGTTCAAAATGATTATAGGTACAGTATACAACACGTTGAACACGAAACTACCGGTAGGATGCATAGAGAAAGCAGTGGTTGTTGGAAGTTTCGTATTTTGTAATTCGGCCAAATTGTGCTTCGAACCTTGATTGCAGGCGAACGAGGCAACAAATTGAAGCAAACCAAACATTGAACTACTCATAATTACACTGATAATCAAAAATAAATGAAACATTCGGAATCCGTGACTATGAATTTTATCCGTTCAAAAAAAGTAAGGCTAGCCATCACGTTTTTCCGCAAAAAATTGAAAACTTTTTTTTGTTGAAATTCCGGTTCAAAATGATTATAGGTACAGTATACAACACGTTGAACACGAAACTACCGGTAGGATGCATAGAGAAAGCAGTGGTTGTTGGAAGTTTCGTATTTTGTAATTCGGCCAAATTGTGCTTCGAACCTTGATTGCAGGCGAACGAGGCAACAAATTGAAGCAAACCAAACGTTGAACTACTCATAATTACACTGATAATCAAAAATAAATGAAACATTCGGAATCCGTGACTATGAATTTTATCCGTTCAAAAAAAGTAAGGCTAACCATCACGTTTTTCCGCAAAAAAATGAAAACTTTTTTTTGTTGAAATTCCGGTTCAAAATGATTATAGGTACAGTATACAACACGTTGAGCACGAAACTACCGGTAGGATGCATAAAGAAAGCAGTGGTTGTTGGAAGTTTCGTATTTTGTAATTTGGCCAAATTGTGCTTCGAACCTTGATTGCAGGTGAACGAGGCAACAAATTGAAGCAAACCAAACGTTGAACTACTCATAATTACACTGATAATCAAAAATAAATGAAACATTCGGAATCCGTGACTATGAATTTTATCCGTTCAAAAAAAGTAAGGCTAGCCATCACGTTTTTCCGCAAAAAATTGAAAACTTTTTTTTGTTGAAATTCCGGTTCAAAATGATTATAGGTACAGTATACAACACGTTGAACACGAAACTACCGGTAGGATGCATAAAGAAAGCAGTGGTTGTTGGAAGTTTCGTATTTTGTAATTCGGCCAAATTGTGCTTCGAACCTTGATTGCAGGCGAACGAGGCAACAAATTGAAGCAAACCAAACGTTGAACTACTCATAATTACACTGATAATCAAAAATAAATGAAACATTCGGAATCCGTGACTATGAATTTTATCCGTTCAAAAAAAGTAAGGCTAGCCATCACGTTTTTCCGCAAAAAATTGAAAACTTTTTTTTGTTGAAATTCCGGTTCAAAATGATTATAGGTACAGTATATAACACGTTGAACACGAAACTACCGGTAGGATGCATAGAGAAAGCAGTGGTTGTTGGAAGTTTCGTATTTTGTAATTCGGCCAAATTGTGCTTCGAACCTTGATTGCAGGCGAACGAGGCAACAAATTGAAGCAAACCAAACGTTGAACTACTCATAATTACACTGATAATCAAAAATAAATGAAACATTCGGAATCCGTGACTATGAATTTTATCCGTTCAAAAAAAGTAAGGCTAACCATCACGTTTTTCCGCAAAAAATTGAAAACTTTTTTTTGTTGAAATTCCGGTTCAAAATGATTATAGGTACAGTATACAACACGTTGAACACGAAACTACCGGTAGGATGCATAGAGAAAGCAGTGGTTGTTGGAAGTTTCGTATTTTGTAATTCGGCCAAATTGTGCTTCGAACCTTGATTGCAGGCGAACGAGGCAACAAATTGAAGCAAACCAAACGTTGAACTACTCATAATTACACTGATAATCAAAAATAAATGAAACATTCGGAATCCGTGACTATGAATTTTATCCGTTCAAAAAAAGTAAGGCTAGCCATCACGTTTTTCCGCAAAAAATTGAAAACTTTTTTTTGTTGAAATTCCGGTTCAAAATGATTATAGGTACAGTATACAACACGTTGAACACGAAACTACCGGTAGGATGCATAGAGAAAGCAGTGGTTGTTGGAAGTTTCGTATTTTGTAATTCGGCCAAATTGTGCTTCGAACCTTGATTGCAGGCGAACGAGGCAACAAATTGAAGCAAACCAAACGTTGAACTACTCATAATTACACTGATAATCAAAAATAAATGAAACATTCGGAATCCGTGACTATGAATTTTATCCGTTCAAAAAAAGTAAGGCTAGCCATCACGTTTTTCCGCAAAAAATTGAAAACTTTTTTTTGTTGAAATTCCGGTTCAAAATGATTATACTCGTAGGTACAGTATACAACACGTTGAACACGAAACTACCGGTAGGATGCATAAAGAAAGCAGTGGTTGTTGGAAGTTTCGTATTTTGTAATTTGGCCAAATTGTGCTTCGAACCTTGATTGCAGGTGAACGAGGCAACAAATTGAAGCAAACCAAACGTTGAACTACTCATAATTACACTGATAATCAAAAATAAATGAAACATTCGAAATCCGTGACTATGAATTTTATCCGTTCAAAAAAAGTAAGGCTAGCCATCACGTTTTTCCGCAAAAAATTGAAAACTTTTTTTTTGTTGAAATTCCGGTTCAAAATGATTATAGGTACAGTATACAACACGTTGAACACGAAACTACCGGTAGGATGCATAAAGAAAGCAGTGGTTGTTGGAAGTTTCGTATTTTGTAATTCGGCCAAATTGTGCTTCGAACCTTGATTGCAGGCGAATGAGGCAACAAATTGAAGCAAACCAAACGTTGAACTACTCATAATTACACTGATAATCAAAAATAAATGAAACATTCGGAATCCGTGACTATGCATTTTATCCGTTCAAAAAAAGTAAGGCTCATCACGTTTTTCCGCAAAAATTGAAAACATTTTTTTGTTGAAATTCCGGTTCAAAATGATTATAGGTACAGTATACAACACGTTGAACACGAAACTACCGGTAGGATGCATAGAGAAAGCAGTGGTTGTTGGAAGTTTCGTATTTTGTAATTCGGCCAAATTGTGCTTCGAACCTTGATTGCAGGCGAACGAGGCCACAAATTGAAGCAAACCAAACTTTGAACTACTCATAATTACACTGATAATCAAAAATAAATGAAACATTCGGAATCCGTGACTATGAATTTTATCCGTTCAAAAAAAGTAAGGCCAGCCATCACGTTTTTCCGCAAAAAATTGAAAACTTTTTTTTGTTGAAATTCCGGTTCAAAATGATTATAGGTACAGTATACAACACGTTGAACACGAAACTACCGGTAGGATGCATAGAGAAAGCAGTGGTTGTTGGAAGTTTCGTATTTTGTAATTCGGCCAAATTGTGCTTCGAACCTTGATTGCAGGCGAACGAGGCAACAAATTGAAGCAAACCAAACGTTGAACTACTCATAATTACACTGATAATCAAAAATAAATGAAACATTCGGAATCCGTGACTATGAATTTTATCCGTTCAAAAAAAGTAAGGCTAGCCATCACGTTTTTCCGCAAAAAATTGAAAACTTTTTTTTGTTGAAATTCCGGTTCAAAATGATTATAGGTACAGTATACAACACGTTGAACACGAAACTACCGGTAGGATGCATAGAGAAAGCAGTGGTTGTTGGAAGTTTCGTATTTTGTAATTCGGCCAAATTGTGCTTCGAACCTTGATTGCAGGCGAACGAGGCAACAAATTGAAGCAAACCAAACGTTGAACTACTCATAATTACACTGATAATCAAAAATAAATGAAACATTCGAAATCCGTGACTATGAATTTTATCCGTTCAAAAAAAGTAAGGCTAGCCATCACGTTTTTCCGCAAAAAATTGAAAACTTTTTTTTGTTGAAATTCCGGTTCAAAATGATTATAGGTACAGTATACAACACGTTGAACATGAAACTACCGGTAGGATGCATAAAGAAAGCAGTGGTTGTTGGAAGTTTCGTATTTTGTAATTCGGCCAAATTGTGCTTCGAACCTTGATTGCAGGCGAATGAGGCAACAAATTGAAGCAAACCAAACTTTCAACTACTCATAATTACACTGATAATCAAAAATAAATGAAACATTCAGAATCCGTGACTATGAATTTTATCCGTTCAAAAAAAGTAAGGCTAGCTAAATAATTAAGCCATCACGTTTTTCCGCAAAAAATTGAAAACTTTTTTTTGTTGAAATTCCGGTTCAAAATGATTATAGGTACAGTATACAACACGTTGAACACGAAACTACCGGTAGGATGCATAAAGAAAGCAGTGGTTGTTGGAAGTTTCGTATTTTGTAATTCGGCCAAATTGTGCTTCGAACCTTGATTGCAGGCGAACGAGGCAACAAATTGAAGCAAACCAAACGTTGAACTACTCATAATTACACTGATAATCAAAAATAAATGAAACATTCGGAATCCGTGACTATGAATTTTATCCGTTCAAAAAAAGTAAGGCTAACCACCACGTTTTTCCGCAAAAAATTGAAAACTTTTTTTTGTTGAAATTCCGGTTCAAAATGATTATAGGTACAGTATACAACACGTTGAACACGAAACTACCGGTAGGATGCATAAAGAAAGCAGTGGTTGTTGGAAGTTTCGTATTTTGTAATTCGGCCAAATTGTGCTTCGAACCTTGATTGCAGGCGAACGAGGCAACAAATTGAAGCAAACCAAACGTTCAACTACTCATAATTACACTGATAATCAAAAATAAATGAAACATTCGGAATCCGTGACTATGAATTTTATCCGTTCAAAAAAAATGTAAGACTAACAACCATCACGTTTTTCCGCAAAAAATTGAAAACTTTTTTTTGTTGAAATTCCGGTTCAAAATGATTATAGGTACAGTATACAACACGTTGAACACGAAACTACCGGTAGGATGCATAGAGAAAGCAGTGGTTGTTGGAAGTTTCGTATTTTGTAATTCGGCCAAATTGTGCTTCGAACCTTGATTGCAGGCGAACGAGGCAACAAATTGAAGCAAACCAAACGTTGAACTACTCATAATTACACTGATAATCAAAAATAAATGAAACATTCGGAATCCGTGACTATGAATTTTATCCGTTCAAAAAAAGTAAGGCTAACCATCACGTTTTTCCGCAAAAAATTGAAAACTTTTTTTTGTTGAAATTCCGGTTCAAAATGATTATAGGTACACAGTATACAACACGTTGAACACGAAACTACCGGTAGGATGCATAGAGAAAGCAGTGGTTGTTGGAAGTTTCGTATTTTGTAATTCGGCCAAATTGTGCTTCGAACCTTGATTGCAGGCGAACGAGGCCACAAATTGAAGCAAACCAAACTTTGAACTACTCATAATTACACTGATAATCAAAAATAAATGAAACATTCAGAATCCGTGACTATGAATTTTATCCGTTCAAAAAAAGTAAGGCTAACCATCACGTTTTTCCGCAAAAAATTGAAAACTTTTTTTTGTTGAAATTCCGGTTCAAAATGATTATAGGTACAGTATACAACACGTTGAACACGAAACTACCGGTAGGATGCATAGAGAAAGCAGTGGTTGTTGGAAGTTTCGTATTTTGTAATTCGGCCAAATTGTGCTTCGAACCTTGATTGCAGGCGAACGAGGCAACAAATTGAAGCAAACCAAACGTTGAACTACTCATAATTACACTGATAATCAAAAATAAATGAAACATTCGGAATCCGTGACTATGAATTTTATCCGTTCAAAAAAAGTAAGTAACCATCACGTTTTTCCGCAAAAAATTGAAAACTTTTTTTTGTTGAAATTCCGGTTCAAAATGATTATAGGTACAGTATACAACACGTTGAACACGAAACTACCGGTAGGATGCATAAAGAAAGCAGTGGTTGTTGGAAGTTTCGTATTTTGTAATTCGGCCAAATTGTGCTTCGAACCTTGATTGCAGGCGAACGAGGCAACAAATTGAAGCAAACCAAACGTTCAACTACTCATAATTACACTGATAATCAAAAATAAATGAAACATTCGGAATCCGTGACTATGAATTTTATCCGTTCAAAAAAAATGTAAGACTAACAACCATCACGTTTTTCCGCAAAAAATTGAAAACTTTTTTTTGTTGAAATTCCGGTTCAAAATGATTATAGGTACAGTATACAACACGTTGAACACGAAACTACCGGTAGAATGCATAAAGAAAGCAGTGGTTGTTGGAAGTTTCGTATTTTGTAATTCGGCCAAATTGTGCTTCGAACCTTGATTGCAGGCGAACGAGGCAACAAATTGAAGCACACCAAACGTTGAACTACTCATAATTACACTGATAATCAAAAATAAATGAAACATTCGGAATCCGTGACTATGAATTTTATCCGTTCAAAAAAAATGTAAGACCAACAACCATCACGTTTTTCCGCAAAAAATTGAAAACTTTTTTTTGTTGAAATTCCGGTTCAAAATGATTATAGGTACAGTATACAACACGTTGAACACGAAACTACCGGTAGAATGCATAAAGAAAGCAGTGGTTGTTGGAAGTTTCGTATTTTGTAATTCGGCCAAATTGTGCTTCGAACCTTGATTGCAGGCGAACGAGGCAACAAATTGAAGCAAACCAAACGTTCAACTACTCATAATTACACTGATAATCAAAAATAAATGAAACATTCGGAATCCGTGACTATGAATTTTATCCGTTCAAAAAAAATGTAAGACTAACAACCATCACGTTTTTCCGCAAAAAATTGAAAACTTTTTTTTGTTGAAATTCCGGTTCAAAATGATTATAGGTACAGAATACAACACGTTGAACACGAAACTACCGGTAGAATGCATAAAGAAAGCAGTGGTTGTTGGAAGTTTCGTATTTTGTAATTCGGCCAAATTGTGCTTCGAACCTTGATTGCAGGCGAACGAGGCAACAAATTGAAGCACACCAAACGTTGAACTACTCATAATTACACTGATAATCAAAAATAAATGAAACATTCGGAATCCGTGACTATGAATTTTATCCGTTCAAAAAAAGTAAGGCCAGCCATCACGTTTTTCCGCAAAAAATTGAAAACTTTTTTTTGTTGAAATTCCGGTTCAAAATGATTATAGGTACAGTATACAACACGTTGAACACGAAACTACCGGTAGGATGCATAGAGAAAGCAGTGGTTGTTGGAAGTTTCGTATTTTGTAATTCGGCCAAATTGTGCTTCGAACCTTGATTGCAGGCGAACGAGGCCACAAATTGAAGCAAACCAAACTTTGAACTACTCATAATTACACTGATAATCAAAAATAAATGAAACATTCGGAATCCGTGACTATGAATTTTATCCGTTCAAAAAAAGTAAGGCCAGCCATCACGTTTTTCCGCAAAAAATTGAAAACTTTTTTTTGTTGAAATTCCGGTTCAAAATGATTATAGGTACAGTATACAACACGTTGAACACGAAACTACCGGTAGGATGCATAGAGAAAGCAGTGGTTGTTGGAAGTTTCGTATTTTGTAATTCGGCCAAATTGTGCTTCGAACCTTGATTGCAGGCGAACGAGGCCACAAATTGAAGCAAACCAAACTTTGAACTACTCATAATTACACTGATAATCAAAAATAAATGAAACATTCGGAATCCGTGACTATGAATTTTATCCGTTCAAAAAAAGTAAGGCCAGCCATCACGTTTTTCCGCAAAAAATTGAAAACTTTTTTTTGTTGAAATTCCGGTTCAAAATGATTATAGGTACAGTATACAACACGTTGAACACGAAACTACCGGTAGGATGCATAGAGAAAGCAGTGGTTGTTGGAAGTTTCGTATTTTGTAATTCGGCCAAATTGTGCTTCGAACCTTGATTGCAGGCGAACGAGGCAACAAATTGAAGCAAACCAAACGTTGAACTACTCATAATTACACTGATAATCAAAAATAAATGAAACATTCGGAATCCGTGACTATGAATTTTATCCGTTCAAAAAAAGTAAGGCTAGCCATCACGTTTTTCCGCAAAAAATTGAAAACTTTTTTTTGTTGAAATTCCGGTTCAAAATGATTATAGGTACAGTATACAACACGTTGAACACGAAACTACCGGTAGGATGCATAGAGAAAGCAGTGGTTGTTGGAAGTTTCGTATTTTGTAATTCGGCCAAATTGTGCTTCGAACCTTGATTGCAGGCGAACGAGGCAACAAATTGAAGCAAACCAAACGTTGAACTACTCATAATTACACTGATAATCAAAAATAAATGAAACATTCGAAATCCGTGACTATGAATTTTATCCGTTCAAAAAAAGTAAGGCTAGCCATCACGTTTTTCCGCAAAAAATTGAAAACTTTTTTTTGTTGAAATTCCGGTTCAAAATGATTATAGGTACAGTATACAACACGTTGAACATGAAACTACCGGTAGGATGCATAAAGAAAGCAGTGGTTGTTGGAAGTTTCGTATTTTGTAATTCGGCCAAATTGTGCTTCGAACCTTGATTGCAGGCGAATGAGGCAACAAATTGAAGCAAACCAAACTTTCAACTACTCATAATTACACTGATAATCAAAAATAAATGAAACATTCGGAATCCGTGACTATGAATTTTATCCGTTCAAAAAAAGTAAGGCTAACCATCACGTTTTTCCGCAAAAAATTGAAAACTTTTTTTTGTTGAAATTCCGGTTCAAAATGATTATAGGTACAGTATACAACACGTTGAACACGAAACTACCGGTAGGATGCATAAAGAAAGCAGTGGTTGTTGGAAGTTTCGTATTTTGTAATTCGGCCAAATTGTGCTTCGAACCTTGATTGCAGGCGAACGAGGCAACAAATTGAAGCAAACCAAACGTTCAACTACTCATAATTACACTGATAATCAAAAATAAATGAAACATTCGGAATCCGTGACTATGAATTTTATCCGTTCAAAAAAAGTAAGTAACCATCACGTTTTTCCGCAAAAAATTGAAAACTTTTTTTTGTTGAAATTCCGGTTCAAAATGATTATAGGTACAGTATACAACACGTTGAACACGAAACTACCGGTAGGATGCATAAAGAAAGCAGTGGTTGTTGGAAGTTTCGTATTTTGTAATTCGGCCAAATTGTGCTTCGAACCTTGATTGCAGGCGAACGAGGCAACAAATTGAAGCAAACCAAACGTTCAACTACTCATAATTACACTGATAATCAAAAATAAATGAAACATTCGGAATCCGTGACTATGAATTTTATCCGTTCAAAAAAAGTAAGGCTAACCATCACGTTTTTCCGCAAAAAATTGAAAACTTTTTTTTGTTGAAATTCCGGTTCAAAATGATTATAGGTACAGTATACAACACGTTGAACACGAAACTACCGGTAGGATGCATAAAGAAAGCAGTGGTTGTTGGAAGTTTCGTATTTTGTAATTCGGCCAAATTGTGCTTCGAACCTTGATTGCAGGCGAACGAGGCAACAAATTGAAGCAAACCAAACGTTCAACTACTCATAATTACACTGATAATCAAAAATAAATGAAACATTCGGAATCCGTGACTATGAATTTTATCCGTTCAAAAAAAATGTAAGACTAACAACCATCACGTTTTTCCGCAAAAAATTGAAAACTTTTTTTTGTTGAAATTCCGGTTCAAAATGATTATAGGTACAGTATACAACACGTTGAACACGAAACTACCGGTAGAATGCATAAAGAAAGCAGTGGTTGTTGGAAGTTTCGTATTTTGTAATTCGGCCAAATTGTGCTTCGAACCTTGATTGCAGGCGAACGAGGCAACAAATTGAAGCACACCAAACGTTGAACTACTCATAATTACACTGATAATCAAAAATAAATGAAACATTCGGAATCCGTGACTATGAATTTTATCCGTTCAAAAAAAGTAAGGCTAGCCATCACGTTTTTCCGCAAAAAATTGAAAACTTTTTTTTGTTGAAATTCCGGTTCAAAATGATTATAGGTACAGTATACAACACGTTGAACATGAAACTACCGGTAGAATGCATAAAGACAGTACTACACAGTACTTTGAAGAATTAAACGTTCCCTCAATTTTTTTTGTCATCTTTTTTACCCTAAAAACAGATGTTTTATTAAGTAATACAATAAACAAATGGATTTGTGGCAGAGTAGTGATGAAAAAATTTTTTATGGTCGAAATATAATTAATTGAAATTATCATAGCATATATGATATACTGTGCACTAAAGGGATATAAGTGGTAAACTGTAAATACCTACAATGGAAGAACTACAATTTACATCTACGAACCATCAGCGAGTAAAATCCATCCAAGCCCAATCGCGAATCGAATTCGACCATTGTGAATCAATATACAGAGAATCAATCATATTATTGTATCACGATGTCGAAAGCCTCCAAATTATAACATCTTTGTCCCTACCAAAGATGACAAATGGGACGCTGACGGGACGCTGAAACATAGGTATCACATCCAACTGTTACAGGAACAAACTTTTCCTAACACAATTAGAAGCTACAGCACAGCCGAAGTTGACAGAGCTGGTACTATTAACTAAGAAATATAAAATTCCGGTAGTTAGCCCTCCCACTCAAACCAGTGCTGGTACACTAGGCTCTATACCAGTCGTGGTAAGACCTGTCCTGACATACGAGGTGGGCGTATGGTGGCCAGCCCTGGAGAAGGTAACATATATAAAGTATATAAAGATGATGGAGAAGGTGCAAAGAACGGCCTGCATGATTATAAGCGGGGCGCTCAGGTCAACACCTACACGCGCTTTAGAGGTTATGTTTCACCTTATTCCAATCGAATTTTTTTGGTAAACAGTTATCACCCAAGGTGGCTACGAGACTCTCAGCTGTCTCTCAGTGGAAGTATCTTCAGGCGGGACACTCGACGATAGTTAGATAGCTAAGGGAAGAACTGGCGAATCTACTTTAAATTAAACCAACGCTGTGCTTCGATAAAGGCTTCCGGACTATCTGTCCTTCGAGAGAATCCTGGAGGAACGAATCAATATTGTAAATCTAGGCACTGCAATTTTTCACGAACGGTTCTATGCTCGACGGCAAGGTAGGAGCCAGAGTCTTCTGTGAGAAGCTTAATGTTAATATTTCTATTCGTCTCCCTGACTTCGACTCCCTAACCTTTCGACTATCGGTCGAAACCTGCTCACCTCAATCAATTTCTTCTAATATTTAATGAACGAAAGTTTAACGGTGATTAATCAAAACTAATGTAAAAATAGAAAGAAAGGTTTTAAACCTCTCCATATATTCTTTTTGACCATATTCTATTCTTAACATTTCTGGGTACTCTTACTGCAAATAATATTCTAACCAATATTTGCCTCTCTCCCACTTCATTTCACCAAACTCTTTAGTACATAGGGATTTATTCTACCAAAATAATTTTCCACATTTCTCCTTAAACTTAAAATATCCTTTTTATGGTTAAGTTAAAAATAAAATTATTTTTACGTAGCGACCGATGTAAGAAGGATAAGATAAAATAATTGTTTGTATGTACAAGTATATCCTATTAAAATAGGCGGCGATTGGCAGTCTCCATGAAATAATTTTATAATGGTTGACTGTATAAACATAAATTTCCATGAATTTTCCTCTTTTCCTTTTGTTCCACCACTACAATAACATAATGTTCGAGTAGCAGCATACATAGCAACATAATAAAGTATAACTGCTCTCCTAAAAGGATTTTTATTTTCATTTGATTATTATTAAATCAAGAATAAAAGGAGTTTTTCATTATACGAGTTTCTTTTAAAACCCTTGTTGGATTCATTTAAAGCTTATATGTTTCTTGGAAAATATTCGTGTAAATGTGTGTACACATATATACGTATGTAGAAAAGTTAAAACATCAAATTAAACACGATTTAGTTGTCGAAAATGTAGTCAACTGAAAATTATGTACGATTTGTGCTGTTGTTGCTGTTATTGTTTAGATGTATCACTAATAGCATCTTAAAACCGAGTGTATACAAAAGAAAATTAGTTAACTGATGAAATATAGAAATTCGTATAAGGAGGAAAATATTATGCATCCTTATCTGTTTGCCGATTTTAAATTTAATGATGTTATTCAATTGAGCGTGAAAAATATGTTTGAAACCATGTAAAGTTTGTAAATCAATAGATAAATGGTAGTGTCGTTTTTATTATAGAGCGGATGCGTGAGTCAGCGAAAATCAAGCTCGACCGGAAAATGGAAACATTATCCAACGATGAAGTCACTGAACCGGTTCTGCGAAACTTCTGGTTGCAAAGAATTCCGACACCCACACAAGAGATATTGTCCTGTATGAACGACACTAACTTAACTAAACTTGCTAAAGCAACCGACGCTCTCGGCTATGTGCTGAAGCCAGCTTGTGTGTACAATTTAAATTCATCAGAAAAAACTAATAGAAATACACAGACAATTAGGTTTACCAGATCAATGCATTACGGCAGCCAACAATAGAACATCCGCTTTATAGTAATTAATTCACAAAATAAGTTAAAATTTCTAATTGACACACGCGATCATTCACAAAAATAGGACTTTGTAGACCATTGACGTGGAAATTCATAATCGCAAAGGTCGATCGAAAACTTATCGTCCAGATACAAATCTGATTACAACGGCAAAATCGGTATAACAACAATCAAAGCCAATCGTGCGCTCCTGGCATCACAGAGCTGGTACACGAATTCAAAGCAATTACGCATGAATCGTCGAGTCCAAATACTGTGATGCACAAAATTACTCATTGCAAGAGTCCAATGCCTAAATGCAGTCGGTTAGCGCAAGGAGTTTGTCGGCCTTCAAAAAACAAATGGGCAAACTCGCTTCATATGACGACAAAGAAAGGTGGTAACTGGCGATTAGATTATCACCAGTTTCCCAGCAATGAACAACAAGACATAGAGAAAACAGTTCATTTCTAATTGAGTTCTTTAAAGGTAGTGTATTGCAAATAACTAGCTTATCCGATCCCGAAAGCTAAATTTGTAATCTATGTCGACGCATCGATCACAGCTTTAAGAGCAGTATTACAATAATTGACGGAAAAAGGTTGGCAACCAAATCTGTTCAGTTCGCGAGAATTACACGATGCCGAAACCCTCTACAGTACATATTAGTTGCAGCTTATTCGGCAATAAAAAATATATTGAAGGTCGACAATATATTTTATCACCATTAAAATTTTCCTTATACCAAGACTTGGAATAGGCTTCATCAAGACAAGGCCGACATTTAGATTTTATGGCGCAATTAACATCAGATATTCGACACATTTCAGGAAATTACTAAATTGTAGCAAATATACTTTTTCACGTATCGAACAGATCGACATCGAGAGCACGATCGATTACGTTTCAACAGCTGAAGCACAAATGCAGGATTCGGAACTCGTAGCACTAATATAATCGAACTCAACTTTTCAGTCTTTGAAACAGACACACATATTTCGAAGGATGTTACAATTCAACGTTCGTCAGAGCAATCAAAAGAACTGGTAAACAAATTATTTGGCCAGCAATGAACATAGAAATACGTTCTTGGGCCAAAAACTGCATACCATGTCAAAGGTGCAAAATAACATCGATATTATCATCAGAGCATTCGGTATACCATTAACCATTTTAACCGATAGAGGCGCACAATTTGAATCAGTTCTATTTGACTTGCTATCCAAAATAGTAGAATTTCGACATAAGCGTACTAAAGAATACAATCCAGCGTGCAACGGTTTAATTAAAGTTGGCACCGTACCCTTAAAAGCGCAATTGTCTAAAAACATCATTTCGTGGCGATTTCCAAAGTATGTCGCTGAACTTGTGCATGGACAGAGTTCACCGCTACCCATGATTTCATGGTACCAAGCAAGAATACCAGAGCCAACCCTCGGCGACTTCTTGACATGGCATGGAACAAGTATTCATATTCAAAGAATTATCTTCATTGTTGGGAGCTTTGCCGGTCATTAAACGAAGCGAAAAATATTTCACCCTTATAATGAAAGGTGTCGAATCTACGGTAAGAATTAACAAATGTAAATGTTTATTAAGACCAGTTCTGAGTATACCTTATTCAGTGCACTCACGTTTGTGTGGTTTACTTTTAACAGGCAATAACGATACATCGTAGAGTTTGTACCAAAATGTCACTGTTTCTAGAAGCATAACCTTTGAAATGTCATAGATTTGATTTCCAAATGGATTGGTAGCGTAGCGAAAGATTTTTTTTAGTAAAACTCGCCCATTGATTTTGTTGAGTGGCCTGGATCCCTCACTTTCATCCAACTAATCATTCGTAACTCTGTAGTGACCCAGAAATTTCGATTGTAATTTTTCATCAGATGAAAATTGAGTTCTCTTTAGAGCTGTTCTCTTCTTCGACTTTTAGTATACATAACTGAACTTTGCCTCTTAGCTTGTTTTTTTAGCAATTTGTATGCCCTCGTTCAGAATCCTCATTTTTCTCGACATATACTTGCAACAATTTTCTGGGTTCTGTGCTGACAATTTAGAGAGCACAGGAGTAACGAGTTGGTTCAACCTCTCAACCTGACCATTGTCTTACGGCAACCTTGTTGTTATTGCATGGATACAGCTAGGTTTGCTCTTATCTACAATGCGCCTATTAGCAACAAGGTTTTCGGGATTTCCAAAAATTTATTTTTGCTCCTCTAATTTTCCATCACACTTCGAAATTGGATTAAGGTAACCCCAAATTTTCGGCTCTTAAATTTGTTTGATTTGTAGGGAGTTTGTTCTAAATTATCATAAAGCAACAACAAAGCTTAGGACTAAATTAAAACAAACATCATACGACTATACAGGGTGTTGTAAAATTGGATGATCAAACGAAACAGGGTGGGCTCATTACCAACAAAATCAG
The DNA here is from genome assembly GCA_947310385.1 of Nephrotoma appendiculata. Taxonomy (NCBI): domain Eukaryota; kingdom Metazoa; phylum Arthropoda; class Insecta; order Diptera; family Tipulidae; genus Nephrotoma; species Nephrotoma appendiculata. The sequence goes on from OX371223.1 coordinate 289,612,038, forward strand.
CCAAGCAAAGTTTTTTCGAATTGATAATGGTGCAAAAGTTATTCCACTTTTAGTGTTTTTTAGTGAAATTGCATGCGCACCCACCAAAAAATTAATTACGAACTAGAAGAGTGTGCACTTCCAATAAAATCATTTTGTATAATCTGGATGAATTACTTGATGACGTTTCTCTACCAACACGTGGAAATATGTGGGTGCGCAGCATGATGGTGCTCCCCGTCACTGTGCACAAGTGAACCCTGAACGTAAATTATAAAAGTCGCTGGATTTTAAGGGGAGGGTCCATTGCATGGCCACCACGATCTCCTGATCTAAATCTTTTAGACTTTTTTTCTGTGGGGTTATTATAAAGAGCTGGTTTATGAAAGAATAAACCAAACCTTGGATTAACGGATTAAGCAAAATTTTATACGGCGATGCCGATTATGTATTTTGGCTAATGGTGGACACTTCGAACATTTATTTTAATATTTAAAATTAATAAACAAAATTAAATAAATTTTGTTTTATTCATTTTGTTTCATTTCTGGCAAAGCATCGATTTTCGAAATCCAAATTTTGTTAAGTATCGTCAGTCAACGATCGTCAGTACATCGACCGACGACAAGATATTTCTAAGGACTTACTAGTGTTCGAATGGGCGTTTTCTGTTTGTACTAGACCCAATGCAATTAGAAAACATGAATTTTCTATGTTCCTTAAGCTAGCAGAACCCATACAGCAGAACATTACAAGATAGTATGGATCTTCCAACTAAAACGCTGGTTATCGCGCTATCAAAAACTGATTTAGAAGCAATTGGAAAATTAAAGGTTAATTTTAGGCTAATTAAATGTCCTATTTAAATTTTTTTATTCTGCTCGATCTAGAAAATGCAAAAGGCTTTATCATTTCAAAGCTAGCAGAGCCAAAGTCGAAAATCGGACCAAAATCGAAATTAGAACGCAAATCAAGATATATGATAAATAAATAGTTTTAGGCTCGCTATGGGCTAATCAAATGCCCTATTAAAAAAATTTGGGCTCCACCCGTTTTTAACAAGACTTCAGGTCCGATTTGGGTTCTGATAGATTAAATGACCTAAAGTCTGGTCAAATACGGGTGGAGCCCAAAATTTTTTAATGAAGCATTTATTAGCCCATAGTGAGCCTAAAATTATTTGTTTATCATTAGATCTTAATTTGTGTTCTAATTTCGGTGTTGGTCCGATTTTCGATTCGGGTTCTGCTGGCTTTAGATTAAATGACCTGAAGTCTTGTCAAAAATGGGTGGAGCCCAAAATTTTTTAATGAGACATTTTATTAGCCCATGGTGAGCCTAAAATTATTTGTTTATCAATAATATATATCTTGATTTGCGTTCTAATTTCGGTGTTGGTCCGATTTTCGGTTTGGGTTCTGCTGGCTTTAGATTAAATGATCTGAAGTCTGCTCAAAAACGCGTGGAGCCCAAAACTTTTTAATAGGGAATTCGATTAGCCCATAGTGAGTCTAAAATTATTTGTTTATCAATAGATCTTGATTTGTGTTTTAATTTCGGTATTGGTCTGATTTTCGATTTTGGTTCTGCTAGCTTTGAAATGATAAAGCCTTTTGCATTTTCTAGATCGAGCAGAATAAAGAAATTTAAATAGGGCATTTAACTAACCTAAAATTAACCTTTAATTTTCTAATTGTTTTTAAATCAGTTTTTTATATGAGTTCTGCTAACTTTTTCTAAAGCTAGCAGATTCCGCGTTTTAGTTGGAAGGGATGGAGCCCAAAATTGTTTAATGCGGCATTTAATTAGCCTATAATTATCCATGCTATCTTGCAATGTTCTGCTGTATGGGTTCTGCTAGCTTAAGAGACGTACATTTTCGGGAAATAGAGGAACACTGGGTGTAATATTCAAAAACTCTATAGCTCAAAATCGCATTAAAAGTCGTTTGTCCTAAGATAATAATAAGAGGTACTATGGCTGGAATGGGTGTTTCAATTTTGTACTAGACCCAATACAGTTAAAAGTATTTTCGAAAAAATCATGTTTTTTATGTGGATTGGGTGTGGGTCTATAACCAAGTCAAAACACCCATTCCAGTTACCTCTTAGAAATATATTAGCCAGAACAAAACAGTTTTAATTCGATTTTGAAATTTTGAATGAACTTTTGAACAACTTTTGAATATTTGACCTGGGGCTGGGATCCTCCTAAATTTTCCAGAAAATTCATGTTTTTTAATTGGTTTGGTTCTAGTTTAAAGTGAAATCATCCATTGCAGCCATTAAATCTCTTACAAATTACTTAGGACAAAAAAAAGCCCGTGGCGAGCTGCAGCTATCGGGGGGGTCACAGGTGGTGAATAGTGAACGGCCTATCGATAGGTAGGTTAGCGGTGAATTAAATAAACCGTCCCCAACCGCAGCTCTGCTAGGAGGAGAGTCTCAGAGAACGGGGGAGTGGTTAACCTCTGTTCACCAAATTCTGAGTGCCTAGGATACCCAGTAGGGAAAGACGAACTGATGGCGCCTTAAAACCATGGACCATAACCAGGGTGAAGTGAGCATCACGTCTCCTTGTGCTCCCGGGCCTCGAGGTAGTGAGTGGGGAACCCTATAAACGGTAATGCCATGAATGAAGTGGGTCCCATTTGTTTGGGATATCCATATGAATGGGTGAATGAGTGAGTGAATGTGGTAGGAGGGCGAGGGTGCGGGGGATGGGGTGCTCAGTAAGCCAATGGGCTGGATTAAGGTGTTACGCGACCCGTGCTGATGATCGGCTAGGCTGGGGGCCCATTTAACAAAGCCCAGTCTTGCTCGGAGCCCTCTGGATACCTGGTGACCTCCAGTTGTATTTAGCCTTGCTTGCGTACACGGATCTCTGCGCAAGTTGACCTATATTTCTCCGATACTCGTGGGAAAAACATGGAAGAAACTAAAATCAAAACTAAAGGGGCCGGCACCCTTCAAAAACCGGAAGAAGTTAGCAACTCTAACCGTAAAGGTGGGGCTTCATCATCAGGGATAAGCGACACTTTGGCATCGAAGCCAGGTGGAAGCGGAACCGCTAAAGGAAAAAAGGAGGAATTGAGAGAGATCCCTCAGTCGAAGCGTCGATACAGGGAGAGACGGTCGGCGTATAGAGTTTTAGAAAAACTGGCTGCGACCCCTGAGGGGCAGCTTACAGTAGAACAACGAGGATCTGTGGCATGGGCTAAAAAAACTGTCGGCCGTGACAGCTCGGAAAGGGCCCTTGTGTCTAAAAGACAGAGGTCCCAGGAATAGCTGGAAATGGGCGAGAGTAAGCGAGCCAAGGTCCAGGTAGAAAAGACGTCGGGTGCTCCTAGGGATCAAAAACTGAAGCTATTCAGTGAGATCCTAAGGGAGCACGTGTTGGTGCTAGCCGTCATTGACAGAAGTCAGGAAGATGGGAGCATCACGTCAGAGAAATGGAGAGTAGTGTTTAACGCACTAAACTTCATTTTTCTTCGGATCCTGAGAGAAAATCCGGGATCCCCCCGTCCTGCAGAGATGCGGGATGGTACCAGGGGCGCGTGAAGTTGACTGCGTGCTCAGATCAGAGATCGGTCGACCTTTACAAAAGGTCAATGGCCGAAGTAGGCGAGGTGTGGCCGGGCGCGAGGCTTGAGGCAGTCTGCAGGGAGGAAATCCCGAGCAGTCCGAGGGCACGTGTTCGGCTGCCAACCAAGCCGGATAAAATAGAAGAGATCCTCGAGATCATTCAGGCCAGTAATCCCGATCTTCCAACGGAAGACTGGAGGATTATAAAGCGAGACGAAGCGAAGGGAGGCTTTAGATTGGCAATCATGCTGATCAATAAAGAATCCCTGGCTTCACTTGCAAAATCAAAGGGAGTGATCAACTTCGGGTTCGGGTCGATCACTCTCAAAGTATATAAAAAGGACGAGACCGACGCAACTGCGAAAGACCAGCCTGGGGGTGACGGCGAACGGACTCAGCAGGAGACGGTCAAGCGGGCTGAGGACGGCCAGGAAAGTAATGCTTCGGCTTTGGGGAGCATAGTTAGGGGAGGTAGCCTCCTCTCTCTGGAGTCTGATGGGGACATCCTGTCAGGCTCTCGACGAGAGGAAGACAGCGTCCAGAACAAAGAGGTAGATGGCACTATCCTGATGCAGGGAGTGCAAGAAGAGATGAGTAAGGTCGACTACAATGGTTAGCATTGTACAAATAAACCTACATCACAAGAAGGCTGCCTCGGCAGCTCTCGTTCTCAGACTGACTAAGTCAGATGAGGATTTAGTGTTAATCCAAGAACCTTGGATTAACAATAACAGGATCTGTGGCCTCAGAATGAAAGGGTATAAATTATTATACTCAAGCAACTCTGAGAAGATCAGATCGTGTATTTTAGCGAAAAATAATTTGAATATTTTTCTTCGTCCACAATTTAGTAGCGGAGACGTTACAGCGGTGAGCGCTGAGGTTGGCTGTGGGAAGCTATGGCTAGCCTCAGCCTATATGGATCGCGAGAAGAAGGTTCCACCGGACAACCTGGGGGAACTGATCCGGGAAGCAGATCAAAGAAGGGTAGGTGTTGTACTCGGATGTGATGTAAATGCGCATCACACAATCTGGGGAAGCAAAGACATCAACGAGAGGGGTGAGTTATTTTTTGATTATTTATTAAATACCAACCTTTTAGTTTGCAATATTGGACGAGAACCAACATTTATTGTTAAAAATCGACAGGAGGTTTTAGATGTCACCTTTGTGTCAGAAACGATCTTTCATATGATTAGAGGGTGGAGAGTGGCGAAGGAGCACTCATTCTCTGTTCATCGATATGTAATTTATAACTTCGACATTAAACCTGTTACCCGGAAATCCTTCAGGAATCCCAGAAGGACCAACTGGAACAAATATGGAGAGGTGTTGAAGGAACTACTGCCGCTGGAGGTTCCTGGACTTCCGGCGACAGTAGAGGAATTAGATGGCATGGTTGATATTGTCACAAAGGCATGCAATCTTTCATTTAATGCTGCGTGCCCCCTAATAAAGCCTAGGGGTAGGCAGAAGCCGATATGGTGGACCAAAGAGTTGGGAACATATCGGAGTGTGTGTAGGAGAGCTTTTAATAAAACTAAGAACACAAGGGAGGTTCGGGATTGGGACTCCTATAAGGAGGACCTCAGAAAGTACAAAAAAGAGTTGAGGAAGGCACAAAGGGGATCTTGGAAACTCTTCTGTTGTAGAATGGAAGAGGTCTCTGAGACTTCTCGCCTTAGGAAAATTCTAGCTACTAACCCAACCAGTCCTAGTTATTTAATTAGACCAGACGGGTCATGGACAACTTCAAGTGCGGAATCATTGGAGCTCCTCATCGAGACCCATTTTCCGGGAAGCTTTGAAGACTCGACAGAGCCTGGAGCTAATCGAGTAACACCTTCAATAGAGATGGAGGGCATCGCGGATAAGGAGCGAATCCGTTGGGCGCTGAACGGGTTTAAACCTTATAAATCGGCGGGCCCGGATCGGATTATACCAGCAGAGATCCAGAGAAACTCAGCAGTCATCCTCCTCTGGCTGGAAGGTATCTTCATGGGATGTCTGAATCTGGTATATATTCCTAAAAAATGGACGGAGGTCAGAGTGGTCTTTATCCCGAAATCGGGAAAAAGCTCGCATGCCTATCCAAAGGATCTGAGATCTATAACTCTATCATCCTTTCTGTTGAAAACCTTGGAAAGGTTGGTAGATATAGGTATTCGATCAAAAATTGAGCCCAGGAGTTGGGCAATGTCACAGCATGCGTACTGTAAGGGAAAGTCAGTGGACACAGCTCTGCACGATCTAGTACGCATGATTGAGAAGTCAATTTTTAATAAATTGAGGGGATAGGGCTTGTAGCGTATGCGGATGATGTAGCGATAGCTGTCTCAGGCAAATATCTGGATACGATTAGGGATGTTATGCAGAATGCACTCCTAATCGTTACGAAATGGGCCAGCAAATGTGGATTAGGGATTAACCCCTCCAAGACAGAGCTGGTACTATTTACTAAGAAATAGTACTAATTTACTATAAAATTCCGGTAGTTAGTCCTCCTACCGTGAACGGCACTAGACTGGCTTTTGCTGACAGAGCGAGATTTCTGGGCATAATCTTGGACAGTAAGCTAAGCTGGAAGCCTAAGATTGTAGAAAGGGTGAATAAGGCTAATGTAGCCATTTATTCGTGTAAGAACGCCATAGGGAAGAGATGGGGCCTAAAACCAGAGCTGGTACACTGGCTCTATACCGCTGTGGTAAGACCTGTGCTGATGTACGGGGTGGGTGTGTGGTGGCCAGCTCTGGAGAAGGTAACATATAGGAAGATGTTGGAGAAGGTGCAAAAAACGGCCTGCATGATTATAAGTGGGGCGCTTAGGTCAACACCTACACGCGCTTTAGAGGTTATGTTCCACCTTATTCCAATCGAATTTTTTGGTAAGCAGATGGCAGCTAATGTGGCTACAAGGCTCTCGGCTGTCTCTCAGTGGAAGTGTCTTCAGGCGGGACACTCAACGATAGTTAGATCGCTAAGGGAAGAACTGGCGAATCTAGATTATATTAACCAACTTTGTGCTTCGATAAAGTTTTCCGGACCATCTGTCCTTCAAGAGAATCCTGGAGGAATGGATCAATACTGGAAAACGAGGCACTGCAATTTTTCACGGACGGTTCTAAGCTAGACGGCAAAGTAGGAGCCGGAGTCTTCTGTGAGAAGCTTAATGTTAATATTTCCGTTCGTCTCCCTGACTACTGCAGCGTGTACCAGGCGAAGTCGGGACATGGTTGAAGCATAACGTGGTATCCGTTCTTGATATCGCAATTTATGTGGACAGTCAGGCGGCAGTCAGATCGCTAGAGGCAGTTTGTCTGAAGTCACGGGTGGCGCTTAATTGCCGATCATCTCTTAAGGAGATGAGCGAGTATTTCAGTATCCAGATAATCTGGGTCCCTGGTCACTCGGACATCACGGGAAACTGCAGGGCGGACGAACTAGCTAGGTACGGTACGACTCTCCAGATGCAACCGGTAAGGGCAGGTCTGGGGAGGCCTATAGCAGCGCTTAGATCGGCGCTCAGTAAAAAGGCAATCGCCTTGACAAATGAGAGGTGGACCAACACCCTCACGTGCAGAGTAGCAAAACTGGACTTGCGGCGCTCCAAAGCACTAGTATCCCTGGGAAAACGAGAGTTAGGATTGGTCGTAGGGATACTGACAGGACACTGCCTTTTTGGGGAACATGCAAGAAGGCTGGGTCTACAGACGAATGACTTCTGTAGAAGTTGTTTAGACGAAGAGGTGGAAGAGACGCAAGATCACTTCCTATGCTCGTGTCCGGCACTATCATACAGAAGGCATAAGTATTTAGGTGTGTACGGTATGGACAGCCTCTCGGAACTCGCGGGCTGTGGAATACGAGATATTTTACGCTACATAAGTAGCTCTGGATGGTTTCAGCAGGAGTAAAGGGGAGATAGGATCCTGTGGTATCACAATGGGCCAATACTGGCCTAAGTGTGCGATAGCAGCCACTCCAACCTAACCTAACCTAACCTACTTAGGACAAAGCACTTCTAATGCGATTTTGCAAATTAGTATGCAAAATACACTATCAAATTTAATTATAAACGTTGTTGTTGATTTTTGGATAAGTTAGGACAAACTTCAAATCCGTCTTCTTTGCTAATACCAGTTTCTTACGTCAGTTTCTAACAGTTTCTCAGAGAAGCTGTCACCTTTTCAGCCAGTATGAGTGTATAGAAGTCCTTGTGCACTTGTTGTTCCGCCTTCTCCTTGTGTAGCTCTGACAATTTTATTTTAAATTGATCTTGTGGTCACCAACACCAAATTACCAGCTACGAGACAACCATTATTAGCGACATGATCATCAAACGAAACTATTTCAAGTAATGCAAAAATTGGCTTCAAATCTCCATCTTTTCTTTGTGATATCATCGTTGATAGTAGTATCTGGACTTCAGCTAAGTTTATCTGAATGGCACGTTTTTGTTACAGATCGATGCTCAAACTTGTAATTAAACTTCGGAAGCTGTAGGGTCGGCAACTATTAATCCTTGATGGTAGCTTTCTTTTCTCATAGCTGCCATATTTCTACTCACAATGAATCGTCGGGAGTGTTCCTTAAAAATATAAAAATAAACCACCAACGAAATTGATTATATATTTTAAAAGCCTTACCTTACGAGTACATCACCACATAACCTATCCTTCGGTGGCTTCTCGTTACTTCCACAATAAACCATAATATTATAAAACACTAAACATTCTTGAATAATTTCTTATTTATTTCACTAAAAATTGTCATATACTGTACTTCTTACATTTAATGGACTATTTACATATAAATAAAAAATAACATCTATCGCTTACATCAATAAAATCTAAGTACTTTACAATTGGCATCCATGCACGTAACTGACATTACGAAAAATAGCAGCGGCCGCCGCAGCCGACGTCAAAAAATTACATGGATTTTGTGACACCGTTGAAAATGTATTCGATAGCGTCGTTGTCGGGCAACACGATATTGGTGTTTGTGAATTTGTGTCGTTCTGCGGCGATATCAGTTCCTTTTCGATTGAGGCCTGGTGCCGTAACTGTTCCATACGCAATTGATTTTGTCGCTTCCATTTTGTTCTAAATTATGTGTATTAAAATTATAATTGGGACGCAGTTTCAAATATAATTAAATTATATTACCTTCGATTCTGGTACCACGTTTTCACCTGTGTTTCAGATAAATTTAATGCATCGGCGACATCGCTTCGATCGGCGACCGATAAATATTTTTGGCAACGAAATTTTCGTTCTAAATACGCTAATTGGGCGTGCGTAAATGCGGTTCGCCTTCGTCGTGGTTTTCGTCCCGTTTTACCTAATAAACTTGTTCCATTTTTTAAATCACAATGTGTCAGGGGTGACAGCATTATATCACCGTTCCGATGATTGTTAGTGTTGCCTAATAAATTTGTGCCCAAACTATTATTCGTTAACAGTGTGTTGCCCAACATGAATTGATGTTGGAATGGTGTTGTTTGCGATTCGGGTGATGATCGATCTTCAATATCGATTTCTATGTTATCGTCATCGTCGGTGTCCGAGTTTTGAAGGGACTGCCGATAATCATCTGAAAATAAAGCAACGGTATTGTTAATTTTTGTTGCAAAACTTTTGTACAGATCACCGAAGAGGTGTATAGCTGCCCACTTAGCCGAAGCCACTTATATTTATATATTTAGTAATTAGTACGTCCCCTCTTATCAACATACATAAATAATACACAATTGTGTATCGTAGTAATTGGATTCAATCTGATATCAATTATTTCTGAGCACAAGATAAAATCTATATATAAGATAAACTCGCATCATCGCACCCGACAACATCCATCCACTTGATTCCGTGTTTTCTTTTGTTATCCAATCTTCGTATGTGTTTTCTATTTTTTATTCACATAAATCGAATACAAGAAGAATTTGATTGTTTTCGGAATTCGAGCAAATATAGATGAGGGGTACACGTGTTATGACAAAAGCCCTAGATAATACGCGTGCCAATAACAATTGGCATATTTTACATTGTGTTTGTTGTTGTAAATTATTGTTTGTTTGATTAACCAATTTAGAATTAATCACGGATTTAAATATAAACTGATTGATTTTAACAATTAAATACGTATTGATGGACTGAATGGTATCGTGAAATTTCATGAGATGAGATAAGTGGAGAATTCAGCCCATACCCAAAATATCTTTATATTATTTGTTAAATATGGTAAATTATTTGATCCCAGAAAATCGGAAACCTTATAATTTCTCTTTAACCTACAGAAAGCGCCAGGTTGTTATCGAGTGGTTCAGTTTTCGGAACTCTTTTTTCCTAAGAAACAAAAATTTTAATCAATTCGATACGAACTGGTTAAAGTTATAAGGACGATCACTAATCAACAAAAAGCTCTCAAATAGAACCATAAATTGAAATTTACGATGATAATGCACCGATCAAATAAGCCCGCCTCAATGAAACCCGTATCATAATTTGTTACAGATTTATTACAACAAATCCCGATTTTATTACAGTTACCGTTTTCGAGGAGCAAGTGGTCGGTTTAGTTTACAATTAAATCCGCACCGCCAAAATTACAACTTTTGATGTAGCTATGATATCAGGATGGTTCTTGGACCAGAAACTATTACAACTTAATTTCATTGAATTGGTTAGTTCAAGATCACCCCTATAACTTGGCTAAGGGTAATCTCATCCCAATTGATTGTATATATTATAAACGTCTATGTCACTGACTCACTCGGGAACGCACATGGTGACCAAAAAGTTTTTTTTTTCTATTCTATAATTCTAAAAATGAAATGTCGAAAGACTACCACAATCTGAAACGCACCATAAATTTAACATAATTCATACGTTCTCTCAAAAGTAACAACGAAACAATCATCAAATCCTCCATTCAGATCCAAATTCAGAAACACATCCAACTACTACACATTATTGTTCGTTTTTAAATCAGTTCCATTAACTTTGGTTAATCACAGCTGTGTATTGAATGCTTCAACGCTGACCTATCGATAAATTCCAATATTAATTCAATTAGCCGATCTAATGAGCATTAACTCGGTACAAATGATGTACTTTCAGAGCAGAAATATTTTGCCAACTAATACTTAATAGGCGAGAATCACTGGCGATACCGAGGCTTCAGCTCAACTATGTGTGTCCTTGGAAAATACCACAAACAAAATTATCGAAAATTTCGCTGGTATTGGAATGAACGTACTGAATTGGCAGATTTAGGAGTTTAAAAAGCTTAGCCATTAAATTCATGTCAATAAAATCCTAAATATGTAAACATTTTAATAATAAAAAAATTTAGTACTGTCAATTTGGTTATGTATAAAACAAAGGTAACTGAGATCCAGCTATTTTTCGAAATAATTCAAAAATTTTCAAGAACTACTTAAACTAAAATAAATTGGAAATATTATAAACGTCTATGTCACTGACTGACTCTCTCGAGAACGCACAGTAGTTGATTTGGAAATGGAATTTTTCAACATTCAATTAATGTATTTTTAAATTAATAAAAAAACACAACAAACTTTGATGACGGCGTAATTGCCAAAAACGAAAATTTGGTTGTTTAATTTGCGAAGCACCTGTATAACTATTTATCTACCCTTTGCTGGGAATTAACGGGCGGATCGCCTCAGAACAACCTAGTTTGTAATAAAAACGCAAATTTAACCAACTTTAATAATTTTTTATTACACCAGACCACTACCAGATGTTGGGTCAAATGCTACTCGATGGACCTTGTAAAGGGCAGAACAACCTTATCCATGCAAGTAAAAAACAATTATTTGCCTGATTACACGGAATTGGCTCCAAACTGTAAAGGACTCAAATAGGTAATTTATTCTGGTATTACACCAGACTGCCACCAGATATTTGGTCTAACATTAATCCGTGGTCGTTGTGAAGAACAGGTCTACCTTATCCAGGTGTGCAACAAATTATGTTTGAGTCCTGTTGCATGGAACTTGCTTGAAACTGTAAATGCTTCAAACAGGAAATTTAAAGGTCGATTTTACCACATTTAATAATTAATTTATTACATCAGACCGCCACCAGATATTTGATCTAAGGTTACTCTGTGGTCGTTGAAAACGGCAAGTCAACCTTTGTCAACACGGAATTTGCTTCAAACGGTAAAGGCTTCAAATTTGTAATTTAAAGTTCGATTTGACCACACACTGAGAAAGAATTATGCTCATAACTGATTTCCCCCAAAATAAAATAAAAATTGTCACTATAAGGAATATTTTACAATGGTTTTATAAATTCATTTTAATTTGATTTTTAAAGTGACAAAAGAAAACAGTATTTTTCACAAATGCAATGGGTTAGAATTAATTCAAAACATTTTTATGCCAATTAATTCGACCTGAACGTGGTCAAGTTGCTCTCTACAAAAGCTAAAAAGTCAAATTCGACCCGACCGCATATCTGGTGGCGCCCAAGCCCATATATTCTGAAGCTAATTCCGGCTAACCTGACACAAAAATAATTTATTACACACCTGGATAGGATTCACCTGCCCACCACAAGGTCCATAGAGTAAAATTTCAATTACGCACCTGAATAAGATTGATTTTCCCTTCACTAGGTTAACGAAGTGACAATTTGACCCAATATCTGGTGGCGGTTTAGTGTAATAATTCTTAAATGTGGCAAAACCAACTTAAATATCGTAATTTGCACCAACATCTTCTGATGTCTATTCTGTGTAATTGCAGACAAAAATAATTTATTACTCACCTGGATAAGGTTGACCTACCCTCGACAAGACTTCTAGTGTAACATTTATCCAAAATCTGATGGCTGTCTGGTGTAAAAAATTATTAAAATTGGTTAATTGACGTTTTTTTTATAAATAATCTAGGTGGTCTTCAACTATAACTAATTCAATGTAATTAATTCGTCAGAAGAACCTGATCGAAGAACCATCCCGATATCATAGAATCAATGGGGATGCAGGTTTTAAGTACTTGATAATTAATACATATCAACTTTGGGAACCAACTTTGGTAGAGAAGTTTAATAAATTATTTACAACGATAACTGTATAGTTAAAATTGAGCCACCTAATAAGACAAGGGGAATTTCACAATGTACGAATTGTCAACAACTTGGACATACCAAGAGCTTTTGCTATTGTCAAACCAAATGCGTTAAATGCGCGGAAAATCACCACACGACAAAATGCAAGAAAACACCAGATATCGCGCCTTCTTGTGCTCTTTGTCAACAACAAGGGCATACTGCAAATTATAAAGGATGCCGTGTATATCAGACCATAATTAAAAGTCAACAGAATAATAGAACAAGTGCAGTGCAGCGATTACAAACCAAAGTTGCTAAACCACAAACAATAATCACACCATCCACAGTTGGATTATCCTATGCGCATATCCCCAACGAGTCTGATAACATTGAAATTATTAAAATGCTTAGCCAAATTCAACAGTCACTTGGTCATTTAGCAGAGAGGGTGGCAAAACTGGAAATCTATATCTATCCACCAAGCGAAAAAGTCAACATACTCACAAATGATTAACTAGTTCCTACGCATTGTAGCTTGGAACGCTAATGGGCTCAACCAACGAGCCCAAGAACTGGAAATATTTCTCTCACTTCTCCAACAAAAGCTTTATCAGAATAAGGGGTTTTAATTCCTACTGGACAACCCATCCTAGTGAAAGAGCCAGAGGTGGTTCAGCAGTACTAATTAAAATTAATATCAAACATAATCAAGAAGAGGATATTCGTGAAAACTATTTGCAAGCAACTGTTACCTCAATCCAATATAATGGCGCAGATCTAAATATTGCAGTAGCGTACTGTCTTCCACGGCATACACCAACGAAGTTACAATTTAATAACGTCTTCAATAAGCTCGGTCCAATATTTATTATTGGAGGGGACTACAATATAAAACATACAGCTTGGAGTTCCAGGCTTATTTCTCCTGGGAAAGGAAACATCTCTTTCAATGCCATTCATGAAAACAAATGTGAATATCTGTCTCCAGGGGGGCCAACGTTTTGGCCAACGGATGCAGGAAAAATACCAGATCTACTGGATTTCTTCATCATAAAAGGTATTCCTCTAAGTTACACTAGAGTCGAAGGAATTAACGACCTAACATCTGACCACATTCCTGTACTGTTGTCAGTTAGCGCTATAGTAATAAAGAAACAGAAAAAGCAAAACCTTACTAATAGATTCACGGATTGGGTCATCTTCAGAGAAAAATTGGAAGATCTAATTGAAATAAAAGTTAGTATTAAAAGCAACGTAGAATTGGAACAACAAACAAACAATTTCATTGAATACACTCGAATGCAAGAAGAAGGGCGAAGAGAATATGGCATCTCACCAGAAATCCCGCTGACAAGACAACTTTTAATCGAATAAGTAACAAAGTCAATAGGCTAATCAAAAATTTCAAACAGAATTGCCTCGATAACTACTTGAGCGGGCTAGATCCAGAAATGGATAAGGACTACTCGTTATGGAAAGCAACCAGAAGATTTAAACGACCTGTAGTTCGAGTACCACCTTTAAGGAATGCTCAAGGCAGGGTTCGACAAGACAAATAAAACGCGGAACTCTTTGCTCAACACCTAGCAGCAGTGTTCCAACCCCATGACATTCAATCCAACATTGATGTAACACCTGTTTATCAACCAAATCAGGGCTTTAAAAGAGTCACGCCAATGGAATTTGCTAAAGAAATCGACAAAAATCTTAATTATAAAAAAGCACCAGGAATTGATGAAATATCACCGGGTCTATTCAAGGAACTTCCACGTAAAGCAATCATCTTGATCACATACTTATTTAATGCCTGTATGAGATTGAAATATGTACCCAAATGCTTCAAAATGGCCCAAATAATTATGCTAAAGAAACCAGGTAAACCAGATGAAGAAGTAACATCATACAGACCAATCTCACTGCTTCCGACCTTATCAAAGCTATTCGAGAAACTGCTACTAAAACGTCTAAAGCCAATGGTAAACGTTCCTGTTTTTCAATTTGAATTCAGGAATAACCACTCCACAATAGATCAAGTCCATCGAATAACTGCGGTAATAGAGCAAGCGTTAGAAGAAAACAAATATTGCCCCGCCATATTTCTGGATGTATCCCAGGCCTTTGATAGGGTTTGGCATGAGGAATTGACATTCAAGATGAGCAAAATGCTACCACAAAACTATTGCCAGCTGCTTGAATCATACCTCTCTGATCGCCAATTCAGTGTCATTCATGAAAAAACATGATCTGATTGCGGGAGTTCCGCAGGGAAGCGTATTGGGTCCCCTCCTCTACCTTCTTTATACTGCGGACATATCTACAACGAATGAAACATTCATCGGCACGTTCGCTGACGTCACTGTAATTATGTGAGTAGACAAATCTCAACCAAGAGCAGTGGAAAATCTTCAACGAGCTATGGACAACGTTACTAACTGGACAATTGACTGGAAAATCGCACTGAATGAGCTCAAATCAACCTATGTGACATTTACGCTCCGACATAAAAATAACACTCTTCATATATACCTCAAAGGGGTGCAAGTGCAGCATGCTGAATCGGCAAAATACCCTGGTCTGCATTTAGATTCAAGGCTCAACTAGAAACATCACGTGAGACAAAAAGCTGAACAGATACGATTGAAACAATGTCAAATGTACTGGTTAATTGGACATCTTTAAAAAATGAACCTGTATTGCAAAAGAATGGTACACCAGACTATCTTCAAACCAATATGGATGTATAGTGCGCCGTCGATACTGTATTATTCAAACAGCGAATTGCTCCGATTGGGATTCATCGATATAAAATAAAAAAGCACTATCGCACGCGCCCCTTGGTATTTCTGGACATAAAAAAACAGCGCTATCGTCGTCAGCGCTTAGGTTTTTTCGCACTCATTTAGAGAAAGCGCGATCGCGCTGTTTGGTATTCTTCGACAGTGTTTTTTCAATACCATCTGGGATTCAAACGGTTAAATTATTTGTAGCGATCTTTTTCGCGTGATCCTCTTCAGTTTTTGATTATTCTGTATTAGTTTGTCTTTAATTTTAAATAGAATTTGTGTTATTATTTAACATTTCATCACCAGATTCTTTTAACTTTAAAGAAATCAGCATTTTAATGGGGGGGGGGCAAAATCCTAGATTCATACCTCCTCGCCGGTGCTCCCTGGGTAACGCTAAATGAATCAGGTGGTGTAGTGGAGACGAGCAGACTAAATCCTGTTTATAGTCATGGACACTACATGTCAAGGCGGGCCATTGGCGCCTCAAAACCAATACCAAACCAGCGTCTGATCTCCAGGTTAGGAGCGGCTGAAGCGGGCGTCTGTCTTGTATCAAGCGGCTCGCTATATAAATGTGTTTCAAGGTAGGACTGGATGCCTTAAGATTCTCACCAGTACGTGACCCACACACGTAATAAGCGGGTTGAGCGGCAGGCCAACAACCTTCTCTCATAAAAACATTTAAGTTATGAACCCTAAACAAAGGCCTCGGATTACCATATCGGATTCATCACAAACACGACCTCGGAAATTGTACACGGACAACGCTTTAAAAATGGGAACATGGAACGTGCTTAGCCTCTTAAGACCTGGAGATCTCCGGAACCTTTCGAACCAAGCAAAGAGTTACACATTAGACGTACTTGCATTACAAGAGCTTAGATGGTCTGGGAGTGGGATCCATGACACCACCAATGGTTACACTCTTCACTACAGCGGCTTTCAGAACGGAGGAGAATTTGGAGTTGGCTTCCTCATCCATCGGCGCGTGAAGCACCATATCATCGATTTCCGCCCTATCAACATGCGGATATGCACAGTCAGACTTCGCACTAAGAAATTTAACATCACGATCGTTAATGTGCATGCACCCACCGAAGATAAATCAGATGACATCAAAGATCTCTTCTTTGTCGAGCTCGAGGAAGTCATCAACAACATACCGCACCACGACATTAAAATCATCGTGGGCGACTTTAATGCAAAAATCGGTAGGAGTGCAGAAAATACATCGCACATCGGTCCCAACAGCCTGCATCTAACTAGTAACAACAACGGCAAACGCGTCACCGACCTGGCAATAACGTACAACTTAGTTGTATCAAGTACGTTTTTCCGACATAAGAGAATCCACAAAGTAACGTGGAGATCGAATGATGGAAAAACTTAAAACCAAATCGATCACGTCATGGTGTCCAAGAGACACTCCACCAGCATATCTGACGTTAGATCCTACAGGGGTGCAGACATGGACAGCGATCACATGCTTGTCATATTTAAGTATAAGTGCAAACTGTCATCTACGTTTAATAGACAAGCACAAAAGACCGTTCGATGGAATATCGATGCTCTAAAAAACCAAGCGTCACTGAAGAGTTACCAATCAGCTGTCACTAATTATTTAGACCGGCCACATGACAATGAAGAAGCTCCTCCTAACATCCAGGAGCAGTGGCATGCTATACAGTCAGCCATAACAACCGCGGCGCAAAATACCATCGGAAGAAGACCTCCGAGGCCCCGCAACGATTGGTTCGATGATCAATGCCGAAGGGTCGTCGAAAATAAACGAACGCTTCGTGAAAAATGGTTGGCTCGCAACACCAGAAGCACTCTAGCAGAATATCTCCGCGCCAGGAAAGCCACGACTAAATTCCTTCGACAAAAGAAGCGCGAACATATGAGATTATGCATCGAAAACATCAGCTTCCAAGCGGAACTAGGAAACTCAAGGGACTGTTTTGCTAACGCCAGGAATCTCACTAAAGATTTCCACCCAAGAAGTACAGCCATCAAAGACGGGAATGGAGAGCTGAGAACAAACGTGGCTGATGTTCTCTCAGTATGGCAAACCTACTTTCAAAGTCTGCTAAATCGGAATGACGAAGTTACCCCCATTAGAGCAATAGCTCCGCCAGGTGAAGAGGTCTTTGTCGAATATCCCACAGTAGAGGAAGTAGACGCAGCTATTAGTCGATTGAAAAACGGCAAGGCACCCGGTCTCGATGGAATCCCCGCAGAACTAATAAAACTCGGAGGCGCTACTCTTGCAACAAGACCGCACTCGTATGTCCGTTGCATAAAAAAGGCGACCGTCTTAAATGTGAAAACGTTCGTGGCATAGCTCTATAGAACACTGCTTACAAAGTGTTCGCTAATGTTGTACTTGCCAGACTCATCCCTTTCGCCGAAAACATCATTGGCGACTATCAGTGTGGTTTTCGTCCCAACCGATCGACCACTGACCAATGTTTCACCATGAGGACGATCTTGGAAAAATGTTGGGAGTATAACATAACCATTCATCAACTATATATAGACTTCCGGCAGGCATATGACAGTATAAACCGCGACAACCTTTGGGCCGCGCTCATATGCCTAGGTATTCCAAAGAAACTTGTTTCTCTGTGTAAATTAACAACGTCTGGATCTACATGTAGAATTGTAATTGAAGGATCTGTGTCAGACCCCTTTGAAATAACATCTGGTGTTCGACAGGGTGATGCACTCGCGCCTTTGCTGTTCAATCTGGCGCTTGAGTACGTAGTGAGGAAAAGCAACATCGAAACCTCGCGCTGTATATTTAATAAGTCAGGCCAAATTCTTGGATATGCAGATGATATCGTGCTTCTTGGCCGAAGACCTAGCGATATCAAAGACAGTTTCATACCGCTCGATCGCTGCGCAAGAAGACTTGGTTTGGAGGTGAACAGCAGTAAAACCAAATATCTAGTAACACCTAGGAACATCTCTACGGCAAATCTCGGAATTGGCGACCACAACTTTGATAGCGTCGAAAACTTTAAATACCTCGGGTCAGTTATAACATCGTCGAATGATATGCAGGCAGAAATAAAAGCCTGAATCGCTGCCGGACAACGAGTTTTCTACGCCAAATCAAAACTATTGCGATCGAAACATCTATCGCAGTCGTGCAAGCTCGCACTTTATAAAGCACTTATAAGACCTGTGCTGGCTTTTGGAAGCGAGAGCTGCACCATGACCACTAACGATTGTAGATTATTATCTACCTTCGAAAGGAGGGTTGCCCGTTCAATCTTTGGTCCAATTAAAGTTGCGAACAACGAATATCGGATTCGTATGAATCACGAAATAAAGCAACTCCTCGGAGGCAGCGATATTATCGGATTCATCAAATCCAATCGAGTAAGATGGCTCGGCCACGTTACAAGGTCTCCCCAACAACGGATGATAAATAAAGTGTTCCACCAACAACCAGCCGGAGTACGTCGTAGAGGAAGACCCCGACTACGCTGGCGCGACGACATCGAACAAGATCTACGAACATTAGGATGTCGAAACTGGAGGACGAGAGCGGTGGATCGAGATGAATGGAGGGCCTTAGTGCAGGCGGCGAAATCCCTTCATGGGATGTGAAAGCCAGAGAGAGAGAGAGCATTTTAATGTAGCAAATTTGCTCCAGCTTTACATACATTCAGTGCATCTGCAATATCCAGGAAAGACCTAAGAGAAACCCTTTGTTGTTATAAGTAATTTTTCAATCGCATGGTAAAAAGCTCATGGAGCACCGTTTCACCTGGCCTACCTACCTTGTAAGCATGTTACGTGATACTTAGTGGAGTTATATACATAAAATGATCCCTGACTTTAGGAAGGTAGAAGATAGCGCGATTGGGCGAGCATTTTAAGGATCGGTAGTCAAATTTATCGGTTTTAGATATAAAAGAAACCAGATGGGACATGTGATTCTGTGAAATAGCATAATCATGCTGTAATGTAGCAGGAAAAATTCCATCAGAACCACCGTACGAAGAAAATATTCAAATGCAAAACATGGTACGTAATCAAGTAGTTGGGCGACTTAAACGGTGAGAATGACATCGGCAATTAACATTTTATTTAATCAGTGGCATCTGACTTTCAATTTCGTCTCAAAATTTGGACCAATTCTATGAACAGAACGTTTCTTTTAAACCTTCCGCGTCCTTAGGAAATTGTCCCAGTCAACTTGAATGTTTGTTTCTCTTGCTATATTTTATTAAACCTTCGTGAATTTTTCGTTAACCTTAAGCGTTTAAAATCAGTCGAAATACCAAACAACAATTCAGATTTTACTTGAGGTGCCCGGATTATTAGTTCTCCGTTGCAATGCAATACGGTTTGAAAAGAGGTTTTTTCTTAATACATCTAAGATCAAAGGTCAAAATATCATTAGTAACCCTCCGCTCTTACCACATTTCCCAGTGAGGAAATGTATCAAAAAGCTGTGCTTACGAAATGTTCTGCAATAATGAATTGTGAGACGCTGGATTATTTTGATGTGAATCGTCAGAACAAATGGGAAGGTACCTCAAATTTTTACTCATTACCAATGAAGTAACGGGAAATGAATGAACACCACGATTATCGTACCCTATAACATTTAGTATTTTTATTTATAAAAATTATTATTTTGTTATTTACGTTATTTATAATATTTTATTTATTCATTTTATTTTATTACTTTATAATTAATTTATTTAAATATAATTAAATTAAATTAAAATGCGAATTTTATTCGATTTGGAAATTAATTTATCCACCATATAGAATGGCGAAGCTGCATCGTGCTGTGGAGGCATTGCTTTTGCTTTCGTTTAGGAATGCTCGTCGTGTTGCTTCTGTCTTGCATGTGTAAGTATATCTGTTGATGCATTTACTCTGTTTGCACGTACAGAGTGTTAAATGATGAGTTAGCGATTAGTTTACGAGATGTTTATTTATTTACAAAATTACAAAAGTTTACAATATTTATTATAATTTACAAAGTTGATCCCCAATGGATTTCGTGTCCTTTTAAGGGAAATTAACTTTATAAATGAGCTTCAAGATTAGTATATATATATATATATATATATATATATATATATATATATATATATATATATATATATATATATATATATATATATGTATTTCCAATTTTAAATGTAATTCTATTATACAATTATATATTCAGTAATATTAATAAAACAATAATTTAATAACAATAAACAAAATTTAAAATTCAACCTATATAATTATTTATAAGAGTTTGATAATATAGCTTCAAACTTTTCTTAAAATGATGGAGATTCATTGATTCTTTTATACTTTCTGGTAGCTTGATATATAACGAAGGGCCAGAAAATCTAATTGAGTTTCGCCCAAATTCGTTAGTTATAAAACCGCACGATATATTATTGGCAAATCTGGTATGATAATTATGATTATAACGATAAAATTCTAAGTTAGAGAGAAATGAAGATCCATTCAATGTCTTATACATATATAATGTTACTTGGTAATCGTATAACGCACCTATAGGTAAAATACCGTTGGCTTCAGTTTCAAACAAAGTTAACGTAGGAAAACGTGCAGGTAGTCTGGAAATAGCCTTCAAGCTTTTGTTCTGTAAGATCTAAACTTTCTTTGGGTTAGTGTAACTGGCAGTACCATAAACAACAATCCTGTACAGAATTCTGGGTTGAATAAACTCATAATACATTAATCTTAGAACATATTTGGGCACATAATATGAGGGTCTTCTCACAAGCCCAACCAAAGGAGTCATTTTAGTACAAGTTGTGGCAACATGTTCATCCCATGCCATACGAGAATCAAATATTACCCCAAGATATTTGAAATGTTCAACTCGATCCACTACAACATCATTTATTTTGAAAGATGTTACACTGAATGTTGGTTTATGTGGTGAATGAAAAATCATAAATTTAGTTTTTGCTAGATTCAATGAAATCATGTTAGACTTGAAATATTCAAGTAAAATATTCATGCCATGTTCCATATTAACTGCAGTATCATCGGCAAACATATTAATTTGTCCAATCAATGGCAAAAATAAAATATCATTAATGAATATTAGCAAAAATAACGGCCCTAGCACACTACCTTGAGGAACTCCACAATTAACATCGCGTACATGACTCCTGATCCCATCAATCGTTACGTCGATTACCTAAATAACTACTGATTAGTTTATAAGACATTCCACGAAATCCATGGCAACATAATTTATTAAGGAGTAATTTATGATCAATCGTGTCAAATGCTTTCTTGAGATCAAGAAATTGAGCTCCAACATATTCCCCCCGATCTTAGGCATTATAAATTAGATTTGTCATCTCCACAAGCGCCATTTCAGTACCCGCTCCTTCCCTAAATCCATACTGATGAGCATCGAAAAATTTCGATTTGTTTAAGAACTCCCTAAAGTGCGTGTTTAAGATTTTTTCTATGATTTTATCAAATACGGACAAGGTGGAAATGGGTCTATAATTAGAAATTACAGTTTTATCACCACTTTTAAAAACTGGCACCAGTTTAGCAATTTTTAAATGATTGGGAAATTCACCAGTTTCAAAAATTGATTTAATTAATTTGGCCAGAATTTTAGAGAAATGGGAAGCGTTACGGTTTACAACCAAATTCCGTATGTTATCTGGCCCACCACCTTTACTATTATTTAACATGGGAATTATGTTGTATACTTCCAGAGGAGTAGTTGATGACAAAAATATTGAGTCTAAATTCGAGCGCAATGTGTTGAACTTATGAATATTTCTATCACTCCCAATCGCCTGCCCAAGTGAAGCTCCTATATTAACAAAATAATCGTTAAACAAGTTGACTATATCAGATTTATCATTAGATTTATCGCCATTAATTTCGATTGCTTCAATATTAGATTTGGTGTTGTTTCTGTTCAAAACTGATTGATATTTTTCCATAATTCTTTCTGACAGATGATATTTTCTTATTAAGAGTGTGAAGTTGATTTTGATTTTCTACGTTAGAGTCTAATTTGTATTTTTCAAAATTCGGTTACGTTTCCCAATGAGCTTCCACAAGTTAAATGTCATCCAGGGACAAGAATCATTCTTCAATGAGAATGCTTAATAGTAGTTTCTGGGTCAGCAGTATCAAAATCTATTTTAGTAAGAAAATCATCAAAATAAAAATCAACTTTATCAAAATCAATAACTGTTTGTTCTAATTTTTGCCGGAAAAATTTAGGTTTGAAGAAAATAGATGAAAACATAAAATTATGATCACTAACATCTGAAACAATTGTTGAATTATGAACAGCTTTAATGTTTGTGAAACTACATACAACATGATCATTAATATTGCCACTGATGGACCTAGTGGCAAATGTATTAGTAACAATCATCCCGGAACTCATCAATATGTTCTTATAATCAGAGACTAAATCCAACGTCTTATTTACGGGAATATTAAGATCTCCAACAATAATTGTATCTGTCCTATTTACATCAATGCTATCCAAAAAGCTCAAAAACATTTCATTATCACAACTAGGCGGTCTATAAAAGGCCCAAAGCTTGGTACAACTATACTCGGGAAGTTCAACACATATGAAATGAAACGGAAAATGGCCATCATCGCACTTTAAAATGTTAAATTTTAAGCTATTTCTAATAAAAACTGCTAATCCTCTTCCTATACTATCGTCACGACAAGAGAAAATGCCTTTAAAATTATTTACATTAAATAAATTTATGTTAGTACTCGTAACCAAAGTCTCACCAAGAACCATTATATCAATGTCTTCCTTCACTCTCTTACTAAATATAAGAACATTATCAAGTTTATCATTTCTATTCATACTTACTTCGAATATTATACTGCAGAATATTTAACCATGTTAAGTTTGCAATATGTGCGATTAGAAATTTGATTTGCAATATTCTAACCGCTATAACCCTTATATTGATATAACACGCAATGGATGTGAAGCAGAAGGACATCTAAAAGCCGCGACATTAGATATCCATGTCTGCAGCCTTATTCAAGACTTATTTGTGATTTTAAACCAGCGTTAAGTATATCATTGGAGAGTCCCAGTTTCAAGATACCGACTCTTGATATTCAGATCGAGCGCAAGTGCACAAGTGCAAGTGTTAATGTGGCTTAAAGTGCATTTACTAGTTTAGTTAGAAAATGATAAATAGATATCCTGGACGACCACCAAACTCATGTGCGATGTCGCTATTTCAAGAGACAAGGAGCTCCTTCAGGCAATTAAGCAGATCAATTTCTACTACTGCTATCTTCTACTTCTATCATATTCACAGAAAGCTATCATCGCAGAGTCTCTAGTCTACGTCGATTGCTGCACACAGATTCTAAATTCTCATGGATTGCACAACACCAAAATTTTATGGACCGATTAAAAACGGTATGATATCAAAGGTTCGAATGTCGAACCGCCGAATGTGTCGAAGGACCAAATGGCGAATGGGTCAAAGGGCCGAATGGGTCGAAGGACCGATTTTTTTATCTTTTTTTTGTTTTTAGAAACTAGTTTTTTTATTTAATTCAATTATTTTTTTTTATTTTATAATATATACCTAGTATCAGAAGGCTGACAGGACGCTTTCAGGTAGCGCATGACAAAATTTTCTTTCACCAAAATGTATCGCTGACTGGATACGTAGAATTTCATGAATATCCAAAGATGAAAAATAGTAAAATACATAAATTCGTAAGAAATTCATTTATGTTTAATAAAAAAGAGTTTATCGGCCCTTCGACATTCGGCCCTTCGACATTCGGCCCTTCGACATTCGGCCCTTCGACATTCGGCCCTTCGATATTCGGCCCTTTGATACATTCGACCCTTCGACACATTCACAAATTATCCTCGCATAGCAAAAAACCGGACAGGGACCATGTTTCAACATCTAAAATAACTTGCCCGTTTCTAAACACACCTTTGATTACCGCTCGGCGCTCGTAGCAGTGAAGCAGTTCTCCAGCCGTGGTCATTCTTAAAAATCTACTACCATAATTCAAACAGTATCCGAGCTAAATCAAAATCTCTGTATTTGTCAATTCTGGAGGAAGATTTTGATGTCATTTGCATTGTTGAAACGTGGCTAACAACCCATTTCAAAACGGAGGAGTATTTTCCATCATCTTATCCAGTTTTCAGGAGGGATAGGCACCTACATAGGGACACATATGAAAAAGGTGGCGGTATTGTAATTGCAGTCTCCAACAAAAACCCATCCAGTCCGATAACATTGACCAATTGCAATGCCGAAATTGTTGCTGTACGTATTCAGTTCCATTCATATTTGTTGATCATCTGTGTCACATATAGGTAGTATATACCGTGTAATTCGAGTATGTCAGCTTATCAAAGTTTTGTGGAAACTGTGAAATCAAATATTGCTCCACTTCTTCAGCCGGAGGATCGTCTATTTATTCTTGGAGATTTTAACATTCCTGCGGTATTGTCTGGGAGTATGTTGATCACAATTTGACTCCTATTAACATGAACGATGAGATGGAACATTTCATCTCGGAAATATTTTCGTTGGAGTTAAACCAATGTAACAGTGTTATGAATAATAATAGAAATGTGTTAGATCTGGCTTTTGTACCATTTGATCATGAGGTGACCGTATCGACGTGTGAGGATCTGGCTGGATCGTCTAGTATTTTCCACTCTCCGTTGAATATTTCAAATATGTTTGAATGGTGTGAGTTAGTCAAAGAAAATGTTAAATCATGGATTTATAACTTTAAAATGGGCGATTATCATTCTTTTAATGCATTTCTGGATACGTCGTGTTTTTATGGTTGTAATAGTATCGACGGTATGTTAAGCGAATTTTATAGAATTATTTATGTAGGTATTGAGAAATTTATCCCTAGACAGACAGCTTTCCGCGTTATGAAGGAACCGTGGTATAATAGTGAGTTGATAAATCTAAAAAATAGGAAGTACAAGGCTCACAAGAAATATAAATTGCATCCTAATATTGTTAATTACAACTCGTTTGATATATTGCGTAAGAAGTATATACATATATCTAAACCGATTTCTTTACAGCAGTTATATTCTCCAAATTGAATCTTTAATTAAATCAAAGCCAAGACATTTTGGGCATTTTGTTAATTACAAAAGTAAATCTAGTGGTTACCCGTCCACGATATTTTTGAACGACCGTTCCTGTTATAATGTACAGGATACTTGTAATTTATTTGCTGATTTCTTTGAGAGTGTATATAGTTCGAAATCAAATCTTTGTAATGGTTAAGAAAATCCAATTTTTCAATGTTTCGTCTGGAAGTGGATACTATTTTATCCGAATGGTCTAATCTTGATATTAACCAAAGTGTCGGTTTAGATTCTATTCCACCTATTCTTCTAAAATTAATCGGTGAGGTAATCTCTCTCCATATCGCTGTTTTGTTTAATAGAAGTCTCACTGAAGGTTGTTTCCCTATTGTATGGAAATGCTCACTTATTAAGCCGATTTTCAAATCTGGATCTCGAAGTGAGGTAGAGAACTATAGAGGTATTTCTATTATTTCAGTTTTACCAAAGCTTTTTGAGAAACTAGTTAAAGATTAATTATTCTTTCATGTTAACAAACAACATGGAGTTTTTCCAGGTAGGTCAACTATTTCTAACTTAGTTTTGTTCACTAATTGAATTTCAAATGCTCTTTTAAATGGTAATAATGTGCAGGTTGTGTGCACTGATTTTTGTAAGGCTTTCGACAAGATCGATCACGACTTGCTATTGCGGAAACTCAATTCATTGGATTGTAACTACTTACCAGTTGATTGGATTAGATCTTATCTGGAATCCAGAACTCAAATTGTGAAAATTTCACTTCAATTGTGACGGTTTCACTTCAAGAGTGATTGATGTTTCGTCAGGAGTTCCTCAAAGCAGCCATTTGGGTCACATGCTCTTCATTCTTGTCGTAAATGATGTGGTCAACTGTCTAAGTTATTCCGACATTCACATTTATGCGGACGATATAAAAATTTTCAAAACTATTTCATGCGCCAAGGATGCAATTGATTTTCAGTCCGACCTGACAAATTTTAATGCTTGGTGTACATCGCATAATTTGATTCTAAACATCTTCAAATGTAAAACAATGAATTTCACCCGCGCACTCTTATCCACTAGTTACAATTACTGTTTTGATGGTTGTATAATTGAAAGTGTTGATACTTTTAAAGATTAAGGTATAACCTTTACTTCGAATAATTCTATGCTTGGATTTTTTAAAAGGTTTTCTAAAGATTTTCATGATCCTTATGTGATTAAAACTGTATATGTCTCTCTTGTTCGTTCATTGTTGGAATATGGGGTTGTCAAATGGAATCCGTTTTATAATAACTATTAAGATCGCATAGAAAGGGTTCAGAAGCACGCACTACGTGTTTAATGTACGCACTACGAAGGTTGCCTAGAGATACGAATGTCCCTGCTTTCATACTCCCAGCGTATCGAGGTAGAGGTAAATTGATAAATATTGAGCCGCTGTTTATTCGTAGAATTGAAATTAGCGCAATGTTTATTCGAGATTTATTAGTGTCTAAAGTCGATTGTTCAGAAATATTGAGTTTGCTTGATATATATACTCCATTACGTGTGCTACGCGATAAAGATTTCCAAATTAAATTGCCGTTTTGTAGGCAAAACTACGGTAAATGTGAGCCGGCTTATCATTCATCAGCTTCCTTTAATAAAGTACGGCAGGCTTTTGACTTTAATCTATCTAGAAGTGCATTTAAGGAATTAATGTCGAAGCTTATTTTGAATTATTGGTAACCTGTAAACTTTTAATTATATAATTTTATTAATATTTTATGTAAATACTAATGCAACCAGACATGTAAATTTGGTAATAATAATAATAAATTCGGCCCTTCGGCACTCGGCACTTTAACATTCTGATTTTCGACATTCAGCGCTTCGACATTCGGCCTTTTGAAATTCGGCCCTTTGTACCCATTCCTTAAAATCTTATATGACAACGTGAATTTCGTTGGTTATCGTGCGTGATGTGTCACAATATTGAATTGGCGCGGTTCATTTTATACGTGGATGCTATCCAAAGCGGTGCGTAATTATACGTGCGTAATTATACTAAAATCACAATTCTAGGGAGCAATCGAATAAATTAACGGCGGGACAGCGAGTCACCCTCAAAACTTGCATGTTTGATGGCCGTCCGCAGATGATGAAATGGAGCACGTAGTTAAAACATGCTTTCAATGTCTGGAAACGAGTCCAGAAACTCCGCACGATTCAGCCCGCTCTTGAGAAACCGCGAGAAAACAAATCGAATAAAATAGTTTGACGGCAAGGACAGTTTTAATAAAACTAAACCTCTTGCTGATCGACTAAGACACATTCGGCCCTCAAATTTGAGTCAAATTTGCGAATTAAAAATGGACGAGACCGAACCTTGGACCTTATTTTTACTAATGAACCAGTTTTATTAAAAACAGAAGAGTCACAAACACCTTTCGTAATTAATGATATTCACCATAAAGCAATAGAAATAATATTGGAAACGAAAGTGAATAACAGGTTCCCAAATTACGAAAACCGGAAATTATATTAGAACTTCAGAAAGGCCAATTCGAATAACTTACAACAATATTTTGAGAAAATAAAAATGAATGATGACATAGATGGAAAAAAATTACACACATTTATTCAAAGGAACTGATTTATTCATTCCCGTGTCTATGAGTAAACCGAACAAATATCCTCCATTGCATGATGATCAACTTGTCAGTCTTAAAAACAAAAAAGACAAGTCTTATAAAGAAAACCTCAGAGCGTGTTCCTAGGATAGTAAACAGAAATTTACTGCATATGACTAAAATTTTGAATCTTATTTTGCACTGAGATACAGAAGCGACCCCAGATACTTTTGGAATTTTTTTAAATCAAAACGCGAAATTGATGGTTACTCAGCCTGGATGAAATTTAATGATCGAAAGTCTTGTGACCCACAGGTCATAACCAACATGTTTGCTGAGTTTTTCCAATCTGTTTATAAAGCGGAAGACATTGATAATTATAAAGATTCAACCTCTACTGAAAATAGTACACTCATATTTACTCCACACATCGAGCCAGAAGACATCCAGCGAGCATTAGTAGGATTCGGAGAAGTATGTGGTCCTGATGGTATTCCAGCTTCATTTTTAAAAAAATATAGTTATTTGGCAACCCCTCAAGCATTTTGTTCAATCAGTTATTAAAATTGGCAACTTCCACAAAAGTGGAAAATAACTAGAGCGACGCCTATTTGGCAAAACTGGATCTAGAAATGATGTTTCTTGCTACAGAGGTATTACATCTATATCTGCTATACCTAAATTATTTGAACTAGTAATATGTAACTCATTCAAAGCAGTGCTTCCTCGGTATTTATCACAATATAAACATGGTTTTATAAAAGATCAGTATCTACAAATCTCATAGAATTTACCAGCTGTTCTATTAAAGAAATTGAGAAGCACAAACAAGTTGACGTATTATACACCGACTTTGCAAAAGCTTTCGACTCCATCAGCCATTGTAAAACTTTGAAACACATTTTCAAGTTCGGATTTTCCAGCCAACTGTTTAAATCTTATTTGAGTAATCGATGGATTTTCACAATCTTCATAAATGGTATTACCGAAGTGATAAAGCATTCCAATATCCTGATGTTCGCAGATGACCTCAAAATCTACAAAGCCATCGAGTCAGTCGACGATGCCAATAAACTACAGGAAGATATTGACAACCTAGCGTTATGGTGCGAGTTTAATTCTCTGACTCTCAATATTGAAAAGTGCAAATCTCTATCATTTCACCGAAAAACCAACCCTGTTACACAAGGCTACAAGATAAATGGTGTACTCCTTCAAGTAGTACTTGAGACTAAAGACCTAGGGGTTACTTTCGTTGAAAACTTGAGCTTTACTAAGTACATTGAGCTGTGTATCGCTAGGGCGCACTCCATGCTCGGTTTTGTCAAACGTTGGATGGGTGATAATTTTGATGTGGAAACAATTAAGATCCTGTATTGTGCCTACGTTCGATCCCGCAGCTGGAATATGCTGTAAATGTGTGGTGTCCGTTCTACGAAGGTCATATCCAGAGTATTGTGAAAATTCAAAAGAAGTTTATACGCTACTTGATCTAGAAAGACGAATGGGTTTATAACCATGATCTACCATACCACGTAAACATACAGCGACAACCACCATATTTAACCGGTTGCAAGACATACAACTTGACAACTTTTGAAAATAAACGCGAATTGCTAAAAAGTACATTTATTGGTAATCTCCTACTAGGTCTAATCAACACATCGGATGTGCAAAGTCAATTAACATAAAGATTTCTGGTAGACAACTAAGAGATCTTGGCTTCCTCCACTTAGGTAGACATAGAACTAACTATGGCGATAATGAACCAGTGAAGATCATGTGTCAAAGTTTTAATAGAATTAACTATTTAGTTGATTTTTGTTTAACTAAAGATATCTTTAAAAGTATATTGAGGCAATTTTATGCCTCTCAATGATTTTTTACTTGTTACTTTACTTTTATACACTTGAACTTCGATTATCCAGGATGAGTGGGACTTCCCGGATAATCAAAGATCCCGGTTAATCGAATGAATTTTATTAGAACTAAAAAGAATCCCGGTTAATCAGATGAAATTCACATTAACCAAAACATAAATCCCGGATAATCCGGGATAATCGAGGTTCACGGATAATCGGATCCCGGATAATCGAGATTCAAGTGTATATCAAATTTTCAAATCCAATGCGGATTTGTTTTATTTTACATTTTATATTCTTAAGTTAATACGTTTTAAGTCAAATTTGTAGACTTTCTTCAATATAAATAAATAAATAAATAACTTCAAAGATGCAATATTTATTCAGCGTTTGCCTGGACTGAAGTAAAATTTTCAACTTTAGCAAATGGCTGGAACAAATTTTGGTTTAATGATAGACACCAAGTAACAACAACGCGCCTTACGATGAAATTTGCGAAATCTTGAATTCTAATGCAAAACAATTTGTGGAGCACGAAATTGCTGCCTGGTTGCATCTCGATGATAACACAGAAACTGTGCAAACTGTTACGGATGAACAACTTATCGAAAGTGTTTTAAATTCGAACGCAGCAGAGAACTTAAGCTTCTGATTCTGATGAAGAGGTACAAGTAGCTGAAAAGGTATCACTTGGTAAGAAGCAGAAGCTGGTTTAATGACATTTTTCAAATTTCAGAACAATGCCCGCAGTATTCTGCTCAAGAAGTTATGCAGATTATAATTTGAAAATAAACGAGAATCCTAGAAAATAATGAAGCGAAATCAAGCGGAATTCTCGTAAAATTTCTAGATTAAATGGAACATTCAATTATCTGGAATTTTCGATTAACCGGAAAACTCTCATCTCCAAGCATTTCGGATAACAGGGCTTTTACTGTATTTCCACTGGAAGTTGAAACGTGTTTCAATATTCAAATGTGGGTTATAACAAAATGGCACAATAGTATGGCTCAAATTGAACGCATTTCGCTTCAGTATTTCCAATTATTTCAAAAATGGCCAAATGGTTTAGGATCTGAGACACAAAATTTTACGTTCTAAAAGTTGGTAAGGCTAACCATCAGGTAAATTTGAATAAAACCAGTGAACAATATTATCAACAAAATTGGATGAAATTTGATTAATGATTCTTAAGACATCACGTTAACAATGAAATATTAAGCAAATTATGCACCAGAAGTGCGGTATTGCAACTAGAAGTTGAAACATATTTCGTCTTGAACAAATATCTGAAGTTGAAACAGTTTTATAAAACTATTGAGATTTTATCTGATTGTTCAGATTTTATTTGATTAAGCTAATTATAAAATTGCCAGGCCAAGATACAAAACTTATAAAATATCTTTTCAAAGCCTCAGTTATTTTATACAATAGTAAAAGATATTCCAAATCATAATGACACGTAAGCCTGCAAAGATGAAACACAAAGTACACCGTGCCCATTCAATCAAACAAACCTGTTATGTTTCGCAAGGAACTCGCAATTTATCGAAAATTCTTAAGGATGAACTTTCATCCCGATCAGCCAATTTGGGTTGAGGAAAGGGCAAACTAGAGGACAAACATATTCATGAATACCTTTATTTTGCTATGGCTGTGTACCAGTCGACCAATGGCAAACTGAATGAACAACCAGTCCTTAAACCAGAATGTAATGTAATAATATTTGAAAGGTTTGAATATTTTTTGTTAATCGGTGGGGTAGGTATACAATTCAAGTTTCACTGCTCAGAGAGCTCATGCAAATGGCATCGATTTAGTTTCAAGGAAATCCGATTTATTTAATCCGATAACGATAATATCTAATCTGGTTGATGCACTTTCACCATTTGTATAATAAATCACAACTAAATATTTAGCGTAAAAATTATTTTACCATTATTTGTACGAACATTAATTAGATCACTTAGCAAATCACGAATTAAAAACGATTTTGAACTGTCCTGCATTGCACTACTAAAATACTCTATCACAAAATTCACTGATAATCCATACAATTTTAACTTATAACAAGTCGAATGACTTTTAGTAATTTGATTCACAAAATTAATTAAAGGCTGATCCTTCCCGTCGAAACTGTCACCGGAGACTAAACGAGAAAAATTAAATGCGACGTATAAATTGTTGTCGCCTTAGCAGTGCAATCAAATCAGCATAAATGATACACTACACGTCAGACGAATTTAAAATTAATCCTTTTACCGTTGCATGATAGCGAAAAGGGCAAAAAACATGGGAAAAAAGGAAAACCAAAATTAAATTTCCCCGATTTTCCTATGCAATTTATGTTATGATATGGTTTTGTTTGTTCTGCATTATCGACCGGTGCGCGCACTTATTCGCTCATTCAAATAGAGGCGTGTCCTAAAATTAAATCCTTATTTGATACGAATTTTGATTGGGGAATAAATTTTTATTGGTAGTACATAAAAAAATTAAATATGTACATTTATTGGATAAATAAAATATAATACATAAATAATAAAATTGTTAATGTAGTTTTGTATAAAGGTTAATGGGATTTTACAAGGACTTTCAATTATATGAACAGGGGGATATTGTGGCGTGCTGTTGTTGTTATTGTAATGTTGCATGATTTTGATCTAGCCATGTACACCATATACCATGTGGGTTGAGGTACATTTTTGTTTAAAAGATCAGAGTTTAATAAACCGCAACCACTTAAGGCTGTTGTACATGAAACAACAACTTACATAAATACAATTTACTATTTATGCTTGTATTTTTATGGAAAAATAATTTTGTATTTCGTAAATTTTGTTACAAGTGGTTGGATTTAATTAAATTTTATTACAAATTTTCAAATAATTTCGTTTTGTTCTTCCTAGTTTTCAAGTATTAAATTATGTTAAATATAAATATGTATATAATGGATGATTGGCAGAATGGCAGCCCCTTGGTCGATATTTTACGGTTTAAGTCATGCACACGGTTAAAGAATTGTGCAAATTTTCTCAACATTTTTATTTTTTTAAATTGAATTTATGTAAGAATGTTAATTTGATTAATTTATTGCCCTAACTATAAGTTCAACATTTTCCGAGGTCGTCTCACTCATCTCAAAACTTCAGAAGGCGTGCCAATGCATACAGTCTTGAGTCTTGACACATAAAATTGATATTTTTAAGGTATAAAAGTAAGGTGAAAGACGCCAGTTTACCGTCATGCCTTTCGGGCTCTCCAATGCGCCACAGACTATGTGCAGGCTTATGCATCGTTTGATACCTCACGAGCTGCAAACACAAGTCATCGTATACCTCGATGACCTCCTTATAGCAGCTGAGTCACTCGACGAGCATATGGAAATTCTGAGTAGGTTTGCTGAATTATTAAAGAAAGCTGGTCTGTCGATAAACGTGGAGAAGAGTAAATTTCTCCTAAAAGAAATTCGCTACCTTGGGTGCATTGTGGGAGATGGTGTATTCAAGTTAGATCCCTCAAAATTATCTGCCATTTCCTCCTATCCTCCTCCTAAAACCGTTCGACAACTCAGAAGTTCCTGAGCATGGCAGGATGGTACAAGCTCAAGAATATTTTGAGGGGTTGAAGGTATCCCTTTTTTCCGCTCCTGTCCTATGCAATCCGGATTGGAGGATTCTCTTTCAAAGGCTATCCAGAGGCGAAGAGCGCCCTGTTGCATTCATAGAAGGCTACTCTTTTACCATCATCACTGATCACGCAAGTCTGAAGTGGTTGATGGGACAAAGGGAGTTTTCTGCGAGTCTCGCTTGATGAATGCTTAATGAATTCAATGCTGATTTTTCCTTACCCCTTGATCCTTATTCCACTCATTTCTTAAATCCTGATTATCTAATGCATGTTAACCGGATCCCGTCTAAATCGCATATCAAATCCAATCTCCAAGTTTGAAAGTTAAAATATTCATCTGCCCTAATCCTGTGTCTGACTTGTCTAATGATATCCTGTCCTGGAAGATATATGTTCGTAATTCACTTATTCCCATCTTGTTGGAAAAAACTCACGCACCACCTAATGCTGCTCATTTGGGCGTTGGAAAAACTTTGGAAGTTCTGCGAAGACATGATCATTGGCCAAAAATGACGTATGACGTGCATAAATTTATAACTAACTAGCTGACCCAGCGAATTTTGTTTCGCCCCAAATTACTTCGTCCGAGCAAACGCTTTTGTCCTTCACGAAAATTGATTTTGATGAGAGAAAAAATCAAACAACTCAACATTCCTCAATAGACGATTGAGTTGAGTGGCCATTCCATTCACTTTTCATCGAAGTCAAGGTGGATTTACATATGCGACGTATGACGTGTGACGGGTGTCTATAGCCAATCATAAACGACTATTTTGACATTCGTCACACGCTACACGCCGAGACATGAACAAATTTTATCTTTTCCGTGACGGTCACACACACACATAAAAAATTAGAAACATGCAAACAAATTTTTGATTGTTTTGCCACAGTGTTTTTTAGTGACAGAACACAATTAATATACACCACAAAAAATATTTAATTAGTGTGCGTGGCGGCATCCGTCGCAAATGAAAATTGTTGTTAAGAAAGCGTCACGTTAATTTCAACTTGTCACACGTCACACGTCGCATATGTAAATCCACCTCAACATTAAAGGCAGGTTTATGGTTTCATTCGTTCGTTCGTTCGGTCATTTGTTCGACTAATCATCTCTTATAGAACACTCCAGAAGAAGAAAATCGTAATATTTGAGCAATATGATTGGTCAGAAAAATGTCAGATCGAACGAACGAACGCATTCATAAAGGCGGCGTAATGTATTGAAAAGTGAATAAAATGTCGATTCAAACTTAGGCCTCTATCGAAAATTTAGTTGTTTTTTGCAAATTGACTTTGTGATTTGTTAATCGTCATAGCGAAGGCCAAACGAACGGGGAACTGAATGCACTTGCAGTCGAACGGAATGCCATTTGGAATCAGAGGAGTTCTCGGAATTAGAACATCCTCTCCTTTGAATTTGCTCTTTATGATCGCCGCTTGAATCACGTGATTCATCAGTTCCTTCATGAATCTCATCCGCAACCTTCTCTGATGGCTCAGATCGGGCAGCATGATTATCAGTATTCCCTACAAATCATACGCATTCAAAAACTCGGTCGGATAGTTATTTGCGTCGTATTGATTGGTCAGACAGTCATCGGATTTGTAACAATGCATTTCCCCAGAGATTTGGTTTTGAATCAAGTAATTCAGACACGTCTCTCTTGTTCTTCGCTGCTAAAAGCGCTCGTTCGCTGAGCCGATCGTGATTCATATAATTTCGGTAGATGTCCGGAAACACTTTCGTGATAAGCTCTTCCTTCGACGTCGTGAACATGCAAAAATTCGAGGGAAACGAAATCAATCAGGACAAAACATCAGCACGAATTTGACAAAGCGCCAACAGTTGTTTGGAAAAATCGAGTCGTTCTGTAACGTGGCTCTCGGGTTCGTGGTCAACTGCTACTTCTTCACATAGCGTCACAGACTCGACGAGTTCAGTCATGCGTTGCGTTCATCTGCAGTTGTCGATATAGGTATGACAGGTAGCGTTTGACGAAAATCGGCGGCCAGCAAAATCATCGCTCACAAAAACGTCTTAAGTCACTTCGTAAATCCTTCTTCGTTCGATTGAACGCTTCCAATAAACGTTGGTGTGCCTTTGTGCACTCGTCCCAGATGATGAGTTTGCATTCGTGTATCGCACGAATTGGTGCTGGCATACCCGATTTCGACAAATAGCTGCCGCACATAAGCATGCACATGTCTTCGTTCATGATCATAGCTTTGCGTATCTCGTCGTTCATTTCAAGCTCATAATTCGATGTTGCAGTGCGAACTCGATACAGAATGTCATCAGCTATCTCGTCTTTATTTGTTCCACAATTCCAATGCGATCGATGGATGACATGTCGCTATGTTGATCGCGACCAATGTACGAATTTGATTTGCCGGCGCAGAAACAGTGACATCAGCGATTGTTGAGTCCCAATGTCAGTTGTTTTCCAGCAAATTCAGACGTTGGCAAACCTCTTGATAAGTGGCGCACAACACACCATCTATATAGTACGAAGCAATTCAAATGAAGTAGAACCACGAACATGGAACCAAAGCAAACGAAGATAGCAGAATTCGTCTTGTCGTGGATGAACGATGTGCACACGGCCAAGGGCATCAGTCGGATATACATCAAAGTATCCTGCAACAGGTTGACCTTTCATTCGTCGTTGAAACCTTGTAGCTGGTGGTCGGTCTGCTCGTTGTACTGCATTAGCTTCTGTAAAATAGACACGCTGTTCATTCTCCAAATACACCCACAAATGATGAACAGTGGGTTGACGTTCGTGTATTGCAAATGAGAAAATATGCCAAATCGCCTCATTGCAACTGACATAACGGCTCAATTGAAGCTTTAGCACTTCGTCGTTTGCACCCACAGCAGCAATGCCGGACACAGCTAGGTCGCCACCTACCAACATATGTCGCTGGGAGAATGGTCAATTGGCCTACATACTTGGAACGTAGTTTTGATTGATTGAAGCTGATGAAATTTAAACTCCGTTTCGATCTTGACTTACATATTGACGCAATACTGTTGAAATATCTGAAAAGATGATTCCCAGCCTTGTCGCATCATCAACCAATAAGTATAAAAATGCATGGAACAGACCTCATATTCGTTTCTTCACCTGAAAGTACAATTGACAGCTCAATAACTAACCGCTCAGCGGATTGACCATCTTTATCTGGACGTGGTAGCAATGCTCTCCTTGACAAAACATCAATGGATATTGAAGTGCATCATACGAATACGATCTATGTTTTTCATATACGCACTGCACTGGTTCGTCATCACGCCGGTTTATCACAATATCACGCGAATCCACATTTTCGCCAACGATCACAACTGCGGATTTGTCGATAGTGGGAGCATTATACTGACGAACATGGCCTCAGGTTGGTTTTTTATCTGCTCTGGTGATTATTTGGTGATCATCGGAAGCCATTGTATCCAAAGTATAGTTTTAAGCAAACGAACCAGCGCATTGTGCTCATGCAACAGACATTGAAGTTCTCCGATTATATCTCGTTTTGACGGATTGAAACACACAATACGATATCTTAGTTCAAATTCGGAATTTCCAACGAAATAAATTTGAAGGAACTTATAATACAATAAATTTCTGGAAAAAATTATCGAAATCGTAAAAATCACACCGAACTTCATATGATTGTAATAATGGTACCGTTTATGGATGCAATGCACAAAATTCAATATCATAAAACAAATTCCTATAGTAATTTTCGATTTTAATTTTTTTTTTCGAGTTTCCGGATTTTCCTTTGGGTTTTTACGAGTTTTCTTTTTTCCTAAGCCGCCACTGTATTGAGACGAACAAATCAAAAGAATCATTCAAATTAAATAGATAAAATAATAGATTTGATCAAAAACAAAATAGTAATTTGCATGCAGCCTACGGTGCGATTCGAACCCAGTACCTCCTAGCCCAAGCGCCGAAGCTTTAACCACTGCACCACCTTTCCTGTCTTATAAAAAAATTTCATACAAAATTCATATAAAAAAGTTTTTTATTCGATTTTTCGAGTTTTCCGAACACAACAAAAAAAGATTGAGATCAATGACTCATACTATAATTTACTACCAGAAACTCAGTTGTGCAACCAAGACAGAATAACATTGGCTCAAAAAACGATTCTTTCGAATCTACGCAAAGCACATGCTCAACATGCGAATATTTATAATCTTAGAAGCCGAAATCGGATATTTACCGCTGGACAACAAGTCTTTGTGCGGAACTTTTGCGAAAGGGGCGCCCTACAAAAATTCTCAGCAAAACTCGCACCAAAATTTCGAAAAGCTTTTATCAAGGAACCAGTTGGTAACGTTGCCTTTAAGCTCGTAGATGAAGACGGAATTCTTATCGAGACTTACCATATGAACGACATAAAAACTTAACTGTCTTAATTTTCATACATTTTATTTTTACCTGTGCAATGTCTTACCCGCTCAATATATAATTATACAATTATTTCAACTCAAACACCTCATGCGACGAAGTAAACACTACAGGTAATTTAGATCTATTTTAATGCCTGGCTTTGAGACATCTCTCATGGGATGTGGGTCGTCCCCACGAATTGTTCCGACGTACAATGATAAATCTCTCTCGTAAAGTTTAGTATCACATTATAAATTTTAAAAACTAGTTAACTGTTAATAAACTTATTATAAGTGAACAAAATATAGAACTAAGATTTTACGAACGTTGATTTTGTTAAACGTTGCCCATGTTGTGTTGTGGCGAGTAGCGTAATCTCTTGTCCCATGCTGGCAAATTTCCGCTATCTTGTAGAGCATGTGTTGTCATGTTGTATTATTTTAGATTGCCAAACGTAGACTGTTTAGGGCGTCCACCGGAAGGACTCATGCCTGATCAATGTGAAGTCACCGCTTATAAATGGTGACCTGACATTTCACTGTGACGACGAGACCTCGACCGTCCCATTTAGGATACATTCCAATGAACCTGACGCGATTTTAAAGGTTTCATGTTTTCGTCTTTAGCCAATTGACCAATGCCAAGATTGTTGATGGTTCTCAACTACTTTCGAATTTGCTCGAAACCTCGAGTAAAGTTGGTTCAGATGACGTGATCGGTGTCGGATTCGAGTAGGCACAAAAGGATTATTAGCTCTTAGAGCGTGAGTGGAGTTGCGCCAATGATCTTTTATTGATATAACCCTTGCTTTTCGCCGAAGTGCGGTCAAGCCGAAGGAATGAAATTTTAGGGGGTGCCATCTTGAATGGGATGGTACCAGGTTCGAAACCCGATAGAGGATGTAAAAGGGATTACCTAATTACGATCGCTGATGAAAATGAACACAAACAACTAAAACCACTGTCGGAGCCCACCCATCTTCTATTTCTAAATAAGTAAACGGATGGGTTTGCTCTTCTTGCAACCAAACATGACCTGCTCACTACAATGGCTGGAAATTAAAAATTTCCGCACCAAGACCACTTGAAAATCAGTCAACGCATACATTTTATTTTGTAGCACGTTGAGTGATTGAACGATAGTGTGCATTAGCTTAACGAGGAGAATGCCGAAGCAAAGCTCTAAACATATCAAGTCATAGTTCTCAGTAGCGCAACCTTTGTCTTGGTCCATTTTCCCGGTTGTACACCACTGCTGCGTAGGCTATCTTAGAGTTATCGCACAGAAGCCGTAAATTGATTATGTATCTCGTAAAGAACGTTTCACATGCTCATCATTCGAAGACTATTTCTGTGATTCGAAGACGGGGACAATATTTGTCTATGTATTTCGATTAAATTAATGCTTTCGCCTGAACCGGTTATCAAGTATTCAATGTAGAAATCTCTCAGCGACTTCGACTGCTATGGGGAATCTCTCCTGTTCGATTCGCGCTAATTGACGGATGGTATGAATTGCATGGTACCGATAACTCGCGATACCATAGATGGCTGTGATATTGGATGCCATATGATAACGAGTAACGACCGATGATAACGAACTGGTTCGTCTGAGGTTTCTCGCACATGTTTCATACGCCCCGATTCAAAGTAGTCTTGCATGGATTTATTGTATTCTGAACAGATAAAATCCAGCCAAAATCTCATTTAAATTTAAATTTTATTATGGTGATCTAAATACTTGCTCTCAACGACGTTTCCCGCTGTATTCCTTAACATTTTACATCTAAACCCTGAGAAGCTTTTGCATTTTGGGAGTAAGGAACTATTAATATCCCCCGAATATAGCGCCTAGGCATCCATTCCGAAAATTTATGTAATAATTCATATTTTAAAATTTTATTTTTTAAATCTTAATGTACAATGGGTATCACCATGATTCAATAGACTGCTACATCATCTAAAGATTATACATTACATTTTAAAATATGTATTATTACATAAATTTTCGAAATGGATGCCTAGGCGTTATATTCGGGGGAAGACTGTAGGCAACTTCATCTGGTTGCACCCAAACCTGCACCAATTTGGACACACGATGTCGAATTGTGGTTTAGTACACTAGAAGCAAAATTCGCAAACGCGCGAATTACTAGTCAGGAGACTAAACATTATACCGTTTTGAGCGTATTGACTCCGGAGCTGGGTCGCCTAGTGCCAGACATGGTAAGAGTAATTCCGCCTACGGATCCTTACGATTCACTTAAACATTCCTTAATCACAAGGCTCGTGGATTCGCAAGGTATTAAGTGAGATGGACCTGGGAGATAAAAAATCTTCACAGCTTCTCCGGGAGGTGCAGGTTAGAGACCCTTCAAGTTTTATGGGACGCTAAGTTACCCACAAAAGTTCGCACAGTTCTCGCGGGTAGTACCGGCACGTTAGACGAAGTGGCGCAATTGACCGATAGTGTTGAAAGCCTGTTCAGGGACAAATCTCATGAAGGTTTCCCGGAACATGGATACACCAGACAGTACTCAATCGAAGCGGACCATAGAAATGTCGCAGGCCAGTTTTGAGCGTTTGGAAGATTGGAATCGTATAATTTACAGACTCAAATTAATGAGCTGACACAAATAATGAAAAGGTCGGGATACGGTGACCATAGCCGAAATAATTCCCCCGGTGCAGACTCGCGTTTCAGACCACGATCCAGTTCCAGATCGCGTTCGCAGGCAGCAGTTAAGGACGGAATTCGCTGGTATCATTATCGTTTTAATGATGTAGCAAAAAAGTGCGTGTCCACTTGTAGGTTTTACAATGCCTCCATATTTGAAACAAAAAATTAGAAACACTTGGCGACGTGTCATGACGGAAACACACATTGTCGCCTAATAATATTTTATCGAGCATCACAAAGCAAATATCTAATTGACACCGAAGCTGAAATTTTAGTACTTCCGGCTTCGCAAAAAGATAGATCCAGAGGACAGTCCGATTTTTCGCTATACGCACAAACATGTGCGACAGAGCCAACAGAAATTAAACATTCAGTAACACATGCTATATAAACTCGTGGACCAGCTGTACGCGCTAAAACAAGAAGACTTTCTCCAGAAAAGCTTCACATAGCAAAAAAATAATTCGAATTCATGATGGCACAAGGTATTTGTAGACCTTCCGGTAGCCCATGGTCAAGTCCGCTTCATCTTGTCATGAAGAAGAACGGCGAGTGGAGACGTCGTGGGGACTACCGGCTTTTTAATAAGGTAACACAACCTGATCAATACTCCATTCCTCATTTGCAAGATTTTGCTTATCAATTAGATGAGTGCATTATATTCACTACAATGGATCTTGTTAGAGCATACCATCAGATTCCCATCGAAGCGCGTGACATTTAAAAGACAGCAGTTACCACCCTATTCGGACTCTTCGAGTTCATGAGAATGGCATTCGGTTTACTCAACGCTGCCCAATCCTTCCAGCGGTTTATGCATTCCGTCCTCCGTGGGTTGAGTTTCTGTTTTGTATACATAGACAACCTATTGATAGCATCGCATACTCGTGAGGAACATCTAAACCATGTAATAATTGTGTTCCAGAGATTGAGGGATGCGGGACTTATTATCAATTACGGCACAGAGGGTTAAACCTACAAGAGAAAGAGTCGAAGCCATTATGAATTATGAGCAACCGAAGACTATTAAGCAGCTTAGATGTTGTTTGGGTATGCTTAATTTTTATAAGCGATTCCGCCCGCACGCAGCGGGTAACCAAGCTTTGTTAAACAACTACCTTAAGGGGAGTAAGAAAAACGACAAACGAGCGGTTAATTGGACAGTAGAAGCATCAGAGGCATTTTTAACAGCAAGCAACAGTTGAGCGGAGCTACCCTCCTGGTACATCCATCCTATTCCGGACGCCAAACTCGCGATTATGGTCGATGCGTTGGATTTAGCACTGGGTGCCGTAGTTCAGCAGAGAATCTCATGTACTTGGCAGCCACGCCACTTGGTTTTTATTCAGTGAAGCTTAATGAGACACAACAACTTGTTACAGGCTGGCTACTGCCAACCTGCAGATATTCACTAAGCTCCTGCAGAGGCCTCCACGGTGATGTTTTGCCGGCTACGTTCTCAGCGAGAAGTGCGAGGGTCGTGGGGTTTGAGGCATGCAGGGCTCCTGGCCTACACCGTGATTAACAGAAAGTTGGGGAAACGCAAATAATAAATAAAAACCGTAGTTCCGCCGAAATTCGTCGGCCGGAACCTGAGGAACGAACAACTCTAAAATTATAAACCGAGAACGGTGCCTTGGTGCGCGCATCCATCCGAATTCAAACGGGGCCAAGCCCTGGTTACGGAATTGGATGCGGGCACCAAGGGACCGCCAACACTAAACCGACACAGAGGGAGTCTCCGCTCCCATCATACACAACCGAAAAATAATTTAGTATTTCATTTTATTTAAATAAAAAAACAACGAAACAAAGAAAACCAGCTTCCCAAAAACGGAAAAGGAGGGAACGAGAGAGAGAGCGAGAGAGAGAACAGCAATGCGCATCGAGCGCGCACCCGCTGTGCGGCGCTCGATCACAAAACTTTGAAAATTTAATATAATATACAAAATATAAAAAGATTAAATCAAAAAAAAAAAATATAAATAAAAAATGGTACCTTAATATATTAAATACAACCCATTGTTGCGGCCTTGCGCGGCCGTCATGCCACACCTGGACCGTTGCGGCTTTGTGTGCCGTTACGCCACCGTTTCGACCTTGGTGCCGTATTGTTGCGGGGCCTCTCCCCGATACCAATATAAATAAAAAAATCAATAGCTGGCTGGCTACCGTTAGTTGCGGATGCGGGGCTTTGTATGCCTTCGTTGGGCTTTGTATGCCTTTGTTGGGCTTTGTATGCCTTCGTTGGGCTTTGTATGCCTTTGTTGGGCTTTGTATGCCTTCGTTGGGCTTTGTATGCCTTCGTTGGGCTTTGTATGCCTTCGTTGGGCTTTGTATGCCTTCGTTGGGCGTCCTTCGCCTTAAGGAAAAATAGCAAAAAAATGAGTGACGTCAACTGGCCACCCTGTACTGTACCGTTGCGGCACACCCTGGCCGGTAAATACTTTAAATAATACGGCTGGCCTCAACTGGCCGCCGGATCCGTCCACTGTTGCCTGGTTTGGCAATATCAATCAATGTTGGGCGTCCGTACGCCTTAACCGTAGATCAAATGTTGGCTCCCGTTGGGCGTCCTTCGCACAACTCGTCGAAAATGTATTGGGCGTTGGCGTGCCCTAGAATAATCCCGTAAACAATAAAATTAAGTGGCCTCACCTGGCCACCTTACTTTAACAAAACTTGTTGAACCTTTGATCAAAAATGAGATTGGGTGTTGTTCCGACACAACTGGATATAGATATTAAACCGCTAACCCGTTAAACCGCCCGTTTAAACATACAGTACCCGTTAAATCCTGGTACCCGTCGACAAATCAGTGGCCTACCTTAAGACCGGTTGTATAGCTGATAATGTGACGCCTTCATAGAGACTAGGCCACTCGCAGAACACTTGGGAATATCGTCTTCGATGTCGACTTCCCACAACACAATCACGTTATATTTTTCTTTCAATTTATCACTACTACCAATAATGAACACCATAAACTTGAGTTTTTTTTTTTTTTTAACTTTATTACAGGAATTATTATAATAATTAGGTACACAATATGTATTTGGTATCTTTCCCCCAATAAAAAAAACAAACCAAAAATGGTACAAAACCATGCAATTTAAATTTTCAACAATCCAATTCGATATATATTTTTTTTTTTTCACAAAAACTTATTTTATAAAATGCTAGCCAAATCGACCGTTTTAATTACCAAAAACTCAAAAAAAAAAAAAAAATCACAACTCGACTTTTCAACAAAAAACCAAAACTTGACTATATGAAAATCACCAACTGAATGATGACAAGCAAAAAAAATTCGAGCGTCGCACAACTCGTAAAACGTTCTAGAAGAAATTAATCTCTCTTCTCTGTCTCTCCCTTATATCAAATTTTCGTTGATATAAGGGAGATAGACATATAAGAAAAACATTTCTTCCAAAACGTTTTACTTTGCACACACTCGATGCGCATTGTTCTCTCTCTCTCGTCTTCTCTTCACCTCCGCGCCACCACACAATGGGGAACAAAACAAAACGTCGCGGGTGCGTTCACAGACAAATACAGAGGTGAATAAAAACATAAGAGAAGATGGACGAAACGAAGACAACAACTGGGGTGAATAAAATAAAAAAAAAAATCGTCGTTGCGACCATACAGTCGTAACAAACTAATGGCCTATTCAGCCATTAAGCATTTTCGGCACTTACTCGAAGGATGACGATTTACACCCTTCAAGGATCATAAGCCACTAATATTTGCTTTTAAACAGAATCCAGCTAAAGCTTCTTCAATGCACACT
Source organism: Nephrotoma appendiculata (assembly GCA_947310385.1). Classification (NCBI taxonomy): domain Eukaryota; kingdom Metazoa; phylum Arthropoda; class Insecta; order Diptera; family Tipulidae; genus Nephrotoma; species Nephrotoma appendiculata. The sequence continues at coordinate 289,656,572 of OX371223.1, forward strand.
TGGATTTTTATACGACATTTTACGACCGATATACAGCATGTTTCCGGAATAGAGAACCTGGTAGCTGACACACTTTCACGTATAGAAGAAATCACGATACCGGCGACAATTGATTACGAAAAGATCGCGGAAGCGCAATCTATCTCGCCATGATAGACCGATACACCCGTTGGCCAGAAGTTATTTCTGTTGCAGACATTCGAGCGGAAACTGTGGCGTTCGTCTTACTGACTGGGTGGATGGCTCGTTTCGGCGTCCCGGAATCAATTGTTACGGACCAGGGTTCCCAGTCTGAATTTGAACTGTTCGCAGAGCCCTCGAAACTACTATAATTCGAAAGACAAAGAACAACTAGTTATAACTCCAAAGCAAATGGTTTCATCGAAAGGTGGCACAGGACGCTTAAAGCGGCTATTATGAGCCATAATTGATTGGATTGGACTCGTTCCCTTCCTGCAATATTATTGGGACTTCGAACGGTTTTTCGCGAGGATTTCGGTACAACTTCGGCAGAGCTCGTCAATGGTAACTACAATACGTATTCCGGGGCAACTGGTTGAGGATACACCAGCTCTCAGGCTACAATCTGATTTCGATTCTTCACTTCGGGATCATTTCAAAGAATTACGACAACATCCACCCACTCGGCATATTTCTGAGCACAATGGATTCGTCTTTAAGACACTAAACACGTGTTTTCATGTATTGTTGCGAACTGATGCGGTTCAGAAGTCGCTCCAGTCACCTTACGAAGGTCCGTATCCGGTTATTGAGCGATCTGAGAAGAATTTTGTTATCGGCATAAAGGGAAAATCAAGTAAGTGTCAATATACCGACTTAAGCCGTGTTGTTTGCTATATGGATAGCCCAAATAATACCAACACTACATCACCTGGACGTTCGCTTGCAGGAAGTGAAGCGAAAATAGTCAAACCACACAAAAAAACATTTACGAGGGTAACTTTCAACCCTAACGATGCACACACCCATATAGTTCAAGCGAAACCTGGTCTGGTAGAACGACACGTCGTAGGGCGTGCACCACGCAACACATTTAAAATGGGTCGTGGGGCGAACATCGGGTAACACCGAACGACGATGTTCGTAGTTTTTATTTTATATTAATGACGAAAGTAAGTTCGTTTCCGATTTCCTTAGGGTACGCATGTCCGCAACAAAAATAAAATAAAACAAAAGGTTTTGCGTATTCAATAATTGTCAGAATAGACATATATATGGAGAGGGCACATCCACGCAGTAATTACTGGTAACGTTCCATAATTAGCAGCAACCATAAAGCCCTCCATAGCTGTATCTTAGTATGTACACTACAATCTGATTACTAATTGATACGTTTCACAAATAGTAATTTAAAATATAAAATAAATCAAATTTCACTTTTATCAATTACCCATAATAGGAAATTTATGTTAACGCCGCCCACGATATAAAAACCAATAAAATTTCCATTACTTTTCTACTCTATGACTCATCTAAGAATAATGTGTACGGTTTCCAATTTATTTATAATAACACTCAAGTACAACATTCAGTAATTGACATTTCATTTCAAGTTCAACGTAATTATACATTGTAACTACTAATTATTATGAATTTATAATTTGTAGTCTATAGTACAGTGACGTGCATTTGCATGATAAATCACTTCCCCTACAATTATATGATTTAAATTTTATTCACGGAAATGAACCCATGTATTTCAGTTATTAGAAATTTACTGCAGATGGGGTGCGAATGGAAACAAGTACTAAAAATTAGTGGAGAAACAAACTTGCTAAGTTTTAGTTCAGCATATATTAATGTAGATGTCAGTGTTGTTATATAAATGACATACATTTTGAAAAATAAAATAAAATTTATTTGTAACCCTATATATCCAATAATCCTAGTTCATCTAAAAACGGCAATAAAACCGCCAATCTGTTCAAATATCTAGAATTATTATATAAATGGCGTTTAGTCATCACCTTTTCGCAACCAGTTTTCGTATCATGAAAATCAACAATACAATTTTCATTTGGATCGTGTTGTGAAACCGCCACAATACCCACTATATCGAAGGCGCCGTAAAAGCCACGATCTAAAAGTTGCATATGCAACGCTTTAAGTGTTATAATCGCTTTCTTGTACTTAAGCTTGATAAGCGTTTTAACCAGATTATCGTGATAGTATTTGATTAATTTGTTAAAATACTGCTGATTGACTTCATTCGATGTGGATGACATGAAAAAGTGAAATAAATCGATTGCGGGTGAGGCGAAGAATGATGCCTGGAAATCGATCTAAAATATAAAAATATTGAGCATACAAATATATAATAATTATAATATTTATATACCATTAGCGCGTCTTGTGGATGGCCATTATCATCATACGCGAAAAATATATTATTTATCCAGCAGTCGCCATGATTTAGTACATTGAAACCATTCGGGTCTGGAGTTGTAACGCGGCACAATTCCTCGAAGGCACGGTACTTCCATTTTTTGAGCTTATCGACGTACCCCTGTGAAAATTCATGAAATTCAATTGCCTCGATAAAATATCGGTAGTGTGATTCCATCCATTGCTTAAACGAATCCGCCAACCGCTCATTAAATAGTCCATCGTGGCAACTTTCACCAAACTCATCATGTTGTTCGTAACTTATCGCTGATGATGCATGAAATTGTGCTAATTTTTTTAAAAAAATCCTGCAATGATCCAAATCTACACCTCCAAAACGATTTCCCATTTTGTATCCCAAAGCTTTCAAATCTTCGAGAATCAAAATTTTTGTTGGCGATAACCGGTAATCGTAGCATTTCGGTGCAAACTTAATCGGCGTTCCGATTTTTTGCCACTGCTGTACAAGAAACGGAATGATTTTAACATACATTATGCTCTCTTTGTCGAATATGTCCATGACATCGGAGTCGTACTTGTACTTCTCGAACTGTTCTTCCGGCAGTGATTTTACAACGGCCGATGATTTAATCGATTCTGTTGAATATAAATAAAAATATTAAATAAAATTGTTAATTAAATAAATAAACCGGGTCGTCATCCTGTTATGTGAACAACAATTTATTTTCCTAAATCACATCAACATTATTTAAATATTTTGCACAAAGTGTATTCAAGATAAGATAGCGATATCCGCGGAAGTTACACACTAAACTACGATTTTTGTGTATATACAAACCATTTGCGTCATCGCCTTGCAATTTAATAACAATGTTCGCCCGATGCAATTCCGATGAGTATTTTCCGACGCCAACCGCCGGTGATATTGATTCAATTTTTAACGTAAACTCATTCCGATTTAAATTTAGTTCGTGCTCGTAAACGCTTAAGAAAAAGTCTTCACTATTTAGCCACTTCGGTATCGACACATCTAAAAATTCCGCCATTTCACACTTTGACATACGACAGAAGTAAGTTTAGAACTAAATTTTGTGAACTGCGGTATCAAGTCCACTTTCATATTGTGATTACAAAAACTTGATTAAACTAGGGTGGCAGTGGCGGTGATAAGCGATCGATTTTGTATTGTTAAACGAAATCAGATGTCACGCCACTGGAATTATATAAATAATTAAAAAATTGCTATCAATTAAATTCGAAAGATGGATGGGAAATATTACGCATCAAACCAAATTATTATATAAAATTTCACGGCCAAAATTCTAGTAGTTCTTTAACATTTCGATGCCCAAGGTGGCATTTTGTCCAAATATAATCTTATCTTATTTTGTGAGACACACACAGACATACGCACAAAACGCTTGAAATTTTGACTTACTTCTATTATCGTTCAAACACAATTTTCAAGATCACTCTACAAAGTACATAAAGTGGCAATGACCTCGCGACATTTTTATTGGATGTAGTACCAAGGCCAAACAGAGATAACAAAATAATAAATTTGAAAAGTTATCATAAAACAGGAATGTGTTTTAATTATTTTGATACTGGAGCATTGCATCTTCATGAATTTGATTAAGATTTATCTTTTAAGACGGCAAAAAATTTGTTTGTGACGTTTTAATTAAAACAATTTGCGGTCTGGTTCTAGAACTGGGTTTAAAGAAGAGGTTAGAGAAAATGAGGAAACTCAGCTTCCGATGAGGTTCACATTCCTTGGCGATCTATCTCTGACACATGCAAAGGTTTTGTTGAAGCAGTTCGAGGATGTGGAAAATTTAATATTCGATATAGCCCCTAATCAGGGGAGCGGCATTATCGATGCTTCGAAGTAGAATTACGTTGTGTAGTCACGGCTCAATCGTTTTATAAGGGAGTATAATGTGCAAAACGCAGACCTAACTCTCAACACGCATCCGATTAATGTTCGATTGCCGACAATAAACATGGAACCCTTTGCATGTGTTTATACGTGATAACTAATTCATGAGAACAATAATTTGTTACCGGCGCAAAAATTCCAACACCTAAAAGGTTGTCTGAAGCACGATGCATTCAATTTTTTGAAACATATTTCCATCACCGAATCAAATTATTTTGAAGTGTTTCGCAGGTTGTGTGCTAGATATACGCCGCTAACATCAGAAAACTACTGGAAATGTCTGATGAAGTGATAAAGAGATTAAAGACACTGGGAAAAGATGCTGAATCCAGAGACGTATGGTTAATTTATATTTTGGAAGAAAAAATAGATGATAGTTAGTTGGATTGTGACAAGTTCAAAAATTTCACTGTAACCGAACGCCGGTAATGCATCAAGTCAGATAATCGTTGCTTTATTTGTTAACAAGCTAATCACGCAATATTCCGATGCCTGTCTGTCAAGATAGAGATACCAAAAATGTGGAAAGAAACACCACATTTTACTTCGCCAAGATGATCCAAAACCAGCTAGCTCAGCAGTTGTAGAGAAACCAACAGCAACAATTAGTCACGCTAACGATTGATGAAAATGGATTTGAACACGAATGCCGTATTCTATTGAATTCAGGCTCAATGACAACTTTGATGTCAGAAAATTTTTGTAGCAGATTAAAGGTATCCAGATAGCATAATCTTATATATAGTTGGATCGGGTATTAGTGGTTCGGGAAATCAAGTTCGTCTCGTCACGATCAATGAACTAAAGTCGAAGCGTTAATTATGGTGAAATGGTGTTCAAAATTACCGTCTCATTCATTCGATCTATAAATCTAAGCGAATATGGCATACCTATTCTTAGCTGATCCTAATTTCAATGTTCCCCAAGATATCGATATATCGGGTTTTCCATTTGGGACTTGACAACTTTGAATAGTCACTGTGGATGCACCTTAAACAAATGCCCAAACTTTCAGTATCAAAATATTCAGTAAATAGAACATTTTCATCATAGTGAAGTACACGAACGAACAACGTTTACAAATAATTAAAATTTACTACAAAAATCCCGAGTCGATGACTGCAACTTCAAGAGCGTTAATTTTAATTTTTGGTTGTAATTATTTTTGGCTAAACGGCTTCGTCAACAAGGTGGTTTTCATGCTGGTGGTGTTAATGAAAATGACCGTCACGTTACAGTCAATGGAGATCGCTACAGAGACATGTTGCAACGTTATTTCTTTGGTCAATTGCATGAGCTAGACATTAATGATATGTTAGTTTCCACAAGATGGTGGGACATGCCATACAGCAGGTCTAATAATCGACTTATTGAAATCTAAATTCGATGAATGTGTTATATCCAGAAATGGTCACATTTAACACCTATAGACTTTTTTTTATGGGGATGGGGTTTAGTAGAATCATTGGTCTATGTCATCAAACCGGCGTCGGTAGAGGAGATCAAACCGGCGTCGTTAGAGAAGGCCGAGTCATCGAACATTGGAATCAACGAATCGACACCTGCAAACGTGCCCGTGGTGAACATATGAACGATGTCAAAATGTATGAAACAAACATAAGAGTAAATAAAGACATAAAAACATTGTCATCTGCTAACACCCAAACTCTCAGCGGTAATAAATATTTTAGGGATACAGAAAGTAACAAAAAATGGAAAAATCAAATTTTTGGACACAGTTTGTCCAAATAATCGCATTACGATCTAAAATTCCACGAATATTTCGATAGAATACTAGGGTCCGAATCAATGGCCTTCACAGATACTATCCATCCAATAAAGGTTAAAACTAGCGAAAAAGGCGAATGGATAATGTCAGACCACAAATCACTAAACGATGAGATCATACTACAGCCAGGATTGTATAAAGCGGAAAATTACGAAACAACTGTAAAAGTTTGGACAAACACCCCGAAACATCCTGAAAACACATCCAAACTGAAACTGACAGTAAACGTACATAAAAACATGAGCGTGAGTAAAGACAGAGTAGAAAACGTAATTCGTACGAAATACCTATGCAGTCATGAAAAACAGGCCATCATAGATCTAATATATGTACAACAAAACGAGAAACTCTCCGCAACTACGATCGTCAAACACACAATCACTCCGAAAGATGAAGCATGTGTATACACCAAAACATATAGGTATCCTCATTTGAACAAAAGAGATGTAGAGGAACACGTACAAGAAATTTTGGACAGCGGAATCATAAGAAATTCAAACAGCCCTTATTCGTCACCAATATGCGGGTGGTGCCAAAGAAAGGAGATGCATCAGGTACTCGGAAGGTTAGTAATTTATCACAGGAAACTGAACGAGAAAACTATTGCCGGTAAGTATCCAATCCCGAAAATTGAAGAGATAATGGATAACCTCGAGAAATCCACATATTTTTCAACAATAGATCTCAAATCCGGGTTTCATCAAATCCCAGTGGATACAAAATCACAAGAAAAAACGGCATAATCCACCGATAAAGGGCACTTAGAATTTCACGAATGCCATTCGACTTAAAAAATGGGCCAACAACGTTCCAAAGGGCCATGAACAATGTCCCGTATATCTGGACGACATCGTTGTCATAGGTCACAACTTATCTACCCACTGACCCACATTAAAAACATGGGTGAAGTGTAATCTCAAAATTCAACGTGATAAATGCGAATTTCTTAAAAAACAGACAGAATTCTTGGGACACACAATCACGCAAGTAGGGATCAAACCAAATCCCGACAAAGTTCGGAAAATTCTCGAATGGCACCAACAACCCAAAAACAGGATTATTCATAAATTACCAAAGCTTTGACCAATGTTTTGAAGAAGAGAGGCAACGTAAACCTAATGGATCCAAAATATAGAAAACCCTTCGAAACCTTAAAAAAAAATTATATCAACCGCCAAATAATATAGCATATCCCGACTTTTCTAAACCTTTTATTTTGACAACCGACGCTTCTGAACACGCTGTAGGCGCCGTTCTCTCCCAAATATGCGATAAAATTGAAAGACCAATCGCATTCGCATCGAGAACCCATAACGATACCGAGATAAGATACGCCACGTACGAAACAGAAGCACTTGCTATCATTTAGGCGGTGAAAAAGTATCAACCTTACATATATGATAACAAGTTTACACTTGTGGTAGATCACAAACCGCTCACCTTTTTAAAAACGTCCGAGAAAAACTCGAAAATATTACGAGAACTCTAAAACTACGATTATGACGTAGTATACAAACAAGGCAAGACTAATGTAGTAGGGATGCATTAAGCAGAATACCAACTGATCCTATCACTGCAAAAGAAATAAATATTAATGAAATATGTTCTTCAAGTCAAGAAACCTAGAATGAATCAATAAGGAATCATGATTCAAGCGACGGGGACACACTACATTCAGCCAATACCTCAGATGACTATTATATCCATTTCTCGGAGCGTCCTATTAACTACTTTACAAAAATCAGATTATTCTAGGAATTTCTGAATTAGACAAGATAATCGCAGAAGAAGTTTTCCCAAAAACAAACAGAATAATAATAATAAAACCCCACTTCGACAAACCGGAAATTTAGATCCTGTATGGGAAAATTCAAGAAGTTTGTAGAGAGTATTTCTCACAAGTAGGCCACTTCGTTTTCGTGAGCAAAATGGTAGAGGATGTAACGAACTCAGAAAGGCAAGACGCTATAGTTGTAAAAGAACACGACAGAGCACATAGAGGGAATCAGGAAAGTGGAAAACCAAATAAGAAGAGCGTATTATTTGCCAAACTTAGTCAAAAAAAATTAAAAGTTACATCAACGGTTGCAAGATTTGTAGCGCACATAAATACGATAGGAAACCCCCTACAGTATAAAAATATACCCCAGGCCGATTACAAACAAACCGCTTGAAAGGGTGCATATCGATATCTTCATTATCAATAAAACCAACTTTTTGTCTGTAATAGACTCATTTTCTAAGCTTTTGCAAATAATAGAAATAGCAAGAAAAAATCTAGTAGACACTAGGAACGCAATAACCAACTATTTTACAACATTTGGAATTGCAAACCTAATAATAACAGACCACGAGATAACATTCCGGTTGATACAATTTAAAGAGTATCTGAGCACCCCAGGTGTAACATTGGAATACGCTTCCTCCTCCGAAGCCAATGGTCTAATAGAGAAAACCCACTCTACAATTATAGAAATAAGTAACATCAATAAAAAAAAAGTATCAAACTCGGACACAAAAACAATCGTAGAGCTTTCCGTAGCACTCTACAATAACCCGGTACGTAAGTCCAGACGAAATAAAAGAAAATTCAAAAGAAATTTTTAAGAATCTAAAAAATAGATTAGAAAAACAAATAAGGATAATTATTAGAGAAAATAATAAGAAAGAGGAACCCCGGAAATGAGTGATAACCAGACAATATTTTGTAAACCTATATTAAAACTAAAACTCAACCAAGGGGATCTAAAAAAGAAAGCAAATTTTGTAACAGAAAATACATTTAAAATAAATAGAAATGTTAAAAGAAACAAAAAAAAAATAAAAGATTAAAAAAATGATAATTATAAAATTCCTAAATTTTAAAATTTTTTTATTTTCAGAAGATGTCCTTATTTAAATTAATATTCGTTAAAGTAATAAAATGTTGGTTTTATAAATTTTGTATCAGCCAAAAACTAGAAATTAAGAACTTAAAATCACATCCACTGTTAGTATTAACAACATTGTAAGAGAGAAAGCAAGCGACAAGTTGGACCTTTACACAACTGGCAGACGAAAGAGTAGAAAATTATATGAATATTTATACCAAATAAAACCACCAGAACATAAGCGACACAAACGATGGGACACGTTGGGAACAGCTTGGAAATGGATAACAGGAAGTCCAGGCGCATTAGATTTACGAATGATTAACGGTGGCCTAAATGAATGGATAGACCAAAATAACCTGCAGCTATAATTAGTAAACGAACAAATCAACAGAAGAATAGAGTTATTAACAGACACCATCAATAAATCTACATAGACAGTACGCCTGTTACTACAGAAGTGTTTGGAAAGCACAAATAACAAAAACCAGTAAAAAAGTGGAAGATATTCAAATGCCTTTCGATGCATCCATAACAACGACACTAAAAACACTTCAAAATTCGTTAACATTGAACATTGAACGTTTTAGAGAAAGCCAGCAGGCAGTAGAGAATGCGCAGTTAGAAATTAATTCAGATAATTTGGAAGAAATTGTAGCGGAAAATGCAGACTATGTGTACGACGTTGATATCATGTACAATAGCAGTATGAATAAAATAGAAATGATGCTAGAAGAAATACATCTATCTAACCAGTTAGCAACGATATACAGCAATGTAAACATCATTAAGAATTCAATAGATACGTATGATCAATCTACTAGTGGAATTCATAGTTTAAAAACTTTGTCAATAGCACTCGAAAAATATGAAGCAGATTTTTCAACCAATTGTGACCGTCGCAAAGTTATAAATATGACAAAGGAGGATTTATCAAAAAAGCAGGAGGCCTTTGAAAAGGATTACTTAAATTATAAAGCAAAACTGGCCAAATTAGAAGAAGAATCAACATCAATTGACAAAAAACCAGCAATAAGTCCCATATCATCAAACAATCAACAGCGTTATATAAAACTTCCCGAACTAAAACTACCCATGTTCGATGGAACCTACACGCAATGGATGAGCTTTAAGGCACAATTTGAATCACGAGCATTGCAGCATGTGACCAACAATAGCGATAGGCTGGAGTACTTAAAGGGATCGCTAACAGGCAAAGCAGCACTAACTATAAAGGGATTGGAAGGCCGGGACGAAGACTTCACCATTGCCTGGAGGTTATTAAAGGAAACATATCAAAATGAAAAAATCATAATCAACATTCACCTCCAGCAAACTGATAATTTAAAAATGCCAGAATCTGAATCCGCATCATCACTGCAAAAATTTATCGACACATTTCTCTGCCATTACGAAGCTTTAAAGGCCATGGATACTTCAGTCGAACATTGGGACATCATCTTCTTATACATCTTATCAAAAAAATTGGGTTTAGCAACACGAAAAGAAATTGAAATAAAAGTCCACAAAATCGTGTACTGACTTTGGACGAATTTATCAACATTCTCAAAGTTCGAAGAAGTATACTATAGAGACATTGGCAAATACATCGTCAAAAATAAAACCAAAATCATTTTCCGGAAATCATCCAGCATCATTATCATCAGTTGCCTTATCAAGCAATACGTGTCCATCGTGCAATATGCTACACGCAATATAATAGTGCCCGATTTTTCAAAAATTAACTCCGGAAGAAAGATGCAACCTTGTGAAAAACAAAAAAATGTGCTATAACTGTTTACGAACGAATCATCAAATTAAAAATTGTTTAGCTGCTGGATGTAAAATATGCAATCGAAAGCATAATACTCTGCTGCATATTAATAAAACCAAAGAACCTATAACTTGCAGTTCAACATCATCAACATCAGAACCGGAAGTTCAACAAGTGTCGCAAATTACTGAATCGAAATCAACGTCTTGTTCGAGTTCTTTAGTTAGTCTAAAACAGAATAATCATATTTGGTTAGCAACCGCATTGGTGGATATAGAAGACCAATTTGGAAACTTTCAAACCTACAGATGTCTCTTGGATTCCGGTAGCCAGTCCAACTTCCTAACGACAAAAGCCAGGCAACAATTTGGAGTCAAAACAATCAAAATCAACACAACAGTTTCGGGAATTCATGAATCAAACACAAATATTCGTCAAAAGGCTTGTGTAAAAATAAAGTCCAAGTGCACATCATTCAATATACATCGGGATTGTCTTGTAATTGAAAAAATCACTGGTCTAATACCAACCCATAAAATAGAGTTTGCGAATTTATCGAAACCAAATAATATACAGCTAGCAGATCCAAATTTTAATTGTCCAGGAAAGATAGACCTTTTAATCGGAGCAGAATATTATCACAACATTATCAAGGAGAATATTATTCGTCAATCAATTCATTTCCCAGCATTACGTAACAGTGAATTCGGTTATATCGTATTTGGCTCAACTATAATTCCACAAACTACCATAAACCATTGCCATTTATCAACAGATGACAATCTTGATCAATTGTTGCAACAATTCTGGAGAATCGAAAATTGTGAAAGCCAAGGAAAATTATTATCTGTCGAAGAAAACTATTGTGAAGAGCATTTTAAAAATACGTATAAAAGAGACAAGGATGGAAAATTTATCGTAAAGTTACCGACTAAACCAAATATAAAAAACTTGGGCAATTCTAAGGAGACAGCCTTGCGACGATTTCTAAGTTTGGAAACCAAACTGCAACGTGACAATGAGCTCAAATTACAATATATTAGTTTTATGGACGAGTATCAATCATTGGGACATATGCGAGAAGTCACTATCGATGAATTAAAGCCACAATATTTTATTCCACATCATGCGGTGGTGAAACCTGATGCAGTTACAACAAAATGTTGCGTTGTCTTTGATGGTTCTGCCAAAAGTTCATCTGGAATTTCTATTAATGATGCGCTTATGGTAGGCCCAAAGGTTCAACAAGATCTCATTTCAATTATGTTTAGATTCAGACAACATAAATACGTGTTCACTAGTGACATAAAAAAGATGTATCGCCAAATTTGGATTGATAAATCACAGCAATCATTACAACAAATATACTGGAGATCAAGCCATGAGGAGGAAATTAAAACATTTTCGTTACAAACAGTAACCTATGGATTGGCATGTTCCAGCTTTTTAGCCACAAGAGTATTAAAGCAATTAGCAGTTGACGAAAATAATAGATTCCCGGAAGCAGCAAGAATAATTGAAAGAGACTTCTACGTAGATGACCTCATGACAGGTACCGATGATTTAAATCAAGCTATAATTCTGAAGGAAGAAGTGGAAAAACTATGTCGCCTCGGTGGTTTTGAATTGCGTAAATGGAACGCAAACAACAAAAAATTGATAATAAACCAAGAAGAGAAATCAATAGACATGTCTATGAAAGAATCACCTTACATAAAAGCTCTTGGACTGATTTGGAGTCCATGCGATGACGTTTTTAAGTATAAATTCCAGTCAACATCAAATATCATAACAAAGCGCTCAATTCTATCGGCTATAGCTAAACTGTTCGATCCAATAAGATTACTTGGTCCCGTAATTCTCATTGCAAAATTAATAATGCGTGATTTGTGGAAGCTGAAAATAGATTGGGATGAAAAATTGCCTTTAGATATCATCAAAAAATGGCTAATATTTCAAAATCAAATGTGTGGCATACATAAATTTAACATTAAACGGCTTGTGGTACCAGCTATACCGTACAAATATATTGAACTACATGGATTTAGTGATGGATCAGAAGCAGCTTATGGAGCAGCAGTTTATATAAGAACAACGGATGATCAAGGCACTCATTATTCTCAGCTGCTTTGTTCAAAATCGAAGGTAGCCCCGGTAAAGTCACAAACAATTCCACGAATAGAACTTTGTGGAGCGCTTCTGCTGGCCAATTTAGTAGATATAGTAAAATCATCAATGGAGATTAAATTTAATAATATCTACATGTGGACTGATTCCACAATTGTGTTATGCTGGCTAAAAATAGAATTATCCAACCTTAAACAATTTGTGGCAAATAGAATAGCAAAATTGCAAAGTTTAACGAAAGATGCAGAATGGCGACATGTGGGTTCGAAAGCCAATCCGGCAGATTTAGTATCACGCGGCTTATTACCAAACGACCTTAGAGAAAATCAATTATGGTGGAACGGACCTGATTTTTTAAATAGAGAAAAGGAATTTTGGCCAAAAGCCCCAATGAATATACATTTGCCCGATCAAAAGGAGATAAAGCAGAAGACAATTACTATGCCAACCACATGCCACTCACAAGAAGCTGATAATATAATCGAACGATTTAGTTGTCTTACTAAACTTCAACGAACAACAGCATTCATGCTTCGTTTTATTGATAAACTAAAACGTAGACGTAGAGAACAAAGAAACAAAATAAATTTTCGTGTCGCAGAAATATCACCTTTGAACGTGTGTGAAATTAAAAAGGCGAATTCATGCTTGATTAAACTGATTCAGTCTGCAGGTTTTCACAGGGAAATTCAACAGTTATCAAGCACAGCAACACACCGACCTACGGTTGATCGAAAAAGCGTTCTATTTCTATTACATCCATACCTGGATGAAGAAAAAATACTTCGTGTTGGTGGTCGTCTGGAAAAAGCTCAGTTTCCATATGACAAGAAACATCAAATAATATTGCCTGCAAAGCATCATTTCACACGCCTGGTATTCGAATATTACCATTCCATAAATCTCCATGTGGGGCCACAAGGGCTACTAGCAGCAGTGAGACAACAATACTGGCCTATACGAGGAATAGACATGGCTAAATCAGTATATCAACATTGTATAACCTGTTTTCGCAACAAACCTAAAGGAATCTCTAATTTAATGGGAAACTTACCATCTTCGAGATTAAAAATTGAGCGTCCGTTCTTAGTAACAGGTGTAGATTATGCAGGACCGATAATGGTTAAAACGATATACGGTCGCTCGCCTATATTGGACAAAGCATACATAGCGCACTTCATTTGCATGTCAACGAAAGCGGTTCATCTTGAATTGGTTAGCAGCCTAAGTACAGCAGGTTTTATAGCAGCATTTCAACGATTCATTGGACGTCGTGGGAAACCATCAGATGTATTTAGCGATAACGGTTCAAATTTTAAAGGCGCAAACCATCATCTAAAAGAGCTTCATCAGATGTTGTATGATCAACGAAATCAGACACAAATAATTGATAATACCTCCCATAAGGGAATAAAATGGCATTTTATTCCTGCTTATTCGCCAAATTTTGGAACATTGTGGGAATCTTCTGTAAAAAGTGTGAAATGGCATCTTTATAGAATTTTAGGAAAATCACATCTCACTTTTGAGGAACTTTCAACAATATTAGTACAGATTGAGGCTGTAATCAACTCAAGACCTCTTACTCCAATTAGTGATAGCCCAGATGATATGGGGGTAATAACAGTAGGACACTTCCTAATTGTAACACCACTCAATGATATACCAGAACCAGATGTTACTCAACAAAATTACAACAGATTGTCTCGTTGGAATCGAGTTACACAACTAAAACAACATTTTTGGAAAAGATTTTCTGATGAGTATTTAACTTCTCTCCAAAAACGTTATAAATGGAATAAACAAAACAACAATATCGCTATCGGCACACTAGTATTACTTAGAGATGAGAAATTACCACCGCTTCATTGGTCAAGAGGAAAAAGAACTCAATTGTCTCCAGGTAAAGATGGTATCGTTAGAGTATGTGATATAAAAACATCACATGGAACTGTACGTCGTGCCATATCAAAAATTTGTCCTTTGCCATTGGAAAAAATTGAAGATAAATCTTCAACCCCGGGAGTTATGGACAAATAGATCAGATTAATAAATAATCACAGCAGAACAATTATTCTAGAAAAATTCCGAAAACAACATATTGCAACCACATTTATAATAGGAAAATTCCCAAAACTACGGCGTATTATGGTAAATTATGTAAAACCATTTTTCTTTCTCAATATTCATCATCAATAATGATTCCGTGCGTTCTTGTTTCTGAGTTGCTCTCAATTTACTTTTGACTCTAGTCAAACTTGAAAACCCTCTCTCGCATCCACTACTGGATACAGGGATGGTCTGGAAACCAACAATGACTCGAAAAAAATCGTTGAATACTTTATTCCGATTGTGTAGAGTAAACCACTGGCGTCATTCCCACAACGATACATTTGTTGTGCCCTTTGGTGTGTCTGTTAATCCTCTTAATAATCGAATTTCTGATTCAAGTGTTTCGGAACAGACCCTGAATTTCTTTGATAACACATTGATATGAGCGTCACTTGGTTCCAAATTAAAAAAATTGCCCATGGCTTCAATGAGATCTAGAGCCTCTTGACTAAATCTTGCATCTATTCCAGTGACCAAATGATCCTGAAACGGGTTGAAATATCTAACTAATGTTTCTGTTTCTTTAGTTTCATACGTGTGTTCAGTTCTGCAATTATCGATGCGGGATGATATTTTTCGACTCTTTACAGGTGGAATTTCGATTGCTAATCCATCACACATTGCAGTGGCGGAATCATAAATTGTCTTGAAAAAATCCTGGTTACTCCTGGCTTCAACCAGCCCGTTTCGCAATGATTTTACACACGATGTAACCATTATCAAGTCTAGTTTTGCATCTTGAAACATTTTGCTAACTTGTAGAATATCTGCTAGAATAGGGTCCATTAATTTTAACCCGAAAATGAAATTAAATGTTTTTATTTGACTCAATATTCCCCTCCCTTTTACACGAACGTCGTGGAGTTTAGTATTTTCAATTATTTGTTCTAACGTTAACAGTATAGCTAGATAATTGGCACTAATAGCAGCCACTGCTTCTTTCCGACAGGCCCACCTTGTCGTGGACAGACTTTTTAGAGATTTTAGCTGACTATTAAGCTCGAAACATAGCTTTTCAAAAATCCCTTGTCTAATAGCGCTCCTTTCAATAAAAGAATACAGAAATTGGATATTTCCGAAAAAATTAGCAGCTAACGGATTTATAATCACACGAATCGAGTAATGCTGTGTGCCTCACGACGATTTTTTTGTCCAAATTTCCAACTAACTCAATTGATGGTTAGTTCATACAATTCGTTCAAAGATGGCACAAAACAAACCGCATCCGATTTTAATCTAATCGCATCCGATGTATAATCTGCTATACAAACTTAAATTTAACATTCTACAAAATATTTCTAACCAGTAATTGATAAATCGAAACTAAGTTTGCAGTTTAGAACTAAATATCGGGTAAATTTTGATTTATAAATATTAGAGACATCTAACAATACCTGGGTGAACTAACGGTCAATTTTGTTAGTCGGAAATTTAGACAAAAAAAATCGGCGTCAGGCACACAGCATAAGACTAAATTTAGGCAATGGGCATAGCAGTGAACATAGGTTATGTTGCGGTTTCTGTCTTTACATCTTTTCTGTACGTCAGATAGAGTTCCTGCCATAGTCGCAGCCCCATCAAAGCAAACTGATATTACATTTTTCCAGTCTATTTTATAATCCTCTAGTACTAAATCAATTGCATTAAAAATTGATTCGGAATCAAGTGAGCTTAACCTTTTAAGCGCAACCAAATGTTCCACTACTACCCCCTATGCCTGATTGTTAAATCTAAAAATAACTGACATTTGTTCATGATGCCCAACATCGCTTGTTTCATCAGCTATCACCAATGTCAAGTTATTTTCCATAAATGACCTCAATTTCCGATTGATTACATTTTTTATAGACATAATTAGTTGATTTTGGATATCCGTACTCGTGTACACAGCATTTTTTGGAGCATTCTTAAAGTGATCCAGAAGAATACTATCATATTTTGCTATCAAACCCAATAACTCCAAAAATAAATCCTTTTGGAGCAAACCCTCGGCTTCATTGTGGCCCCGCAACGGCGAACCTCCCTGGGCTATTAGCAAAATGACATCTATAAATCGTCCTATAATTTCCCGATTTTTGACTCGAGTTTTTTCTTGTTGCGAAATAAAGGATTGGCGGCTCTTGTCAATTACAACGTCAATGCGCCGAGTACCTGTATAATGATGCCCCGCCGCGACACTATTCTGATGACATGTAGTTTTTTCGTGGTTGGAGAATCAACAAGCCTGTATTGCCAGTCTCCTCGCATCTTAAAACCTCTGGCGCGTGACTCGAGGCGGGTAAATTTTCCTTGTCACAGAAATCCGGAAGTATTTCATCTGAAGAGACGTCCGCCAGTTTTTGCTTTTTCGAGAAAGAGCTGGTAATAGTAGTTGCTTTGCGTTTCAACATGTTCACTAATCACTATTCACTTTTACAGTAAAAACGAAAATTTCAGGATCACCAGTTAAAAAACCCTTCACAAAACGTGCACATCAAAGGCAAAATTAAAACTAACTTATTTATCGACAAGACGAAAATCGGTTTCCGTGTCTTCAGATAAGAGGTGGAGGCTTCTGTAAAATTTGGGCCAATCATGATTTCAAATTTACTTTGAAAACCGAATGAGAGGGGGAAGATTTTATTTTTTGAGTTAATGGCAAGTTTCGTGGCTACGCCTATGGACGCAATAATTAGTACAAAAGTCGCTCTACCAAGCAACAAAATATTATCCTGCACAGAAATAATCACCAAAAGGAACCTGTTAGTCGATCAGGATGTTGAAATATTAGTACCGCGGACGAAGCTCTGAAGTACATCATCATGTTTGTTTACTTTTGTCATTAGTGTTGTACATTTTCAGACCTTTGTACATTATTTTATTATACCTTGAGTTAGTGGTAAAAAAAACTGCAATGCAGATGGAAATGGCCTCGTGGTCTCGTTCCATAATAATGAATATCAGAAGCATGACGCAGAGGTAGGTGAAATTTAATTAAAAATCTACGAGCTTGTCATATTGTCATTACGAGTTCGAAATCCATTATTCTAGAGAAACTGGGTTGAGGTTTAATTTTTCAAAAATTTGGTTGTTTTTTTTTATTGCTTTGTAGAATTTCGATCTCATCACGACGAAAACCATCCACTCCTAACTGAACTGAGATTTTTTTTTTTTTTTTTTTTTAATTTTATTTCCAATATAAATTTTACAATTTTAAATAGTTATGGAAATTTCAAGTATTAAATTTGACATTGAGTGAGTACAAAAATGTGTTACACATATGTATAAAAGAAAACTAAGATGCTAACTGTGTTTGTTCATTATATTATAAAACTTATGATTAATGTAGAGACAGTATTTAGTAACCCGGAACATACAAGATGTGACATACTATATCACTCTGTATAATTTTTATTTTGTTCTTTAAGAAACGATAGAGCCAATTACATTATCTGTGACATTGATCATACTCTCTGCAAAACTCGTTGTATAGCATTTCTTTAATATATATCTTGATTTTAGAGACCGGAAGAGTTCTAATGTTAAGTGGTAATTCGTTAAAGAGATGCAAGCCTCGGTAAAATATACTTCGTGTAGATGATGTATTCCTGTAAGTGGGTAATCTCAGATCATTGGCTTGTCTAGTGTTCCTCATAGTTAATTGAAAATTTGTTTCGAGCAGAAGCGAGGATTTTATCATACTGTTATTAACCAAGTATATTAGCATTATATAACTAAAGTCAACTAGTTTGGAAACAGGTAGTAGATCCGCAGAATACAATAATTTTGTGGGATATCTATGCGGTAACTTATAAAGTGCCTTTATTGACTTATTCTGGTATATTTGGAGATCGTTCAATTTATTAGTGGAGCCCCTGACTGGTATTAAATATAGTAGATTGGAATGAATGAACGAGTAGTATAGTTGTTTTTTAATAGAGCTATCCAAAAATTTGGCAGATCTTCTAAAGGCACCTATTATTTGCGCCAGACGTAAATTTAATTTGTCTGTGTGGGATGACCAACATAGGCGAGTATCGATACTTAAACCCAGATAATTGTTCACGTCTGATTTCGTAAGGATTTCATTGTTTACTTGCAAAGTAGTAAAATTGGGAATTATATTTTTGTTAAACGTCATATAGGTGGTTTTATTTAGATTTAATTTTAGTTTATTCCAATCGAAATATTTTTTTAGAAGACATAAATCACTTTCCATGTCTTGCTTGAGTGCATAATGGTTTATAGATCCATATACGATTGCGAGGTCATCCACAAATAGTTGTAGTTTACCGTTCAACGGTAAATTAAATATATCATTAACATATATTAGAAACAGTATTGGACCCAATATTGAACCTTGTGGTACACCAGAAGATAAGTCTAAGAACTGTGAGGAAGTGTTACCTAATTTAACAAATTGTTTACGGTTTGATAAATAGTTTCTAATCAGACTGAGGGCTTTATCGCGAATTCCAACGTTGTATAATTTCTCAATCAGTTTGACATGATCAACACAATCAAATGCCTTCATCAGATCGACAAAAATACAACCTGTAGATTTACCTTCTTCTAAGAATCTGTAAATGTTATTCATTAGGCACAAGGTTGCAGAGGTAGTGCTTGAGTTTGTTTGAAACCCATATTGAAACTCTGAGATCAAATTGTTAATTGAGATGTGTTCTATCAGTCTGTTCAGAATAAGCCTTTCAAATAATTTGGAAATGGTCGGTAACACAGATATAGGCCTATAATTGCACCTTTCAAATTTGTTACCACCCTTAAAAATTGGAATTTTTTGAGCGATTTTAAGTTTGTCTGGAAATTTTGAATAATCTAAACAGTGGTTTATAGAGTTTTTTATGACGGGATTCAGTTCCTTAGAACATGTTTGAATAACAAAGGTAGGAATGTTGTCATAACCTTTAGCACAAGCTGTGTTTAAGGATCTTATCAAATGGTCGACCTCGTCATCCGTAATTAAATCAAAATTATCTAAATGATTGACGCAAATATCTGGTGTAGGTACATAAGTTAAATCAATATGACAGGAGTTAGCAATTTCGGCACCTACATTTATAAAGTAATTATTAAGAAGTTCAGATACTTCATTTTGGTCATTATACAATTTATCATTCACCTTTACAGATATTTGATTTATCGATTTAGCTGTGGTGGTTTTATTACTTAAAACTTCATTGATCAGGGTCCAGATTTTCCTCGAGTTCTTAGAATTTTGCAAGAACCTCTTGCGGTGTATGATTTTTTAGCACATATTATTGTCATTTTTAATCGGTGCTGATACTCTAAAGCTTTGAAGGTATAAAAATGGTTAGACGGATATTTGTTCTTTAGTTTATTAAAGAATATTCGTTTGTTATAAAGAACTTTAATGTTATTAGTAAACCAGGGTTTATTAAGTTTTGTTGTTGCCTTGCTGGTAAATTCTAGTAATTTGGTATTTTGGTGAACAGACTCACATAATTGTTTGTGGAACACTTCAAACTCAAATTTATTAGGTTCTAGTGAAAACTGTTTAATAAGATTGCATACCGGTTGATAGTCAGTTTTCGAAAAGCTGGAGGAAATATTAATATTGGTTTTGATTTGAATATTTGTTATTATAAATCGATGATCGGAAAAATCAGAATCACCGTATAAAAGGCTTGTTTATTGAGCTATATACATGATCTAATAGGGTGGATATCAGGAATTTTCGAGTATAATATTGTATGTTTAAATTGTTCTTAATCGAGGATCCACAGGAAAATAACATACACAGATACTGGTTTACCAGATATGCCGAACAGTCGAATAAATCAATAGTGAAATCGCCATAAACAATTGACTGCGGATAGGCCGCCAACTTAGATTCTATGTAAGTAATAAAATGATTTATGCTGGAATCGGGTGTGCGGTAGAAGACAAGTAACCTAATATTGCATAGTTTGACTGACATAAAATCAAAGTCTTGGTAAACCTCTTTTTCATCTAGCACAGCATCCAATCCGACCCTTATGAACATAGATATGCCACAGCATGCATGTTTAGGCGAAATCACTGAACGAAATAAATGAAATGGTGTAAAACCATCCATATGCACAGAGTTTATGTTATCATACTGACAAAGAAATGTTTCCACAATAATAATCACATCCACATGAAGGTTTAGATTATATAAGAAATATTCTAATTGTTCCAATTTATTTTTTAATCGATTTATATTAAAATAAACTATGTTCAGATTCGAATGCTTTTGGAGTTTCTCATGTCGCACAAAAGAGTCCTGCTCTAGAAAATGAGTATCACTGACACTTGACATTGCAAGCAGTAGACCCAGATAGTAGCAGTAGACCCAGATATTTGAATTGATGCGTACGTTCTATCTGAATTCCCGCATATAGTAGATGTGCATTCTCTTATTACTTCCTCTGATAATTTCTTATTCTTAAATGTCATGTAATTAGTCTTTTTGCATTTATTTTCAAGTTTCACTGAGCCACATGTTCAGCAAATTCTACTCCGTCCGTCTGGACATATTCAAAACGATCTTAATGATTTGTTTTCGTGTACAGTACTTCACAACTGCAACATCAGCATACAGCTGAAATGTGCCCTTAAAGTTTTGACTGAATATGTCATTAATTGTTAAAAATGTAGTAATGTTAAAAAAATCCGAAAATTTTATGGATCTGCTCTGTCTGATTAAAGCCTGATGACAAGCTTTAAGATATGATCGGAGCAACGTATTTTGCATATATCATGGTCTACCGAGTGAAACGCCTTCCGTAAATCTAAAAATAACCAAGCTGTAATCATGGTAAAAAATTCAATTTGCGAGTTTTGGTTAATGATCTGACCTATTATTAAGAGAGTTAATTCCGAATTTGAGTCTGGAGGGGTTGATTAATAAATAAAATAAATAAAAATTGTTTAGTTACTGTTGCCATTCGTTGTGTGGATCGGGCTAGATTAGTTTGATATGCATTCTTAATCAACGTGGTCTGTTTATATGCTTATTTACTTGCTTTGCTGGTAATTATTTCATTGATATGATGCATTTGAAATAAAACACATTGCATAATATCCTGGTTTTTACGTAGAGGTTAATATGACCTAATTTTCCCTAACTCACCTTTAGGATTACTACATAATCATAGTTGAAATTATTCATGGATCTATGCTTTATCAAATAGGTGAGGTGTGATTGAAAATCAAGAGGGAAAATTTCGAACACATCGTTCAGACTTACCTATTAACTGCCGTCTGTTCTCCCAATACTCTGGCAAACATACTTCCGAAGTATATTAAATTGGACTA
Organism: Nephrotoma appendiculata; assembly: GCA_947310385.1. NCBI lineage: Eukaryota > Metazoa > Arthropoda > Insecta > Diptera > Tipulidae > Nephrotoma > Nephrotoma appendiculata. Next base: position 289,678,852 of record OX371223.1, read on the forward strand.
ACAAACTTATTCCTCTTAACCTATCACACCAGACTTTTACTTCAATTGATCAACTACCGATGAAGGCTTTACAATAAATGACATTAAGGATGACTTTGAAAAAGGCTTGGGGGTCACGCTATAAATCTACTATACTTCATGCTTGGTCTATTCTAAATACACAAATTGTTTGAAGAAATTCGTTTGGCACTAACAGGGCCAAATAAACCAAAAACCGCCCCGGTGGCGCTATTCTGGCTTCCCTGCGAATTGTAAAAAAAATTTACATAGCAATTTTGTATGAATTTTGATTTGAAATTTTCTGCCCTACTGATGGAATCAGTTTGGTGTAAATATGTACGAAAAAAAGTTAATCGGGAAATTATTTTTCCCAAAAAAAGTTTTTGGAACAAAATTTTCCCATTGCACTTTATTTCTAAAATATTTATACAAAACTTACTCCATGCAGTAGGCCAGAAATACACAATTCAAGCAAAATGGCTATGTACGTATTTTTCCCAATTCCTAGGTAAAGCTAGAATAGTGCCACAGGTCATATGTTGAATAGGAAAAATTACAATATTTCCGTTCCAAAAACCATTATAGGCTTTGGCCATGAGATTAACATTTTGAGATTTTAGAACTTAGGATCTGGGGTGATTTTATCTTATTAACCCATTGCAATTATTATTATTTTTATTATTACATATGGTAGTAGCATTTTGTTCATCGAATAGGTAACTGGGGCATTTTAGACTGGCCATTCTCGGAAAATATTTACATGACTTCTTCTATAAGAGAAAAGGCTTTCAACATTTTAGTTATTGTCAAAACGACCGGATTGTCATATTTAGGAGAGTTTTCGGGCCATCGTGCATCTGTGGTGTCTTCTACTAGCATTAATAATTCTTCATTGAAAATGTCTTCATCAGCACATTCTAAGAGTCCTGATCGGGCCATAATTTCATCCACACACCATTCATAGTGGTTTCCTTCACCTCAAACCAAGATTCCCAATTTCTTTAATTGATACTCGGTTTAGCCCATCAATAGTCTCAATTAGGTATTATAAACTCGTCGCAAATAGTATGCCATAAAATTGGCAATAACAGCCTGATCTATTGGATTCAGTAATGGTACGAAATATTTTCGTCAGCGTTAAATTTTGTCACTGAATTTGAGAAATCATTATTTAGCTAATCTTCAAAAAGGCGTGATGTCAACCAGCTTTTTTTATTTGACCGCTAAGTTATCCCGAGCTGTTACTTATCAACACCTTTGAAAGGCCGAGGATTTTCAGAATGATAAATTAGCAGAGGTTTTAATCTATGATTTCCAGCAGCATTTCCTCCAACCAATATCGTAATTTTATCTTTGGCTACCTTGTCTCGAAGCTGCTTTCTCTTTTTTAGAGGTAAAAGCCCATGCAACTTAAATTATTTTATATCTATTTTGGGATAAAAATTTGTTATGTTCGTAACTTCTTCCGTAAATCGAGCGTCCGTAAAGCGGGGGACTTAAATTTATCTCGGACATATTCATAGATGATTCTATCTCAGATATATCGCAACAATTCATCTCAGACAGGTCACATGAGACTCCTCTAGGACTTCCCACATACGATTCATGTCAGACTTAACTAATTTAACTTAACCGTATATCCAAACTCCTTGGCGTTTTCTGCATTAATTGAATTTTGTTTTTTTCTAATTTTCTTTTTTTGGTTTTTGTTAGTTGGTAACAAAACAGGGGTGCGTGCCCAAATAAAAAGGTACCTAGTGAAATCGTATTTTGTTGTACGGATACAATTATTTAGATTTTAAATAATTGAACCGCCAGTCCGCCACAGCGTCATATAAGCGAAACTAAATGTGTCGTAAAAATGACTTTAATTGCCTCGGGTTGAAGCTCAAATGAATTTGGTTCCATAATTAGGAGATCACAAGCCCATCGACGGCTTCATGGGAATTTAAAATTATATTTATAAATGGATCAACTGAATTTATTTGTATAGGAAAAATTGAAACAGAGTACTCAAATGACTATAGTCTCAGAAGTTTAATGACAAAGCGCATGAATCTACCTAAGCTTGTCGATCCAAAATTCCGATTCTTTTAAAAGTATGAATAACCTGTTATTTTTAACTATCAAGAAACAATTTATACTTACTAGTTCGTTGAACTAAACCTAAGTTATAATTATCGGTCACGTTGCAAATTGATCTATTCACCACTTTACCCATAAAAACGTGATGAAATATTCTAAAAGTTCAATGAATTCTCAACAATTACTAGCACCGGCTTATCACTACACTCACACTTATCTATACATGCACGAGCGCAATCGCTAAAAGCTTTTAGTCGCATACGTATAGGTTATTTACGCACCTTATACGAATTCTCCCTCCACTTTAAATTGGGCCGCACGCGTCATGAAAAGTCCTTCATGAAAAATAGATAAATTGATGTGTGTGTGTTTGTAAGTGAACTAAGTAAGCTGTGACTGTGTGTGCATATTTATAGGCGAGCGCGCGAGAAAAACCTTGGATGGGTATATAGTTGCGCAACGTTCTTAGGCAAAATAAATAAATAAAAATAAATTACAATACTCTTGAAGCGTGATTAGATTTTTTTCTTGTCGCATACATACCAACGACAATCTAAATATTGTGTGTGTGTGTTCGAGATAGCAACAAAAACAAATTCATTCTTTTTTAATTAATGTGTGTAATTACAATTAAATCTATAAAAGAAAAATTTTGTAGCAAAATTTTCAGAATACAATTTTGAATTTTCTACCGAATGCAAGCACGTTTAAGTGTGCTCGCGCTTCCTATATCGCCAACAATTTTTTTTTCTAACATATATACAGTGCGTTTTATAATATGGGCGACTTCCAAGTACCCAGCTGGTTGACCATTGATTTAATTCGATCCCTGTTCAATCATAAAAATGAGGAAATTAATGTAAAAATTCTTGATGTGCGACTGGCCGTGAGCGAAGGTGAAAATCAAATGTCCGATATATATCGGGTTGTGCTGCAAGTTAAACGTGAAAATCGTGAGTATTATGGCATTTGTGGAATTTAAAAAATTTATGAAAAATTAAATTTTTAGAAATTTTTAAAAAATCGTTAATTATAAAATCGGATAAAAATGTCCTCGGCGAAATGAATCAGTTGGATGTGTTCACAAGTGAAATGATATTTTATCAAAACGTTTTGCCCGTGCTTGAGAATGAATACCGTAAATTGGGCGAGCTTATTCGTTTTTCCCCGAAATGCTATAAATTAATGACGGTACCGCATAAAATCATAATACTAGAAGATTTAGCAGTGAAAGGTTATAAAATGGGGAATCGGCTGACCGGGCTCGATATGAATCAGTGCAAAGTGGTATTGGAGAAATTGGCGAAATTTCATGCAGTTTCCGGTACATACTACGAAAAATATGGTGCGATAGAAAATACTCGGCTTCCGAATTATGTGCGCGACGATGCATCCGGTTTGATTCACTTGTCCGAAACACTGTACTTGCCGGAATTTTTTCATACCCTTGATCGCCATACCAGCTTGACACCATACCTCAAGAAAACCGAAAACTGGCGTCACGGTATATACGATCGGATACGGAAGATCACATCACCGAATTTTAACCACTTTATATGTATAAACCACAGTGATTTTTGGATGAATAATTTTTTGATTAAATGCAATAAAGAAAATCATCCAATGTCCGTCAAAATTGTAAGTATTAAATTGCCATATTTTTGTAATTTGTATATACTTTACGAAAAAAAATTCATTATTTTTTAGATCGATTACCAAATGGCATGTTATGGTCCGCCCACCATTGATCTCTATTCATTTCTAATAACCGCAACGGCGCCAGATGTCCGAAACGACGGATTCCTAGATTTAATCTATTTTTATTATCAACATCTAGTCAAAAATTTAGTCCGATTGGAGTACCCACGATTGATACCAACGATCGATGAGTTTATGGCGATCATAAGTAAGCAATCATTTTTTGGTGCCTACATAGCAATGTCGCTACTGCCCGTGTTACTGAACGATCCAGAAAATGCAAAATCGCTTGGTACGCTATTCAGCGACAGTGATGATGGCCTTCGGGCACGAAAACTAATCTACAATAATCCACGATATGTGCGAGCCTTGGAAATGATATTAAAACTATACGATCGTCATGGTTTTTTCAATTCATAGTTTTCACAGAACTATACTAATATAGCGTAATATATGTGTTTAGAATTAAAATAGAAAATAAAAAAAATCGCGACAAAATATTTGCAATATACTCGTAGAGATAATTGCATAATGCACCCACTTATAAACACAAACTTAATTATTATATTTGCAATTGCAGCGCAAGTTCGTACATGTATACTCCTCCTCACACACTATTAAGTGACTCGTATAAAATGCATGTATGTTACAACTAACAAGTTTAAGTTTAAGGTCATGAATTTATTTATACAAAATAATTATTTTAGAACAAATTAAAATTGCATATTATTCAAGGTCACATAATTTACGCGAAAGTTGTATGCACACGATTTATTCAAGTCAGTTTTATGACGAGAGTAGGAACACAGAACAATTGTCGTGTAATTATCAACAAAATAATAATCATAAATCTAATCAGCCTCTTATCAGTCATTAGCACTGTAGTACCTGGGAAACCTACATAATTATTACGTGTATGTATAAATAGAACGCATGGTCCGACCTAGATAATTCTTCGCGTTGTTCACTCGTCGTGAATATTATTCCAGATTACGATTAGAAAATAAATTTTCTTATCAGTTTGTAATTACGCCAAATAAATGACTGTAATTATTGTGAATGTAAATTTGTAAAGAGTCATGTGGAAGTGTACTCGTATATAGTAAACGTAATTCCCGCCAAATTTTGTCGTGTATTAATAATAATGATGCTGTCACTTGTGTACCTAAATTACTTTTGTTTTTATTTATGATTATTGTGTAATGTAATACGTGCATAATTCAGGTAAACATTACTCGCAGTTTTTAAGACCGAGATAAATTTGTATTTATTAAAGTTATATAGTTGTATAGTTTGGTTCATTCAACTTTTCAGGAATGTAAATAAATTATTCAAATATTTCTACGCCCTTATTTTATAAAACAGGTAGCTCTGACGTTAAAAGTAAATTCAAAATTTCAAGAACATCGTTGCACTCCATCCGATATTATTTCAGTCTGCGGGCAATGCGGGTCCTTAGACGCATATTTGCACATTATTATTTTGGCTTCTTTTTTCACCGCCAATGACAATTCTAAAATCTAGGGAATGAAGATATTTAAGAAATTAGTTAACTTCATTTAATAGATGGCATTTGAATCGCCATAATTGTTTTATAGGTAGGTTAGGTTAGGTTTCCGTGGTTGCTATCGCACACGTAGGCCAATTATGGCCTATTATGATACCATAGGATCCGACATCATTAAACTTCCTGTTAAATTGTAAAATAGAAACAACGTTAAATTTCAAATAATTTAAAAAGAAAGTTAAAAAATTAGAAATTAATTATGTGTCGGAATATAGATGGCACGCATTTTCTTTTTTTTTTTTGATTAAGTTCAGTGCACGAACGGAAACCACGTTTTTTTTAAGTACTGTGTTAGTGGTTCTGTGTTGCTGCTATAGTTTATAATATTCAATTGTGTTTAGTAAGTGATTTTTGAGAGTTTCGCGGTACTGTCATTATGGGGCGAGAAACAGATATTACATTGACAAAAAACACCGTATTACTTATTTATTGGAACATTCATCATTAAAACAATATGAAATTGTCAGAACAGTTGGAACCAATAAACATGTTGTGTCCAGAATTAAGAAATCACTCTAAAATGGCGAGGTCGTGACTCCACCGCACAGGGAAAATTGCAGAAAACAAAGAAAAACATCCAAAAGGGAAGACAGAATCAATCTTTAAATTAACTTTGCAGAATCGTAAACGATCAACGACTTCAATAAATGACATTTTAAAGAAATACGACATCAACATTTGGAAGAGAACATTGCGAAGCCGCTTTAAGCAATTTGGACTAGAGTCCATGCCGTCCGACTATTAAACAAAAATTAACGCACAACATGATACTTAAACGAATCGCATGGGGACAGAAATATAAACAGTTCTCAGTGTCAGATTGGTCTTATGTAAGTAAAAATTCCGGTTTGCTATTTCATTTTTACAAATTTTCTTAAACGAACAAATTTTCAGGTATGTTTCTCGGATGAATCGTCGGTCGAAATTACTGCCGGGAGAAAATTTTTTGTTAAACGCCGTTCACATGAACGTTTCAACAAAGACTGTGTTGCACAAACGGTTAAACTTCCAACATCTTTCATGGTCTGGGGGTGTATCACCGCAGATATTGGATAAGGTTTTTTTACCAAAACTTCCTCAATTGTTTCGCCGTCGGCAAAGGTATATTTTTCAGCAGAATGAAGCTTCTTGTCACACCGCCAAATCGGTTAAAAACTATTTGAGTTTCAAAAACATACCGCTATTGGATTGGCCTGGGAACTGTCCGGATTTGAATCCAATAGAAAATGTTTGAACTGTTCTAAAGAAGCAGTTATCAGAAAAACATATCACAGATAAACAAACATTGATTAAGGAAATTAAAATCATATGGTTCAACGATCCACTTATTAAAAAAAACACAATAAACTCGTTCCATACTATGCCACAAAGAGTCGAAATGTTGCTCAAGAATAAAGGAATGTGGATCAAATATTGAATAGTACATCTATTAAACTTTTATTTAATTTTTTGGGTCCCATTTGAAACGTGATATTTTAAAACGCGAATTGTCAAAACGCGATATTTCAAAACGCGATGATTCAAAAAGCGATACGGTACAAAACGCGATATGGTACAAAACGCGATATTTCAAAATACGATATTTCAAAACGCGATAGAGTACAAAACGCGATATGGTACAAAACTGGAGTTTAGGATTGGGTTATATCAGGTGGGTGAAGGGGAAATTTAATTTCAGTTTATAGGAATTTAAAAATCGATATTAGCGAGAGTATAAAGTTTTGAAATATCGCGTTTTGAAATATCGCGTTTTGAAATGTCGCGTTTTTCTACCATATCGCGTTTTGTACCATATCGCGTTTTGAAATATCGCATTTTGAAATATTGCGTTTTGTACCATATCTCGTTTTGTCATATCTCATTTCGAAATATCGCGTTTTGAAATATCGCGTTTCGAGCGGATCCGAATTTTTTTATATTCATTAAATCTTAATTTAATAAATGAAATGATATTTATTTGTTAAATGAAATTTATTGATATTGAATTCCCCGAAAAACTAAATTTTATAAAAGTTGCTAATTCAATGGCCACCTACTGTACGTGCAAGAACGAAGTAGAATGGAATAAAGTGTCGTTGTGAACGCATGAAGGTTTTTGTAAGGAACAACAAGATACTAAAATGAAATTATTAAAAATTCAGTTTGGTTTTGTAAATAAAAGTGCAGTGCAGTGACACAATAATTCTGAGTTGCTTGGTTAACTTCATAATCTATAATTATAAAAGCCCATGGCATAACATTTTTTGGTCCATCGGCATCGAGGAACCGGATTTGTAATCTGAAATTATCATCAGCATTGAAATATCGATTACAACATTGTACAGTGCTGGGAAAAAAAATTGGACAAACATATTTTATTGCAAATTGGAGTTTTATTTTACTAAAATTACAAAACTTTTGAACGCAATTGGCTTATTGTTCCATTTTAAATACATGTATACGTAATTTTTGGAAAAAAAAAATTACCTGTAATTTAGGGGAAAACCCCGAAAAATGCCAAAATATTCAAAATACGTTGATTGGAGTTAAAGTAATGGAATAAATTAAACACTTATTTTTTAATTTTTTTTTTTTTTTTTTTTTTGTTTTATTGATTTATAGAAGTTCTATTTTTATTTTGGTGGATCGCCATTTGCTTTTATTACACTGGTACAACCCGAGATAATTGCAAATCAAAATTAACGATTGAGCCTAATATCCAAAATTCAATTCATTTAAACTCTATAATGACATGACAAATTCACTAAGCGTACTTGTGTAAGTAATGCAATCCGAAGCCTTTAGTGTAGAGTGAAAATATTTAAAATAGAAAAGGGAGATTTAAAATATCTCAAAGTTAAAATCGTTAAATCCATTTTTGGGCCACAATGGAATCGTTAGAGGGGGAGGTAGGCTGTCAATGAGTGAATTAACGTTTGATTCTAAACATCAAATCTTACTGCCTCCATCCCACCCTTTTGTAAAATTATTGTTTAGATATGAACATCAATTAAATCATCATGCAGAAGTACAACTAGTCGTAGCAATAATAAGAAAGCAAAGGATTGGCCTTTTACAATCAAATGTAAACACCATAGAAATGGAAAGATATATAAGGTCTACGTGGCTTTATTTGTATGTTTTGCCACAAAGGGTATGCATTTAGAAGTAGCTTCAGATCAGACCTTTAAAGCTTTTATCGCTTATTTGAAGAGATTTCTGAGCCGCCGAGGTAAATGTTAGGTTTTGTGGAGCGATGATGCAAAAAATTTCGTAGGTCACGAAATGAACTACAAAGGTTATATCATATATTTGCATCATCCCCAAATTATGCTAAGATCAATAGATTTTGTACAAATTATCAAATACATTGGCGATTCATACCCCCACGTTCACCCAATTTTTGAGGACTTTGGGGATCTTTGATTAAATCCTTTAAAGTATACATTTCAAGAAAATCGCTTCACACATTAATTTTTCATATGGAGAATTCTTAACGGTTTTAATTCAAATTGAAAGAATTCTTAATTCAAGAGGATCCAAATGATTCTCAACTTTTAACATAGATACATTTTTTAACAGGCGGTCCAATGTGTTCTATTACAGAACCATCTGTATAATTGACATTCTTTCTACACAAAGTGGAAACGTTTAACGCAGGTAGTCGAACACTTTAGGCGCAGATATTCACAAGAGAATTTGCATACGTTGCAGAATCGCGTGAAATGGCAAGATTGTAGAACAAATTTGTAGTTTAATGACATAGTTTTCTATAATTATAAAAGCCCATGGCATAACACTGCCTTTAAAACCATCTAGTGCTATTCACATAGCGTAAAAGATCTCGCACACTACTCTTATTTGCCCAAGTGATCATCTCTTCTGCCAGCTAGCGCAGGGCATGCACATATGAGATTCTGTACCTTCTCCATCTCCGAAGAGGCAGTGTCTGGTAGGTACCCTTACAATTCTACCTAAATCACGCTTCCTTAGTGTGATTAAAATCTTGGAGCGATCCAAGTTCAGCTCAGGCCATAGTTGTTTCGTCCGAATGTCCACATAAATGGTGATGTCAGTCAACGATATTACATTATGTCTCAACCAGTTCATGACCTCTTCAATCACTATAACTTCAGCCTGGTACAAACAGCAGTAATAAGGAGACGAAAGGATATACCTACATTTAATTCTCCCCAAAACACACCAGCCCCCACTCTGTTGGCGGCCCCAAGCACACCAGGGGTGTTATATAATCCAAATTCACCAGGCCATGCTTCACAGAATTGACAATAGTTGAGTGCCCTTTATGCTGGCACTTCCACTCCGAAACCACCGGAGCCTTACCACCAACTCCGCCGGCGTTCATTGCTGGTTTCGCTTTTACATTTTTTGTACTACAAAAATCGTATAGCGGAAATTTGCTCGCTGCAGGCGTATATTTAAACAATTTCGTTACTAGTAGAAACGAACGACCTAATTTTCGATGACAAGCGATGTTTTCAACGCTTAGTATTTTATGGCGACCAAAAGGGCGAAAAAACTTTTTGTGATGTAAAGATGTAAGTATTTCCTCCCGATATTTTCTCTAACAAATATTTAAACGCTCCTTTTGATACTCGAAATAACTATGTATCTAAAAGTCGGTGGTAAGGCTCCTGATAGCCGGGCGGTCGTATTGACCGCCATTCGCTTACCAATAATATCCAAAGAGACCAGGTACTGCATGACCCCTAGAGCACTAGTAGGTGTCGTTTTCAGCGTCTCACTAATGAGCAAACAGGCTGCCCTCTGCACCTTCTACATCATGTTCCTGAACAATAGTTTCTCTAGAGCTGGCCACCATACACTCACACTTTACAGCAGTACAGGTCTTACTGCTGCTGTGTAAATCCAGTGCATCAGCTTCGGTTTCAGACCCCATTTCCTTCCGATGGCATTTTGCAAGAGTATAGTGCCACTTTTTTATAGTTTCCAACTGAGCTTACTGTCCAGAAGAACACCTAGGAATCTCGCCTTATCCAAAGGCCAGCATAGTACCATTTCAGACGTGGTGGAACCACTTCCGGAATTTTATATCTCCTAGTGAAAACGCCCAGCTCTGATTTAAATGGGTTGATTCCCAAACCACATCTGCTGTCCTTTGATTACTACATTCCAAAGAAGGAGAGAGAGGACACCTCCCTGAGGTGTTTCCCGAACACCTGTCTGACGGAGACTTCCCTCATCCGTCTTCGCCCAATAACCCTTCTGCTTCCCAGCAAGTGATTAATTAGCCTGGTTATTTGGTGTTCAATCTCGAGTGGCAACAATCCTTCCGTAATTGCCTCCATCTTCATGTTGTGGAAAGCGCCCTCTCGATATTAAGAAACGCCCCCAGCGAGAATTCCTGAAAATCCAGTGACTTCTCAATTTCCTGAACCAAGACATGTGCTGTCGTGTCCTCGGACTTACCCTTATGGTACGCATGTTGAAACTGTGTCCAGTTTCTAGATACAATTCTCTAACAAATATAGATATCCAGCAGGCTTTCCATGATGTTCAGCAGAAAGTATGGCAGAGATATTGGTCTTACGTCCTTGGGGTTGCTGTGCGAGCTTCTACCTGCTTTCGGAATGAAAATCACCCTAGCCTCCTTCCATTTCTTCGGGATGTACCACAGCTTCAGGCACCCTTTGAAGATAACCACGAGCCAGAAAAGCAAAATCTCCGAGTTCTTCTGAATTTAAACTTAAAACTTTTAAAGGGCTATTTTATCTTCCGTGTATTCAGCATATCCTCTGTACACAACAGTTGGGCCCCGCAGTCATCCATAGATCTGCAGTCATGCACCCTTCATACCACACATCCTTATTTCGCGGGAAGTGAGTTTCCTTCAGAAGATTAAGACTTTCTTCACTAGAAACCGTCCATTCGGCATCCGGTTTAATCAAATAGCCTGCAACAGCTGGACTGGTAGAGAGAATCTTTCTTAAGCGTCAGGTCTCCGAGACCCCTTCCATTCTATCACAGAAGAACCTCCACGAATTCTTTTGCGCCTTCCTTGTCTCTCTTTTATATTCTCTGAGGCATCCCTTATAGAAGTCGCAGTCTTGGTTTTCTCTCGATCTTTTCGCTCTATTGAAAGTAAATAATAAAGTAGGCCAAACTTAATTAATTTTACTCGGTGTGAAAATATTCAGCAGTTGGAATGGTCTGTGGACTGGTTTTACAAGAGCATTTGTAACAATTCAAGAAGCTTGCGATGTCCATTTTGCAGCAGGAACAACCATTTCAGTAGAACAGAAATCAACCTTCTTCGAATCAAAGAAATGAGAGCAGACCAGGCTGTCAAGTTTGACCAATAAAGTCCCAAGTTTGACCAATAAAGTGCCAAATCAGACCAGCAAGCTGCCAAATCCTTGTAGAACAAAACGCCCTATTGGCAGAACTACGAGCAGAAAAAGGCGAGTAGTTTGCCAAGTTAAACCAGAAACTCAATCAAATTCAGCATGCCCAGAATATCCAAGTTAACGAGCTAAGAAGAGAAAAGAAATGTTCGAGCTAAAAGTAGAGCAAGTTGTTCAATGATTTTCAGAAACAAATCAGGCAGGAACCTAAAAATAAAATTAAGCAAGTGGGGCCTCGAGACACACACAACGTAAGCTATTCCAGATGACTCTTGAGAGATGCCAAATTCAACTTCAAAGCAAGCGGCAACCCCATGGGGAAAGTCTGCTTGGCCTGAGGAGAAATGTAACGAAATTAGCGCGTCAAGCTTATGGCAATACACCTGCAGATTTGTTGAACGGGCTAACAGTGCTGTTCATCTGAAGCTTCATTTAAGCACGAATACTAGAGGTAAAACTAAATTAATGATGGTATTGGCTTAAGAATATGACGCAACTAAAGCAAGTTTGGCCACTGACACAGTAAAATTGCGCAAGCTGAATGCGGAGGATATCACACAAATGAAGGCTCTTATTAAAGAGGAGATAAGAAAATCACAGCCAGCGTTTTGAGGTAACGTAAGAAAACAATTGCGTTCTCCGTCTCAGTGTTTCCGATGCCAACAACGCGGGCATTATATGAAGGATTGTAAGCATCTAATAACACAGCGCTCGAGAGAAGCGATAGAAGAGGCAAGAAACGCCAAATATGAGCCAGTTAAACACAGAACGAGACGTGGTGGGAAAGCATATGTCTCATTTAATGATCATGGATCCGGAAAACTAAGCTACACCACTTTTGAGGGGCGTAAGCTGAGAGAAAAAAATGCCCCAAGAGCACCGTTAAAACCATACATCTAGGAGCGGATTACAAAGGTGTCGCTGTTATTAGCGCATATTTCACATTGTCGAGATTTTACCGATGTACGAAAAAGTCAATTTCGGGTTAATTGACGGTTACCTTGGGGATACCAGGATGGGAATTGTGGAGCTTGCGAATGTCAAAAACAATGGGTAGCTGTGTTCGGGAACCTTAGTGAAATTCCAACAGAAAGTACCAATACATGATTAGAATGTGAGTTAATCAACGAATATAATCATGAAAGGGGTGGTCGTCAGTACAGCGGAGGGAATGTACTTTCCAACTATCAGTCGAAACAATGTCCTCGATCACTAAACCATATATACGGTTATCAAGTTATAATAAGGACTATTTACATCCAATCATCTCATGGAGCTTACCCTGAGTGAAAATTAAGCGAAAATTCAAAATAGCTCTAAAGAGACAATCTTTATAGATTTCCAAAAGTTTGGTAGATGTTTGCAGTTTGGTTACGGAGTAATAAGATTTGAATTTTAACATTAAAAGATTTGGTGGCCTCATCAGAGTAGTGACCAAACTATAACACTAAAATTGAAACCTACAGTACCTTTATACTTAGGCAGCATGATTTGATGACCAATTCTTTGAAAGTTGAAAGTTGTTAAAGTTGTTTGATGAATTTGAAAGTTGTTTTGAATCTCATTAGTTCGAAACCATATTACCGACCAAACCCTTTCAGTAATATCATCTCAATTGTCGTTCAGAATATCATATGTTTGTCGGTCAGAACAAATAATGTCGCATACTCTGACGTTCTGTTGAGCACATTTATTGATATATGATTTTAGAAGTACATAATTATGATTTTATCAGCCACGGAGTCATCAAGACTAATATAGAGCAGGTTATGTGGATCAAAAACCAAAATTTGATTGACAGTATTCGGTACAATACAAGCCAGATGGCACAGTTAGCCACAAGACCTCTGATATAGCTCGAAACTCACCATTTATCGATACTCAGATATTGATAGTTCTTTTTTAAGGAAATTCAATTGTTGAAGACGCGTGCTAGAAATTTATTTTTTTCTATCGAAGATGTTTAGAGATTTTTGTACTAAAGTCAACTTATCTATGAATAAATTTCTAAGTTCAGGATACGATGTCTGCTTAATGCCATAATCTTAGCAATGTAATTTGCTTGGTCTCTTATAGATATTGCAAATTTTGCTCCTAAAATAAATAAATTATTTACAATATAATTCTGGAGAAAGCTTTCGGTACCTGGTAAACAAACCCATCATATACTTATCTATCATATCTGTATCAAACATTTTCAATTAAATTAAATGAAAATTTTTATTGGTAATTTCTGATCGTGATGATCGTGTCTACGAGTAAGCTTATTATTTTTTAACTTATAAAACCAATATCACATATAAAGAACTTATATATAAAAAAATTGAAACTATAAAACTAAAAACAGTTTTCGAAACTGGGGATCACAACTTCTAAATTCCGTGATTATTATACGGTGACATAAAATCCCGTTGAATCGGTGGATGCATATGTGTATGATGATTGTGTGTCATGGAAGCGGAATAAATTTCGGGAGACCGTGCATCATGATTTGGTGGCGTACCCGTAAGCAATTCGGTCATAAAACTAATGTACGTAATAGCCAGGCGTAGCGTTTCAATACGCGATAAACGTTTCTCATACGCGAATGTTGGTACTTTGCGACGTAGCTTATCGAATGCCTCGTTTAAATTGTACATGCGTCTACGTTCGCGTATATTTGCAGCACGCCGCTGTGCCAGAGATGCAACACGACGACGTGTTTTTTTCGTTCCACTTGAATTCGATGATATACTGCCACGTTGGGTCATGCGCTGTGCAACTAAACCGCCCACTTGGCTGCGCGGCCATATTGCTAACAAATGAAAATAAAAGTAAAAATTATTTTTGGTGTAAAAATCGATTTGCAACATCTGTAACATTTTAAAGGGGAATATGTATATATAGTATAGGATGATAAACATACCGAGATCTGTACAGGGAAACCCAGCTATTAATTCGGGATACGATACAATCGGTGGTGGTGCATCCTGCCCCCAAATTGGTGTAAATGGTGATACATCAGGTATATATGATGGTTCAGGATGCTACAATTATGAAAAGATGAATGCAAGTCAGTTATTAGAAGACTAGCGGGTGTAAGATTTATAAATATTGAACATGGACGCGAATAAATAAAGTGATAAAAACGTATTTGCTCCAGGACAGGCTCGAACTGTCAACCTCGGCATTGCTCGATTACTGCTGTATAAGTACCGCGCGCTAACCAATTGCGCCACAGGAGCTTATTGTTATACGCGAAATAATTTATTTCAGGCAGCTTTTAGCTGTAAGTAAGGTTTGTTGATTTCGAACGACTTTTAAATTCCAACAATCACAATGCTTCCGCAACGTGTTTTAATTTACAAAAGTTAGGCTCGGTTTTTTTTAGAGAAATTCTAGTATTTTATGGAGTTTTCAAATTGCTTGTATCAATGCAAACACTCGGCGCTTGCAAAAAAAAGTTTGAATTTCGTATTTCAATGTGCAGATCTTAACACCAACAATTGAACGTAGTGGTCTATCGCATCGGATAATACGTTAAATATTTAAATTTAAGAGCCCAGATCATTGAAATAATATTACCTAAGAGCTTGAAAGATCCAATGTTGATGTGTATAACGGCCTCATTTATCTATTGCAATTTATATTTCGTATTTTTGAAATTTATATTTTTCGCCTAATCTTTTACGATGCAGGATATGGCGGAACAGTCTAAATGTTACGCCGAACTCAGCAATATCGATGGAAGATACGATTTGGAGAACGGCAATTACAGCATTTTGAAACAGCAATAAACTATAACTGGACTATCCGAATATATAACGTGCCTTGGCGGTCAATGTAAGATCCGTTTAATTTATAGGGTTATCAAGTTTGGTATATGCAGATTATAAACTGCCAAATGGAACCCAAATATATTCATGAAATTATTACAATTATAGTCTGCTTAATATTTTGATCATTTTAATTACCAAGTAATTTTCAGAGGCAAAAAAATAAATCAAATGTTAGTGAGTCACAACTTTTTTGCTAGTAAGGATGTATAGTATGAGAATATATGTTTAGATCGCTACGCCGCATCCTAAACTTCCTCAGCCGAAACCTAACATACAAATGTCAGTGAGAAACGTCGGGCCAATTATGTCAAATGTATTCGATGTCTGGGACCTTTCCTAAAATCTTAGCCGGAGTTAGTACAACGCTAGTACAGAAAGAGTCGCGCGCTACTTAAAGGAATGAATTGGTTCACTTAATTAGCAAAAAATCTCAATAAAGTCAGTTGGTTTCACGTTAGTCGAAATCCCGGGCTAGATTACTTTACATTTTCTAATCAAGGAGTCAATACAATGCCAAATGGAATAAAACAAAACCAGAACTAATCCAAATTTTCACCTGTTGAAACCATTGGTCATAAATTAGCACAATGCATTTTCGATGGTTGTCCAACATACAAGTTTGCAGCAGGAAATTTCTCAGTTACAGCTTGAACCACATTAGATAGTTCACGTTAGTCTAGATCGCATATTGCTAATTGTGTTGTTGTCGATTTAGATAGCTATAGCAGGTTATTTGCTCAGCTATGTCTAAGTGTTTTAATTTGATTTATGTTAGAATACCACTGATATGAGGTCTAACAATAAAGAACACGTTGTTAACTTGACTATTTACTCTATTCTAGCCTTTATTATTACGAAAACAGTTTATGTAATACAAAACTAATAGCTGCCTAAGCAGTTTATATGAAATAGGTACATATATAAAAAATGTAAAACTATGAGAAAGATTAAAATCAAATTGTTTGCGATAGTGTCGAGTATCCGGAAATATTATACACTGATTATTTTATATTGTCGAATAATAATTTTGCATGTTTTGTTGTTCTCAACAGTGCAATTATACAGATGGTTTATGTTCATTTGCAAGCTCGTGTGGCGCAATTGGTTGGCACGCAGTACTTATAAATCAGTATTCGGGCGATGCCGAGGTTGACAGTTCGAGCATGTCCTGGAGCAAGTTTTTGCAGTATTTTAGTTGCAAATTGATTCTTTTTATATAACCTAAGCTCTCTCCACCTACCATTACCAACGAGTTACACCATTAATACAGCTAGCTAGTGGAGACTTGCAATACCATCGTACTATTGTCGTTACGATCATGGTATTCAATATCGGCGAGCTTGATACAATATTTTGACATTTCGTAAAAATTAAAATGACGTGAATAGACTACTTTACTCTTTTAAAA
Source organism: Nephrotoma appendiculata (assembly GCA_947310385.1). Lineage (NCBI taxonomy): Eukaryota > Metazoa > Arthropoda > Insecta > Diptera > Tipulidae > Nephrotoma > Nephrotoma appendiculata. The sequence goes on from OX371223.1 coordinate 289,695,793, forward strand.
GTTTTAAACCAATAAAAATTTTATTTGATTTATGTTTTGGTGACATTTCGATGTGGTTTGCTGACATAAGATTGAGGTGACGCTGTTGAATATCAATAAACGTATGATTTTTAAATGTCAAATTTATATTACGTTTACTACACCCGACGCCATATTAAAATTTTTTCGTACGATTTATGTTAATGGTAATGATCTAAATTATATCAGGTGGAGATGCTAGGTAAGGATCGAATGATTTGAAAGTTTTAGTTTCCGGTTAACTCAACTAAAGCTTGTTGTTGTGTTAAAGCTTCGGCACTTGGACCGGGAGGTACTGGGTTCGAATCCCATCAGAGGCTAGATGCAAATCGAATTTTCATCATCGATTACGATCGGTGATGTTAATAAACACAACTAAGACCCTCTGATGGAGTGCAGAATTCAGCGCCGACCCACCGTCCATGTCAATGTACAGGTTGACATGGAGCTTGCAATGTGCAGGTGGTAATACTGTAGTTGTGTGAGTAGGTGAATAGGTGAATGGGTTAATGATGTAGCGTGAATGCGTGGTATCACAATGGGCCAAAAATGGCCTAAGTGTCAACCACTGAAACCTAACCTAACTCAACTAGAGACCTCTGAGAACCAAGTATTCGAACAGAAATTCTTTCATACAATTTTTTAAATAACAATTGGAAAAATTCATTGGCAAGAGTACCTTACAAGGCAAAATTAGATTGATGAGGACGTCTCCGTTTTGTTTTACCCGTGTATTTTGCGCGTCCACCTTCCAACAACATATTGGGTGCATCCCAAGAACGCTGCTTTTTACACGGCACAGGGCCATACATTAAATTGACCAAACAAGAGCATTCCATTCCCCCGCATAGATAGTTTAGTTGATACTAAAAAAAATTCTCAAAATTATCAGGGCAAATTTTTAGCAATAGCCAATCAGAACATTTTATATGATAAACCAACTTCCCATTCATTCCTGTTCATCTTCGGATTAAAACATGATTATTTCCGGTGAACGGTTGATCCAGGAATGCCAACATTAGTTAATTTTTACTTCTTAAATTTAAATGCAAAGTCTTTTGGAATCTATGCATGTACCGTACGAAAGTTAAGCAAAGAAGAAAGCGAATTATTCTTAGTTGATTTTGCCGATTTTACATAAGCTTTGGATACCGAACTAAATAGTCTAGGCCTCTGCTGTTGTTACAACAGCCCATTGCCTGGCTGAATACATTCAAAATATAATTAAGACATATTTTCAAAAAGACAGACTCTAAATAGTGTATCATTAGCTAAGAAAAATTTTTGTAATCGTTTACATTAGGCATCAATGCATTTTACTTACTACAAGAATACTTACTACTTGCCATTAAGAAAGCAGAAATTTGTGGTCTGTATAAGCTAGCCGAAATTTGTCTGCGTAAACTGCCACTCCTTCTGCCTCTTGTTAGTGAATTTAGTAATCACAAAATGTTAGGCGATGGATTCCGATCTGAAACAATTTGATAAAATTTGTTTTGTTAGGTTCGATTGGGATTCTGACATGCAGACGGAACTAAGATGAATCCTAAGATGAATTAAGAAGTAAGTTCTGAAAACTGGCTATGCTGGATAGAACTGGCCTATCTCGTAACTACTACAGAAGTTTTTGAGATATTGGCCAGAAGTTTTATTAACAAATTTTGGCCACTAAGAAATGGCCAAGTTTCATGCAGCATGATCAAATACTGCTTCCTCCAAAATTTATGTTAGAATCCCAAACCAAACCTATTCGAACTAAATTTTATCTTCATTTAGCAGCTTCGTCCTTGCGAAGTTAACAAAAAAAAATATTTCTTAACCAAAATATCCTTAACTGCCAAAATATCCTGAAATCCGTTTCTCACCAATTACAGACCCTGCCCTTTTCTATTCTCACGTACCCAAAAAATTGACTAATAGGTCGGGTAATTAAATGCCGATGACTAATCGCCTACCTGCGCGATCCATAGATTAACTTTTATTGCTTACTAGCAGAACCCGGCCTGCGCTGCCGGCCCTATCGTTGCTTTCGACTATATTTTATTTCTTAACAATTTAGGTGTAAGTGTGTGAATGTACTTCGGAAAGAGATTCGGATTTGTAATATATTCTAATTTATTTAAATCCTCCGGGATAAGTATTGTAGTAAATTTATTCCAATTATTACTAAATGGAAGTTACACTAATTTGGTGGTGTACCCAAGACCTATCTAGCCGTGTAAGCCAATAGTGCTATATATCTCTAGTATTAACGCTACAGAATTCAAAGTGCTTCTGTACCAAGCCACCGAAAATATTGTGCTTCTGTTGAATGTTAATGCAAATTAGTATAGTTTATTCCCATTTTATGGTTTTGGGAGTTTTACCTATTTGTTGGTATAGGTCAGTATATGTCAGTTTGACAGCTATACCGCGAAGATAAGTACTACTTAGTGTAATGTAAATCAGGATTTGTATTTGTGTTGCGAGCTTCACGTAATATGTCTTCTGTCATCGCATCTTGATACTTTGTCCACAATGCAGTGCTCCCATCAAAAACAAAGAATTTTATGGGAACCATGTTATTGAGAATAATGTTGAAATTTATTTTGTGGAAGCAGTAAGTGTTGCATCTGCTTATGAATTATCCCAATGTTCATCGTTCTCAAGTAAATCATGGCAGTTAACATGCTTTCGCGATATGATTCGCACAATACATTATTTACGGTTCTCAAATTCTTAAACGATGTTAGATCACGTATACATTTATCAAAAGCAAACGCAAATAATAAAATTCTACATTATTTGGATGCACTGTGTATATTCTACCTAACGCATCGCTCAAAAAAACATCTATGGATGTCCAAGTACTACTTGTCCTATTTTCCGACGTTCAAATGTTTTTCGGGAGGTGTTCCAAGTGTATGTACATATGTAATGTTTTAGTATAATCATCATTTCGACACAAAGCAGCAAAAAAAGCAGTTAATGTTGTTTCTGGTGGGTAGCTGCTCGTGCGGCATCATTTTCTGTGGTAAAATATACTCGTTGTGCATTTTCCAAATAAACGGCCAAATGAACTACTGTGGGATATCTCTCATGCATTTGAAAAGTGAATATGCACCATACTGCTTCATTGCTGCTGATGTATCTTCCCTTTTGATGTTGCTTAATTCCATCTAAATTATTTGCAGCTACTACTCCGAAAACGGCCATATCGCTTTCTTTATTTACATATTTGCAAATGTATTTTATTGATTTAACAAAATTGGGATATTCAACATTTGTATGAGCTTTGTATATTTGCGATAATAAAGGTGAATATGGTACTATATATCCAACGGTTATCAATTGCAACGTTAGTATTTAGTACTTGCATTGTTATTGATCTTCCATTGTCTTCAACGGATCGTCGGCAATACAATGGATATCCATCGTTGCCTGTCGTTTAGGAATTGATTGTCTGGGATAACTTTTAGATCATTTACCATCGATCGATCATACATGGCGAATTTATGTTTAATGCTCCACATGGGCCATGCACCATATTTTGAATAACAACTTGGAAAAGTTCTGGATCATTTGTTGAGTCGGGTATTTCTGAAAATATAATGTTGTCGATTTCATTTGACTGAATTTTATGCATGCACCATATAAGATAATGAGCATGTGGGAGTCCTCGCTTTTGCCATTCAATTGAGTAAATCGAACAGAGCCAAAAACGTCTGTTTAAACACTCGTGCAGTGATATCATATCGATTAGTAGGGGATTGCCTGGCAATAGGCAATTTTTAATTTCCGTGTATATGACATCGCATCCTGCGCATATTCATGCATGTGTCTTGGACTTCCGGTGTAAGTGGCTGGTAAAATTGTAATTCGGCCAAGGTCATTTACATTGCCACCGTTTTTAATTGCATCTCGGAGACGAATGTATTCTTCTGATCGCAATTGTCGTTGATTTAGCTGAATGAAGAATAACCGCTCTGTTTCTATTTTAGCGTACAAGTCAACTACGTACTGATGAAATGATTCGCATTTACATTTTAAAATGTGATTGTCTTGATTTTCGCGGATCATTAATATGCATAGTAGTTCTTGCAGCTTATCTTTTTGTTTATTATTGTACCTGTACCTGTATAATTGATAGATCAAAATATAAATTCTTTGTAATTTTTCTAAGTTTTAAATGTAATTGTTTATTTTGAAAAAACCTATTTACCAGTTGTAGGATTGATCATTTTCAGTTGGAAGTGACACCCATCCTCTCCTTGCCAGAACAATATTGGGTATTGTAAACACGTTGTAAAATGATGTCTCTTGATTCGAATCGAACGCCAACAATGACAATGGCGACTTCATATTGTTGGAGTATTGAATCGTCTGGAATGCTCACCAGCGGTGTTTTATCAGCCCTTAAAACTATTTTGTAACTGTCGGAGGGCATTTGGTCAACTACAGTTTTAAATAATTTTACTAATTCATTGTGCTGATGAAATAAATTTTGTAAAGACTGAGCAATATCGCGTTGTATTCCCGAAATAATTATACACATCTTGTGTCGAATTCGTGATCATCATTTCTCAGAAAAAAGAAATTTGTGTTGTTCGTCTGGTATTGGTAATAAGGAACCTGCAGTATGATATATCTAGTGATCATTAATGACATTATCTGCTCCAAATGAAGTCATTTGGAAGCAAGTGTTATATTTTCGAATATTGTTTAGAAAATATCTTAATTGTGTTGTCGTTCCTGATACCAATGATAATAGCGGTTCTGATGTGGTGTTTAATGGTGTCAATTTTACTTTGCCCTTAGCGCAACACAACCCTGATAGTTCATTTTTGTATTTTAGTGCTTTGCAATGCAAGCATATATTATCCATATTACCAATGTCAATGTTGCGATGTGAATTGTAATCAATTGTTGAATCATATCGAAATGCAAATCGTTCAAAATTAATTCGATTTGTATTGTGTCTTGCGGCACGTACTTGCATTTGTCTATTGCGTTGTTCTTCATTTCGTAATACCCGCCTTTCTTCATCTGTCAAAGATAAACGTCAAGTACGCTGTCATTTATTTAGTTGACATTCTGCCATTTAAGAATATGGAGCATTTAACAATCGACCAACGCGTTAAAATTAAACGCAGAAAAACAGGCCGTCGATGCTGATTTTTCGAACAAAATTTTCTTCAGTGATGAAGCTCATTTTTCGCTTGGTGGATACGTTAATAAGCAAAACTGTAGAATTTGGGGCTCAGAAAATCCACAATTGATTGTAGAGAAGCCATTACACCCGGAAAAAGTCACTGTTTGGTGTGCATTGTGGTCTGGTGGTGTGATTGGGCCGTATTTTTTTGAGAACAACCATGGACGAACCGTTACCGTCAATTCTGAGCGCTATGGCCGCATGTTAACCGATTATTTTTTTACGAAAATCGAAGATTATGATCTTGACGATATGTGGTTCCAGCAGGATGGAGCAACCAGTCACGTAACACGAGCAAATCGAGATCTTTTGCAAGAGAAATTTCCTGGACGTTTGATTTCGCGATTGGCTGATGTCAATTGGCCTCCAAGATCCTGTGATTTAACGCCTTTGGATTTCTTTTTGTGGGGCTACGCGAAAGATCGTGTTTACGCAAACAATCCTCAAACTCTTGACGAATTGAAAACTAATATTCGTAAGGTAATGGCCGAGATACCGCCCGAAATGTGCCGAAAAGTCATTGAAAATTACCTCAAAAGAATCAAGGCCTGTAAGAAGTCCCGTGGAGGACATTTGAATGATATCTTATTTAACTAAAAATGGCAAGGATCAATCTGTAAAATGAAATAAATATTACAATACATTCCGAATATTTTGTGTGTCTTTTTTAAGTTTACTTTATCAAGCTTGAATTGGATAACCCTTTATATCGAAAATGCATTGAATGGCCTGTCGTTCTAGGTTAGCATGCCTTGTCATTGATGCCATTATGGTCACTTGATCGGCCATCATGTTGGTCAACTTTGGCCTAACTGTGGAGACATATAGAATTAGCGAAATTGCACCCCCGTTTGTGAAACGAAATTAACCGGTTAACTAAATTATGATTGGGGTGGTGAAATTTGACAAAATTTCCATTGATCAATTTCTGAAAAATTCATTGAATAGCCTGACACTCTTTTTAAACCTAAATTCGCATTGATGCCACTATGGCCATTTGATAGGCCGTAATGCCTGTTAATGACAGTTCAAATTTGAGGAAATTGTGATGGGAATATGGCATTAGGGTCTATGGCCTATCAAAGGGCCATAGTCGGGAAATTCAATGAATTTGTCAGAAATTGAACTATGGAAATTTCGTCAAATTACAACCCCGTATCCCCATCAGAATTTCCTCAAAATTGGACTGTTGTTAATAGGCATTACGGCCTATCAAATGGCCATAGTGGCAACAATATGAATTTAGGTTTAAAAAGAGCGCCAGGCCATTCAATGAATTTGCAAGAAATTGAACTATGGATATTTTGTCAAATTACACCCCTGTTTCCCCATCAATTTTTCTTCACAATTGGTCTGCAGTAGACATAACATATCATAAACTAAAACTTTTATATTAATATCAACTTAAAGAAGTAAATAAAATGAAGGAAAAAATATTTTTTCTTAAATATCGGCTGGTAGCTTTCAGCTGAAATATATTGATCAACATTTTTGAATTTTTATTTTCGGCTATCAAACCAAAGACACAAACATCACCTCGTTTGGTTAGGATGCGGGTTACAAGTTATTGCCGTTTGGTACTTGCTCTTAAACAGCAAATAATTGATGAAATTTTGGGCCAAACATTTCCGGCAAGCACCTCATCGAAATAAAATTAAACAGCATTCATTAAATTTCGTTAAATAATCGTTAACTGAGAATTCACCACGAAAAAATTCACCAATACGAAACTTTTTAATGTGAGAAAGCAAAATTTATCATTGATTTAATCAAAACAAGTTCGTCGCTATTTTGAATTTAATTTTGCAAAATTAACAACAAACCATTTGGAAAAAACAAATAATTTCGTCTAAAGTAAATATGTACCAATTGTTGAATTAACACACCTCTTTTTAGTTTTTTAAAGTTTGATAACGTTTAATTGTAAAACATCCATTTTAGAGCATCATCTGGAAATGTACTGTATGAATTATTTGACTCCGGAAAGTTGGATAATTTTAATACTTTCACAAATCCATCGATTGGAATCGAGCGGCCATCTGTCATTGAGGATTGGTCATTAAAGATATTTCCGTTTGGTCATTATAACGTGGCGGTTTATTGTAACAATTCTTTAAGATCTCATAATTTACGCACAATTTCCAAAGTGTATAGTAATGAAGCTGTTAACGAAATATCGCAATCATATATCACATGTGAAAACTGGTGATTAATCTTTAGTGGCACATGATCAAGCCAATCCAATCTTTCGATTTGTAAAATATATCATGATTGACCAATTTTCTGAATTGAACAGCAATAAATAGTAACATAACATAGAGATGATCAAACGAAAACAACCAGTAATCAAACCGCAGTGACTATTGACCATTTGATTTTATTTGTTGGATTTATGAAAATATTAGGATTGGCCAACTTTTCAGAGCCAAATAATTACACAGAGCAATCCGACAAAATGTATATTTTGCAATTAAACATATAGGGCTTAGGTCTTCAACTTTAGTTTAGACGCAATGCTTCTAAAAAAGCAATTTTTACATTTTTTTTTATCTAAATGAGTTGGTTATGAATCATTCTTCCGGAAATTTGTATTTCCTAAATTTTCATCATTTATCTACCTTATCGTTTAAATGTAAGTGACCAAACAACGAAAACTAGTGACCTACTAGTGACCTACTGAAAACTGTGAAATTCTGGATTTATAATATGTGAAACTAGGACAAAAAACCACCCCGAGAAACACCTTTCCAATTTTGGTGTGTTTCTTTCCAAGGATTCACCTTTCTATTTATAGTAGCCGGAAAGATTGATTGAAAATGCTAGAAAAACATAAATTCCATCCCGAAATATTTGTGTCGTTGATTGATTGATTGTTCTGTAAGACCAAGTACTAGAGAAGTGTCCCGGATAACGTCGTATCTATTTCTAAAGCCTGTTTACACATAACAATAGGAAGGATAGGAAAGGTTTTTTTTTTTGGGACAGAACGACTTGGTTGCAGACACCTAGCGATCGTATGGCACAACACAATTCTAAACTACTTCTAATCTACTAGAAGAAGGTTAATGGCTTAACAGGTTTAATGGATAACGATGGTATTGATCTTCAACAATTACTTCTTTAAATCAGCAACCTGAGAAAAAAATATTATTATTTCACGTACATCTGGAAAATTCCTGAAGTTTAATTCTAAATTATCACTTTCCGGCCCAGTTGCGGACACCTAGATAAAGTCGATAGTTAGTAGCACAATTCTAAACTATACAACCAACAATAAATATTTCAAAAAAATACGAGCCGTACCTCCCGACGCCCACTCGGATCCAGCTCAGTTCAAACTTCACCAAACAACAATATGACGCTTACTAGACTTCATTTCAAAATTTGTGATCCAAAACAAAATTTGGATCAACTTTTCCATATAAAATTTGAACCGAAACGGATCAACGGCCGCCACGAAATTCAGCTATCATTTGACAATCATCTGTAGATTTCCTGAAATTTAATTCTAAATTAATATTTTCCCGCTTTCTAAATAATATAAACATTTAGTAATTTAAACCTCATGCAATTCCATAACTTACAATATAATTTCCTAAAACCATAATTATTTAAATTATATTAAAAATTACTCGGCTTGGATATTTCAAATAAATTATAAAAAACAAAAAAAAAAGTATACTGCACAGGTCATATTATGCTATTTTCAATGGAGCTTTACCACTTCTCAACCAATTACTGCCAAATATGGTACGCAGAATCGAATTGGCACGTTAACTTAATGCTCAATGGAACTAGGCCATTTTTCAACAAATGATGGCCAAATTCGTTGTGTAAATCCGAACTTGACGAAATTTTGGGATTCGGCTATAATGAATGAAACCAGTTCGTTCCCAACCGATAACTTTCCAACTTAGTTCGTAGAGCTGGGCTAGGATTCTAATAAAAAAGGTCAACTTGTATTGGGATTTTAACGTGTTATTTTGATGAAGTTCTACAATTCGATTTGGGTGGGAATTTAAAAATGGATTTTAGATAAGCTCTGGAATTCGGCCGTGTTAGGCAATTTCTTAACTAATAATCTTCGAATCTGGTATGTTGAACTGAATCAAGATTCCAACTTAAATCCTGGATGAAGTTCCGGATTTTTCTACCAAAATAAATCTGAAAATAATCAGTCAATGAATAATCCAGTTCCTCCATTCGCTGAACCACACTTGGCTTTAACACACTAAGAGATGACCCAGTCAAATTCAGCTTCCCAAAAACTAAAATTGGCTAGAATTTCAATTCAGCCCCATTCGTACCCAAAAATTATTGTATGCACCTTCCGCAGCATGCTGTCTAGAAACAGATCATTGAGAATATTTCGCACATCTCAATCATTTAAAAAAATCACGGTTTACATGAGGTAACGGCACGAACGGAAGATAGGGCTCCGCGGAAGGCTTCCTACATAATTGCTGTGTGAGCAAGTCGTTGAATAGGATTTAGAACTCATATCAATTGATATTCGTGTCTGACGTTCCCATGCAATTGTGAACCTGATATCACATCAAAGATATATACTTGTCGTTACAATGAAAATAAAAATTAAAAACCATTTTCCCCTTTGCCATGCCGTAACACATATGAGGTCTCATCCCTTTAAACTAGTCGGCAAAAAAGTATATTTCACTTATATCATTTGAAATTGAATTGAATTTTGTTGTTGTATTAAAATATATTAATTGATGTCGTTGAAAAGTAATAAATATCACGATTTTCTTGGTTCCAGTTCAATATAGGTTTCGATTTCTCCAGGTTAAAGTAAACTGTGTTTGAACATAATTTAAATGTATGGCGTTGTGCAACAATATCAGTTATTCTAATTAACTAAAATTATAAAGGACATAAAAAATATACACACATATACACTCCATTGTATTGGTATTGCCCCCAAAAATAATAAGAGTTAAAATATTTAATCAATAGCAGATCAAGCAATTTGTTCTTATGGTTTCAATCTACTTCACGTTTGATATTAAAAATCGATTATATTTTATTTGCGGAAATCCTGGAGATAACCCCCATCCACGACTTGCGCTTAAAAGTTAGGTCCATGTATCACCTAAATCATACTACAAGCTCATTTTGAGATCATGACTACATATCTAAGATCCTGATCTTACGCAATCTGGATATGATAAATCGATTAGACGTCACTATTTCAAAATGAGCTTGTGGTATGATTTAGGTGATAGATGGACGTAACTTTAACCGAAAACGCCAGATGAGGTTACCTCTAGGATTTGTACAAATAAAATTTAATCGATTTATTATATCAAACCTGAAGTACATTGAAAACATAAGGATAAAGTGCTTAAGATCAGGATCTTATAGGCATGATTCCAAAATGAGCTTATGGTATATGATTTAGGTGATAGATGGTCCTAAATTTCAAACACAACTTCCCGATGGGATTATCTCTACCATGTCCGTAAATACATAATTAATCGATTTATCAGACAAGAACACAAAAATTTACATGATTTTGGACGTTAGCCTCCCAACGTTGGGATATTTACGATAAAACAAAATGCTTACACTGACAAATTTTAAAACGGTTGAAATATGATTTATAGATGTTTCACTCAAATGCGTGTACACGTTACATAAAAATGATAATTATAACTAGTACGGTACCTAGTCAGCTGAGTCATACATTTATATTAATTATGATTACTTATTGTGTAAGTAATATTTGAAAATATTCTCTTAAGTTAGAAATGTAATGAAACCTGCTGTGGTTCGCATCTCCCTATCTCAATAGCTTACTGTTAAAAAAACATCTCTATTGAAAATGAATCCAAACTGCTCTCGACTGATTAGATATTGTACCATTTATAAAAGGCTTTAAACAATACATTATCGGCCTCTAAAGCCTATTCAACTACCGTTCAAATGTCTAAGTTGGTTGATCTTCTATAAATAATATAGTTTACTCACTGATATTTTGTACCCCAATTTTCACTTGCATAAACTATATTACTCTCACTTATAACAGCTTAAGTACAATACTCGTTATCCTAATATTACATACAACACGATCTAATTTATTTTATTACCTAAAATTTGCATATGATTTAAATAGCGCAACAGTTACTAAACGACTGAAAACTGTTTTCCCATCTGTACAATGAGCAATTACGTTTTCTACCAAAACCAGAAAAGGCAGATTTATCAAATTTGATTGGCTATTGCATATTGAAAGGGTGGGCGGAGTTTTTCTTCTATATAATTTTGCTACAAATTACAAAAGTTTTAAGCCCCTTGATAATGCTAAAGGATATAAATACTTTAATCAACCGTAAAATAATTTTAACACTTTGTTTTTGTATAGCCAGACAGCATTTAACCATAAAAGTAATTTTTTGACTCAATTTTGAAGTGCTGTGGTTGTGTTGCATATTTCACTTGTCTAATATTCGTAAGCCCCTAAATACACTAGTTTTGTGAAAATATTGAGAAATTGAACATCAACCCTCGTTATTTAAAAAAAATATTATAAATTATTGTGCCTGGACAAGGAATTTTGTGCAATATTTTGTATTTTAGATAGAGGATTTTCTAGCCTTGTGCTATCAATTTTAGAAATTTAAAGGACTAGTAGGGGCTTTAAACGAAGGAGATTTGATTAGGTAGGCAAAAAATTGAAAATAGCGAATATGACCTTCCATTGAAACTTATTGTTGAAACCAAGCTGACAAGTTCTTAATAATAATCGACATAGTATGCCCATTTTAATCACTAATTGAGCTTCAAGCTAAACAAGTAACAGGTGAATTGATGAAATACATTACTATTTACGATATACGCAAAGCTTCATCGAATAAACATTGTCCTAAAACTAATAGTTATGGGAAACGATGCACCTGATTAAAAATCAAAATTGGATTCTAATTTGTCATAAATTATCCAAACTAGATAGTTGACTCAGAAAACATAATTAAAATTCTTTTAATAAAAATATTCGACCCTCTTTGCAATAAATTATCTCACGCCTATTAAATATTTCCCTAGTAAAATTTTAGTACATTGCGACTGTAACCGGCCCAAAAAACAATATTCAATAATCATCATTGAAATGTACTGAAATTTATACACCCTCTCTAAATCCCTACTAATAAAAGGACGTCAGTTGTTGATCAGAAATTATTACAATGAAGGGATATACATTAAACAGATGTTTTATTAAAACTAAGAAAGGAAACAGAATTATGACTTGCTTATGTCAAAAATCATAATTTTAATCCAAATTTAATAAAAATTGATTTGCAGTAGAAATTAATTTATAAAACGAAATGTATATGAATGTCGAATTGAGTGTTAACGTATGTGTTGGAAGTCTTACATATTGTCCTCATCCTTCTTGTAGACACCTAAGCGTTATCGATCCAAAGCCGAAATCGAGGACTATATGTTCCTTGCAAAACTGCAAAATTTTTATTTATTACAAAATGGCCAATCGAAATTCCGATTAGATTTACTTAAAACGCTCGTCTAGTTATTAGTCGAAAGCTTGGGATTACTGATTTAAATAATCGTTAGAATTTCTAAGGGTTTTTCACAGTACCATAAAAAATATGGATTTTGAGGCATTATACACCAACTTGTATTCTTCTGTTGTCAATGACTTTTTTCTTGACTTCTGTAAACGATGGATAGCATGAAAATATTCTCCTTCAAAGAATCATTAAGTTGGTTGCCTATACGCCTTGTGAACCTCCAACTAATAATGCGGCACTTGCACTTCCAACTAAGAATAATTGATGGGTCAGCCACAACTAGAGTCAGTGCAATCGCCAACATCCGTACAACCAAAGCAAACCATGAATTTGGGAAATGTGATGAACGGGTCATCGAATGCAAATCTGATTTGACAAGTTACTCGTAGCCTGTCACTTGTACAATAGTTATGATGACTCAAAGTCAGACTCGAATTGGAGGAGCAAAGTAATCAGTTTGCCAAGCTGCAAAAAGAACAGAACGTGCAGAGTAAGTAATTGTACTGCGCAGAACGAATAAATTGAGCAAATGTTGTGAGCCTTGCCCAACATTGTTATGTCACAGCAGAAACAACTATGACGGAAAATTTTGCGTGTTCTATACTTTATATTATTTAAATTAAAGCTCGTAGTAGTTAATTTGTTAATCCCATATATTGACCAATTTAAGACGTTAAAGTCACTTTAAAAAATATGCCTGCATCGGCCGATGCTTATGATTGATAAATATTTCGTTGATTAATGATTTATTAAACCGAAACTTGGATTCAGTCAGAGATGAAAAACCTTGACAAAGACGTGGATGAAGAAAGACCATCTGAAGTTTAGCCACTGACACGGACAATTTACGGTAACCTTGTTAAAATTTCAGCAGAAAGTACCGTTACGTGTCTTGAACGTGTGCTTATCAACAAATGTAATCAGAAAAGAGGCGAGTAAATCTGAAGAAATCAACATCTATCAACAGTTAGATGTCCACAAATTAGGGTAAACTAATATTGTGAAACATAAAATCGACACAGGGAATGAGTTCCATAATCCGGTCAGCACCAAGACGATTACCGCTCGCAAAACAGCAAAAGACAGCCAAATTAGCTAAACAAACGTGACGGAGTAATAGAGCAGTCTAGCAGCCCATGGAGTTCGCCAGTGCTTTTTGTCCAGGAAAACGATGGGACAACACGATTTTTCTATAGTTATTCGTCACCGCGCATTTCCGACACCTTGGAGACGCTGTTCACGGGCCAAGATTTTCAGTACATTGAATCTGAAAAGCGGATATTGGCAAGTGGCAATCCATTCTGATGATATATTCGTGTGATGTAATATACCTTTGAACTCGATCGTATTGATTATATTTGTACTTTATTTTTCAATACATTTCTCGCGGTTCAATAATCTTTTTAGTTTTTAAGGATAATTGTGATTTTGCGGATTTTTTAATTGTACATCAAAATGTTCGAAGTCTTCGAAGAAATTTTGACGTACTGGTTGCCAATATTAATGCATATCATACAAGGCTCTCGTTTATATTTTTGAGTGAAATTTGGATTCACACTAATGAATTGTCTTCATATAATTTAAATGGTTACACGTTGTATGGTGCGTGCAATGATTCATATAGGGCTGATGGTGTTGCTGTATTTTTTTGATTCAAATTTAGATTGCTCAGTAAGTGCCTATATAATTTACCATTAGCCGATGTCATAAAGGTTTAGTGGAGATTTTCTTCTGATTTATATGATTTTTATGCATTTATCGGCATTAATCTACAGCTGTGAATGTTTTTGTTCGGGAAGTGGCCGAGGTTTTGGGCAGTATTAGGTCAAAAAATGTATTTGTTTTTGGAGACATTAACATTGATATTCTTGGATTTCCAAGCAGCTTAATTGATTATATAAACCTTATGTCTTGTTTTGGACTTGAGTCTTTGATTGGTACTCCCACGTGGGTTACTGCTTTTTCTTCAATGTGCATTTACCACTTTTTTGCTAGACTTATGTCTAATGATCTTTCAAGTATAACAGCGTTGGCTGTGGACTTAAAAATTTCTGATCACCACTTGATTGAGGCACGGTTTAAGGCTTCTCAGATACTGTTACAAGGGTCTAATTTGAACCAAAATTCCACGAGAAGTAGAAAGAAACTCAATCTGTTATTATTATATGAAAGGTTGGATCATATGGACTAGGGGTTCATTTTTAACATCGACAATCCATCGCTAGCTCTTGATGTATTTTTGGATAATGTTTTAACTATTTTAGAACACATACTGCTCGTCTAAAATCAAACGCCTGCAGCCTTGGATCTCCTTTGATCTTGCGCGCCGTATTAATAAAAGGAATAAACTGCAGTACAAGTTAAATAAGCGTTCTGATAATGCAGTACTTTGCGAAAGCTATAATAGAATGTGCAGCATAACTAAAGTAGATATCAAAAAAGAAAAGGAAGCTATTATTCTAAGCGTTTTTCAGCAAACCGTGGTGATATAAAAAAACTTGATTTTAGTGAACGAGATTCTGACTTGTAAACCTAAAACGTCACTATAGTCAAATTTATTTTAGCACAGAACGGAGAACTTCTTACGAGTGATCTAGAAATTGCTAATGAGTTTAATTGTTATTTTTCTAGTGTTGCTAAAGACTTAGGTGCTAAATTTGACTCTAGCAACACGTCATCTAGTTTCGATTTGCCTTTTGATTTCGGTCCGACAGCGTTTTTTATGACCCCAGTGTCTAGTTATGAAGTTTTTTCAATTATTTGTGCGTTAGAACCTAAATACTCAATTGATAACGTTGCCCTGAGTAATTAAATATAAAAAGCCATTGCTGGGCATACAAGTCCCGTTCTTGCACACATTTTCAACCTTTCCTTTGAGGTGGGATTTGTTTCCGATCGACTGAAAACAGCAACTATAATTCCCCTTTCCAAGAATGGTAATCGCGTTGATAAAGGTAATTATAGACCTATTGCCTTGCAGCCAGTAATCCTAAAAGTTCTTGAAAAGAACATAGGTTTTCCAGTTTCTTAGATCAAACGGGTGTGCTGAGTATTCATCAACATGGTTTTCGTCAAGATATGAGTACCGAATCGGCCTTGTTGGAATTCCTAAATACAATCAATATTGGTTTAAATAAAGGTAAGTTGCGGTGCTTTATTTATTGATACAGCAAAAGCCTTTGACATGGTTGATCACAAGCTTCTGCTCTCTATTATGTATGATATAGGGTTTAGGGGAGTGGCAAATAAGTGGTTAGCATCGTATTTAGATGGCAGATCGGTGAGACTTAAGATAAATGATAAGTTAAGCGATCCTTAATTTATTGACGTTGGTGGTCCCCAGGGTTCAGTATTAGGCCCTCTACTGTTTCTCATTTATACTAACGCTGTGTTTAAATTGAATCTTCATGGTTATTCTACCGGTTTTGCTGATGACATAGCTCTTGGCTTATTATGGGAATTCTCCCAGTAACGTTATTTCGATGATCAATTCTGATCTAAAAGTTTTACTCTCATGGTTCACGAAGCATCGCCTGATTTTAAGCCGGAAAACTAAATTCATGTTGTTTAAATTGTCTGGTAGCCTTAATTTGTCTATTTTGCCGCGGGTGACTAATCACAGCAGGTCTGATTGTATGTCTATTGGTTGCCACTCTGAATGCTTTGACGTCGAACCAGTTGACTCGTTTAAATATCTTGGTGTTCACTTGGACACTTGTCTTAATTGGAAAACGCATGTTAATTCAGTCAACCAGTATTTGAAATCAACTGCTAGAATTTTCTACCTTCTTCGTGACTATTGTACTACTCCAGTTTTAAAAATAGCTTACCACGCACTAGTTATGGCTAAATTGGAATATCGATTGTAGTGCTGGGGTGGTTGTTATGCTGCTACTTTGTATCCTTTATATGTTCAACAGAAAATGATTTTGAGAATATTTCTAAAGAAACCAAGAACTGAACCATCTGGGAATTTATTCCTTGCAACGAATATCAAATGTTTTAACATTTGTATGTTTATAAGGTATTGAGAGTTTTTTTTAAATCGAAGTGGTCAACATATAGAAACGATTTTCATTACAATTTTCGCGGGAACCATCTATTTATGTGTAAAATCCCCAGACTAACTAACGACCACTTCCGTCGCTCTAGTCTTGTCGCTGCACCAAACTTCTTTACCGCGTTACCAATTTACATTAGGAAGGACGTTCATTTGAAGTCCCTTTTACTTAAAGTTAAACAATGGCTATTTGAAACTGTTGATATCTTCTTTTTATTCAGGGTTATTACATAAAAAGTGTTGTATTTAGCCACAAATTATGAAGTTGATATTATTGTTATTTTTTATTATATTTATTGTTATTAGTAGTAGTAATGGTAATGGTAGTAATAGTATTAATATCTTGGTCATATTTTTGTAAGCTTTTATCTCAATTTATTCTTATTTTAATTTAATCATTTTATTTTGTATATATGTATTAGGTTTATGTCGAATTTTTTATGTATGCGCGAATTTGCTTCTGCCGTTTCTGCGGCACAAAATTCGTTATTTTTTTTTTGAATTGAATAAATAAATAATATAAAATAAAATATAGAGAAAACAGTATTTTCAGCAGAAAACATTCTTTGCCAATTTATGGTAATGCCGTTTGGATTAATGCGCCTGCTACATTTAAGAGATTAATGGAGCAAGTTTTAAGAAGCCTAAATTGGAAAACATGTCTGGTTTATTTGGATGATATCATTGTACCTGGCTGCGTTAACAATCTTAAACAATTACTGAAAACGATCTGGAAAGCTGGATTAAAGTTAAATGTAACGAAATATTGTTCAGAGAAGAAGTTAACTGATTGTTAGCAGTAATGGATTTGCCTTTCACCAACGGATATTAGCCAACTAAGTAAGTAGTTCCCTATGATTATGCTCCTATACTACTAAAGGTTGGTGGCAAGCTTGCAGACTTTACACGTAGTCTTCATCGCCTTACCAAAAAGACAACCATTTGAGTGGAATCCAAAGTCGAGGAAGTTAGCCCGAGCCTGAATTTTTTAGTAGGTTTCTTGGATAAGTGTAGCCATCCCGAAAAAGTGTAAATACAATAAAAAAGGGATCCGCTCGAAACGCGATATTTTGAAACGCAATATTTCGAAACGAGATATGACAAAACGAGATATGGTATAAAACGCAATATTTCAAAATGCGATATTTCAAAACGCGATATGGTACAAAACGCGATATGGTACACAACGCGATATTTTAAAACGCGATATTTCAAAACACGATATGGTACAAAACGCGATATGGTACAAAATGGAAATTTAATTTCAGTTTATACACACAAAAAAAATTTTCGGATATTCTATAAATTTATTTATATTTTTGTTCAGATAATTTATATTTGTATGAAATTCTATATAAAAATTATAAATATTGAACCTATATAATTCGTTTATATAATATATTTTATACAAATTCATAGTATACATACAGTTTCTATATTTCCATTTGTATGCTTTTTATAACCTACCGTATAAAATTTCACTCTTTATACCTTGATTAGTATGAAATTAATATATTCATCATATACAAGTTTTGCTTTATACGATTAGTCTTATAAAATTAATAGAAAAACGAATATTTTTTGTTAAAAACGGGATTTTTATACTGGATCGTTGGATATGTTTTTCAGTTCTGTGGATATCGTGTAGTGACTTAGTGAGTGAAGTGTTTTTAAGTTTTAGAGTGAAGTGTTGTAGATTTGTGAACTTGTTAATAGTGTCAATTAATATAATTTGGTAATTGTATAGTGAAATATCATAATAATAAATCGAATAATTTACTATTTCAATTGTTGATATAATGTATAGGTATATTATATACCAATGTATTATGTATACACAATCTGTGCTAAATCATGTATATAAAAATGTGAATAAAAAAAACTGACCCACACGTTTTTTTTATTCACATTTCACGAATATTTAAAAAATTTGAATAAAAATCAATGGATTTTAAAAATGTTTGCAGAAGCGTAGCAATTTGCCAACAACAAAAGTTTTCGACTCTTATCTAATAAATCGTTGAATATATCGTTTATTAATTATAATACACACAATCGCCCTGGATTATTCTAAGCCTCACCAGGAAGTGATGACGATAACCATAACGAATTTTATGAAATAAAGTTAATAATTTTAGAGATTACTTAGTTTTAAGATTATTTTACGACATTCTCAAAAGGTCGCAACAAAACTATTGCATGAGAAAGGAAATGAAATTGAAATTTTGTGACTGAGCTAAAGTAAGAATTAATCTTCGTTAACTAATTTTTATCATTTAATTAAAAGCTTTTGATTAAGTTAAAGTATGAGTTTGTGTTTGGAAAGTCTTAACTGAGACATTTATTTTCCAAAATGAGTCGAAAAAAAGACCTAAGCATTGATAAAAATCATGCTTTGCGAGATCGCAAAAATGGAAAAAGTTTCTTGCTCATCATTAAATAATTTGGCAAAGATTCTGCAATCTGGAGGTACATTTTATGAGATCAAGAAAAGAAACTATAAGAGGATCAGAAAGATACCGCCCTGAACAGACCGGAAAATTACTCAATCGGCCCTAAATAAGCGCAGAACAACGACAGGCGAGCTTCAAAAGCATTTGAGTGAAGAAGGGATAAAAATATCAGTGATGATATTGCGATGAAGGCTATATGAAAATAAATTGAAATTCTCTGGGAAAATGCGGAGAACATCTTATTTGGGGTAAACTTCAGAAACACTGGACAGTGTACGACTGGAAGAAGGTAAATCGGAATTTTAACACTCATTATATATTTTCAAAAATTAAATAAAAGAAATCCGAAATTAAAAAGTTTTTTTTAAATTTATAGGTTATTTTAGTGATGAATGCAGGCTAGAGGCCGTTACAGAATCGGCCAAGTTCGTCTGAAGGAGACAAGCAGAAAGATTTAGAAAGAACTGCGAAGCCAGGAGCATAAAACATCCGCCATCGGTAATGATAAGGAGCTGCATTAGTGGAGATGGATCGGAAGAAACCATTAGGAAAGAATAATATCAAAAGGTGTGCTTTACAGAAGTCGTATTTTCTCACATAAGGTCGCTAGCTCAAGGCCAATACTTTTACACTTTTATGCATGATGGAGTTCCTTGCCATACCGCAAAAATTATAGAGAATGTCCTCCTTAAATAAAATATTGACATCCTCTCTTGGCCTGGCAATTCTCCGGAATGAAACCTTATCGAGCATTATTGGGCCTTACTAATAAGTCCAACGTATATAAAACCCCCAAACCTACAGTGGCCACCCTAAAAAAAATATTAAAAAATTTGGAGAAATAGTGATGAAATTTGCAATATGATCAATACTTGTATAATGTATTAATTTAATCGTAGCTCTTGTACACTTGTAAGTAAAATTTTATAAACATAACAATATGATTTTGATAAATATATAGAATTTAAAAAATAAGCTAAAATTGTTTTATTAATTTGGCAAAAATGATTCTTAAATTTCATCAGTATTGAAAACTGAGTTCAATTCTAGCATATGAAATTTCCAAATTTCTATACTAAAGCAACTAAATTTTATACGATAACCAGATTGATATTTTCTATAAGTAATTTATATAAAGTTAATACTACTCCCTTATAAACAAAAATTAACATTTAAAGGATAAACTTTATATTTTGCACTATATACAGATATTTATACGTTGGAGTATCAAATTTATACCAGTGAACTATCAAAATAATTATATGGAGTTAATATAAATTTTATACAACATTTTATAACATTTGGTTATCCGTTAAACTAATATAAAATCTATAAAAAAATCGTACGGAATTATATTTATATTATAAGTGTATTCATTTTATATGTAAATTTTTTGGTGTGTAGGAATTTAAAAATCGACCGTATCACGTTTTGAAATATCATGTTTTGAAATATCGCGTTTTGTACTATATCGCGTTTTGTACTCTATCGTGTTTTGAAATATCGCATTTTAAAATATCGCGTTTTGATAATTCGCGTTTTAAAATATCGCGTTTCAAATGGGACCCAATAAAAAATGTAGCGTTATCCCAAAAAACCATTTATACATGAGAAAAACAAACAATATTCAAAAATAATATTAATGTAAAATAAAATTACTGGTAAAACTTTTTTTTTTATATATTTAACCCGGATAGCGATAATTTGTGTAATTACTACATGGGTCCACATTAAATTCTATACCGCAATACCTGAACATAAAGCCAACAAGCGACATATATGGCCAGACAGGCTACGCACGATACTAGCTATGATGTAGAATTGGCCCAGAGTCCATATCAGGTGGAAATAAACTTTTTTATATTTATTTGTTAAAATTTATTTGTTTACAAAAATTATCGCTATTCGGGTTAAACAAATAAATTTAAAAAAGGTTATTTCCACCTGATATGGACTTGAGGCCAATTCTACATCTTAGCTAGTATCGTAACCTGTCTGGCCATATATGTCGCTTGGTTGCTGTATCTCCAGGTTGCCTAGTCGTTGTTTGGCAGAGAGCCCCGTCTACCATATGATATTAAGTTTACCAGAAACCGAACTAGTCGTACAGCATGAATACGTAGCCGATCGATCTAAGGCGGAGAATGGACAGGATTCATAATAAAGTAGGAAGCAATTATCAGAAAGAACAGCGATAGCATAAAAACGAGATATTGCTTAAGAACGGAGAGCGAGGAATTCGCAGAGGGAGATTTGCCAATAGAAGAAAAGGAATATCACGGAAACACAACAAACGTGGGAAGGGCCTTTTAAAGTCCTCAAACGGGTTAAAGATGTTGAATATCGGATTCAACTAGGTCCCAGAACTAAGATGAAAGTCTGTTTGAGACGAACAAATTTAAGGTGGAATATTGTTATGAATTCTACTCTACATACGTATAACACCCGGTGGACGAGGGTTAAGGTATACACGACCAAGTGTTATCATCCCAAAGCCGAGGTCCATAATTTTATTGAAGAAATTATTATTCAAGTATTGCTCCAATACTAATTGGGAATTGGATTTTACAATGGCATTCCTTGTGGAGAGAAATATGAAAAAACGAAATTGTATAAACGGTGGCGATTAGTCATCATAGAAAATATTGGAATTAACAACAGCGTTATATGTGCAAAATGTTTTATTTGCAAAATCAAGTACGATTCCGTATCGAACGTCTGAAATTCTTAACCATATTGAAATAGAATATATTATATCCTCTGTTTGATTTATGAACCATCACCCCAAGCTTCAGGTTTAATAGTGCTCCAACATTTCAATGGTTGGAAATAGTATCTCTTTTAAGAGATTAAAATGGGGGGGGGGATTTACAGAGTTATAATTTCAATGCGAATAAGGCTTCAAAGTAAGTTAAACGTACACTAGCTGAAAAGTATAAGTGAGTTATATGAGTATTACAAATTTTTAAGTTTTTTTCCTTTCGGAAATATTTCTGTGTCAATTTAACAAAACCCCTTATCTATGTTTAGCATCTTTTCAGGGGATCAAATTTAAATTTTAAATTAATTTGTGAAAAAATTATGGAACATAACTAAACTATTTTTGATCCATGGTATCGAGGTTTTTAAACTGCGTTTATTTACATCTTCAAGTACTTGTTACATGCTATGGGTATCCCGGAAATTCCCAAAATGTTTAATAAGCATTCAGACGCAAAATTAAATTCAAAATAAAAAAATATTTCAAGATAAGTATTTATTCTAAATTTATTTCTGATTTTACAAATAAAAATATTGTTTTAAATATCACTTATGTCATGCTACAATATCAATAAAATCATCAATTAAGTGGTTTTCAATAAATACCAAACTCGTATATCAAACATAAATGGTTTTGTTTTTTGCTTATATCTCAAGAAAGAAAAACGTGAAATACTATCGATTAGGTTATAGTTCAACAAAACCACTTATTTCGACTTAAGTGGTTATGTTAAATTGCCACAGATTCAATGTACAATTGGTGAAAGTTTTTAACTAAACTATTGTATTTGCATGATTATATCGGTTGACGATTGGCATAGATAGTAACGATTAAACTGAATAGTTGCGGTTACTACAGTTGATTTGGAATAACGTGGCCACCTGGTAACGGAATACAGACCTTGAAGTTCCGATTTAAATATTTAAAAGCTATGTTATGGTATGGATGTACCCACTATTCTTTATGTCGAAAAACTGCTGCATAAATCAAAATCCATATTGCACGGATTTTCCTGCCCCTGACACGAGAAAATATTATATTAATTTTATTAAATTAAAAGGGATGATAAGTTCAATTTTACTAAATGCAAGTGATTTTAGTTGAGCGAAACAACAATTACGGATTATTAAATACAAAATTAAGTAGACAAGTGAATTACACAACAATAACGACAACAACAAAACAAAACTGTGTCAAAAACTATCTTTTATGGTTTTAAATGCATGGGTTTCCAAAGTGTTAAAATTATTTTACGGTGAATTAAAAGAATTTATACAATTTGGAATTTATAGAGGGGTGAAGTGTTTAAAACAAAAAGGGAAACATTCCACCTTACATGTAAATACACTAGCATCAAAAGGAGGTAACCAATCACATTCGATAAATCTGTTGTTTTGGTTTTGGTAGTAAACGTGATTTTTTATTTTGTATAGTGCCGATAGAAGGAAAATTCGTACCGTCGCATTTTTGCGTTTAAAAGTTAATTAAAACTTGTTGGGAAAATAATATTTTGGGTTCTTAAATAAATTATGCATGTATTTAGTTGAGACATGGAGATGTCAAGTTTTCCATGGATAAATTGGGATCCAAACGGTACTCGAGAGTATGCAAATTAATATCAGTATTATTGTCACTAAATACGGTCAAAAAGTTGCTCCAGGACAGGCTCGAACTGTCAACCTCGGCATCGCTCGTATACTGCTGTATAAGTACCGCGCGCTAACCAATTGCGCCACAAGAGCTTATAATTATCGAAATTAGGCCGTATTATGTCCCGGAGCAGCCATTAGTAGTTATAACAGCAATTATCGTATAACCCATTCAGCCTCACATGAGAATCATTATGTTTTCTTACGTATTGTTGACCAATATAAAGAGTTTTCAACAGAACGCTTTTGAAGTTAGACCTAAACTAATCCTAACCCAACAAAAACAAACAAAGATGTGTATGGATTGGTAAAAATTACAAAAATCACATTCAGGCGAATTATTGAATTTTATGAATAATTTTTAAGTTTAAATTTTATTTTGACGGGATTGAATATAGAATTTTCTTAAGCAATTGAATATTTTGAGATTTATTACGTTTATCACCAAGTCAGTATGATTTGCTGAGAGATTAAATTTTGATAGATTAAATCTTATTTTAAATTAATTTTTTTTGTAAAAGCACTTTAATCACACCTACCAGAGATGCGTAATTAAATACAAATTAAAATTTAGATCGCTATATGTAATTAAATCACAGACAAATAAATAGTTTGCTCACTGATATTTTTGGCAAATAACGTACTCCTGTGTTATTTGTATCCCAATTTTCACCTGGATAAACCGACATTTTCACGCACTATATATTGCAAATACACTTTTTATATATATAATCTTAAACAATAATGTTTTAACAAAAATGTTAAGTATTAAACACCACAATTGGTATCAAACGACTGAAAGAATTTTTCGTCTGTCAGTACGTTGAAATGAAAATTTAATTTTCCACCCAACCAAAACAGCATATTTAGCTAATCTGATTGGTTGCATCATACGATATTCTTCTCGTTTATATATAGGGTGGAGTTTTTATTCCCTCAGTTTAGTTGTTTGTACACAAATATTTCAACCCAATTATAATGATAAACGGTATAAATTCTTTCATCCACCGTAAAATTATTTTAACACTTTGTTTTTGGAAGAAGACAAAACATTAAACCATAAAGAATAGTTTCTGAATACAATATTGAATGGCCGTTGTTGTTATATAATTCACTTGTCTACTGAAATGATTTTTAATAATTCGAAATTATTTAACCCCCTCAATTTAACAAAACTAATATTTCATGTGCTTCGGTGAAAAAAACCCTGTAATACGAGGAATAAGTTGCAGGACAGATAGCTTATTGTAGTTTCGCAGAAAGAAATTGGCACTTGATTTTATCATTATTTTTCTATGGGGTGCAAATCAGTGACAGGCTCCACGAAGTATTCTCGGGGACGGGGGCACCCTGGGCAATGTATTGTAACACGAACGGTTGTGGTAACGAATACTTTCGTATTAGTGGATCAATATAGCGAATAGTTCAACGTAGGTAGCAATGCAAATGATGGACATTCTAATCTAGAAAAATAAAATAAAGCACTAAAACAACAAACTGAAGACCTGGAGCTTCTAATCCTTAATCTTCAACGCGAGTTAATCTGCCTGAAAACAGATAAAACAAATTCAAAAACGGAAAACAAAACTATAAACAAAAGAGCATCAAACAACGAAGTACAACCTAAAAGAGACAACTCGCAGAAGACTGAATACTCAACGGAAGAGGAAGAGTTAGATAGATAGAACTAACTGGATGTTGAAGAAGGGAAAAGCTAACCAAGACAATAGAAATAAAAAAAGAAAAGCAGAGTCCTCATCAGAGGTAGAAAAATCAACCGAACGGCAACCAGCACAACAAAATGAAGCGCAGCCAAAGGTAAAAGCCCTACCATTTTTATAGTTAAAGTAACCAACTATTCAGAAATCCAAAGTGTAATGAGTATTGTTACGGAACAACAGTATAAAATTACAGCTCTGAACAATAATGAATGGAAGATTAACACTTCAAATCCAAAGGCATACAGAAACATGTCAATGAAGCTGAATGCGGAAAAATATCAAAGGTACACGTACGATAATAAAAACGATCGCCTCATCAAGGTTATGGCAAGAGGCCTACATCCAACCTATGAAAGTAATTCAATAATGGAGGACCTAGAAAATAAAGGATTTAAAATCCTTGATGCCGTGAACATTACAAAAAAGAAAGACGTGACAGAGAGAACCGACTAGAAGCCGTTTCAAAAAGAGGACTTCCCCTGTTCATGCTAACGTTTAATAAATCCGAGCAAATAGAAAAAATTTACAATACAACTGACATACTCAACATGCGAGTAAAAATTGAAGCTGTTAAAACAGGCAATACAAGAATATAGTACAATGTAAAAAATGCCCAAGGTTATAACCATATTGCATGCGCGAACCAGGATGTATCAAATGTGCTGGAAAGCAACCAACGCAAACTTGCAAACTATCTAAAGAAGAACCGCCAAAATGTATAAATTGTAATGGGCAGCATCCAGCCAGCTACCGATGATGTGTGAGGGACCAGGCATGCAAACCTCCTCTAAGTCTTCCGAGGATAACAAGGTCCGAGCAAGAAATGAATTATCTATGCGTAGGGACAGGATAAACTAAATATGTTAATTCTGGATCGACTGCTGGAAATACCAAGCTCCAAAATAGCTAAAAATAAATAATGTCTGCAATACATATTTCAATTTATAATTCCGGAGCAGAAACCAGACACCAAAACAACTCATTAAGGATAGTCATATGAAATATAAACGGATTAACACAACACCTAGCAGAATTAAAACCCCTAACAAAATCCCACACCTTATAGATTTCTACATCACTAAAGGCATATCGGAACGCTATATCTTCCTACAAAATTATGAAAGTCTAACATCTGATGATTTTCCTGTTATTATTCATCACAGCTCACAAACAACAAAACAAATCAGAAATTGTTTAAGCAGTTAGTAGCGGGAAAAATTGAACTTCAAGTGCCAAGCAAAGTATAAATGAAATAGAAGAGAAACTAGGCAGGCTCCTTGATATCATACAATGGTCGGCTTGAGAATGCACCCAAAATTATCATCCAGGAAAGAGAACTCCGTTATTTACCCAATAGAAGTAAGAGAACTAGTGCAGGAAAAATGAAAATCCCGAAAGAAATGGTAGACTACGCGTGCGCCGCAAGATAAAACCACCTTAAACAACTTGTGCATCAAACTTAAGGCACTCATAAAACCAGCTCCAACTAAAGATACCAGCTATTCCCTCTGGAAAGCAACAAAAGAGTTAAAACGACCAAAAACGCAGATCCCCCCAATTAAAACAAACGACGGGAAATGAGCTAGAAGTGCGAAAGAAAAAGCTGACCTTTTTCTTGAACATCTTGAAGAAACATCTCAACCTCTATGTCTGAAGACCAGTTACGAAAACACTGCTGATACGCCCAGAATATCTGACTTCGAAGATATCAGGGATGTAACATTGAAAGAACTAAAAGCTGAAATTAAGAACATAAAAGCAAAGGAAGTTCCTGGTTACGATCTGATAACAGGGCAAATAATAAAGGAGCTGCCTGAAAAGGGCACCCGTAAATTATTGTACATAATTAATGCAATCCGCAGGAAAAAACATGTGCCAATGCAGTGGAAAGTAGCAGAAGTAATAATGATTCCGAAACCGGGCAAGCCACCGAATGATAGACAATCTTACCGGCCAATTTCACTTCTACCAACACGAGCGCAATTATTTGAAAGGCTGCAGAATCTCGTTTGGTTTCAGAAAAAAACACTCAAGTATTGAGCAGTTTCGTAGGCTTACATGTCATTGAGAATACATTAGAGAGAAAAAAGGTTTGTTCTAGTATCGTCTTAGATGTGGCGCAGGCGTTTGATAAGGTGTGGCACAGATGTTTACTCTTCAAACTACATAGAGATTTACCAAAACAATATTATATCCCTTTAGTGATTTACTAACACAATTGTGCGGGTAGGGCAAAAGTACCATGTCAAAATTTTAGTTTTGTATGTTTTTTGAACCAACTTACACATTTGTGAATTCCTTTTTAACTTATTTTCGTCCGAAAGAAAACACTATATCGTTACACACAATTGTGTTGGTTTTACTACAAATAAAGCGAAATTTTTTATCAACAACGCCATTACATACTATGGTTTTTTATTCACACATTTGTGTGGGTTGGACTAAAACTGAGCCAATTTTTTTGTTTTCTTGGTTGAAAAAGGGATATTATTTTAAAATCATACATAGAGGAAATATGAAGAAGAATATTCCGAGCTAAAAAAACTTCGGTAGAAATCCCGCAGGGTAGTGTTTTGGGACCTATTCTTTACCTGCTCTACACCAGAGATTAACTTCAATTAAACGATGTTACCATTGCAACATTTGCTGATAATACTGCAGTTTTCTAAGTATGAGACACTATTGAGGAATCGACAACGAAACTTCAAGAAGTGTGTGAGAAAATCATAAAATGGATAAAAATGTGGCGTATCGGGCTCAATGAATCGAAATCCACGCATGTGAATTTTACTATTCTAAAAGTCAGCTACAAACCTGCAATCATTAACGGTCAGCAGATTCCGTATGCAAATAAGACTAAATATCTAGGGGTGACCTTAGATACTAGGCTAAGAGGAAAAGAGCACGTTAAAAAGAAAAAAGATGAACTTAATATCAAAAATCGAAAAATGTATTGGCTGCTCAGGAAAAAATTCGGATTTGTCAACCGAAAATAAATTGCTATTATATCAACAGGTGCTAAAGCCTGTATGAACTTACGGAATACAGATCTGGGGCTGTACAAAGAAAAACAACACCAAAATAATACAAACTTTTCAAAACAAAGTGCTACGTGGTATAGTTAACGCTCCGTGGTACATTAGGAATGATGATCTTCATAGGGACCTAATAACCCGACGGTTCAAGAAGAAATTCATGGACAACGTATTTATCCACATGTAATTGAAGAGGTTCATGGTATGTTGGACACTTCACATGCAGTAAGACTGCAGATACGTTCTTTGCAGATTGCAGAGAACAAAACCAATTGATTTAATGGATTGATTGGTCAATGGGCTTGTTCTCATTCACAATTGACTAAATTAAGAAAGAAAAATTACATAAATGAATTGTATTCAGTTGTAATAATTTAAATAAATAAATAAAAATAAAAATATATTTCTTGGTTGTACAGCATAACGTCCCAATATGATTGAGCAAGAGGCTGGCATCTCCCTCATCGCCCAGAAGAACGGACTAAGTAGTTTGTTCTTTTGTTTGCAAATAAATCTCTAGCGCTTTAAAACCAAGAGGCCTTTCCCACGATCATTCGAGTTCTAAAAACTTTCTAAACCACAAGACCAAGTACCATAAAACAATCAGGGTATCAGTTTGCGAATCACAAACCTAAACTTTTCCGAGGAAGGCAAGGCTAATACCGTTAACTGAGCAGACAAGACATAGATGCATGACCCACCAAGGCAGTTCCAAACTATGGAAAACTCTCTTTTGAAAATTTTCGGTGAAGAAGAAATCCCATTCCTCTAAATTTTCTTGTTGACCTTTCATATAGCAGGAACGAGATGAATGAGACAGTTAGGAAAATGCTGGTCTAGCACAACTAGCTACGAAAAGACCGCAGAAGATATTGGCGAGGAAAGGTTATTAATAATTTTGTTTTGGCTCTTCGGGTTGTGTTACTTCCAAAAGTATGGAGCCTGAATAACGAAAATACATCGGGCACCGATAATGCAGCAAAATATGAAATTCGCAATGAAACCTCGTGAGCAGGTTCATCGACAAATTATATACAAACCAAACTACAACGTACCCACGCAACAGCTACCGAAGACCATTTAGAAGCATTTAGCAAGGCGGTGGGTGTATGACAATGGATGGGCTTAAATAAATGTCGTACGGCGACTGCTACTGGATCATAATCTGTTGAAGGTGGATTGAGCCAATATCTTTGTCGGCTGGTATGTAACGAGGGGGGCGTCAATCTCTGGCGACTTGTATATTATATTTTATGTCATCTCCAAGACTAGAAATCTTGGTAAGAACACAACAGACTCCGATCGTTATTCAGACTGCTATTAATCTCTCCGCTAAGGAAGTTTCCTTGTGAAACTCCGACCTTGCAGATAATTGGATATAAGCTGGGATATTGTTTATCAAGGTCAAACAAATGAATGGGCGATATTCCATCTCGCTTATCTCACTAGAAATTTTTATTACAAATGATATAGCAAAAAGGCTTCCGTTGGTAATGAAGTTATCCCTGCTGCTGTACGGCAAACTACCATACTTTTACTAAAATTATCGATAACATTCTGGCATAACTACGCTTCAAATTCTTGAATACAATTAATAATACCTTTCTTTAGGTCATCAATGGTTTGTGGATAGTTGGCGTATTACTTTTGTCATCAAATAGCCTCATGTTTCCAACGTGTGGCACCGCCTGCCGAACCCACATATTCTGGACGTCTATACCTTCCAATTTGTCCCTTAAGGTTCTGGACAAATTAGGAAGCAAAATGTCTTCACCCTGTTTACAAACCAAAGGAAAATTTCATGTCCCGCAATACTATTTCAGGAATCATGCCGAAATTTAACATTTAAATTTCAGGAATCATACATTTAACATTTTAATGAATTGGAAGAATAGAACAAATTAGAAATCTTTTTAGTTATAATATTCATTTGATGGAACATTCAATTTGACCCACCATTCATTGAAATGCCTAGTAAGGTACATGACTGGAAAAGACCAATTTAACTATCACTTGGAAAAAATAGAGAAATTTCTCGAACAGGCTAATTGCAGATTCTGTAAAGTGGTGATAAAACTCCAAAGTATACATAAAGATACGAGATTCTCAAAGCCTATTCTTAGTCTTTTAGTAAATGTACGTTCAATTTACTTTTACCTGTTTCTTCTAATTCTATAACACAAATTTTAGTAGAAGTTCGAGAATTTGGCAACTCTGAATAAACCTGGGCTGTTTAAAATAACCCATAATTGGAATTCTCAGGCAAATTTAACGTACCCAATCGTAACCTTATCGGTAATTTATCCACATATGATGAGGTGATGTATCAATCACTTTTCTGAAAGTGTACACCAATAGTTTATTCAGTCAAAATGCTTTTGTTGTATATGTTCATTTTATAAACAAATCGTCTGCACTAATTATCCCTCACCCTCTCAATTAAACCAAAAATACCACACTTTATAATCATTAATTTAATCCAACACGGTAAATAAATAAGTCAAATGTAAGAGATCCACAATGATGATCTCGATTTGCACCCCTTATATTTATTTATGCAGAAATTTTACCACATCAAACCGATAAAAGATAGAAACATATCTAGAAATAGAATACGCTTCATTTTTACAGGGGTTGTGGGAATTTGGGCACCTGACGAAATTTAAAATTAGATTATAATTTGTCATAAATTGAACAAACTACTGACATCACTTTCAGTATAAAAACAATATTTTTATTAAAATATTTTATAGTAATAATATCCAACCCCATTTCTGGATAATTATCTCACGCTTGTTAAAGATTTTCCACGGAAAATTCTACCCTTACTCGTTTTATACATAAAAGAACTTCCTTCAAGGGATACAATTTAGCAGATGTTTTGACAGCTATAAGTTTAATAATTTTTTTATTGTACTGTAATCCATAATTTTAATCCAAATTTTTAATTAAACGAATTAGGTATTTAGATTCATCAAAATGACATTGATAACTTAAAAAAAGTGACTTCAAACAGGAAATATCGCGTAGATATCTTAATTTAGGGACTAGGCGAAACTAGAAACATATAAACATTGTAAAGGAGGAAAGCCTCTTTTCATTTAACTTTCTGAAATTTATTTTGTCATAAGTTTCTGTTTTCTGGGTGCAATAGTAATTATGTACTTAAGTTCTTTTTACCGATTAAGTTAATCCTACAAATTTTTTACAGTCTTCAACGTTGTTTGAAAATCATAGGGAAACATTATTGATAGATTTATTAAAGTACTACCTTATACTATCAATATATTTTTGACACTTACAGAATTTACAAGCTTTGTAGAAGATGTAGGTTCAAGACAAAAGTAAAGAGCTCTTCTAAAAACAAATTCCTTACTAAACAAAGGAAAACTATACAAAATATGCTAAGTGAGATGGGTGCAGTATGTGGAAGCACTGGCACTGGTAAAAACAAAGACTTTTTAGTGACGGTAGGTATTCATATAAGGTAGGAAGTGATCGCTCTGGTAGGATATGTGACGTCACAGCACGTCAAATGATCATAGAAGATGATAAGGGAAGCCCGAAACCATAAAAAGGAAAATTGTCACATAAATGTGAAAGAAGTGGCACATTATGTTCAAGATATTCGATGACCTCAAAATCTTGGTAAGTTAAAAATCAATGGAAATGAGTGTTATAAGAATGCTGACACCTTCACAAAAACAAAAACGTGTTGAAAGAAGCTTGGGTTCATCATGGATCCGCAGAAACGAAACGCGAATCCATAAAGAGGAGACGTTCATATATATGTATAATAGTAATAGTGTTATTGTAAAGCCATGCATAGTTGCTTAATGCAAAAATTGCGATGAGCACTGAACGTAGAAATTAAACACCCAATGTAACGCTCACATTCGGATAAAGTTAACCTATACTAACCTATAATAGCATGACTGTTTTTTTTCAACTTGATCGTATATACAATTTAAGTAATTTCATTAAAAGTAGTATTTCGAGAAACTAATTGAACTTTTGAAATTAGAGTTAAAATCATGATTTTCTAACGCTCACTCCAGCCAACGGCGGGTACCCGCGATTCCATTAAAATTAAATGATTTCATTTTTCATTTCAAAATTTTTCAAAATGTATAACTATATGTTAAGTATAACTATAATTGTAATTCACATGATTTTACTAAAAAAATTGGGAGCATTTTCAACATAACCAAACAACGTCTTCAACCTTTAAATATTTTACACTCCATGTAGCCGTATACTGTTTACGATTCATGTAAGAATGACGAAAGGAGCAAAAGTCAATTGAAAATGTAGACCACTAGATTGTATGGAGTTGGGTG
This sequence comes from Nephrotoma appendiculata, assembly GCA_947310385.1. Classification (NCBI taxonomy): domain Eukaryota; kingdom Metazoa; phylum Arthropoda; class Insecta; order Diptera; family Tipulidae; genus Nephrotoma; species Nephrotoma appendiculata. The sequence goes on from OX371223.1 coordinate 289,728,568, forward strand.
TAGCTGGTAAAGCCCTAATTCATCAGGTTCTGAGAAATGCATTTAAAAAAATCAAGGGTTTGTTAATTGTTTAAAAATTATCCAACATTAGCAAGATTTTGTTGTAGGAGGCCGAATCGGAAAAAGTTCCTTAAGTTTCGATTAAAACCACCAGTTATTATTACCACAACATCATTTTACGATATATGTCATGAATACAATCGAAACCTCCATGCTGAAGTACAACAAACATTAGCTACCGTTAGAAGAAAAGTTTGGCCACTCAATGGTAAAAATCAAACTAAGCAAAATTTATCGATTTATCGATGCGTTTGGAGTTTCCATACAAAACCTAAAGGTATGGCATAAATCCTTGAAAATTTACTGAAAGAACGTTTAATAGCTAGCCGGCTTTTTCATACAGCTGGGCTGGATTTTTGTGGCACATTTTCTGTGCGACAATAGACGTGGTCGCAGTGAAATTTATTCGAACTGCGACGACGTCTATTGAAGAAGCATTTCTAACATGCTGGTGCCTATTTTGTACCAACTTCGGGCCTCTTACACCTGGTCATTTCTCACAGGGGGCAGCCCTCATTTCAGCCACCACAAGTAGAGCCAGATATTACTCATTTGCCTACCAATCGATTAAAACAAGGAAAACAAATAACTCAAATGGTACAATCCCTCCAGATTCGAAAAATACACAAAATCACAACGAACAATTTACGAGTTGGTGAACTTGCGATTATTTCTGAGGAGATATTACCACCAACACTTTTTCTTATGCAAAGAGTAGCTGAAGCCTTCCAAGCATCGGATGTTAAAGTTCGTTGCGCTATGGTAAAATAAATCAAGGTCAATAAAAGCGGGGTCCAGAAGGTATGCTAAGAACCATAAAAAATATCAAGTACAGTTTATAATTTATTGGTTTTTAGGTCAGTTTTGCGGTTCAATTTAAACCTTGCATTGAGAAACGTTTTACATTCATCACACATATCCACCAACAACTGAATCCGAATACGTTGGTTCTTTATTATTGTTTTAGATTACGACCCTCAATTATGGATAAATTGTGAATGGTTCTGTTTTACCATTATCTCCTGATCACTTATTATTACACTGCACGGGGTATTCTTTACAGGGACTAACTCTCTATTTTGTAGTCTAAGAATGTTGTAAATATCCTTGATCCTCGATTATTTCAGTACGCCTCTTTTTCTCTCTGGCACTATATCCCATCAAGGGATTTGGCCGCCTCAAATGAGGTTTCATAATCATATTTTCATTTCGGATAATGAATGATTAATTCATTGATCCTAAACCAGCGTGCCTTAATAGTTAGTGACAGCTTATTGATCACTCTGCAGTGACGCTTAGTCTTTTAGAGCATCGACATTCCAACAAACGGTTTTTTGTGCTTGTCTATTGAACGTAGATGACAGTTTGAACTTATATTTAAATATGACAAACGCATGTGTCGATGCATGATCACTGCATCATCATGCATGATCACTGTCCATGTCTGCATCTCTGTAAGATCTAACGTCAGATATGCTGGTGGAGTATCTCTTAGATACCATGACGTGATCGATTTGGTTTTCCGTTCTTCCATCATTCGATCTCCACGTTACTTTGTGGATTCTCTTATGTGGGAAAAACACGTACTTGATACAACTAAGTTGTACATTACTGCCAGGTCGGTGACGCGTTTGCCGTTGTTTTTACTAGTTAGGTGCAGGCTGTTAGGACCGATATGTGATGTATTTTCTGCACTACTACCGTTTTTGCATTAAATTCGCCCACGATGATTTTAATGTCGTGGTGCAGTATGTTATTGATAACTTCCTCCAGCTCAACAAAGAATAGATCTTTGATTTCATCAGATTTAACTTCGATGGATGCATATGTACATTAATGATCGTGTTGTTAAATTTCTTAGTGCAAAGTCTGACCGTGCATATCCTCATGTTGATAGGGCGGAAATTGATATGATGCTTCACGCGCCGATGAATGAAGAAACCAACACCGAATTTCCCTCCGTTCTGATGGCCGCTGTAATGAAAAGTGTAACCATTGGTAGTGTCATGGATCCCACTGCCAGACCACCTAAGCTCTTGTAGTGCAAGTACGCCTAATGTGTAACTCTTTACTTGGTTCGAACGGTTCTGGAGATATCCAGGCCTTAAGAGGCTTAGCAGGTTCCATGTTCCCATTTTTAAAGCATTGTCCGTGTACAATTTCCGAGGTCGAGTTTTGTGATGAATCCGATATGGTAATCCGAAGCCTTTGATTGTGGTTCACAACTTAACTGTTTTTATGAGGGAAGGTTGTTGGCCTGCCGCTCAACCCATTTGTTACGTGTGTGGGTCACGTACTAGTGAGAATCCTAAGGTATCCAGTCCTACCTTGAACACATTTATATAGCGGGCCGCTTGATACAAGACAGACCCCGGCTTCAGCCGCTCCTAACCTGGAGAACAGACGCTGATATGTTATTGTACAACAACAAATCAACTATAAAATTCAGAAAATAAAAGAAAAACTACCTAGCCCAAGAAAAGAAGACCACTTGATATACGACTGTGATCTATAGTTGACAAGGTAAAGCATACGCCGTAATTTGAACAAACCTTCACATGATAAGAGATTACCACGTCAGTTTCTTAAAAAAATCTTGTCTCTTAATAAAAATGAGGCAAAATCAACAACTTGACGACCGTCCAAACGGCACAGTGGTTAAAGCTTTGGTGTTTGGATCGGGAGGTACCGGGTTCGAATCTCGAAAGCGGCAGGTGCAAACGGGATTTTTCATCATCTGATTACGATCGGTAATGAAAATGAACACAAGTATGACCAGCCCCTGTCGAAGTACAAAACTCATGGACCGACCTATCTTCCCTGCAAGTATTTACTATATGCTGTGATGGAGCTATGCAATGGGCAGATGGGGTTCTACGTAAATCGGACCTGTAGCAATATACGTCCTCGATTTGGCAGATAACTGAGTAAGGATAAGGAAGGACGCGAAAAGCGAACCACGAAAGAGTTGCGATTAATTCGGTCCCAGAACAGATTGCCAAGATTAAACCATAAAAAACTACTTGACGAGCCTTAAGGGCCGATATCCAGTGCTTACTAACAGTCTCAAGGCAGCAGCATTTCGTTTAAGCAGAAAACCCTCCAAACTTTTAACTTTTTTAAGTAAGGAATTTGAATATTTAACAGTAAGCTGGAAAGTGTCTAACCGAGTAATAATAAAAAACCATACTTTGAGTGTAGGTCGGATTTAGAAACACACAATTACAGATAGCCTAGAGAAACAGCTGCCAAATCTTAATTAATTTGTAGAACACAACCATGTAGAGCTGTTCGTCCCAACTAGATGAAAAACTGATTGAGCACTCGAGGAAGATTATTGATAAATAAGCCACACATGAGAAAAATCAGAATGTACGCGAATGAGTACTGAGGGTTAGAATTCTTATTATCTACCCACAGAGTATAGGGAACTGTCTCTTTACCCGTTTCCCGACATGTTGTAGCCACCCATTTTTCGCTTCGCTTTTCAATAGGTATTTCGATGATATATATTTAATTATCTATATTTGATTACATACATTTAAAGATGTTTATCATATGAACACAAGTTTTCGAACCGAAAAGGTGGTACGTAGCTACAACACGTTGGCACTTTACCGTTTAATTATGGTACTTACAGAACATGCCAAGAAGCTATTTGGCCTTGATCATTTCCAGGTTATCCTACAAATGTGGTTATTGATGATAGGTAAGTAAGTTTTGCGTAGTTTTAAATCGGAGATAACTCACTTCATCAATAAAATGGTTTGCCGGTTACGGTGTTTGGAATTATCGAAGTGGGACAAGCAAGGCATGGCTGCTGAATTTAAGGCCATGATAATTATATTCAATAATATAGTTATCTTATTTGCCGTACGTCGTATCGAAGACGGCGGCAGAACTTGATAGGCAATTCATTCCATTTAAAATTTTAATCTTATATCAAAAATCACAATTTCACATTGCCCTAATGTTCAAATGTGATCCAACGTTGGTGATGTGTGAATATTACTCCAACATTAAAAAATGTTTGATATGGCAATAAATGCTATGTAGGCTGTGCTATACGCAATCTCTTGATGGTGTATATTTACTCTATATTTGGTGAATGCTGGCCAATGCAAATGTTGGTGGACATGTTATCACAACATTGGTTCATATTAATACAAATACCCAGTCCTGCGGAAACAAACATGTGTATAATTGTGTGAGTATCTCTTTATTGGATTTTTTGGGGGATTTGTAGATTGGACGATAAAATAAATTTTTATATATCTAGTTTGGAATTACTTACCAATCACATGTTTTCCTTTTAACAAATGTTTTACGTGACTGGTTTCTTTTGCTTGAGAATTATTTTTATAACCTCGCATAAAACGAAAAGTTTTCCAGTTTTCCTGTAATCGAAACAAACCTTGCATTTGTAGTTAACAACTCGGAGTAATTTTGTTTTTGAATTAAACAAAAAAATCATTATTTATTTTCCTTTGTAACGGGAAAATTCGTAAATTTTAAATTTGAGCAATAAACATTTTTTTCTAAGCTCTAAATTTTTTTTATATGTAGTTGATTTTTATTATCTTGCACCAAATAAATTAAACAATTTAAATCAAATTAACCAAACATATTTAATTAAAATGTAAGTAGAAAACTATTTAATTAATATTTACCCGAAATTATTAATTTTGAAATGAATTTTTTCTTATTTTTTTTCGTCGTTATGTTGGCACAGCGTAAAAATTTAGCAAAACATCTATTTAACGAAACTATTGAACGAACCCAACAAAACAAAACCAATAATTTCCCCTTCGCAATCGTTCGTCGATTTATTTTATTTTGTTTTGTTTTATTCCATCGTCTTATTTCTTGTTGTTGTGAAATTGTATATAAACGTTTAAACCGTTTATGTTTATAAAATGTGTTAATCAAACAAAATGAAAAACAGATCAAAAAATTTTCGGAAAAATCCAACACATAAATTAAAAACGAAAAATATTTGTGTATACTCGATCGAAGAGCTGCATCGCATACAGAAGACGAGGCAAAAGAGTACGACCGAATTAGAAGTAGAGCATCGCATACCACAGGAATTAATCAGCACGCGCGATGGTGGACATCAGAATGTACACTATGACAGGGAATTCCGCCACAGCAATCGACACAGTAAAACCCAAACGAACCGTAACAACTCTGACAGTAATATCTTTTTGCCGAAATTTTCGCGCGATAATACGCCCCAAGTGAAATTCTCAAGCCACAGTAATTCCAGTCTATCTAGCGTCGAAATCATTCATTTGACATTGGATTTACAGCAGGAGGTGAAACTAAATGAGACTGAAAATGCATGGAAACCTAAAACACTCCAAATGGCCCAAGAGAAAACAGACGAGGATGATAATACCGATGAGGGGCTATTTCGCAAAGTGAGAAGCATTCTAAACAAGTTAACGCCAGACAATTGCCATAAACTCACCGAGGAACTACAAGGTTTTAATATTAATACGCCGACTAAATTAAAGGGCGTGATTCGTTTAATATTTGAGAAAGCCGTAAGTGAACCAAATTTCTCTACAGCGTACGCCCTAGTTTGCCATGCTATGGGACAACTCTCTGTTTCCGACCCTGAATCTAATGGAACGATCGTATTTCGAAATGTATTGGTATGCCATTGTCAAAACGAATTTGAAAAAATTGCAGACGATACACGCGAAACAAATCAAAGAAAATGCGATGAATTCGATACGCCCGATGAAATTGAGCGCAAATTGCGTCATCGATCGATTGGGGCGATTCGCTTTATTGGAGAAGTATTTAAATTGGGAATGCTAACGGCTAAAATCATGCAGGGCTGTATTTCGTTTCTGTTGGCGACGAAACAAGAAGAAACCCTGGAGTGTCTCGCAAAATTGCTTAGTACCATCGGAGAGTTGCTCGAAAAGCAACATAATCTCGACATGTATTTCACTCAAATCGATGATCTTGTGCAAAACTATAAGAAACATGGCGTGACAAATCGAATACGATTTATGCTGTTAGATTTATGCGATCTAAGACGAGATAATTGGGTGCCACGTCGAAAAAATGAGATTAATCCGCAGAAAATGGATGTGATCCAAAAGCAAATTGAAATGGAAGAGCAAAATTCAAAGTACATCAACTTCCATTTGCAGCTGTGTAAAGAGATTGGTGTCTACTCGTCCAATTCAAATGACGCACCAGTATCTGGTGGGAATAGCGGTGGAGGTGGTGGCTGTGGTGTTAGTGGTCGTTGCGGTGGTGGAGGCGGCGGAGGTGGTGGCAGCGGAGGTAATAGCGGTGGTAACTGGTCAACACAGACGGCCCGACGAAGTAAACCGCTCAATGTCGCCAGTGTTGATATGCGTAAATTTACATCCAAATTGGTAAGTACCCATCTGTGAAGTGTAAATAAAATTGTAGTTACATGCGCAAAAAATTCTACAGAATATAGACTCGAATACGCAATTGGGGCGCCCAGCACTGTTTAAGTGGAAAAACTTAAGTAGCAATACAAATCAATCAAGTGGAGGCGGTGCAGGACATTCACAAAATAATAAATTCTCGCCATTATTGGGCCTGGAGGCAAGCAGCAGCACCTCAAGTATACCAGAGGATGAATAAAATATTTTTTAATAATTATTTTTCATACGTTTTTTTGTTTATAAATTGAATTTAACTTTTTTCCGTTTTAAATAATATTTTTGTTTTAAATTAAAAAAAAAGAAAATACAAAAAACAAATGTTGAATTATTGATTGAAACAGCCCAAAACGATCGTGCATTGGGGGTTGATTAAGTATTCTTGCTTAATTTAAAAACCACTTTGTTTATTTTAACTTGAGTTTTATCCATTTTTTAATTCTAAAAATATTTTTTTATTAATTTTTTAATATTTTTTTACAATTTTTTTTTTTTTACTTTAGCTTAATTAATTTTTGTTTATTTTTAATTATAACATTTTTTTATATTTTATTAATTAATCATCTTATAATTAACATAAAAAATAATAATTAACATACATTATAAAATATTATTATATATATATATATTCAGTAACATAATTACACAGAAAATTAAAATGAAATTGAAAAAAATTAAATAAATTGTAATTAAAAAACGGCAAATTGATTGAATTTATTTTAAATAAATGCATTAAACAAAATTTGGCAGCGCTTTCCAATTTTATTTTGTATCTCGTGGGGAGAATGTGAAGACGTACACCCACACCGATTACGCTAGTCGAGCCGTTTGTCTTTCCAAGTGATAAAAATCTGCTAACATTAAGAAAAATCAGTTGCTATGCCAGACTACGATATAAACATATCGTCGTCCCAGAATTACAGGGTCCTAATCGACATTTTTTGAAAAAACGAGATTTTGATGTTAAAGTTCTATATTATCATATGTATGTATAGTAATCGTATTATGACTTTAAATAACAACAAATCGAAGATATTAGCAAAATTACAAAATCCTATGCGACTTTAGAACAAAACTTGTAGCACAAGGTTCTATGTGATTATAGAACTTTCAAAAACTTAACTATATTTATAGTTTAGACAAAATATAAGGGCAAATATTGTAAAATTCTACAAATGCGTCCCTAGAGGACTTCCAAAATTATAAGGATTGTGCAACATTTTTAAATTTTTAGCAAGTTCCATTTACCAAAATTGTAGAGGCGGAATTTTGCCAATCATTAACATCAATGAAGTATAAGATTTCTCATAAATCCATTGAACAATTTAAAAGTATAAATTTAAAAACGATCCAACTGCGGGACGTTCTAAAAAATCAGGACAGCAAAAATATAGTGAATTACCTGCTCCTAAAACCGTTAAATTTAAAACAGAACTTCCACATCAAAAGTTAAAATCGTTTTTGACAATGTTAAAATTTATGCCGGTTTAATTTATACCAAGAATATTTCAAAAATTTGATTGATCGAAAATCACAATCGAACTAAAACTTTTTAAACCTATGTTCCTAGTCTACGAGTAATATGAAGTATTGTGATTTTAATTTAAAATTAAAGACTGAATTTTTATATAAATACATACATATGTAATTCGTTTGTTAAAGAAAATGAATATTTTATTCTTTGTTTTTATTTTTTATTATTTTAATAAATTAGAATGTTTCTGTCTTTTAATAAACAAACATAAAATACATATTGTCCAATTTTTCCAACCATTTTCCCAAAACTATATAAATATTTTGAATACTCTCTTTGAAATGAAAATTTTAAATGGACAATGAACTTATTTCTATATATTAAAATTAATTTTACAAAGTTTTATGTGCACTTAGAACTTTGTTCGACAGAAAAAAACAATTCCTTTTAGTAACATAGTTCTATCATAAAATTGAAAAGTGTTTTCTTTAATGAAAAATTAATTATATCACGAAAAGTTTTGAATTTTCCATAAATATATGATTACAGATTTTACAAAAACCAAATATTTTGCTTTGAAGTTTATTGAACTAAAAATAAAGCAATTGAAAATATTCAATCAGTGATATCTCAAAACCACTCTTATATAACATAGAACCCTATAATCCTAGGACGACGATATTTTGGCAAGGCAGCCGATTATGATTTCATAGTAAACGAGCCCCTTGAAACGACATGACAATGTAGCATAATCGGAACGGTAGCAGTGCGCTTTTAAATAAATTTGAATTTCCAAAGCTAATTAAAAAATTAATTAGTAAACTAAAAATAGTAATTATTTAGTAACAGTAATTTATTAGTTTTATGTACACTTAAATTTATAATAAATTTTGTGTTTTTTTAATATATTTTTTTAGACAACATAATTTTTTTTTCTCATTAATTATCACAAAAATACGTCGAAATTATATAAACCGTGATTGGTGATGTGTTTTGCGGCCTGAAAACTATCGTACTGAGTGGGGATAACGCATTTATAGTATTTGGAATCACTCCAAGCTAATTATTCAAATACAATATACAAAAAATAATATTAAAAATCCACCCTCAAGAAAAATTGGAAACTTATCTTAATATTTCATCACCATTAATTTTATTTTTAATTCTCCAATTTATTTAAATTAGATAAATAAATACAAAATCAATTTGAATAATACAAAAATTAAAAGAATTGTTTTAAATTTTATGTTCTTTTTTAAAATATAAAGATCTAGATTAAGCCATATTTGTTTTATTTTTTTTCAATTATTATAAGAGTACTATTTATATTACAATAATAAATGTGGATATATTATTTATATTCACTGTTGAATCAGTCAAATTTTTTTTTTTATTATACATCATAATTTTTTTATACGTGTATACAAAATTCAATTAATTCAATTACTTTAAAAAAGAATTATTCAATTATTAATTACAAAATAATAAAAAATGTAGATTTATTATATGTTTATATATAAGATAATATAAATTATTAAAGATTTAAAAATTGGAGAATTAAAAATGTCTAGTTATTTTATTTTCTTCTTCAAACAGAAAACTAATTAAAAAATTAAAAAAAAAATTAAATTTAATTATTATTTTATAAAACTCTATTATTAGGATAATCGAGTATTATGCTTTGTTATTTTCTCATCTGGCTGCTGCCATTCCGGATCATTTGGATCCTCCTCCGCGATTATCGAATCCATTGATTCCGAATCCTCGTCTATCATCAACATCATCTCACCCTCATTTGGAAGGCCATCGATCGATGTCTCATCTATTATGGTTGTACTAGCTATTGTTACATCATGATCTAATTGGGTTCGTGTTATACTGTGATCGTGACCATCAAGATTACTACTGCTGCCGCTAATGCCACCACCAGATGAAATTTGTAATTCATTTTCTTGACGGTGACGATTATTATTAGTGCTGCTACTACTACTGGAACTATTATACGGTTGTACTTCTTTCAAACAATTTTCTATTAATGTTTTGTGTTCCGATGGCATTGTTTTTATCATATCATTGTAAATGCTGTCAGGTATTGGAAATTCTATGGCATCATATGGTGGAACAACCTGAAATCGAATAATATATACATAAATTAATCGTTTTCGTTTAATTAATAATACAACAATATCATACGCCTAAGTAGCGATTGAAAATTAGCAAATTCCACTCGCAGAGAGCCATTACTAATTTATCACAATGAAAGTTATTCTAAAAAAGCCGTATTGTAGCACCTCTTTCATAATTTTAACCACCGCGTACATGAACCTCATTGGATAATTTTATTGGAGGAAGAAGTAAGACTCCAAATGCAAGTTTACCTTCCGGGCCGCAATGCGAACCAATTTTTTTTTGGATTTTATTTTTTCCATTCTAATAAATGTAATGAACAAAGCAAATTTCAAAAACCATATACCATAAGATAGTTAGGCATTAATTTTTAAATTTGTGGTATATACAATATACCACAAGACCGCAAAGGGTTAAACACCGGCAAGGCATTCGGCTCCCACATTCGCAGGCATGTTAAAACTATGCGGTTCACTTCTTGTAGTAATATGTACGATCTAATCGTTACGTTCAGGATCAGGAGAAATTTCCAGAAGATTAAAAAACCGAATTCAACCAGTCTGTTTCACAAGAAAGGCAATGAATAAACACGACCTTAGGGGCTTTTGCATGTTTCTTCTGCTACTCAATCTCTCACCGAAGATATCTGAAGAGAGGAGAATGACGTCATCACGATTCTAAAAAAATTTCTAAGTGTTTGGTTGTAAATTGACAAATTACAAGAACAAAAATTCACTATCGCAGAAGGACAAAACATGTGTTTAAAACCATAACAAATCAATAGCAATTTAAATTTTAAAATGCAACACGTAATTGAAATGCACAACGATACTAATTTAAATTTTACTCAATCGTTGGAAACGCTAACATGGGTTGTGTAACAAAATAAACGTTTTAGAGCAGCCTGAGCATGTATAAGAACAATGCAAACGAGAAATTAACATTATATTGTGAACGTGTATGTAGGGGGCACCAAAATGGTTTGTTTCATTTTTGTCATGTGGAAATACTAATATATAAACGACAAATTCTCGAAATGGCTGCTGTATTTCGAATTAAATGGTTTCACAATTCTACTTACAAAATTGTTTTGATGTGGCGGAATTTTTGTGAATTACGATGGCTACTTTTGCTGAATTACAACCACAGAAATAGCCATGAGCATAGGAAGTGATCTAAAATCTCTTCTTCCTCTTCGCCCATACAACTTCTACAAAAGTCATTCGTCTGTAGACCCAGCCTTCTCGCATGTTGCACAAAAAGGCAGTATCCTCTCAGTATCCCTACGATCAATCCTACCTCTCGTTTTCCCAGGGATACTCTAGTGCTTTGGAGCGCTGCAAGTCCTGTTGTGGTCAAACCTATTTCGCTACCCTGCACGTGAGTGTTGGTCCACCTCTCGTTTGTCAAGGCGATTGCCCTTTTACTGAGCGCCAATTTGAGCGCTGTTATAGGTTCCCCATACGCGCCCTTTCCGGCTGCATCTGGAGTCGTACCGTACCTAGCTAGTTCGACTGCCGTGCAGTTTCCCATGACGTCCGAGTGACCACCCAGATTATCTGGATGCTGAAATACACAAATCGTCGCTAATGAAGTGAACTGACCGCCGCCTGACTGTCCACATAATTTGCGATATCTCTCACGGATATCATTTTATGCTTCAACCATGTCACGACTGCCGCCACTTCAGCCTGGTACACGCTGCAGAAATCAGGGAGGCGAACAAAAATATTAAAATTAAGCTTTACCGGCTCCTACCTTGCCATCTACCTTAGAGCCATCCGTGAAAAATTGCGGTATTGATCCGATTCTCCAGGATTCCCTCGAAGGACAGATGGTCCGGAAACCTTTATCGAAGCACAACGTTGGTTTAATATAATCTAGATTTCGCCAGTTCTTCCCTTAGCGAGCTAACTATCGTCGAGTGCCCCGCCTGAATGCGCTTCCACTGAGAGACAGCCGAGAGTCTCGTAGCCACATTGACTGCCACCAGCTTACCAAAAATTTCGATTAAAATAACCCTTTTCCTGCCCGGTAACTCAATTGTGTGGGTACGGCAAAAGTACCATGCCAAAAATGTATTTTTGTATGTTTTTTTGAACCAACTTACACATTCGGGTGAAGGGGTAATTTGATTTCAGTTTATAGGAAGTTAAAAATCGATAGGAGCGAGAGTATATCGAATCGGTATAAATCGGGTCGCTACGCTCCCGTCGCTTCGCAATGCACATTCTGTACCATAACGCGTTTTGTACCATATCGCATTTTGAAATATAGCATTTTGAAATTTTGCGTTTTGTACCATATCTCGTTTTGTCATATCTCGTTTCGAAATATCGCGTTTCGAGCGGATCCGTAGGAAATATTACCAGCTCTGTTTTGGAAAGGTTGGTCCCTAATCCACATTTGCTCGCCCATTTCGTAACGATCAGGAGTGCATCCTATATAACATCCCTAATCGTGTCCAGATATTTGCCTGAGACAGCTATCGCTAAATCATCTGCAACGCTACAACCCCTGTCCTTTCTCTCTCCAGTTCCAACAGCAATCCATTCATCACTACACTCCAAAGAAAGGGGAACACTACACCTCCTTGTGGGGTTCCTCTAACCACCCGTCTTCTAATGGTGGCTTCCCCCAGTTTCGAGGTAATAATCCTGCTTATCAGCATCTGATCTATCAACCTGCTTATAAGGTGGTCCACTTTCAACAACAACAACAACATAAAGGTTTAACACCGCCTAATTAGAGTTTGATTATTCTCTTTTCTCATATCAGCTAGTGTAGAATCGAAAAGTTTCTATCGCCTCCTGCATAAATTGAAAACCTAGATACACGATAATGCATCGTTCACGACGACGATATGCGTGTTTACTAATGTCCACCCAAGGCCAATTTATAGAGAAAGAGAGAGTAGAGTAACAATATTTTAAGTTTAATTTTGATTGTTAATCAATATCGTTGAATTCCTCTCATAATATTAATTTAAGGCTTGGCGCTTAACGGTTCTATGAAAGAAAGTAAATTAAACTATCTGATTCTGAAATTAAACTATTTGATTTTAATTTCGTAAACTTGATGAGTGGTGGCAGGTTGTATTGTTAATTCATCTAAATTTTTCTTTTCACGATTGTTAAATAATCTTTAACATTGAAAAAAAATGTTGTTACACTAAATGGACGTATTTACAATACAATTAAGGTCCTTCAAAGATTAAAGTAGGATTAAATAAGCTTTTCAAGTAAGTCCTGTCAAAGATAACAGAAAAGATCAAATATCGAAATTCAATTAGCATGAAAAGCGACACTTCATATGCGCCTAAGCTTCCATTATTTATATAAATTATTTAGTTTCGTCCATGCTCCTCTGCAACGTCAACACTCATGCACTTACTAAGTGAGTAGCTCCCTGCCAATTCTAGATCGCAGTACTGGGAATGAGATGTAAATGAATACCTAGAAACTTCTTCAAGGCCAAATATATATGTCAATCGCGCCAGTTTTGAACCTAACTTAAATAGCGTAGACGGTATTATATTATATTATATAGGTCGGGTATTATATTATATTATATAGGTCGGGTATTATATTATATTATATAGGTCGGGCCAGTCATTATAGCTACAAATGATCAGGACCACTTTGGAGTCCTCATCCTCCTAAAGTTTAAACACACTTTATAAAACTCTTGTAATATCTATGTTAACCTTCGGAAGCGAGAGATTAACCTTGGCTTGGCCATCAATAACTCTAATTCTAGAATAGAGAAGAAGGTTATGCAATCGATTTATGCTTCAATTAAAATTGCGAACAATTGCTGATAATGATCAGTTGAATCTGCTTTCATCGTTCGCCACCGTTCCTTAGGTGCGATAAATAAGCATGATCAAGACGTTCTTCAAATCGGATTAAAACAGAATCTCTTGTTGAGTTGCAAAGCGAAAAGCTTGTCAACCGCGAAAAATGTAATATTTAAACCGCAGAAAATTACTTATAGATACGAAATGTACTCCTTCGCATGCCTAAACTTAACAATTAATAGGATGCAAAGCCTAACAATGGGATTACGTAATTAAATTTTAGGGAGCAAGCAAATGTTTTACATGACACATATTATTTAGAGAATTTGGTTAAAAAAATTCTCTACAATATAAAAAGAACTGTTGCGTTTAATATAAATCTATAACAGTACCGTGTTATAAAATAGAACCAAATTAAATTATATACTTTACCTCTTTCACATCCGGCGTATTACTCCTCCTAGCTTCGTCCCGTAGATAATCTCGCTCTTTAGCTAATTTAATGGAAATGGTTCTTCGCCTCTCGATTGGCCGTTTACCATTGCTGCCCGATATGGGTTGAATGTTTGTTGGTATAACTAAAAGAACAAGAATACAAAGGCTCTCTAATCAATACTAAACTAATAATTAAAAATTCCTTACATGAGATAGTTGAATTATCTACACAATCAGGAGTTTCTACTGCAAGAGGTGTAGATGGATTTGCTGGTGAAGGTATTGACTATAAAATTTTAATTAAGAATTTGAATAAAATACTTATTTTTAAAATAAATAAGTAAATAGTTACCTCTTGATCGGCTGGAATACTCGGTGTATTTGGCGCTGGTGATGTTGGATCCGGTGTATTAGCACCACTCGACTCTGCCCTACTATCAGTTCTACGATTGGCACGTGATCGCGTACTCCAAGGAAATTTTAAATAGGTTTGGAATTTTTTCCTCTCCTCCAACAAAGCACGATCATGCTTTAGCTGAATTATTTCATCAGAAATATCCTATATAAAAATAATTTAGATAAGTATATAAATCGTAATAATTAATTACACTGCGACCAAACTTACTTCAATACATTGACTAGTTTCATTATTATCTAATAGATTTTCTTGTTCCTCTTTCTCAACTTCATCGTCCAAGCCTTCTGCTTCAATTATTCGCCAACTATTAACGAAAAATACAAAAAAAAAAATATTTTTAGGCCAAATACTCGTATAAATCAAAAAATATATCGGATGGAAAAGATGTGTAAAAAAGTTTATTCACGCGTGGTATTTTCCTTGTAGTTTAAATTTCGATTTAAAAATATACACACGTGATAATTAATTTACGCCTATGCAATATATAACCAATTTATTTAGCGAGGCTTAATTGAAAAAATTGGGTTATCGATATTAATCGATGAGGCACTAATAAATTCGTTGAAAATTGAATTATCTTACAATGTTGCAGGTGAGCATTTTATTGACACTGTTGGATGTATAATGTCTGTTAAGCGCCTCAAGCTTCCAGTTCCTTAATTTCCTACAATCAGTTTTGGGATCGAAGCACTTCCAACCTTTCGTGGTTCGCTTTTTACGCCCTACCTTAAGTAGTAGCCAATTCGAGGAACTATGGCTTATAGGTCTGATTTACGTAGAACCATCTCCGCATTGATTAGCTCCACGCAAACCTAAAGTACTGAGTTCTTCACTCCGACAAGCTCATAATCAGTGCATTTGTATTACGCTTTGGCCAAATCTTTAAACACCATACTATTTGGTTGGTGACGATTTTCGCCGTGTCGTATAAGACACCAAGGAACATTAAAATTCTCATTGAATTTTCATGATGCCTTACAAGTTAGGCAAGTTATTGTTCCAAATTAGAAAAAATCGTTTAACGAATCCGGACGAATTTATCGTGTTCGTTATCTTGTAGCATCTTTACATTAACGGTATACACAGCACCTGTCGTTTAGTGGCATCTAGATGCTTTTAGCGTTGGAGCAATAAGAAAGTATTTGTAATACTTCTCATAAACTGCTCGAATAAATAAATTTATTATTACTACATACTGACGCAACCTATTTTTGCTCATTCGTGAGTGGTACGTACCAAGTGGATCTAACAATTTAACAGAAAAAGATAAATGTACAGTTGCAGATAATTCGATTGTCAGCTTAAATATAGCAATATTAGTTGAAATACCGTAACTTCAAAAAATATTATTATGTATGTTTTGTTTAATAAGGGCAATACATATTTCCAAATTACATAATTTTTATCATTATCCATCGGTCTCTCTTTTTAATTTACGAACAACAGGGTTAACCCAAGAACGTTCAAAATTTTTAAATGGTAACAATGTAGCTAATGGCAATTCTACGGCTTTCAAAAATCTATATTGCTATACAGCAAAAATCTGTATTCAATTCTGCTTTTTTAGCGATCTGCTTGTTCATAATCTTCGCAACATATTTTCGGGTCTGAAGAAGTCTCAAGTGCTTAGCTTTTCACGTTCTAATTTACGCCGTAGCCAAAGTGAGAACGTACGGCAATAGGTTCGATTTACGTAGAACCATCTGCACATCGCATAGCTCCGCCAGCCTATAGTACGGACATGGATGATGGTTCGACCCATGAGCTCAGTCTACAGTCCTACAGTGGGTCAGAATAGTTGTGTTCATTTACGTTTCTAGGGGTCGTTTTGATTTTGTGCATGTGAAAAATATGAATGAAACGGCAAGGTGAATTGGTAAGTTTTAACGTATGAAACAATATCGATGTAAAGGGAAACCGTTAACTAATAAATGACTGCTGTAACAATATTCTACATTGTAAAATTCCCGAACGCAGCCCAGGGATACATATTGTAACATCACATCTTCTGTATTTTATCGAAATTTTCCTTTTTATATTATTTACCAGCCTTATTAATTATAATATTGTAATATCTATAATCCATTTCTAATACTAAATAATCCTTATTCGAAGCGAAGATACTAGAGCCAAGATATAATTCTCTTAGTTGACATTTTCTGTAGAATATTTAATATTTAATAAGTCAGGCCAAATTCTTGGATATGCAGATGATATCGTGCTTCTTGGCCGAAGACCTAGCGATATCAAAGACAGTTTCCTACCGCTCGATCGCTGCGCAAGAAGACTTGGTTTGAAGGTGAACAGCAGTAAAACCAAATATTTAGCAACACCTAGGAACATCTCTATGGCAAATCTCGGAATTGGGGACCACAATTTTGATGGCGTCGAAAACTTTAAATACCTCGGGTCAGTTATAACATCGTCGAATGATATGCAGGCAGAAATTAAAGTCCGAATCGCTGCCGGACAACGAGTTTTCTACGCCAAATCAAGATTATTGCGATCGAAACATCTATCGCAGTCGTGCAAGCTCGCACTTTATAAAGCACTTATAAGACCTGTGCTGACTTTCGGAAGCGAGAGCTGGACCATTAACTCTAACGATTGTAGATTATTATCTTACCTTCGAAAGGAAGGTTATCCGTTCAATCTTTGGTCCAATTAAAGTTGCGAACAACGAATATCGGATTCGTATGAATCACGAAATAAAGCAACTCTTCGAAGACAGCGATATCATCGGATTCATCAAATCCAATAGAGTGAGATTGGTCGGCCATGTTACAAGGTCTCCACAACAACGGATGATAAATGAAGTGTTCCACCAACAACCAGGACCCCGACTACGCTGGCGTGACGACATCGAAAAAGATCTACGAACATTAGGATGTCGAAACTGGAGGACGAGAGCGGTGGATCGAGATGGATGGAGGGCCTTAGTACAGGCGGCGAAATCCCTTCATGGGATGTGAAAGCCAGAGAGAGAGAAATTTCTAATACTAAATAAACCTTATTCGAAGTGAAGATACTAGAGCCAAGATATAATTCTCTTAGTTGACAGTTTCTGTAGAATAAAATTTGACATACCATTTTAGTACTAAAGTGTATGGATATTTTTGTTAAAGTGGCATGTTTTTATTATTTTAAACTATCTGCAGCTCACGTTGAGCGATCACAATGTAGAAACCTTTTAAAACTTTTGTTTATCTAGATCGAGGAAAATTAATTTTGATGACCGTTAAATTCGGTATTTAAAATCTTGAGTAAAAATTGAGGTTGAGTATTAAAGATAATCCGATTCCGCCCGTTTCATTTTTTCAAAATCTTATTTTATAAGAAAAACGGAAGTTTTCTCCTCCACTCATTGTGTTTACATTTCCGATTTTCATACAAATTTACATTTGGTAAAAAACGAGACGAAAGAAACGGATACAATGTATCTGACCCTTGAACCGTAAAAGATTTGTCACACGAAGGAAATATTCCCCACATTGAAAACAGAAAAATCTAAATAAAATTACTTCGTATGTACCTTATAGGGTTGTGATTGTTAACCGAAATATGTATACTCCTAATATAAAACCTCAGCAAGTCACAGAAACTGGTCCCTAATTAGAGAATATAAATATGTATTTTTATTCTAATAATTGCTAATGCACAATTCAAAATACATATGAGCTTTTCAATTTTAACATTGTTTTTTGATTATAATGCCGCCATTTTCGAATGCAGAATCAAAGCAAAATCGTTAGTGTCCACCAGTTTTTGCTTCCTTGACCATGTGGATACACTTAAATTGAAGAATATATTTCTCACACTAACGTAGTTTCCATCTTCCAGGACTCCAGTTAGCCCAGTTTCTTAATAATATTCTCAGGTGAGCCACTTTGGACGTGGGTCTCACCGTCTAATTCGGTTATAAATGGATGTTATAATTTCATAAGAATTTTAATGACACCAAATACCGAACGATTTCACCTAAATTTCTTGATAAAATAGGTCGTTTGTTTTCGGGCGGTAAAGTTATCCGTTCAGGAGCTGTTCAATTTTGTAAACAAATTTTGATTGTGTTCGAATTACAAACGAACCACTCATGAAGAGGCCTCAGTGGCATTTTTAACCACTATTAAGTGGTTTGCATTCCAATAGTCACGACTAATTAAATTTCTTCTTTCTTTCTATTAATGATTCCAATCAATTTTTCGTTTGAGAAAAACTTGTTGGTCTATATTGCCGCTGGGTTCTTATGTAATTCAAAGTTGTCTTGCTTATCGATTGATTACTAACAGATATATTATTATTTAACATTTCTATAGCTTACAACTTAGCCGTACTTACAAGTGTGACTACAGTCACGTCATGCCACAAAAGATCGTATTAAGCGAAAATTCCACAGTGAAACAATTTTTTTCAGTTAATTCAATTAATACGGGGGAAAAATGTAAATCCTTTACTTGTTAGAAAGCAAGCGTTAAGCAAGCCAAGGAGTCTTATTGTATTTTTCTAGATTAAGGAGTAACTTGCGCGAAATGTTACAGAATCAAAAATTTTAATATGACCGTAGAATGGACGGTGCTGAAAACTCTTATCAAATCCAAGTTCATGTTACATGATACTTGTTATCGGTCAGCTCTCGCATATTTAAAAAAAAAATTCTCCAGCTTGGACAAATGGTTAAAGCAGAAGAAATAAGAATTCATTCTGAAATATTGTTTGGCGAGAATTGTTAATAATTTAAATAACGTTTCTCATTTTGTTCAAGTGCAAGTAGAGTGAACAGCTTTGTGTGAAATTGCAAATATGTTTAAAGTTATTGAAAAATTAATTAAAATTGTATTAAACAATTTTATTTCAATTCCTCTTACATATATTATAGCTTTAACTATACATAATTTTGTAGAATAATATTTTTTGCGCCATTTTACTTTGCTTTCAAATATTAGTGATTAATTTTATAATGATTCACTTTTAACGGGTCACTCGTTCCATTATCACTTTATTTGACCCGTCTCGTTTTACTATGGCGTGTTTTTAAGTAGTAACCATGAGAACGATCATCTGTGATTTTCATTAACAAATTTGATCGAAATCACACATACCACACACCGATTAACTGAATAAACTGTTCAGTGTTCAGTTTCATACAAAACAAATAATCTATGACTAACACACTGAGCCGAGAGTAATAATCGGTTTCGAATATAGTCTATCTGTGAACCACATAAGTTATTTGCAATAAGATTAAAACGTTTGTAACTTCAATTAATATCGCACGCACGCACACATTACCCTATTATACATAACATAATTAAACTGGATTTGGAAAATTCATATTCTATATGGTGGTGGCGATAAGAAAAGTTAACCAGGTGGTTTTGAGTAAACAACTTTTATGATATGTAACTAACACATGGATCATCGATTATATAATAGATATATACAAAGTTTTGTAGAAGGCGTGTTATTTTAAAATAATATGTATATATAAAAAATAGTAGTGTTAGTATCATTTTAACGTTGATAACAAATAATTAATTTTTTATTTTTGTGTTTTTACTTACTTCGGCGTTGGAATTTCTTTGTATGGTAGTAATTCGACACGAGTTGAAGCTGCTACACTATACGGTATAATAATGTTATCTATATCGTATGAAGCCCGATTCCTTCTACCTTCAAGCCTAAAATGAAAGATACACACAATACATTAATTGTCATTCATAAAATTTATCGTTCGTTTTTGTTTATTTACCTATCATTTTTAAGATTTAATAAATTATTTGAATGCGTTGGTGTAGGGGATGAATTTTTACTCCGGGGCAACGAAAATGATGATGATGATGTTATTGTGGTTCCGCCACCAATTCCACTCCCTCGTAATATTCCACTTTCGTGATCGAGAAGTTCAAGATGATGTAGCGTTGTATCAGAACCTGAAGATGGCGCATGTATACCCGATACTTTTCGATGTTTTGATTTAAGCGGGTGTGAAAATTTTCCATGTAGCGCCCTTCGAGATTTTGCTTTCTTTAATTCTACAGAAAAATATCATGAAATTTTGTTGTAATTGTGGTAGAAGCGCGAAGAATTTATTAATTTTTTTTATATAGTTATCTATTATTTTTAATATTATTGTACGATTATACTTGTGTGATTGAATGGATAGAAAAATTTGCATTACTGTTCTATTGCTTTTATTGAGTTGAATTTTATTTTATATTTTTTTGGTTGAATGAATGGCAGAACAAACAAATAATCTATACATAGATAGATAGAGAGGATGATTTTATGTATTCTTAAGTTCACATTTGTTAAATGTTAACCATGTAAAATTTATTGAAAATTTTAAGATTCTTCCATCGAAATTATATTATTTTGCATTAAATTGAAAATAATAAATAATTACTTTATCATCAATTTTATTATTTTAATATATATAATTTTTTTCATATTTGTACATATTCATTTTATGAATTAAGCAGTTGGGACTGTTGTATGTATATATAGATTTATCTCTTTTTATATATAATAATATATTATTTTTAAATATATTTGATATTAATATTTATTATATTATTATTTTATACGTTGCGAAATAATTTTTCAAAAAATTATATATACAAAATTATATAATTTTATTATTTTTCTAATTTGTTTTTAAATAAATATTTCTTACTATTCGCTACAAGTCCAAACTTTTTACTAAATTTACGTCGCGTGTCGAGAAATTTCTTTGAACGATCCTCGCGTTCAGCAGCTCTTTGGGCCGCTAATGCACATTTCATTGACGTCTTTGATGTGCTACGCATAGCTTTATTCTGCCATTCAGGTAGGCGCATTATTGCTTCGAAATGAATACTTTGTGATACATCTGTAATTATAAAACCAGATAAAAAATTATTACCTAGGTTTCTTTCCAAGTGGATATTTTAGTATTAAATTTAATCAAACATATTATTTCAAACAGTTTTACAAAAGTCACACACACTATCTCACGCGTATTTATTTTTATGAGAACATCTTTCAAGTTTCGTCATCTCTCGGTAACTTAACCATTTTCATTTTAATTTGTGATATTTGGGTAAATTGGTTTCCTCCAATCTACGGGTTTTGTATAACTGCGAAATGCACAGCACTAAAAATGAGAAACTGAAACTTAAATTTTTTATACTCGAAGTTTCAATTTGAATGGATTTAATAGAATTGAATTCTACATTTTTGTGTAAAAAACACTTACGCAACCTATCTCGCGAACGCGATCCGCTCGAAACGCGATATTTCGAAACGAGATATGACAAAACGAGATATGACAAAACGAGATATAGTACAAAACACGATATTTCAAAACGCGATATGGTACAAAACGCGATACGGTAGAAAACGCGATATTTCAAAACGCGATATGGTACAGAATATGCGTTGCGAAGCGGCGGGAGCGCAGCGATTCACTTGATACCGATCCTATATAATATTGCTCCAATCGATTTTTAAATTCCTATAAACTGAAATTAAATTTCCCGTTCACCCGCCTTATATAACCCGATCCTAAACTCTCGTTTTGTACCATATCGCGATTTGCACCATATCTCGTGAAATATCGCGTTTTGTACCATATCGCATTTTGAAATATCACGTTTTGTACTGTATCGCATTTTGAAATATCGCGTTTTAAAATATCACGTTTCAAATGGGACCCTTCGCGAACAGCCTACGTATATTTACATAATTTCCTCAAAATAAAACCAAATTTCTAAATCAAACGTAACATGACCAGTTCGGTTGACATGGTAAACTGAATATGTAGGTTGTTGTAGGTAGAAGGTTAGCACAAATAAAGACGTGAATTGGACGTCAAAAACAACAACTCCAGCAATCGTTCAAAAGTGCATAAAATTATACTGGCGGACTGACGGACGAAGGAGTTGAATAATGATAATATATGAAAGAAGGATGCTGCATTTACGCAATGCAGAGCAAAAATTCATCTGAATGGAGATTTTTTACTATATGTTTCGGCGTAAGCCAAAAGAATTTTGTCACCTTTTAAAACTACAAGTGAAACCTGTGTACACTAATACTAAAAAAAAAAAAAATAAAGGCTAGAACGCGGGTCTGTTATATAGAAGAAGATGAAAACAATTTTTAGTGGAAGGTTTGCAGAATGCTCTCTCTCTCTCTTTCACATCCCATGAAGGGATTTCACCGCCTGCACTAAAAGCCCATCTCGATCCATCGCTCTCGTCCTCCAGTTTCGACATCCCAATGTTCGTAGATCTTGTTCGATGTCGTCAAGCCAGCGTAGTCGGGGTCTTCCTCTACAACGCACTCCGCTGATAGTTGGTGGAACACTTTATTTATCATGTTGTGTAGACCTTGTAACGTGGCCGAGCCATCTCACTCTATTGGATTTGATGAATCCGATGATATCGCTGTCTTCGAAGAGTTGCTTTATTTCGTGATTCATACGAATCCGATATTCGTTGTTCGCAACTTTAATTGGACCAAAGATTGAACGGATAACCTTCCTTTCGAAGGTAAGATAATAATCTACAATCGTTAGTTAATGGTCCAGCTCTCTCTTCCGAAAGTCAGCACAGGTCTTATGAGTGTTTTAAAAAGTGCGAGCTTGCACGACTGCGATAGATGTTTCGATCGCAATAATTTTGATTCGGCGTAGAAAACTCGTTGTCCGGCAGCGATTCGGACTTTAATTTCTGCCTGCATATCATTCGACGATGTTATAAATGACCCGAGATATTTAAAATATGCGTATAGCAGAATGCTCGCCGGTATATTTTTTGTTAACTCAAAATTTAAAACAAATAACGGCGAGCACTACGCAAATCTACTTGCAGCGTTTAAGTGATAAAATTAAATAAACGACACATATTCATTATGATAATCCAAAGGATAACAGTTGTGATGGAAAACTTCATTAAATTTGAATTGGATCCTCCAATCCTGCTTATTCTGTAGATAGCCCCTGGTGACAACCAATAAATATTGATAAAATAAACAGCTCGAAGAGTAGAGTTTTTCCAATCATATTGATATATCATTGGCGCAGCAGATCGGTGTTTTGAAGAGATTGACCACATATAAATAGAATTAGAACATCTTAAAGTTTAAGATGTTAAAATATAGTTTTTTTTATAATCCCAAAAAAATTAAATTAAAAATAAGGAAAACAGGGTACAATTTATTAACCTAGCTTTGATTGATCTAAACACCTAAAATTGTCATCGGATGGTTTGGAGTTTTTGGTTTTAGGGAGCAGTTATCATTTTGAAATCTATTTATTTCACTTTTTTGCAAACGAATTTGTTAAATTATCAAAAAGTGAACTACCTCATGCTCATACATGGACTATTTACCTATTGAATTTCATTCAACGTGGCAAATTGTTCCCCATTTAGAAGGAGAAACTGTTCTTCCATCAACACAACTACCTCACTCACACTTCGGCCACAGTATACAAACAGAAGAGACATTACTCGATTTTTGAATGGGAAATCTTTGATTTGTATGGAAAAGGGTAGAATATAGAGGTGAAAAAAATTGTGCGCTGAACATTTTACATTCAATAGGGGCAGATTCAAATTATTTTTTGGTACACTTAGTAGCGTATACATTAACTTTGTAATATAAATGGCCCAGCGGTGTCCATACTTCACGAATAAGCTCTAGGTTTGGCTCGACTTTATGAGATTATGTTGAAAAATAAAACTGAAAATGATAAAAATTACTTATTTTTGAATCTATGATAGGCTCAGAATATTGCAGATCACTTACGATATATGGAGAAGAAAACTCACATAAATAAATATAACGCCTAATTAAAACAACGCGATAGTTCCTTTTTTCGTAATCGTAAAATTTATAAGTTTACAATTTAGTAAGTCTTATTTTTCTTTAAAAACTCCAAAATATTCCCAAAATAGTACACTAAGTGCTGTTGAAATATCTTTGTGTCTAGGCGCACCCTTTACATTTATATTTTTTTGATGCGCTGTGCTGTGCGGCCTACGCTGATTGTTGCAATGTGCGCCTTGTCTGATGATCCTCATATCATCATTTTGTTCTCAATTCTGTTTTTTAAACTTGTATAATTTGAACTAAGAATGTTATTGAAAGTTTCAAGAACAAAAGTTGTGAAGAATAGTTAATATAAGTATCACAAGTAAGCACGGAAACTTTTCAGAAAGCAAATTTAGTGCAATGACCTCCAAGAAACAATCCAAACAATAAATTAGTAAAAGTTTGTTAAAACAAATATTATTTTGTATTATTATTATTATTGCTTAATGAAAAACGGGAGGCTTAACAAAATTGAATCGTTTTAGAAAATACTCGAATAGTTAAGAAATAGAAAAGATTCCAAACGCATCCATTATAAAAAGCGATAACTGTAACTAGTACCAACCAAATATTACTATGTGCTACCTTTTGTACAGATAAAGAGTAGTTAACAATATCTACTACTAAAAAATGACATAATTCAACTATCCGTCAATTTTTAAGCATACTTTTTTAACGCGATGATATAATAGCAACAATACGAGACCAATTAATAATTACATCACACATCATGGATAAATAAAATCATCAATACAATAACGCGCGATTCGCGAGCGAATGAGCTTCACAGACAAATCAAGCTAAATATATCTTTATAAATCATTTATTGAACCGGAATGAATGCATTACTTGCAAAAATATATCGATTTTCGAAACTATTGCTAAAATATGTATTAGAGTAGACATAAAAAAAACTGGGGGCCTACTATGGAAATCGAACGTCGACGTTTTTTGTTCGTTGTTTATATTCAGCAATAGTAATTACTATTGCTGAATATAAACAACGAACAAAAAACGTCGACGTTCGATTTTCATAGTAGGCCCTCTGAGTATAAACAAAACAGGAAATAACCCATACATACGAGCTAGACACATTATGAATTATGTATATAAAAAATTAAAAATATGTACTTATTTTTACATACTATACTATTGCTAGACATTTCAACAATCAATTATTTTCTACTAGATCTAATTGCACACATTAATTTTTAAATTATTTGTATTTAATGCCGCTAAAAATCTTATCCAGAACACGAGGAAACATTTTACAATATTCATTAGCTAAATAAATTTGTAATTTAAGGTACATACCTATATGTATGTACCTACATAACATAAATGAAAGTCAACTATTTTGACAAGTCGTTCAGTGAGACCAGTACGTGATCTGGATAGTAAATATATTATTGGTCCAACAAATTACAGGGCTCAGAACAAACCTAGTTCATAACTTTTGAGTAGATTTTTTTGGTTTGAACCTGTACTTTAACAATATATTTCGTTCTATTCTCATTTATTCTTATTGTTTTTATCTTCAAGGTATGAATTAATAAATTAAAGATTGTAATATTTACTTAATTATTAAAATAAATTATATTAGGGATAGACCCTAAATAACACGAAGATATTGATTCCAGCCCAATTATAATTCTACAACTGAGGCAAACAATTGAGACATCTCTAATGTAGAACTATATGGGTTGGATATACGCAATACATATATACATTTCATCGACAATAGAAATACTAGTAACTAGATTGTATTAACGATTGGAGCATCACAAATTCCATCTAAAGGATTTTCAATAAACTTCGATACCTACATACAAATTTTGACATGTAGGTCTCCTGCAGAAATAAAAAGAAATACTTGCGACAATTTATTCATTTTACTGTCGTAAAACTTGGCTTCTTGTTTAATTTTCTTTAACCCGTTGCCGCACACTTTCGAATTGACGACCGTGCTCAGAAGCACATTTTTTTTAAATTGTTTATGACTGCCATATGGAATTAAGCGTCATTTATATGTTTGAAAGTGAAAATTGTCATATTTTCTCCCAGTTTTTCCAACAAAACTCTCGACGGTCATAGCCATCATTTACTTATCAAAACATTTTTTCTCTTCCCAGAGCAAATGACGGTTAATGCCGTCATTTGCGCGGGCGTGGTAGGACGGCCATAGCCGTCATTTGTCTCTGTAGGCGGAAATACCTATATCAAATTTTGTTAAACATGAAAAGTCAAAGCAACAAAAAACAATTGATATGTTATCTGGAATGTGACATCTTTTTCTTCTTCGATGTATTACTGAATAATTAACCAATACATGCATTAGTACACTTCGTACGAATGATTTTCCTTTTTTTAATAATTAAAATATGCAGGACGGCTATAGCCGTCATCTGCATAAATATCCACAAAAAAACGACGGGCAACGGGTTCTAATTCTAAATTAAAAAAAGATAACTTTTATCAAATTAATGGTTCTATAACATAATAAAAATCATTTATATGAAACATTCTTGAATTCGTCATGATTTGGATCACACATGTCATTTTTTGTAGTTAAGTTAGTCGCAACCTGATCTACCAGCGGCACTTTTATAACTTTCACAATCGTTAATAGGCGAATGTCTTTCAATTTTAAATAAACAGTTATCGTCTTATGTCACACGGAACTGAATAAAACGCAATTAAAAGAACCAAAGGCAATATGGATTCGTTTATGAGATTTTTCAATGTAACATTAACATGACTGAATTAATTGGGCAGACTGGAATGGGTACAATTGTACCCAAATATAAATTAACAGAGGTATTTGAGTAAATGGTTATTTATAAAATTGTTGTACATAGAAAAAAAAATTATAGTTCTCCACAAGCAAATCGACTCGAAAAAAGGAGTAAAATTAAAAATGTCAGAGAGTTTCAGCCACCTACGTAAACTGTATCATAAAAAAAATTAGAATCAAATATGCATTTGGGTACAATTGTACCCATTCAGTCACATAAAAGTTAATAACTTTCGTAAGTGCAACATCGTTACTAATTCATGAGCGCAGACATATTAATAAAGCCACCTTAAACGGGTTTAAGTTTTATGAGTTTCAAAATATAATACGATTATGTAATTTACGTCATTATACCCTAATGCAAAATTTAGATTTTAATGATTACACTTACGCAAAATTATACTTATCAGTAATAAACTAAAAATATACGCCGATTTTCGCTCGGTATGTCGGTTGCCGTTTCATAAAAAATGTTGAAAAACAATATTATGCTGGATTTGTTGTTGATCTAACAACTACTTCTACTACAAATTGTAATGGGCATAAAAAAATAGTTTTTCGATTTTTATTCAAGCCTAATTGCCAACTAACTCTGAATCTACTTGAAATTATTATACAACTACCTTCAGATGCACTTGTGTTTCTCAGTATTACTTCTTGTAAATATAACAGTATACCGGTATGATTGCGAACAAACAAAAATATTGCTTCAATCAACAATTATTTATAGCTATAAATCGCCTTAGCCCCTCGCCTGTCCAGATATCCTGAAGCTTATTAAATAGATATTTTTATTCATGTTATATTATGTAAAAACTCAATCCTGCATGTTTGCGCGATAGTCTAGATCATTGGGTCTAATTGTATCCCATTCGAGGTTGCATTATCTAATTTGCGCATCACATTGTCCATTACTATTAGAGGAATAGATGAGATACAACATACATACTCTTGCGTCGACGACTTATGTGTGGTAATATTGTTCAATCTTGGTTCCTTCATGGTAATATTAACATCATTTACATCCTCGAGCAGCGAACGGTTGCTTGGAAAGTGAATTGTTTCTCGCTTAGTGCAGTAATAAAACTGCATTCGTCTTTGTTGCTAATCACTCAATTCAACTTAGTTATAGGAATGTATTGACGACATGGAAATAAAAAACTATTACTTACGATATAGTTATATCTAGATTTGTGTACATGTACATATATATTTCTAGGATGCAAATTCTTGTTCTACATTTAACCAAAAATATTTAAAGATGATTAGTTTCAATATGCATATTTATATTTTTAATATTTTATTTAGCACAAACCTACATCCCCATCACTAATCACAAAGCGAGTCGAATGGAGATCGTTGAACCGTTGAAGTTTGAACAATAAATAAATTAAAAACTTTTAACTTGAATTTAGAAGCGATTTTAAAGAAAGTATGAGTAAACACTCGCAAATTCAATTAACGTAAAGAATTTACGCCTGTATAATACAAATTATAAAACTATTATCAAACCACTCACCCGTGTTTGCTATTTTAGTAAAACACGAATTTTACTGACACATTACGAACAATCATATCACGTGCCTCCATACATTCGACAATGCAATGAATATAAAATGTTCGTTTTCACTTTCCCAAAATATTTTTTAAGGAGATATTTGAGCACATTAAAAATCCACCAATCTTGATCTTTAAACAAACAATCTCACTCTATTTACTATATAGTCAGTGAAACTTTGAAAATAGTTTAGGTAAAATTTTGCCAAGTTTATCGGAGGATATTGTTCGGCATCTTCTCGAAAAATCTTTATAAATACGAAATACATATTATTTAAATGAATAGTTTGTAGAAAATTGTTCCCGGTTGCGTTTCCCAGAAAAAAAAAAATAAAACAAAACCGTAAATAATATAGCTATTTTAAACTATGTATTTACTAGTAGAATTTAAGTTTATGGAAAAATTATTATTCGTCGTGATCTGTTACTAAAACCGAATTTATTTGATTAATAAATTATTTTGTAAACATTACATTGAAATGATGGGTATATGAAATGATATAATGATATGACATTTACAACGAATATTTTGTTAATCTGAAAACAAGTAGCACACGACATCTAGTATGTCCATAGTATACGCATTCCTTTGCTAAGTAAGGAGCACGAGCATTTTCCTGTTATACTCCATTTCATTATCATTTGATTTAATCACTGACTTTGATGACCGAACTGAATAATAATACTAAGCCTATGAGATTCTCAAACTCTACAGGCTAAATATTTGTTAAAAGTTGCTACAGTATAAGAACCGCTCGACCCGGTCCTATTTCAAACTCTCGCCAGAAAAACTTCAGACTGAAACTAGGAGCGTATAATAAAAGTAAAATATATAATAACATAACATATAAACAAAACAAAATCCAACATCCTGTGATAGTAAATTTTAGTTCAGATGAATTTTGGTTCTATGAAACCCTTACGCAAAATCCCATCCCGCAAAATATAAATTGAATTTTTAATCTTGCAAAAAATATTTTTGGGAGGTGGGTTAAGATTATGTTTACTGTTTATTTAAATATAAATAGATAGTTTAGTTGAATCTTACTAGACCTACACTAAATAAATTTACGAAAATCAAAAATGTTAACCTGCAGAAAAACTTGATAAAACGAGTATACTATATTACAGCCAAGCTGAAGCAGCTTTAACTTATTGAATCTCTCTGGAAGCAAAAGTTGTAACGTAACCACTAACGATTGTAGATTATTATCTACCTTTGAAAGGAAAGCCATTCGATCCATTTATGATCCTGTTAAGATTGCGGACAACGACCGATCGTAATCAATGACGAAAATTCGCTTTGCAACCAGCCTCTGGTGGGATTCGAATCCAGTACCTCCCGGCCCAAGTGCTGAAGCTTTAACCACCGCACCACTTGTCCGGTGAATTATTTAAACATATTAAAATTAAAATTTTATTAAATCAATGTTTCATAACCTCTTTGCCATGATCACAAACAAGATAGTTCACCACCTTTCAGTCTTGAGGATTAGAGTAAGATAAACACCTACATAATATTTCATGTAGATCGAAGATAAAGATTTGTCTTACCACCTTAGAAAAAGAATTTACAATGTAGATAAAAGTAGTTACAACTTTATGAATTTTATATAATTTTACGTGAAAATCCATTTTTATATTTGCAATTAGCAGAGAAACAATCCAATCAATTAAATTTCAACATGAAAACCAATATAGCTCCGTGATAAATCTATTTTCTTTACACCTAAAAGTTACTACCGAGCAATAAATTTATGTAGCACATTTAAATTTTCTTTTCCACTTAATTCATGCTATACACAGTGAATACGAAACAGCTACCATACAAAGATAAATAACGCGCAAACTCTTATTCCCGAGTAATAAATACATACAAGAGATTTTTGTTATTTTCTGTTGTGTTTCATGAACACACGGTTACTACAATATTATCGCCACGAATGTGTTAGCCCAATACAGGCACAAGCCCTGTTATACTACAATAAATTATACACAATATAGCAAACTATAAAGATTATTTAGAATGGAATTATTACATGTTTTAAGTTTCATTCCGTATTTTACATGTATGTACTAAACTACACACAAAATCATTTGGAATATATAATTCCATTGTACGTTTCAGTTCTCTCAAAAAATAAAGAATAATAACTACTAAAAACTAGTTATGTATGAGTAGCAGCACAACATATTATAATACTTAAACATTTCCCTAATTGCTCATTACGTCATTAAAAACTATGTTTTTTGACAACAATAAAGGGTTAAGCAATAATATTGAATGGGGTTTGATTTACTACGTCGCGTTTATTCATATAAAATTACGTCATACATTCATCAAAGTTGCTTACCTTCGGGAAAACTTAAAACCGAATGAAAACATGGATCTAAAAGAGCTACTCTTTCAGATGCAGGCATGGTATCAGGTAAATCCCTTGGTGCTGTTGGATCTTGGCGGCCTGTACATAATGCGCACGGATGCAGCGGCCATTGGCATCCGCATTTCACAGAGCTTGAATAAAATAGTAAAAAACAAAAAAAACAATTTAATAAGCGATGATTACATGTCACAAAATTAATTTTGTTACACTTACCTTGGACGAGCAGCTTTTTTGGAAATTGTATGAAGGTTAACCGTTTGTAAGAGTTTCCGCTTGCGAAATCCATTACGTTGAAAGGGTCGCGTGCGTGATGAATTATTAGCTACACCTGGATCACCAAATGCCCCGTTTGGCAAATCGGTTTCGATTGGTTTCGAATTTCCAGGCAGCACACCACGATATCCATTGACAGATTGTTGTGACGGTGGCTGCTGTACTGCGGGCGGTGAATCTTCAAATACTACCGCACCCTTACTTTTACGTATTTGATTATGTAATTCATTGTGTTGTCTTATTCTATATTCTAGATCCGATATTTGGGCTAATAGCCAACTCCATCGAGATGCCACCGACGCACGGTCACGTGCCCACCTCCATGCCGCTCGTTTTGATCTGATTCACATAAAATAATTAGTGTTTATTAATCTTAAATACAATTTTTAACAGTTTTAGAATAATATATGAGTTAATACACATTACGTTTAAATACGCATTCGAAGTGTTTTTTTTACGATTATAGGCGAAACCGTACACAAAATTAATTTGTATTTCAAAGCATCGCCACATTGAGCAAAATATTTTTTATCGGGATGGTGGTCTAACCACCCTAACTAATTGAGTAACGCGAGACATTCAAAATACAGACATGGTTACACATACACATATAAGATAAAACACAAAAACAAAATCGCCTGGAGACAAAAGATAAGCCAAACACTAATTCGGTCATACATTTTATGCATACTAAACTAGAGAAACTTATTATTGTAAAAATTGCTTTGTTATACTTGAATTAACAACGACAACCCACGGAGGAAATGCAATTATTTATTCTCATAAAGTATGAAATCAATAAAGATGGAGAAAACATCTAGTAGTAATATTATCTGGATTGAGTATTACGAGTCGGATTTACAAATTACTATATGGTTTTTGTGGACTGCGCTACTTATAGCGTATTTGGCGTCGGATTTATTTTACGTGGACAAAAGTATACGACGCAACAATTTGACTATACAAATTTCACAGCGATTTGATCAAAAATTTCACACCAGAGAACATTAGCATATTCAATCCATGATACAATGAGGACCAATTTACACTGTCGCGACCTAATCAATATGACAGATTAAGGGTTTATTTATTTATTCACGTACATAGTAAATTGGTAAAACCATAAAAAAGTTACAGTAATTTTATTAACCCAACACCCCATTTTGAGCTTATAAGCTCATTTGTAATTAGGAGTGCAGGTTAGAATAAACCAGAAATGTTGCGCTCTTTTTTTTTGATTATTTCACTTTAGTCATCTTAAGACCAGAATGAAAGTCACCAAAACAGTTATTCTATCTCATTCCTGTTCAGCCATACCTTATAAATTCCTGGTGCCTGATAATTTTTCAAATAGCTTCTATTTAATTTGGCCTTTTAGTAAATTGACACACAACTATAATTAAATTTAGAAATTTTACTTAACTTCCAAAAATGTAACATACATTTGTAACATACATCCGAACATAAATAAATGCCTTAACAAGTTAACTGGTTAGTTTTGAAGATATGTACACTAAAAACTCGTTTAACGATGTCGGGAAAACAAACAATTAACAAAATAAGTCAAAACCAATTTTTGAATAAAAATAATTTATCATTATTACAGGATATTTGTTCGTAAATCGAGATTTTTTATCAGTTTACGATTTTCGTTAAATCGAGGAAAATCGTTAAACGAGGTTTATCTGTATGTATTATAATCATTCTTCAAAATGTAAAGGTCGATTTATATTATCCGTTCCTTTCAGTTCCTTCACGTATCGTGTCAGACAAGGAAAAAACATTGTTACATGTATTTTTTATAGGAGTATTTATATTATCCGTTCCGTTCAGTTCCTTCAAGATTCGTAAGAAAAAACTGAATAAGGATCTGAAACACATCAATGACCTCCTGTCGGAGTGCAGAACTCATGGGCCGACCCATCTTCCATTCCAGTATAGGCTGGCATGGAGCTATGCAATGTGCAGATGGTGATAAAATCAGGCTTATAGCCGTACGACCTCGAATTGGCTGGCAACGGCGTAAAAGTAAGAACGGAGAAAGCAAACCGGGAAAGAGTTGAGCGTGCCTTGGCCCCAGAACAGATTGCAGCGATAATAAAAAAAAAAAAAATCAAAATTCTAGGCAAGTGCGATTTCCCAAAAGGCGAAATATCATCCCTCGGTTTCCAAATTTGTACTAACAGATACTTAATGGAAACTATTCAAAATTTCCCATAGCCATGATAAAATGGGCATGATAAAACATTATCGAATTTTTGTTTCAAACGCTGCATATGATGAAGCATGATTATTGGAGTTTGTAAAAGGCACCAAAAAGAAAGAAAAATTGATAATACTGTGGAATGAAGAAACAATCGAGGCATTCGAAACGTGCAAAACTAATTTCGAACTAAATTCGAAATTTATCTCGACGCATCGAACACTACTATTGGCGATTTTCATCGAATGTAGATAGCGTTGGTTTCTAGATCTACACGGGGGACGGGAATTTTCAAATCGATTGTTATGACCGTTTTGATCCCCCTTGCTTCATAGCAAACTATGACTCACGTTTTGTTCACCAGATGTCAGCTACTTTGTTGGAAATCGCGAATAGGAGCAGTGTCACAGCAACCTACGGCAAAAGGTCGATAACCATTTTATTTCTATTCGCGAAAATTACACGACGCCGAAACGATACGATGAGTTTCATATCGAAATCATAGGTCCTTTACAACCAAACGATCTCGCTTATCTGAAGTAACATAAATGCATATAAGGACAGAAACAATCGCTGACGCATTAGTCAAAACTTAGATAAGTTGTTTCGTTGTACCATCAAGCAACGTGATCGAAAGAGATCACATTTCGAATCAGCTCTATTTAACGAGCTATTCAAAACGCTCGGATTTCAACATAAACGTACCACAGCGAACAATCCAGCGTGTAATGCTTTACTAGTACGATGGCACCGTACCCTCAAAGGCACAATTATATATGTAGCCAACAAAGGGTGAACAAGCACATTACCACATGAAGCGAATATACCAGTCAATCCAAATTCGGCACGTAGTTGCGTAAGCAATTTAACGACATTCAGCCCTCATCGGCCATGTACAGAAACAGGTCTGTTCAAAGAATTACTAACGTTTGAATTTGTTTTGGTTAGAACGGATGCTATTCGACTTTCATTTCAACCTCCGTACCTCCATTCCCGGTCATAAAGCGAAACGAAAAATATTTCATCCGATCAAATGGAAGAAGTCGAATCTACGGTATCGATAAATTGGCTTAAACGTTGTATCATCGAGGCACCACAAATTGATCAACCTACAAATATATCGACGGAGATACGGGTTAAACTAAACGGGACGACGTTATCAGAAACAACACGGTTCAGAACTATTCCTACCGACCAATTGATGACAATATCACCCAAACGAGTAGAATTCTCACCGAGCATCAACGAACAACTCAAATCGGGGAGAGGCCGCTTGATCAACAAACCAACTCGTTTTCAATGACGCGTATCGTCCACTTCAATCACTGGGGATAGTATGGCGAAATTCAAACCAATCGCAACAAGGGTTATTTTATTCTGTGGATGATGTAAAACAGCGGAACTGTGTGTCATAATTTAACAAAACAACGAACAAACGACAAAACTTTAGATATGGAAGTTCGTCTGTAAATCAAATATAAAATTATAAAATCAAATATTCAAATGCGTTTCAATCAATATTCAATATCGTAAAACCAAATATAACATTGTACAATCAAATATAAAATTGTAACACAAATAAAATATTAAAATTTGTAAAACTCATCAACCGAAATAAATATTTTATTTACACACAACGGAAAAATTATACATATATGTAATTCTGCAATACAGCGCTGAATTTTAATGCACAAAATCAGTTAATATTCATAATTATATCACTATAATTATGTGGGCAATAAAAAGTGAACTTAACCTATACGAACCTCATCTATATTAATGTTTCGGAACTGCAGGTTTCATTTAAGTTTATTAATGAAGCTGCTTCAGTTATATATTATTCATTTACTTAAAAAATGCAAATACATTATTAACCCGATTTACCGAAAAGCAAACGTTAAGCAATTTCTAGGAAATATGAAATATCTATCATTAATTTCAAATTTATTAAAATAAAACTAAAAGTTTAAAAGTACATAATTAAACATTAAATTTTAAGTTGTATGACTTAATTTTTACGAGTTTTTCAACAAATTTATTTTATATTAAAAATAGACAACGAATTTAAACTTGGAATAATATTGTCCATCGTTTTTAAAATCTTGCGGCATCTCTCGTAACATACGAATGCCGTTGCGAAAAAAACTTACAGGTCTCGACGCGATAATATCATCGACGAATTTACGCATGTCATCCAGCGTTTTGAACTCGCAGCACATCTTGAGTAAGATGTGCTGCATTGACCGGAATAAATAGTAGTCGAATGAGGCCAAGCCTGGTGAATATGCCGCGTGTAGGAGAACTTCCCATCCCAAGTTCAAAAGTCTTCTGGGTCATGCGAGCAACATGAGGATGCGCGTTGTCATGCAGCAGTATGACTTGCCTGCTTCCTTGTCCAGTAAATGGTCTTTTCTGACCAAGTTCTTCGCTCAATTTGAGCTTTCTCAACGACTTTTTACGTTTGGGATTCTCGTAAAAATATACTTTTCATCATCAACCACGATTTTCCACAAGAAGTCTTTTTTATTGCCGGGTAAGCAGTGAAAGTCACATGTTCATACGCTGACCTTGGTCGTGGTCGGTCAACGCATGTGGGACTCCCAAGTTTTTGAATTTTTCCCATTCGGTGCTAACTATTGCAAGTAGCTGTTTGGATACCTCTTCTAGCTGAACTGCAAGCTCTTGTTGCGTTTGCTTGCAATTCCGCATCTTCAAACTTTCGTGGTTGTCCAGAACGCAGCTGGTCACTTAAATTATAATAACCACTTTTAAAACGTTTGTACAAATAATTACACGTTTCATAAGCCACATCGTCGGGACCAATAACACTACAAATTTATTCCCGTGCTTTAGAAACATTTTTTCCTTATTGAAATTCGTTTAGAATGGCAGTGCCGAATATGCTGTTTATCAGTTGACACCATAAACTCTGCTATTCTGACGGCCTATGTAACTCACGGTGACTAGACACGCAATAAATTTTTAAGTTTTTTAGCTTCCAGATGTGGCAAAATCGGGTATCGTCTAATCGGAGTTTCGTAAAATCGGGTTAGACCTATGTATATTTAAATAAATATTTAATTTCAGATACCTGAAATTTTTATCGCTCATAATAATCGGATTATATAATAGACGAGAGATTCGGCACTGGCTCATGTGTCCGTATGCAAAACAATTTAATTGATATTTAACTATTGGCGTTGTTGTATAAAAAGTTGAAATTTGTTTCAAACAAAAGAAAGTGGATCTATAAATTAGCACGCTCGAGCAGTCGCTTACACTAGAAAAAATTAATCCCCATGAAAAAGTTGTTGAAAAAATATTAAATTTTCTACATTATCTTTTGTTCGATGTAAATGCGTTTTCTTGAAATTTAACGTTTAATAAACTGGCCAAATCAGGCAACCCACAAAAGAAACTAATCCCTAAGTAATCTGCGTTATGAGTTCACTGATTTTAGTTCAACGATTTAGGAAAAACTAAAAATGCATTTTTAAATCGAATTAAATTCAGTATAAGATGCAAATTATTAAAAATCTGATGACCAAAACCTCTTTATCACAGGTAAATGTGGTTTATTTTAAGCCCGCGAGTAAAAATTATGTGATACCCAATCATGTCATGGAGGTCAAGTGGCGGTTTTATTAGGGTTCGAGATCATAAGAATTTTCCACTTCAAAATTAAAATTTTGCTTTTTTCATTCGCTTTTCAAAGCGACTGTTCCGAGTGTGAATGTGCGAATATTTAGAATCACCCTTTTCCACCGATTTATTGGGCACAATGTAGCGCATAATTTTATTTTTTTTTTATGATTAGGTTGTTGTCTGCGAATATTTTGCTTAAAGTTAAAAATATTTTATCTTTTATGGGCGTAATTTTGATTGTTGGAAAAGTGTGATTCTAAATATTCGCACAAACTTTGCACTCGAACAGTCGCATTCACTTTTGTTTGAATGCAAAGTAAAATAAAGTACACTTGAGGACTTCTCGGATAATCAAAAATCCCGGTTAATCGAATGATTTTTATTAGAACTAAAAAAAAATCCCGGTTAATCAGAAAATTCACATTAACCAAGAGAATAAAAATTCTCGGATAACTCCGGATAATCGAGGTTCACGGATAATCGGATCCCGGATAATCGAGATTCAAGTGTATGTATAGTAATCATGAAAATGCTCGACCTCGAGATTTATGTAATCTGCATACTGACTGTGTTTTTGATACCGTGAGCGACTAACAGGGGTAAAACTTCAGAAGATTTGCCTATAAATGTTTTGTGAATATTTTGAAAAGTGCAGCAATTATGAGAAAAAAACTAGCATTCTACATAAAATTTGTAACATTTGTCGTTCAAATTGAAATAACTTTTTCAGCCAACATATAAACGTTTATGCTTTACTCAATCCCATGCATACATGATCTAAAATTTTCATCTATCAGGTTCAAACACACGCTTCAATAAATCGCATTTAACGATCATAAAATAAAAAATTCAAAACAAAATATGCGCATTCCTCTTTCTATCTCACACCTTGAGAAATCCTGTTGTTTCACATAAAAAAAACACTATGGGGTCGATCTGACCTCAATATACGGTTATGCGTAGTTTTTTAAAACCCATTCAACAACCTAAAATACAATAACAGCGCATACCCAATAGAATTCCTTATGACTTTTTACTTACAGAAAAGTATGAAAAAAACGAGAAAAAAACCTTTTTTTCTCAAGTTTTTTTTTCATACTTTTCTGTATGTAAAAAAGTCATAAGGAATTCTATTGGGTATGCGCTGTAAATTTCGTTCGGATTTTTTTGTAATAGGTTTGCAACAAATTAATTGAAACAATCTGAGATAGACTGGTCAATTGGAATTGTACAACCCTCCTTAAAATGAGTTTAAAATCATATGGGATTAATTGGCCCTCACTACACGAAGTGAAGGTAAATGGAAACCCATTTTCTACTACACATTATAATTTAAACCAACAATTAGATGTTATAAATGATTTAACTTGAGACAATGTTGAGTAGATCCTTACGACAGTTTATACATCGACCGCTAGCGCATATTTTGTTGAAAATTATTTTTGAGCATTTTTTGTTTTATGATTCTTCGTTATGAAAATCGGAGAAGCTGTACTAAGTTCAAACCGAATCCATAAATAACGTTCTGTAATCAAATAATACGATCTCTATTTATGGTACAAAATGGTTAAGGGAGCTTCAGTGTGCTGGCTCTGCGCTTTTTGACATACGTAGGATAAATGTTCGATAATAGCTAATTACCAAAGTGAAACCGCAAGTAAAATTATTTATTGGATTACAGCATAGAATTATTATGTTACTTCATCTATTTGGAAAGTATATCTTGATTACAAAGAATAAAATACTTAAGTATATACACATGTCACTAACCCCACTATAAATATATTAGTAATAGTATTTGTTGCTAATTATTTTATGAATATGTATATGCATGTAAGTATCTAAACATCTATAAACGAACCGCTCGCTATAACTATAAAATTATCAGTGATTTTTATATTTATAAATTACTTGTACAAATACAAACATCTACAAAACAGATTAGATTATAATTTTTAAATTAAGTCAAATAACTCGGCTACGATGCTACGTTAATTAACATATTATATTAATGCTAAAAGACGTCCCGAACCATACGTAAACCAAGAAAATTACAGGTTATGTTTTATGATGCAATTCATATTAAGAGATTACGAAATATTTTGAAATCATAGAAACGAACGGTAATTGATAGCGTCATAAACATTTTTACTACATAAGAATATTTTGAAATGTGTTTGTTAACGATGCGCTAATATATTTTTGCGAAGACCCAACGTCAAAATTTTGGTCTAGAAATTGGTTATTTCCAAAACAACTAAAAATTAAAACCTATATTGTGTGTAATTTGAATAGGCACTCTAAATAACTAAACGAATTATACTTAGAACCCGGATGCAAATTGGAATGAAATCTTTGTAACAATTTTTTCTTTCACTAGGTGACTACTACTGCTTAGGTAATATGTATTATCGAATCGATCCATTTAATTAAGAATGTAGTGAACAAAAAATCGATTCCGTGGATTGTTTCGATTTACATTTTTGTATTATAAAAATATACACACACTTATTTACAATGCCAAAGAAGGAAAACTCAAAAAACCTTTCAAACGGAACTGAAACAAAACAAAATGTAAAAAACCAATTCGACAAAACTATGTTTAAATTGTGTGTGTTAACTCATTTAAATATATAAATTAAAATAAAACAAGACATTACTTACATTGAAAGTGCTTCCTGTGCCACATTGTTATAGCCAACCGATTCATCAGCCGATTCGCCACCTGAACTACTCGCCGTCGCATCCGAATCTATGGTAGTTTCAATAATTCGTAGTTCCGTTTGGAGTGACCCAGCAACCTGATCTAATTTCTGAGCCGATTTATCGTCCATCTCAGGAATTAGACTAACTAGATTATGGTGTGCCTTACTACTACCACTACAGCTCGTTTCATTTCGTAATTTTTGCATTTGATTTTGTTTTGCAATTGAAGCGCTCTGTGTCGTCGATACATGATTAATTTTTTTCAAAAATGTTTTCATTGCATTCGATGAAATTGGTTTATTCTTTTCGGCCGAATTGAATAGGGTGTTGTGATTTACGGTAGTCGCTGAAGGAATATGATTTTCATCGCTGTTATTTAATTTTTGAGCTTCTCGTTCCTTTTTTTTGTAGAGACGATAGAAATCGCTATATAATCCACCAACTTCTTCGCTTATATGTTGACCCATGTGTCGTGATTGTATTTTACGCAGTCGTCGCAATAGAAAATCACATTTTCGCTGCATTTGGGCTTGACGTCGTGCAATATCCGCCCTTATTTCAGCTGTTTCATTATCTTTACAAGGCGTTTGTACTTCTTCGACACTACACATATTTATTACGTCCTCGTCATTGAATAGTGAGAGACCACCGGCTAAATCGCAATTCAATTCGGGCGCCGATTCCAAACTTTTAATAACTTGTAACAAATCAATTTCGGTCGAAGATAGTTCTCCAAGCATTTGATCCATTTCCGCATTTTCCTTATCACGCTCTTTCTGCAACCCCATTGTATTATTATTATTCGTGATTCTAATCTGCTGGTTGTTTTGAATATCTTTATTTACTGGTTGATTAGTTATATAGTATTGATGACTCAATATGGTTGCCGGGGGTGAGTCATCAACTTTATTATTCGCATTGTTTGAAACATTATTTTCATGATCCATGTGCAAATTAATCAATGGGCCAGTATTTGGCCCATCCGATAATATGTGCTTTTCAAAAGCTAATTGAAATGCTCCTTTGCTTAGGATATCTTTGGCCGATATATTTGACAGACGTGGTGAAACGGCTGACGAAACTGACGCAATTTTTGCTGTCGTCGATGCTGTAAATTTGGTTTGATTAACAACTGGCTCGGTTAGAGCTGGCGCCATTTTAACATTTGATTGTGCATTTGATGTTTGTGAGGAGGATGTTGATGATGAGGTTGCTGCGACAGCGCGTAATCCCATCCATTCATGAATTTTTCGTTCTTCTATTTAAATATTGTTCAATGGTTTCGGGCTTTATTTACCTTTTTTGTTATCACAATTTTTTACAGATCCTAAGTAAATTTAATAATCAATGTTAATTGTTTTCGCGAAAACACTAAATATGAATTAAATGTAAGTATTCCTTAAACAAAAATTGATGCGATAATTTAATCCAAATTGTGTATTAAATAGATGTTTTTCATAAAATGAGAAGCAAAGTGGGAAGCTAATTCATATTATTTTAAATTCTGTTTAAGAGTGATCCCCAAAATTCTGATATGGATTTTTTTCGAAAATAACTGTTCTGACTCGTCTTGATTACAAATAATCTATCAGAGGCGTGTTTACATCTTTTGTTTCAAAATGTCAAGCTTTATTGACAAACATATATGTATTTGATTAAAAGTTCTTACAGAAAGGAAAAATTAGTTTTTAGTTTTACCATGGTTTGTCCTTATCTCTCTGAGGGACGATGATACGATCAGCTCAAAGAGTAGTTTTATGTACAATTTGTTGATGCATGTTGCAATTTGTCATCTTTTAATGAAAGAGGTAAGAATCCCAAACCGGGGGCTATAACCAACACGAATCAAATTCAAAAGGAGACCAAAATTGGTCTATCGTTAGAGCAGGCATTCCAAAAATTATTTGGAAGATAGATTTTATTTAGAGCAATGATTTAAGCGAAAATACACTCAGTTTACACTCAGTGTAAAAAAGGTACTTCAAATGCAGTTAAAATATTTGATTAAATTACTCAAGGCATTTGAGTTAAAAACATGTCATTTTAACATATAAAGGATCAAACACAATAAAAGAAGCGAAGCATGCTCAAACAATCCACACTTTCGGCTGTGTATTAGCAAAGAGCAGTAAATTGATACTGCTGGTTGTGGAACTGGATGCCGGGACCCAGATGCAACTTCATTCAATAAAATTTATTTAAATCAAGATGTAAATTAAAAATGAAATCGAGTTAGCTGGGGTCGGAGTAGCTCGGCATGGTAAGCAGCCTTCCTCACTGCTTTAATTGGTCGCATCACCAAGTTTCTTTAGTTCAAATCAAAGAGGGTTGTGAAGTAAATTTTTGAAAGCGCACTCTTTTACGTACTCTAAAAGTTGGTCCACATTTACAAAAATTTCTGCCGAACGCATTTGGCAAAAATATTTTCGCCGCAAATGTTTAAACCGACTACATAGTGTTAGATGTTGAATGTGGCATACATTTTTGTGTCGTTTTCGTGCGCTGCACATGTCCATACTTGTGCGGCGAAAATGTTTTCACCGAACGCGTTCGGCATAATTTTTCGTAAAAGTGGCCCCACCTTCAAGTTTAAACAATGCGCATTAAGAAAAAAATATCGGAATTTGACTTTTGCATTTTGGATACTCATTGGATTTATTTTATTAATTTAACCGAGCAA
This sequence comes from Nephrotoma appendiculata, assembly GCA_947310385.1. NCBI lineage: Eukaryota > Metazoa > Arthropoda > Insecta > Diptera > Tipulidae > Nephrotoma > Nephrotoma appendiculata. The sequence continues at coordinate 289,771,415 of OX371223.1, forward strand.
AATTTCTACTGGATTAAATGATCCGGTGTGCACAGGATAATAAATTGTTTTACTTGAACACTATTACACTATATTCATTTCATAGTCAAATTTGAAACACGAATATACGTTAGTTCCCAGGTTGAATGAACAAAGGGTATTTTTTACAGCACATTGCTCGGGCTGAATTAAATATACTAGCTTAGAAATGTGTTTGCCATACTGATATGGCCATATTACGTAGTACTTCTACTTATGAAACTTTGCTGCATTGTAAATTTTTAAATGCGAATAAATTTTTGAAGTACAATTGCGCGGAAGTTGGTAATATTGGCAAATTCAAATAATAACCACGTTATAAATTTTTTCCATTTTATAAATTTCAGTTTATGTGTAAATGGAACGTAAGTAGCTCTTCGATTCTCAACCATTTGTAACTATTTTAGCATATTACATTTTAGTAAATTTTTGTTTAGAGAATTATAACGTTTCAATGAAAGTGAAACTTTATGTATAAATTCTAATAGAACCCCTTATGTTCCTTTAATTCAAGCAGAGGCACACTACAGCGGGGGCAACGTTAACTCACAGACAATCGAAACCATCGACATATGCAAGTTTAAAAAATACAAAAACAGGTACATTCATTTTCCAGACTTGTTTCTGCGAAATTGAAAAAGATGAGATCACTGAAACTATCGACAGGCCTTCTATTCATTGATAATTTCCTACATTTTTGCTACGTTAACTGCAATTTTCCCAGTTGGAAATTTCATACCTTTCAGAGCATACATACGTTTCTATTAGTTAAATTTTTTCTAAATATGTATGAGAAAGAAAGAAAATAGTGTTTTGTCGATTTTTGATGGTTAGACGACAAGTTGTCCTGAAACCGTCCTTCTTTCATGACAATGTCATAAGCGAAACATGTACGACGTGTCTTCAACTTTTCTCATTTTATAACGTTTTTTTAAAATGACATATAGGTAAACAATCGAGAGAAATGAAAAAAATACAATTCATGTTTACTGTTTCCCCGCCGTTGCAATTTATATTATTATTACATACATAATTATTACTTTCAATAGGTGTAATTAAGTCAACATTTTGTAATTGTTCTGTTCGGAAAATGTGAACATATTCAATTTTTCTAATTTTGTTTATAGTCAACGAAATTACAAAGTTCAGCCATCTGGAAGACAACACATCTGGCACCGGTAAGATGATTGTAATATTTTTTAAGGCAACAGCCTAATTATACAACAATAATAATATATTATATTTCAGATTATTCTTTACCTAAATAAAATGTTTTCATTATATATCTTCATATAAATACATACATAAATTAATTTCAGAAATCTCATATAGGATTCATATCAGATATATCACATATAATTCATCTCAGATATGTCATAAACGATACATCTCAGACATATAACAAACGAAAATTAGTCCCATTGATAAATTTCTATATACGTGTCATGCTTGTCTGTCGCTAATGAGTCATTAGTGTGTCGTCATTAATTTTCCTGCTGGGTTCCGACAATTTGTCGTTCACTGAGCACCCAAAGTAGAACAGTTTATTGTGTCAACTTGGCGTTTATGATGTATAAATACTTGCGGAAATTAGTGCGGCACTAATACATCGCCCTCGCTCCCGCAAGTATAATATTCATTATACTTGCCAACACAAAGTAATTTTTGTCGCAAACACGGTTCCGATTGTTGTCGATTGATGCTACAATCGACTATATGTACGACATAATAGACAAATTGTAAAATATGTTAGTGTAGTTTACAATCGACACAAAATGACACGCATGTCATGTCGTTGAGACGAGTTTTAAAGTTACTTCGGTTGACTCCAATGTCTATTATTAACACTACACCACAACGACACCAATTTGCAGTAAACCATTGTTTAACCCTAACGCAGCAAATGCTCTAATTTAAGCTCTTGCTGGACTAACTCGTTAAATCTAAGTTCGCTTGTAGCCAAATGGAGGTCGTACAAATATATACCGGATTTACATATATTCGCATTGCATAGCTCCATACCGGTCTAAAGATTGGCATGGTCCGATGGTAGGAAGAGTATTAAAAATCAATTTTTGCCTTAAACCCGGTACCTCCTGATCCAAACTACCAAGCTTTAATCACTGCGCGTGCCATTTAGTCGGTTAATACTTATTTTACTTGCCACAAACTAATTTTTTGATGTTTAAGCCAAATAGGAACCAGAAAAATTATGGAATTGGGGTGGCCAGTTGTGTGTATAATATTTGAACTTGCATTACATTATTGCATCACCTAATTCTATACTTTACTACAAGGTGTTAGCTAACTTGATCTAAATGAATCAGTAATATTAGAATTTGCGTAGACTAGCATCTTCGTCGTCTGTAGAACTGGTGAACTAGCGAAATTACTTCTGAAATTTTATTATAATACGTAAAAAAATATGACATAAAAAAGCCACCCACGAATAGTGATTACAACGTTTTATGATAAAATTACAATATTCAAGGTTGAGTTCAGAACTCGCAGCTAAATATTTATTCAAAATTCGGCCGATATTCGAAATTTTGGTAATGAGCTGTTCAAGCTAATAATTTATTAATTGCATTTTCTAATACGATTGGCATACGACTAATGAAAAAATAAGGGAACCGATTCCTGTGCTCTTTAGGTTTAGCATATTAAGGACTTGCGATACACTTGAGGATTAAATTTTTTCGCGACCAATTTATCCATAAAAAACACTGCCCTAATAATTTCAGTAATATCCATCAAAAAAAAAATTTAGATTTCCCCATTAATTTGCCAAAGCGGGCATCATTTTATGGAACACACTTTAATAAAAAAAAACTATAAAAAATTACTCACACTGACACAATTTTTGTCGTGATTACAACAGCGTCTTCACACACTTTTTAATATTAAGACCCTTCACGATTTTCCTAATTATGCACTTTAATTTATATTCCTTTAAGAAATTAGGATAACTATAACTAAATAATAAAATAAAAATATTATTCACTACTTTTTATATTTAATTTTTTAAATAAGCATTAAATTCACTGTTTTATCACTTCACTTAACACATTACAATTTTCATGTATATATACACATATAAGCATAAAACCATGTATAAACTTCACTGACACAACCACATATTATGTACACATTTTTTTTTTGTTTTGGTTTGGTGATGAAATTCCTTCAATCTCCTGCTAATTCCATATTGTGTGGCTGTTTTTATCCAAATATTGTAAATTATTCCGTAATTAAATTAATTAAACAATTTAATAATCGAAGTAACATATCTGAAAATAAAAAATATTGTTAAGAAAATAGAAAAACACTATCTATACGTATTATTTTTTTTTACAAGAATTTTCATGTTCATTGAAGAAAGAAGATAGGAGTAGCACGTGATTGATTAGAGTAAAAGAGAAAATAAAAAACGCAAACAGGGTTAAAAATAAAACGCCGAAAAAAAACAGGGACGATACGATGCAAATAAATTATTTGAATAGTTCCTAAATTAAAAATACAACACGTTAATTAATTTATAATGTAGTTTAGCATAATTAAAAATCACATTGGTACAAAACAAGCAGTTTCTAGTAAATAAATTATATATACAAAACTAAAAAAACACTGTAAATGTATGAACACACACATATGTAATAAGATTTTCATCGGGTCGATTTTTTTCTTTATTTTCATTTTTTTTCTAATATTTAATTAAACACTTTTTGATTAAAATCCAAATACAAATTACCTCAATCAAGTTATTAAACAGTATCGCAATAATTATTTCACTATATTGTTTAGAAAACTATTTGAAAATATTTTAGTTGAAAAATCGTAAAATTGTAGTACAATTTTTTTCTCTATACTTGATTCTAACAATGGCGGAATAAATTTTTATTGAAAAAAATGCGCTGCGTTTTCATATTCCCATATATTTATACGATTACTGTACGAAAAGCAATTTTTTTTCGATTTCGTTTGTGACGAAGTTTGGCGCAAGTTCTAATTTTTTATGTAATAGGGTGACACTGTATTTGTTTTCATTTGAATTACGTATTTGTAATTAGTTTAAATTTATCATTCTTATTTTATTTTGCACCATTAACCAATTATTACTTGCAAAACTATTAATTACAATCATTTAATACGGAGCCAGATCATTTTACACAAATTCACTGTAAATACGTTTAAAAACGTATATTGCATCACCCTATCCGATTCAATACGAAAATAATGGAAATATGGCCGCGTACATTTTAAAAAAAACCAACAAAAAAAATGTTTCATTTCCGAACATGATAGTTGCTTTTTATCAATTCACATTGTTTTCTAAAGGTATTCCTAAAATTATAATTACCTGAAATGTTGAAAGCGGTGTTAACAAACTGTTTTAAACATTTTTTTTCTATTCGATAGTCGATACGAAGTTAATTTACACTGAATGACTAAAATGCTGTTTAACGCGCGCTGATTAGAAGCACGAATACAAAGCGCTCTGAATTACACGTCATCCGCATATAAAAAAAAGATTATGTATCGTGTAATTAATTTAAATATGTTTCAATTGTAAAATTATCGCATAATAATCATTTGGCGACAACTTTAAACGTGATGAATTGTTAATTAAAACGATTAAATTTTTTTAATTTCGAATTTTTAACGAAGTATGTTCATTATGTACTAGATGGCAGGATCATCAGGCAGTCGATATTGCAGTTTGGTACAATATGTAATTTTGGCATTTAATTTTGTACATAAATTTCTTAATTTTATCGTACAATTTTAGCATCAACTAATCGCTAAATCCTTTTTCCAAGTATGACTATCGAGAATAGCGGGCTCGTGAGCGATTACAAGAATTTTCAACCGATTTATTATCATTTTGCAATCTGAAAGAAAATTAAATTTTATTATTAAAATATCTCATATAACTCATAACAATTAAAGGTAAACAATTCGTTGCCTTATATCTATATGACTGTAGGCAGATTTTAATAAATTTAGATAAAAATTTGGCCAACTCAACCAACCGTGAGCATCTCTAAAAAAAAACTATCTTTCAAAATTTTGATTTTATTTACCTCTACTTCAAACCAAACAATACCGACGACTACGTTTGGTACAAAGCGCAATTCGCGATTAATTAATAAAAATAAATTAAATTAAAATTGTAAATTAATAAAATTCAACTACCGATGACAATCGACAGCTGATTCTGATTTTTTGATATACAAACTGTCAAAATAACAGAATGAATGACTTTCTGCAGCCACGGTTGTCAACCAAAATAAAAAAAATAGATTTTTGGAAATTATTTATGTGCCCAAAAATCTTACGCAAAACCCCTTTAATAGAGACCCAATAAATTCGATTAATGCTGCATGAACTTTATATTATGCAAATTTTAAAACCTCTTGCAATACAAGCGACAAGTATGTATGTGCATGCAACCTTCCCAGGTAGTAAGATGACGTTTACACAAAATGTTAAAATAAAATTCTTAATTATACGTTCTACAAAGATTAATTAAGATCCTAAATTAATAATCAAACCGACTTCTCTATTAAACTAAAATAAAATACTAAAAATTATCAAAAAATGCTCGAATAATGTGCAGCCAAGAAACAGTTTGGATTCTACAAAGTAAGCAAGTTATTTTCCGTATTAAATATAGTATAAAATATTATAACATTATACAAACCAGATTATTGGACGATTATAGCTTGCAATTATAGTTGCAACAAAAATTGTATGGTAGTTTAAATTAATTTTTGAATTATTTAAAGGAACGAAATAGTTTTGCGTGAAGTAGAAAAATAAACAAGAGCAAAAAGAAATTGTGGTTGACTGACATCTATGAATAAGCACTAGTAGCTTTTGTTAATTTAAAAATATGTATGATTGTGAATTGTTTAATTGTGTTGCAATATTCGATAAAATAATTTTATTTATTTTATTAATCAATTTTATCAATAGATTAATATTATAATTTCGTATGAATATGCTTATTACAACAAAGTTACTTTAACGAATCAAAACGATAGTTTTTAATTAAATTTTCAATCAATATTAAATAACTTAGCTATTGGGAACTGTTATTTATTGTTTACCCGCCAGTTTAAATTTTATAGCTCAGTAACTCAGTTTGAGAATTAAGAGCATGGTGGCAGGTAGTTTTACCAAATTTTAGTGTATTTATTCTGTGTAACGTGTATAATGTTATGGTAAGATTAATCGTTTCAATAATTGATTATATGACGAAAAATTGCTTTGCGTAATTGTTTACGTTTGGATATATTTTATAATAAGCGCTTCTACACAGCTCTGAATTGATATTTATAAACTACATAGTACGATGTTGGGGGCGATGGCAGACATTTTTTAATTGAACAACAACAATAATCGTATAATGAATTTTGTACAACCTTATAACCAAGGTATTATTTCGAGTTTTTTTTTGTTTGGATTACGTTTATAATGAGAAATGACCGAAACCAATAAAACGCCTACAAAATAATAAAATTTGTTGGTGCTCTTCATTGGGTCATTTTTTATTGAGCCGGAACCAGTTATTTCTCTCCCTCTCTCTCCTTCATCTGCCAACAACCTGTTTCTCATAGGTCGTGTTCGACGTACGTCGTCATATCAGCGCAGTTTATGTTGTTGATGGAACGCTTTTCTTATCATACGGTTTGATGGGGATCTTTCAACGTGGCCATCTAACTCGGTTTGATTTAATGAATCCTATGAAATCGCTACATATCTTCAAGGAGATTTAATTTCCTGATGCGTTAGAATCTGATTGTTGTACGTCAACTTAAATGGAGCATAACTGGATTGGATGATCTTTCTCTCAGATAGTTATCTACAGGTTGGTGGTCAAGTTTCAAAAGATATTTTAATCGCTGAATGCAAACGATATTTTGATAGCAACAACCTTTATTCTGAATAGAAGACAACCCAGTTGGAAATTTGTGGATGTTGATGAATGTTTGCGGTGTGATATATTTTTTACTCCCGATAGAGTGTTCACTTTATAAAGCACTCATAAGACCTGTGCTGACTTTCGGAAGCGAGAGCTGGACCATGAACTCTAACGTCTGTAGATTATTATCTACCTTCGAAAGGAAGGTCATCCGTTCAATTTTTGGTCATATTATAGTTGCGAACAATGAATATCGGATTCGCATGAACCACACGAAATAAAGCAACTTCTCGGAGGTAGCGATATTATCGGCTTCATCAAATCTAATCGAGTGAGATGGCTCGGCCACGTTACAAGGTCCCCACAACAACGAATGATCCACAAAGTGTTCCATCAACAACCAGCCAGAGTACGTCGTAGAGGAAGACCCGACTGCGCTGGCGTGACGACGTCGAACAAGACCTACTCGTATTAGGATGTCGAAATTGGAGGACGAGAGCGATGGACCGAGACGGATGGAGGACCATAGTGCGGGCGGCAAAATTCCTTCATGGGATGTAAATGCTAGAGAGAGAGAGAGAGTGTTCAAGGTGTCATCAATGCGCAACCATGGACAACATCAGTTCTTCTTTGTCACTTCATTTAAATTTCGGTAATGAACACAACATTTTATTATATCATCCTTTTTCTGGACAAGAACCACTGGCAAACTGCATGGGTTGCTAAATTGCCCTATCACTTCGTCTCTTTCAATTTTCTTAGGTAATTCAACTGTCTTCTGTTGTTTCGCGAGCGGTAATCGTCTCGGTGATTGCCGGGTTGGAGTAGCATTTCCTGTGTCAATTCTGTTGCACAATATTAATTTTTTCGTAATTTGCCATCATTAAGAGCGAGTGTGCTTTCACTGCGAAATTTAACTGTTGTACTAGAAGGTGGATGCACAGTAAACGAATGATCTTCTGCTGTTTATGATTTGGTGATCGACGACATTCAACAGAGCGAATCAACAATTGTACTTTTGAACTTCTGATAACTAGTTCTGTTGAAAGCGTTTTGTTTAGAAATTTTGTGTGAAACTTTTTTGCACTTACTTAATCTTTTTTTCCATCTCCTTTAAACGACCGCCCGCTTCTTTTATAAGGTTTATCATTTCTCGTTTAAGCTCTTGCATTTGAAGCTCTTGAGTATGCTGAATATGGTCGAGTCTTTGATTCGGCACGTTCTATTGCTTGTGTAGGTCTGACAAGCGGACCGCGTTTTCTAGCTTGGAGTTCTGCCAATTGGGCATCGTATAATGCTCGCCCTGTTGGGCTAGGTTGGCACCTTGCTCGGTGTGTAGTTGATTAAATTTATCATTTTGCTATGTGCAAAGTTAGATCGAATTTAGTGTACATTCCCTTCAGTTGAAGTAAGAGCCTGTTGATACATTTCACATACATATAACGTTTCGAAGGATTGTTTCTGTTATTTTGGAAGCAGTCTGCTGTACTGAAATGGTTATTTCTGTTTGTTCCCTCGCTCCGGCTTCTCTGATTTTTTACGTGTTTTTCACAAGGCTAAACTTTCTGCTCATCTTTTGGACTGACTGGCATCATCACTCGCGCCCGTTGGGATAATAACACTTGTCGTGTACAGATTTGGCACTGCACCACCAAGTGGTATCCACTGTACCACCAAGTGGTGCAGTGGCAAAGGTGTACACGACATACCAAGTGAATTCGGTGTATGGCAGAATTGAGGTCTTGATCTGATTCGAGATGTCTCTCTCTTTCTCTGGCATTATATCCTATCAAGGGATTTGGCCGCCTCAAATGAGGTTTCATAATCATATTTTCATTTCGGATGATGATTGATTAATTCATTGATCCTAAACCAGCCGTAGAATTTGTTCCTTGTCACTACCGAAAATCGAACGCAGGACCTCTGGTCGCTGGAGCAAGAATGCTGGTCACTTTGCCCCCGGATTCGGGATCGTAATAGGTTAAGTCCAATTTCGCCAATCTAAAAATAAAATTTAATTTTTTTTAAAATCGATGAAATAGTCCTCTATGCATAGTTCTGAATAATAAAAGAACTGCATAGAACAAAATATTAAAAGAAAGCTGTAACGATATTTTAATACCTAGAGGACTATTTTATCTAACTTATAGATTTAAAAGTGTCGTGCCTATATTTAATTTTAAATTAACTATAATTCAAACTTGAAAATTTATTTAAACAAAAACGCATCATACCTGTGGACGGTTTATTTATTTCGGGTCTCCCTTTTGACCGAAGTTGATCCAATTGTCATTTCAGTCCCGGGTTTTGATCTTCCAGTTCCCTCAGAATTTCTGAAGGAGAAGAGAAAAATAATCTGGAATTCTAGAATTGGACCGGTAATGTAAAACTGAATTTCTAACAGACCTAGGTTTCACATTTCATTTCAGTACTCTCCGACGGTTGCAAGAAAGACACAGTCTCGCTTTAACCTATTTTAGAGTTCTGTGCAATTTCATACGGCGTCCCTTATTGGGATTACGGTTTCTGTTGTTGACTAGAACCCGATATGCGTGATTGGTAATGTTGTTATTTATTATTTCCGAGAGGGATCCCGCTACTGGGCTATTTTTCCTAGACCTATGGTCAGCACCAAAAGGGATCTTCTTATTCTTCTTCTTCTTTGCCGAGTTCCATGGAGAGGGCGTGGTTATATTTGACATTGTTCTTTTCGAAACGTCACATATCCTCTTTTAATTTTCTTTATATAGTGCTACTATCTTGCATGATCAATGATTAGTTATGCTCGTGTGTTTGTACTATAAAACTGTGTAACATCTTCTCCTGATAATAAGGACACTCGATTTTTAAATGCAAATAAAACAATTCGGGAGGTCCAATTTTCGATGGCTTTGTCGCATTAATCTGGTTCAATTTGCAGGATAGCATTCGTTATATTGACTTTGAAGGTATCAATTGTTTTCGGTTTATTCGCATAGACCTGCGATTTAAGATAGCCCCAAAGGAAGAAGTCCACAGGTGTTGCACGATCTTGGTGACCAGTTCACGTTAGAATGTCCATCGTAGTATGCGCTGTGTGGCGCGTAGCGCCATCCCGTTAGAATCACATGTCATCGGTGTCCATATCATTCAGTTTAGGCCAAAAAAAGTTGCTTAACATCGATATTTTACGCTGTTTCGTCTTGGAAGAAGAACAGACCGATGATTCTATTATGCCACAATTCTCACCAAATAGTTACTATCTCGGGAAGTATATGGTGTTGGTGTATCTTGTGCGAATTGGTATGTCCCGAAAACCGACAATTTTGATTGTTCACATATCCATTGAAATTTGGGTTAACTTCCAACTGCGTCAGAGCCTAATTAGCGAACACATGGCGTTGTCTATGGCCGTTAACTTAAAGTTCCTGGGTCAGTTGTATTTTATACGCGGTGCAGACCTAAGTCCCGATGCAAAATTCACCAAGTTGAAGTCGCGGAAAGGCCAAGTTCTTGTGAACGACGAGAAATTGACTGCTTAGGATTTTCCCGTACACTCTCACGCACAGCAGCGATGTTTTTAGCAGACCTTGCGTTTTGCTGATGTACGAGTATTGGCTTATTATTTATCGAATCGGCTGACTCGCACTTGGCCACCAAACGTCGAATAGTCGACTCGGTAGGACGATTGTGGTTAGGATAAAAATCACGCGATCAGCCGAACTTTGGCTGTTATAACCTAACCAATTTTGAGCGTCCCTATTGAAAGACCCGTTGCGATGTTCCCACCAAATTGATGTTTTCAGAGTCTCTGGCAGTGCCACCAAGTTTTCATTATATATTTTTTTATATAGAAAACTATTTGCAGGGCAATACAGGCCCATCAATGCATCCATACCCTGTATTGATAAGGATACTATGTCGCGGAGGTTGCCCATAGGGATCCAAAATTAATCAATTAAATTTTTTCAATAGGAACTGTAGCGAATGTGGCCGTAGCCAAGGCTGAATGGCGGATTGTCGTTATTCCGGCCAGCTAATAAACTAGTACTTAAGAGGACGACCGATAACTCGATCAACAATTAAAATGACTTTTCCATCTATCTTCTATTGCATTCAAGAAATTTGTCTAGGTATTCGCCTAATATTTGTTTCGTCTAACCTAAACGCACTAAAATTTATTAATCTAACACTTACATCATTCGGCTGTTTTTATTTTCTTTAAATAAAACTTTAATTGACTTAAAAAAATCGAAAAGCAAAAATATGAAACATCCACCATAATACCAACTAATATGTGCACAAAATGCTACATACATACATTCAATATTTTTTTTTATTTTATTTTTAAAAACTTTTTAATTTTCTTTTCAGTCAATCGGTGTCCGACCAATTTAATACAACATCTTTTTTTTCGAAACTAAGAAATTTTTTCAAAAATAAAAAAATTTTCTTATAATATATAATAGTACATACATACAAATATAATTAATTTTAATCGAAAATATAAAATAATAAATAAAATAATAAAATAAATTTCCTTTCCAATAAGCTACAGTGTATTTTATAAAACGAAATATAAAATCAAAAATAAAAATAAAAAAAAAAATTCCCGAAAACGAATAATAAAAATAAGCGAATTATATTTTCTACTTTTTATATACAAAACAAAAACAAAATAAAATTTCCATTTTTTCACAATTTCCATAAACAGACCAAAACAAGAAAAAGTGTTTAGTTTTCAATTTTCCTTTTACTTGACAATTTGTGTGTCTTATATTAACTGTATTTTGTGCCGTGAATAAAAAAAAATTAAAAAATTAAAAAACAAAATAATTTTAGAAAAGTGAAAAGAAAAATTTTTGTTTAGTGAAAAATCAAAATAATAATAATAAAAGTGATTTTCATCCTCTTATCATTATTGTTTTATTACTGTGCACCATATATAAAGAGGAAAATTTATAACGGATATTTTAACGAATTAAAAATTTTAATTTATGAACATATACACATACATACGTTTGGATTTATTTTGAAAAAGGTAAATATTTTAAGAAAATTTAACAATTTAAATTTCCCTCGTGCTTTTGATGTGCGTATACATATTTATCAAAGTATTGTAGCAAAATATTAGCGCAGTACGATGCTGTGATGCAAACAACCTTGAACACAGTTTTCCAAATATAAAACGATGATGTTACACATTTTCATATACAACAAAATTTATCATTTTGCGTGTACAAAAAATTTATCATGAAAAACATTTTCATTTTTTTTTGGGTGTGATGGAAAATATGTATTTCTGTGTATTATGACAAACCTAACCTTAATTCTAATTTAATTTATCTTTTACGGTTTTTTTATTCTTGTGTGTTGGAATTTAGTGGAAAATTTAAAATTTAGGAAATGGGTTTCCTGAGATCTATAAGGTGATATTGATTCCTTATAGATGCATGTACTCGGTGTATAATAAATTTGATAAATGCTCGCAGTAAGGTCAATAAACGCGAATGAAAATGGGTGAATGGACGAATTGTAAATGTTTTAATGCTTTTGCCGTTCATTTAGTTCGTATAACATAAAAGAAAATTTACTTAATACGTGGGGTGTATAAATCGATTCGGATTTTAGCCGGTTTGGCTTAGTAAATAGATTTATTTGATATATGTGGTCAAATTTTATTTATTTGCGGGCAATAAATTATATATCTTTTATCTCTATACCGCAGTATGGTTGTTATTCGACTACTTTTCTAGTTTGATATAATCAGAGCGGATTTCACATTTTCACACTATAGTCGATATTGTTTCTCTCTCTCTCTCTCTCTCTCTCTCTCTCTCTATCTCTCTCTCTAGCTTCACATCCCATGAAGGGATTTTGCCGCCCGCATTATGGCCCTCCAACCATCTCGGTCCATCGCTCTCGTCCTCCAGTTTCGACATCCTAGTGCATGTAGATCTTGTTCGACGTCGTCACGCCAGCGCAGTCGGGGTCTTCCTCTACGACGCACACCGGCTGGTTGTTGATGGAACACTTTATTGGTCATCCGTTGTTGTGGGGACCTTGTAACGTGGCCGAGCCATCTAACTCGATTGGATTTGATGAATCCGATAATATCGCAACCTCCAAGAATTTGCTTTATCTCGTGGTTCATGTGAATCCGATATTCATTGTTCGCGGCTTTAATTAGACCAAAGATTAAACGAATGATCTTCCTTTCGAAAGTTGATAACAATCTACAATCGTTAGTGGTCATGGTCCAGCTCTCGCTTCCGAAAGATAGCACAGGTCTCTTATGAGTGCTTTATAAAGTGCGAGCTTGCACGACTGCGATAGATGTCTAGATCGCAATAATTTTGATTGGGTGTAGAAAACTCGATGTGCGGCAACGATTCGGGCTTTTATTTCTGCCTGCATGTCATTTGATGATGTTATAACTGACCCGAGGTATTTGAAGTTTTCAATGCGATCAAAGTTATGGTCGCCAATTCCGAGATTTATCATGGAGATGTTCCTGGGTGTTGATACAAATTTGGTTTTGCTACTGTTCACCTTCAAACCAAGTCTTCTTGCGCAGCGATCGAGCGGCACGAAACTGTCTTTGATATCGCTAGGTCTTCGGCCAAGAAGCGCGATATCATCTGCATATCCAAGAATTTGGCCTTATTTATTAAATATACAGCGCGAAGTTTCGATGTTGCTTTTCCTCACTACGTACTCAAGTGCCAAATTGAACAGCACAGGCGCGAGTGCATCACCCTGTCGAACACCAGATGTTATTTCAAAGGAGTCTGACACAGTTCCTCCGATTACATTTCTACATACAGACCCAGACGTTGTTAATTTGCACAGAGAAACGAGTTTCTCTGGAATTCCTAGGCATAGGAGCGCGGCCCAAAGGTTATCGCGGTTTATTCGGTCATATGCGTGACGGAAGTCTATATATAATTGATGTATGGTTATGTTGTACTCCCAATATTTTTCCAAGATCATCCTCATGGTGAAACACTGGTCAGTGGTCGATCGGTTGCGACGAAAACCACACTGATAGTCGCCAATGATGTTTTCGGCGATAGGGCTGAGTCTGGCAAGTATAACATTAGCCAACACTTTGTAAGCAGTGTTCAATAGAGTTATACCACGATAGTTTTCACATTTAAGACGGTCGCCTTTTTTATGCAATGGACATATGAGCGCGGTCTTCCAATTCTCCGGCAACTCTTCTTGGTCCCAAATACAAACGACGAGATCGTATAGACTTGTTGCGAGAGTAGCGCCTCCGAGTTTAATTAATTCTGCGGGGATTCCATCGAGACCGGTTGCCTTGCCGTTTTTCAATCGACTAATAGCTGCGTCTACTTCCTCTGCTGTGGGATATTTGACGAAGACCTCTTCACCTGGAGAAGCTATTGCTCTAATGGGGGTCACGTCGTCATTCCGATTTAGTAGATTTTGAAAGTAGGTTTGCCATACTGAGAGAACATCAGCCACGTTTGTTCTCAATTCTCCATTCCCGTTTTTGATGGCTGTACTTCTTGGGTGGAAGTCTTTAGTGAGATTCCTGGCATTAGCAAAACAGTCCCCTGAATTTCCTACTTCCGCATGGAAGCTGATGTTTTCAATGCATGACCTCATATGATCGCGTTTCTTTTGACGAAGATATTTAGTCATGGCTTTCCTGGCGCGGAGATATTCTGCATGTGTGCTTCTAGTGTTGCGAGCCAATCATTTTTCACGAAGCTTTCGTTTATTTGTGACGATCAGGCGACATTCGGAGGTCTTCTTCCGATAGTGTTTTGCGCCGCGATGGTAATGGCTGACTGTATTGTGTGCCACTGCTCCTGGATGTTTGAAGGAGCTTCTTCGTTGTTGCTGGGCCGCCCTAGATAGTTAGTGACAGCTGATTGGGCAGCTTTTAGAGCATCAACATTCCATCGAACGGTTTTTTGTGCTTGTGTGTTGAACGTGACAGTTTGCACTTATATTTAAATACGACAAGCATATGATCGCTGTCCATGTCTGCACCCCTGTAGGATCTAACGTCAGATATACTGGTCGAGTGTCTCTTAGACACCATGACGTGATCAATTTGGTTTTCCGTTCTTCCATCATTCGATCCCCACGTTACTTTGTGGATTCTCTTATGTGGGAAAAACGTACTTGATACAACTAAGTTGTACATTAATGACAGGTCGGTGACGCGTTGGCCGTTGTTGTTACTAGTTAGATGCAGGCTGTTAGGACTGATGTGCGATGTATTTTCTGCACTCCTACCGATTTTTGCATTAAAGTCGCCCACGATGATTTTAATGTCGTGGTGCGGTATGTTATTGATGACTTCCTCCAGCTCGACAAAGAGTAAATCTTTGATGTCATCCAATTTATCTTCAGTGGGTGCATGCACATTGACGATCGTGATATTAAATTTCTTAGTGCGAAGTCTGACCGTTCACATCCGCATGTTGATCGGGCGGAAATCGATGATATGATGCTTCACGCGCCGATGGATTAGGAAACCAACCCCAAATTCTCCTCCGTTCTGATGGCCGCTGTAGTGAAGAGTGTAACCATTGGTGGTGTCATGGATCCCACTCCCAGACCATCTAAGCTGTTGTAGTGCAAGTACGTCTAATGTATAACTTTTTGCTTGGTTCGAAAGGTTCTGGAGATCTCCAGGTCTTAAGAGGCCAAGCACGTTCCATGTTCCCATTTTTAAAGCGTTGTCCGTGTACAATTTCCGAGGTCGATTTTGTAATGAATCCGATATGGTAATCCGAGGCCTTTGGTTAGGGTTCATAACTTAATTGTTTTTATGAGGGAAGGTTGTTACCTACCTTGAAACACATTTATATAGTGAGCCGCTTGATACAAGACAGACGCCCGCTTCAGCCGCTCCTAACCTGGAGAACAGACGCTGGTTTGGTATTAGTTTTAGGGCGCCAATAACCGTTTACCTATTTAAAATAATTTCTAGCTCTGGAATATGCTGCATAAGCCCAATTGCATTTTAGGTTACTATTCTTAATCTTTTATTTGTGGTTGTTGCATCATTTTAATAGAGAAAGGATGTCATTTGAATTGGAGCGTCTTGCTTATCAAACCTGTTGCTTACAACATCAAGGAATTTCTAGATAGTTGTTAAGATCTTCCTTGGTTCTTAGCATCTTTTGCTCTTCGAAATAAGTGTCGTTACCACTTGCGAGTTTTGTCGTTACTACTTTAGTATAGTAGTATAGTATAGTTAGTAGTAGAGTATAGTTTTGGTTCTCCCGTTTTACTTGCACGAGGTTTTGGTACCACTTTGGCCAAAGTTTGATTCATGTTTTCCGGTATTCCTAGATTTTGTTTTCGCGTTTTATTTCATAATCTTTTAAGCTCCTTACCTATTTCATATCCGCTGTATTTGCAGAATGTGGCTTCTTGCAATTAACACATTTTGTGGCAATATCCGAGTAATAATAATAATACTAACCGAGCATACTATCGCGTGATGTTTCCCGGTCACGCATCTAGTCTCTCTTTGGCAATATTTCTGTATATGATAAAAACCTTGATATTTTTTGCATTGCGATATTAGACCGCTGTTTTTTTCAATGGCACTATTATAACTCTCATGTAAAGTATTGTCTTGATGTTATATACACATCTTTCACTTTTTGTTTGTTATTGAAAGTGAATATACATAGTGGAAGCCCTCTTTTGTTTGTTTTAACTCCTTTTTCAGTTTCGATTGTTTCTTTCTGAATGATGTTTACAGCATTTTCTCTTTGATAACCCTTTTGCTTGAGATCCTCAATAATTTCCTTTTTTGCGCAGGTTGAGTGAAGACCTGTAGCCATGAGCTTTGATTGGGCGATAATTCTTATCCTCATAGGTAAACTATTGATAATGGTTCGGAATATTAATTTTTTAGGCACCATTGTTTAGAGATAAGAGTTTGAACTCGGATGTAACCGATTTCATAATCAATTGTATAGTGGATTAATTTGGTATTCCAATGAACTTTATTATGGTGGAGATGATTTATCTTTTGGTTTAGCTGGTTGTTGCTCTATAGCTAGTTCTTTCTTGATAATTAACTGGTTTCTAGAAATCTCTTTTGAAGTTGATGGTAAAGTTTCTGCCATTTCTGGGGAAAGTTGGTCTTTCGTTTTCTTACTTGGTCTCATTCAACATCCAATTCATTTCTCTTTCTAAATCTTCTTTATCCGTTTGGAATGGATTAATGTCATCATCTACTGCGGGGATATGTGTCGCCCCAGGTGTTGCACGTGTTTGAACTGATTTTTTGAGTTAATTTTTTTTTAAATTGTAAACCTTTTTTCAATTTAGTTGTAAATTGCTTTATTTCTCTTAATTGTTCACGAGGTTCAGCGTTTTTCTTCTTGTACTGAAAAATATTTCCGCGTTGAAGATCCTGGCAATCTTGATAATTTGGAGCTTCATCCAAATGGGTTAAACAATGATTGGCCCACATCGGAATTCATTGGACCAGTTTCAGAAGAGTGTGGACTTGGCAAATTCCCGGAAATTAAAACCCCAGAATTCAAAATCCCGGGTCCTATTAAAATCCCGGATTTAAAGAGAGGTTAAATTATAGTTTTCAAATTTTTGGTCAGTTACAATACAGTTTTACGAAACCCCTGATTTTCGTATATTTCTGGTTTTGTTGCCGTATATGATAGCAGAAAATTTCTACCCGAAAAATTTGTTTTTGCTATTCACGGCGAGAGGCAGCCCTACCACAAAAGGAATTTTTTCTGCCAATATTTTTAGAAACCAGAATAAAGTTTATGAAATTTTTTTACAAAGGATTTTAACTTTAAAAATTATAATTTTTCTTTAAAAAACAATTTGCGTATAAATAAGAAGTCTCAAAATATACGGAAATTACCATATCATCATAATGCAAAGACATGGCAAAATAAAAAATCGCATGCTCGGTACAGTGTACCTAGAATACTACACGCCACACTGCTTTAAAAATTTTGCTATATGACGTCAATTTATGACGACAGTTCTCTCTTCGGCTATTATAGGCAGCACTAAAATTAAAAAGATTGTTTTAATTTTTTGTTGTGTTTACTGTCATATTGATAAGAAAAAGCACTCAGAGAAAAACTTGGGTCAAAAGAAACAAAAATCTGAGTCTATTTTGCATAAATCTTGGTGATTTAACCCCTTAGTTAAAAAAACGAACAAGATCTTAGTTGAATAAAATTTTAATTTTAAATAACCAAATCGTGGTTATTTAATTTTTAACTTAGCTAATTTAACCAAAAACATATGGTTATTTTAATAGATATAAGTGCAAAATAATTGGTAACAGTGGCCAATTATTTTGTTAAATCAACCAAGGGAAAAAATTATTTTACCAATGACTTGTTAATTCTACCAAATTTTCTTAGTAAATGTAACCTAATTAATGTTAATGTTGAAAACGTTTTAGGTTGAAACAACCAATTATTTGTTAACGTTGAAGAAATTATTTTTAAAATACACAAAGCAGGGATGATATTGCTATGATATCAAAAGTGCTGAATTTTAAAAAAAACAGAGTACTGAATCTAATTTGAAAGTACTTTCCGCACATTTACCTACTTCACCAATAATTGACTAACTAAACAAGCACGTTTCAAGACAAATTAAGTTCAGTCTATTTTGACGCACATCAAAATAGTATTTTGCAGGAACTGAAAAACAAACTCATGCAATTCTTTCGTATTGTGGGTAATTTAATTTCTACTGGTTTATTTCAATATAAAGATAGGCTTATCAAGTTTGTATATACAGAAAGTTTAAAGTGGTCGTTTTGAAAGAAGACTATTTATTTATTACGAGTAACCTATTTTGAAAAGTAGTAATTAACCATACACTTAGTGGGATAATAATGGATGCGCTAATCCTAACGCTCGATTTTATTTGAAAAATTGAACTGCATTTGTTTATTATATATAATTAAAATTAAGCGTCAAGGATCTCTACCATTAGCATCACTAATATTTCTAAGTCTGGAACTTCGGAGTGGAAAGTTAAATTCCACGTAACTATTTGATTATTTTGGACACAAGAATGTTTCAGTCAAAGATGAAAAATAGGCACAAAAACTATAATGATGAGTTTTGTTTACCAAATGGAACGATTTGGCTGGTTGGTTCCACTCTCCTTCAATATTCTCCATCTTGAAGTTATCATATGATTTCATCCCGCAATTTGAAAAATAATACCACCCACCGGCAGCGTAAGTGTTAAAAAGCTCATCCCAGATTTTTCATTTATACTATATAATTATAATAAATATTTCTCAATCTACCGTTTTTTTTTCATCCGATACATTTTTGATTTTCTCATCCCATACTTTTTGTTTTTATTCGTAGCAATATTTTGTTATAAAGTTGATGAACTCCTTTGGAAGAAAAAAATGTATTGTTAAAATCTAAAGAGAGTCGACTAATTTTTCAGCAGGATTGTGTTCTGAACCTTTATGGCTGTCTTGAGCCTAAGTGATGGGTTCCGTTGGTCGTGGAACTAACCATAATTCAAATGTGCCAAAGGAATTAAAAAATCCGCAGATTTGTTAATTTTTATAATTTCTAGATTCCTATGGCCATCCATCGTACGAGTGTGAGGCTCCGCTAATCGTGGGAATTCCCTGAGAATTTGAGGCGTAAAATTAGTCTGCGTGGGTACTTCTATTAAGGGATCCGCAAAATTGTTATTGCCAGTAGTTTCTGTGCTCTGTTTGCCAGTTTATGACGAAACATGAAGTTCCACTGATCGTGAAAATCCTCACTATTCCAATTTACGTGACACGGGAAATGTATTTGTTCCGTTGAAAAATAAAAAATTTTACTGCCTGATCATCTATAAAAACTGCCCATGTATAGATCTACCCATCTCTATGAACCTGCTATCCAACTGATGAGGTATAATGGGCTATATATTTAATAATCCTGGTGGCCAGCACTAACTTGTGGCATTTGTCGAAATGTTCGTATATCCCTGTTTAAATGCTTTAGGGGGAAATGTAATAATGAAAAGTTAAATTTTTGAGTTCAAATCGTCAAGAACGGACTCAAATTCGTAAAATATCGTACAACGCTCACTCAGATTTACAAAGCGAGGACTCCCTTGATAGGCGGGTCCACATACTCGTACGGTCGATTTATATAGGAGTCTAAAACTTATCTAAGTTAATTAATTTGTGGAGAATAGCTCTATTTTTCAACAAAACCGATACGCTTCCCGTGTGGCTATGTCAAATTTACATAACGTGAATTCTTATGACTAACAGATTCTCTTACTCGCACTGTAGATTGCCATTGGAGTCTAGAAGTTGAAGTTTGCAAATTTGTGGACCTTTTAAATCCTTGGGTGGTAAAATTTTTTTATTTTTAAACGGTACAATTGCGTTTCCCATGTCAAGTTTATTTGAATTGTGGTGATCGGTTTTTGTTAGTTGGGGCTTGAGACAGCCAGAAGGGTGCAGCACACAATCTTACTCTCCAAAATATTGCTCTTGAATGGGAATAGGGAGTGTGGGATGAGAAAGTCAAAGGAGTATGGGATGAGGGGAAATCGTGTGATAAGAAATAGGTATTATGTGATAAAATGTAAAGAGTCTACTCGGATTAGTTTTACTCAATAAGGAAAATTTTGCTTATTATTTTGCTTATTTACTATTTTTACAAAAATTCAAATTTTGTTTAGTGTGTTCGTTTAGACTAATAAAAACATAACGATTATCAGGTTACTCTATTTCTAACTGTGTCTAATTTTTCCCGACAAAGCACTGACTAACAAACTTTTTCAGAGGATTCTGACTCACGTAACATAAATTCGAATTAAACGTTAACTGAAAAAGTAGAAGATTGTCGACAATTCTATGTAATTTTGCCACGCTAGGAACCAAAACAATTAAACGCTTAGTTGTGAACATTTGATTAGAGCAGACCTAGAATTTAAGCTCTGTGTCGCAAAAAGAATAATCTTAATCACTATATTTGGTGATTCGACAGACCATGGTACCGGGGGTTTGGGTTTAAGTCAAGAGACTCAAATGTGAATTTAAATAATTAAATATTAAAATGAAAACAACATTCTTATTGGTACATTTTGGTAAATGTCACTCCCACCCTCAAGCATTACAAGTATTTAATTAATCAGTTAACCTTGAAACAAATTTTCCGAGAATAATTTTAGATTTTACACTTAAAACTTTTTAAAACCAATAACAGACTAATGCTTTGCTCAGAGATCCATAAGAAAAAGTTGCATTTTGCACGCGGCTCTTAGAAAATTTTGCACTTGGCTCAACATATAAAGCTCGCGCCAGTACGGGGTGGTCCATCTAACGTTTGCAATTTAATTTGGCTCTAATTCTCGGTAATGTTCCTCATTAACTGGAAGGCCGGCTCCTTGCTCATTTTCGAAAAAAAAAATGATGCTGCGCTTGTCCAAAATCCACACCAAACAGTCACTCGTTGTGGAGGCATCGGCTTCTCTATGGCTACGTGTGGATTTTCTGCGCCCCAAATGCGACATTTTGCTTGTTGACGTAACCCCCGAGGTGAAAATGAGCTTCGTTGGAAAAAATAGTTTTACGGTAAAAAATGCTCATTTTCTTCCAAGCGTTCCACAGCCTAATTAACGAATTAACTGCGAATTAACTGCGTGAAATGCTCGATTCTTGAACACGAGTTGATGTTGATGAATGCTCAGACACATTCTGAGCAACAGCTTCAATATTCTCGGCTGTATGCGCTGTAAATGCACGTGCACGGTTTATCGAATAAAAATCCAGTTTCACGAACTCTCTTCACAAATAGATCCACAAATTGCCATGTAGGCATTTCATTTCTACTGAGCTTTCCACGTAAATTTCTTACAGTTTGGGTAGAAGACTCACCACACCACTTTGAAAGAAAGTTTTCAATATTTCCCAATTTTGTTCAAGCGTAAAGCGACCCATTTCGTAAATGCAAACATTATACTAATTTTCTGTCATAACACTAATGACGTAAGTGTTGCCACACTCAAAATAACTGACAGTTCAAATTGCAAACGCTAAAAAAAATGTCCCATAAACGGATTACGGAAAATGGCATCAAAGTATCTAAGTACTTTTTATAAAGCCAGAGTATCGAAAACAGTACTATAGTATCGGCAATATCATCCATGACACAAATTAGTCTTAGTAAGTAAAATTTTGTATTGGTAAATACAGCTTAATGTATTGATAAAATTGACTTTTTACCAAGGCGTTGGAACTTGTCAGTTTGGTTTCGAACTAATGAAACATTAAACTCTTTATCTTACAAAAATTCGGTCGTCTCGTCAGACTGCAGTAAGCAAACTACAAACATATTGAAAATACTTTGAACTTACATTTAAAGTATAAACTCAATGTCTTAGCGAATTTTAATGATTCGCTACGCAATTGTCAACCCCTTCGTAGATATTGTAATTTTTAACAAGACTTAGTTTATATGACAAAACTCAACTATAGGTCAAAACAAATAACCAAAATACTTTGTTAGATATAACAATAATATTGTTCACCTAACAAAATTGTTTGTGGTTAAATTAAACAAAACTACATACCAACTTCCAGGTAACTCAAATTTCACCCATTTTTTGTAGTAGCCAAGTAAGGAAATACCAAGTTTCTAAATTAAACAAGAGATTCATTCGGTTTATCTAGCTCAGAATTTTGTGTTAAAACAACCAAATTAATTTAACTAAGTATTTGGCAGTAATCTTTTTTCTGAGTGTGTGTGATTAATCCACTGAATTCCCAGCCAGGTCTCAGGGTTACTGAAAGGTGTACACTGCTGCCGGACGAGACAAAATGGCGTACCGAGGGGACGAGTGTGACCTTGTTTTCCTTATACTTTACAATTACTTTAATGCTGTTCCCATGCAGTCACCCAAATTTGTACTAATCCAAGCCATGATTGCCTGACGTTGAATGAATCCAAGCAATGGTTGACTGAACATTATTTACAACTATTTACGTAAAAACTATAAATATGTAATTAATTTTTACGCCAAGTTACAAACACTGAATACAATGATAGGTGATCGTAACTATCAGCGGTATTGAAAAGCTATTCATGTAATTTGCCACCAGACAATTTACATTTTTAATCCTTAAAGACCGTTTCCACGGCATCATATCATTGACCTTCTTTGTGTAAATCGAAACGTGAAAATCATTTTTACATATTTATAGCATTGACCACAACTCAACCTAAGTGTAAGCGGTCTTAGTGCACCATTTCGATTTCGCCTTCATTTTTGAAAACCATTTTACATACACAGCAGTTTCATATTTTGTTGTCACCACAAGAGATTTAGTTAGAACATTTTTCAAAGAAATAAATGTCTAAATACATTTAGAACAGCATTTACATCATACGGTGATCATTATACCTCATAGGAATAGCGCTGTGTAGTGTATACAGTGAATAAAAATTTCCACTTAATTTTCTCGCAACACGATTTTTTTTGTATTTTAATTAATGAACAAACCTATTTATGGATAATGCCAACCCAAACAAACACAGTGTGGCATAGAAGATTCATTGCAATCGATAATTATAACAGCCACTTACTTTTAGATATACATACATACTTACTAACGCCGACCTGAACTATTTTTATCGATTCAAAAGTCTAATTTTGGGATAAACTAATAAATTTTAAATTAAACACTGTCTCATATACAACATATTTATGATGTTTTTAAAAATAAATTAGTTATTTTTGAAATTAATCGTATGGCATAGTAGTTTGTTAATCTTTTCTCTTTGTTCTTATAATTTATAAAGATCAAGACCCAACATTATCAATTCAATTGGAAAATTGTAGTGAGCTTGACCGTATAAAAGATTTAATTTTTATTGATTGCTAAATTTGGTGATCGGGTTTTATTTAGCGCCACTACTTTTTTCTACCCACACTACCACCTAAATTAATAAATCCTCCTAATACTAATTTTGTTTGTGGCATTGTACATATTTAGGTTAATGTATAAAATTCTTATTATGATCATATGTTCTTTAGGTATACAAATGTATTAAGATTAAAATATAAACATTAATTTCCATCAACAACCACTATAAGCATAAGGAAAAACTCGAAACATAAACAACAACTTTACTCACAAATCTACGCGTACATTTTTACGGTTCTAAGCTACATAATGTAAATTGCTAAACATTGAGTAATTTAATGAAGGCATATAAAGTGATATACTGTACAGGTAGAAACAAAATAGAGCCGAACAAATTTAATACAAAATATTTATTTATTTGAGAATCTGATTAATTTCAACTTCAGAACCAGAATTTAGCAAAGGGTGTGAACTGGCGTTAGCCTTTAAAGAGGGCGGTAATCTTCTACAATAAACCTGATGCAGTTACTAATCCAAATACCAGTCTTTAGGAATACTAGTGAGAAACTTTCAAAAAGCAAAATATCAATACCAAATTTTATGATTAGGAAACTATAGTTTTTTTTTTGATAGACCATGGCAGTTCGAAAAAGGGGTTTTATTTGGGCTAAAGATGCTAGCAAACTTTTTGTTTGGTTTTGGTTTTGGACTTAAATAAATTGGTACCGTTGCAGCTTTGGTATCCATCATATAGTTTTTATTGAATAATTAAATAAAAATATTTTTAAAAACTATAGCACCCTTTCTTGGCTCAATAAGTTAGGCCTAGACGCACACCAAAAGTAATTTACATTGCGTACTAGTTTCGAGCATTCGCTCTTTGTCAACTATATTAACTATATTTTAATTTCGGAATCACAAATTGTCGTTTATATGGGCTGTTTTTATAAAGGGCGTTTTTTAGAGGTTCATAATTTTAAATTAAAATAGAACAAAGAATAACATTTTGAATATTAAAACTAGCTTTATTGGTTAGATAATTTTATGCGATTAATGCTTGAATATGATTTCGGATGTCCAATTTTCACACATTTTTCGCAGTCAATTGTGGTCGTATCTCGCTAATAACTCGTTCGAATTTTCTGTTCCAAGTGTTCAATCATCTCTGGTTTATCGGCGTAGACAAGTGACATAACATATCCCCAAAGAAAATAATCTAATGTAGTTACATCACACGATCTCGGTGGCCAATTCATGTAATGGCCAACAGGTCATTACGTGAAACTCGTCTTTTATGAAATGTTTCTTTGAGTAAATCAATTGTGTCCCGTGTTGTAGGGCATATAACACCACGATTCTGTTGAAACCATATATCAGCAAGATTTATGCCAGCCAGTTGGGGTACAAAAAAGTTAAACATCATGTCTCTATACCGTTCAACGTTGACTATAATATTCCGCCCATCATCGTTTTTGAAAACATATGGACCAGCACCGGCTCACAAAGCGCACCAAACTGTGATTTTCTCTGAATGTAATGGTGTTTCGGCAAAGGCGTGTGCGATGGTCGGATGGCCTTAATTCCTGCACAAGTTGAATTTTATGAGCACGTAAACCAAGATCCTTAGATAAAATCTTCCAAAAAGTGGATAGACACATTCCCAGTTGCTGAGAACGACGTCGAATTGCGTTATCGCTTGTTCAGTACGCACTGTTCGAAGTCTTACTGGGTGCGTATTATCATTTAGAGTATACGTGGTAGGAAAACGATCCATAATTAACCGAATTACCTACTCTGATGGACGATGAGTTTAACTTAAAGAAAAATTACTACCATACTCTTCTTTCAATAATTCATTCCCATCGAAAGACTTATGGATGGCTGAAAGCTAAATAACTGGTTGTCTGAGTTGCTAGTGTTTTCCACCTTCGGCTCTCACTCTAAATTTGGTATTGGTTTTGAAATCTATCCTCCTCACATAAGCTTCGTTCACATGTGAGTCTTTGTCTAAGCAACACGGTATTTCAAGCCTAGCTGATAGATAGAACATACACGTTACGCGATTGATGTTGCTGATCTCGTTATTTCAGGTGAACATATTATTCTGTGTACGACTGTCGACGATCTTGCGGCGTCGATTGTGAATCAGAATAGTGCCTTAAAAATAAGGATTTGAATCACAGTTTCAATACAAGCCCAAAAGATGCAGCGATGGTCAATAGAGTCATTGAATTGACACCATCCGCTCGAAATATCTTAGAACACCGCAGATTGGTTGGCCCTCATACAAACTCTTATTATAGCATTTATCCAAAAAATAGATGCTCTGGGCCCATGATTTGGTGGAAATCCTGAACGATTTAGACTGTTCAAAAACTCTTGTGGATAGTGAACTGTGTCCTCTGTATAATAATAATAATAATAATAATAATATTTATTAAATGTGTTTAAGCTAATGCTTTTATACACATGAATATTTACAAAAGTTATACATGAATATTTACAATAATTATATTATTAACTTATAAAATTAACACAAAAAAGAGAAAAAGTAATTAATCAAAGCAATAAACTAAATTAAATATCTACAAATATGTACATTAATTATTTACATTTTTTTTCCATAATTAATTGTAAACAAGATTTCTTAAATATATTAAGAGAACTGATGTTTTTTAGTTCTATTGGCAAACTATTCCATTTAATAATTGCATTTACTAGTACAGAATTATTATAAACATTTCTTTTACTAATAGGCAAATTAATGTTTCTTGTACGTAAAGACCTGGAAAAATTTAACTTTTCATACAAATATAACGGTAAACCTGAGTTAACCAGTTGAAAAATAAAAACAGATGTTCTATAATCAAATAATTGAAACAAATCATATCCAAGAATGGAACACCTAAACTCCGAGATATGATCAAACTTCCTAAGGTCATGAACGTATCTAGTGCAATTATTATAAGTAACTTCAAGTAAACTTTTAGAAAAACTGTCACATTGATTGTAGATAACATCACAATATGTGAACATTGGCAAAACCAAGCTTTTAATTAAATATTTACGAAAGTTAACTGGACAAAACTTTCTAATCAATTTAAGGGAATACAAGGCATAATTAACCCTCTGGCAAAGAGAGCTAATATGATCATTCCACGTTAGTTTAGAATTCAAAAGCAACCCTAAATCATTAACCACTGGAACAAAGGATATAACATCATCATCTAAGAAAAGTGTAGGTGTAACATTGTGTCGAACATTTTTTGAGAGTAATAAAGCTTTACTTTTAATCGGATTTAATGATAACGAATTATTTTTAGCCCACAAAGAAACATTTTTAAGATCTGTGTTAAGTTTAATCACTATCTCATCTAGCAGTGATAAATGACCACCAATATAAAGTTGTAAATCATCAGCATAAAGATGAAACCGGCAATTCAAAATTTTCCATGGTAGATCATTTATGTACAAAGAAAAAAGTAACGGACCCAAGACCGACCCTTGAGGTACACCTACTACCATTTCACTAATATTTGAATGGTCAATACCATACTTCACAAACTGTTTACAATTACTCAAATACGAGTATATTTGATTAATAGCCGAATTAGAAAATTTATAATACAAATGTAACTTCTGAAGCAAATGAATATGATTAACACAATCAAATGCTTTAGAAAAATCTAGTAGGACCAAAATAGCAACCGAATTTTCCTTGTCCAAGATAGCAGACAAATCATCAATAATATTAACAAGAGCAGTAGTGGTACTGTAGCCTGATTTGTACCCCGACTGAAACTCATTTAGGAAATTAAGCCTATGAAGATGTTCCTGCATTTGACGTTGCATGATTTTTTCCAGAACTTTTGACAGAGCAGGCAAAATACTAATGGGGCGTATATCTTCTATATTGGAAATTACATCCTTCTTTGGTAACGGAATTATGGACGCCACCTTCCATAGATCAGGAAACACAGATTTTGTCAGACATTGGTTAATAACAAAAGTTATAAGAGGGAGAAATAAATCAATAAAAAGTTTTAAGACTTTAAAATCTACCATATCATAAGCCAATAAATCAGATTTAATTTCACGAATAACATTTAAAACAATATTTTCATCAACACAATCAAAAACAAAATCATCTCCTGTAAAATGATCAGGTTTAGCATTAGGTAGCGGTAAAACACCCAAGGAATCACGAAATTTAGTGATTCCAACCAAAATTTCTTCTGCTGAAAAGTAAATTCTAGCATCACTAGTGACGCAAGAAACCCCCAATTTTTTTTAAATTATTCCAAGTTATTTTGGAATTTTTCAAATTTCCAAAATAATATCTTTGTTTGGCTTGGTTGATGTATATATTTGTTTTATTTCTAAAAAATCTAAAAGATTGTAAATCATTATGTAATCCAAACCTTTTATGTTTTTTAAAAGCTAAATCTCTACGTTTTATTAAATTAATAATATGAGCATTCAGCCATGGTGCAGTAGCGCATTTATTTATAACACTTTTACGAGGCACACAAGTCTGGTCTAAATGTAAAAAGTTTGAGTTGAAATTGGCAACAATATCATCAACCTCAGAATAGTAATACATGGTTTGCCAATCTAACAAAAAGAAATTTTCAATAAAATCTAGTTGATTAATCGCCTTATAATCAGAAACAACAGTATACGATATCTTACTTCTGGTGTTACAAAACTTATAACTTGCAAATATTAAATTATGATCTGAAATAGCAGGAACTTCAATTTGCCCAAAGGAAATAATATTATGTTTATCAGGCTCATAAACAATAATCAAATCTAAATGGTTGTTAATTCTAGTTGGACCAAACGGTATATAATATAAGTTATTAATTTTTAAGCAATCACTAAGCCTATTATTGCTCAACATGTTATAGTTAAAATCACCACAACAAATAATTCTTTCATATCCACATAATTGTTCAGCAAAAATATCTTGTATATTAACTATGTCACCTGAATAAACAGGAGAAGGGTTATAAACAATCAAAATAAGTATTTTTCCAAATACTCCAACAAGTTCAGAAGATAAGAACTCAACTTCACCTACAGAACTAGAAGAAAGTTTGTTAATTTTAAAGGAGGAACGATAATAAATACAAACACCACCTCCACGGGAATCAGTACGATCAGCTCGCAGCAATTTGTAGTTGTTTATTTGGAATGACTTGTTTCTATTTTTCTTAGTGAGCCAAGTCTCAGACAAAGCAAGAAAATCAAATTGATAAATATGTAAAAGAATAGTTACATCATTAAAATGTTTCACCAAACTTCGAACATTTAAATGACCAAATGTCAAACAAAACTTTTTATTTACAGACAAATTATTAAATGGAATAGTTGTGTTATTGCTTATCGTAAAAGAATTATTTAAAATATTATTTAAGATGGATTGGGTATAGATGCCGATGTCCAAAACTTTACTTTTGCAGGTCGAGTTGACCAAAAATTTGCGTAAGGTTTAATATATACACCAATAGGCCAGGTAGCAGGATCCAGAGCTTTCACTTTCAAATCATCTCTACACCCCAATTTAAAACATACGTATTCCAATTTCTGTATGTTAGAGTTTTTCGGAATCAACTTATGTACTTTGCAAACTTCAGTTTGCAAACAGGATTTAGCCATACCCAAGATATCTTCTTCCTTAGTAGTAGGATCAAACCGAGAAAGATGTATCCAAAACATCTTAGGAACAGGAATAGTTTTAATACTAAAGTTCTCAACTGACACATTAGTTCCATGAATCAACTTTGTATGTTCCACATGCATGATTTTAGTACTATTAGTAGGAACATTAAGAGCATTACTAGAGTAAGATACATCTAAACATATACCGTCCGTAGAAACAGAATTAAATATTGCTTCTTCACAGACTGCGGGTTCAGGTATAACGGAAGTAGAGCCTCTGCACATTACCACATCTGAAAATGTCTGTGAACTTCCAGGGTCTGTTGCTGATAAAGTAGTAAGTTCATCTTTCATGCATGTTGAAGTTAAAGATGTTGTTACATTCATAGAATCAACATCTAACCGAATAGCTGGAGTAGTAATTGCTTCTATAGAATTAATGGCACCAAATGTGTTAGAAAAATTGTTCTCCATAAAATCAGTTGACACAGTGGATGCAACATCAGAGGTAGATGTAACTAGATTAAAATTATTACACGATCCAATATTTGTTGTCAATGGTCTAATAGCACTCGGCAGAGCATGTAAAGTAGCATCAGGAATCCGTGTATTCTTAATATTAAGAAGCTCCAACACATTCTCAATGAGAAGTCTATTTAATTTAATTTCCTCCAACAAGTTTTGATATAAGGAGTCTTGATTTAAATTGTCCCACGATTTCGCTTTTATATAAATATTTTTAAAAGTTCGGTTACTCACTAATTCTCTACAACCATTGCAAAACCAAAGTATGTTACCACATTTTAAACTTTGCCGGTGACATGCACGGTCCACAGCAGCACAACTTAAATGGAAATTTTTGTCACAAAATCCTTCACATCTAATCTTATCAACACTAACGGCCAAGCAGCATGTTCCACATTCCATTTTACTAAAAGTTTATTGTATTTTATATTTGTCAAAATCTTAACAAAAAACTAATAAGAAAATCACACAATTATATATAATAGTCTAAAACTGTATATGTACATAAATATTCAAATCACTGATCAGTTGTCTGTCAAAAGACAAATGTCCACCATACTATTCACATATATACATTAATCGAACTAAAACTATACACAATCTTAAATTAATTATTAAATATTAAATTTTATTAACACAAACACTAGTAAATATTATTAAGGCAATTAAAATTAAATTAAATTTTTTAAATTTTTCGTTTAGAGAACAAAAAAAAAAAAAAAAAAAAGTTGATATCCACAATGACTACTTTGAGAGAATGTATTTATGACATGTGTCTATCGAAGAGTATATATTGAAGTCACCAAGTACTTTTTTAAAATTAAATCGTTAATTTGTCCAACAGAAGAATTTCTTGCAGATTCGATAGGTATACGCACATCCAAGTCTATTTTTTTCGAATATATTGTCTATGCTGCAGGATAAATATTTAATAACTAACTCGCTGCCAATTTTTATTAGGTCATTTTTTTCAGTCGTAACACACGATTTGAATGGAACTCTACAGCGGTGAGGATTTTAAACACGCTTTAATAATGTTTGCTAGCGTTGCTTTGGGGATTACATGTAATGTTTGGCAAACGTCTCGAGCGAAGACCAAGTTGACATCACCCATTGCTTTTTCTGAATTCCTAATGTCCTATAAAGCTCTGTTAACAGCTTCAATGTGTGACCGAAACATTTAGAGGCAATTTAAAAGTAGAATGGGCAGTCTTCCCACCGCTGAGGAGTGTTGTTGCTATTTCAGATGAAGCAACTGCGAAAGCGATTGTACCTGTTGATCTACGTTTAGCCAAAATTAAGCTAATCAAGAAGGTTTTCTTGTTCCACCAGGAGCGTCAATGAACAATATTTTGCCTTTGTTATCACACGCAATTTTGTAAGATTATTTGAGAAGAAGTCTCTCAATTGGTTGACATCGTGTGGGCGTCTCACTGTCGCTTCGAAAGGTTCAAGTGATTGACCCTCCCGATTCGGCGAGGAAAGACCAAAATCTACCAGATTTTTCCCACTTAACTCAAATAATATACTTTCAATTTTTATGAGGCCTTCATTTAAAATACTATCTCAGCAAAGAAATGTGAAATCGTTACTTTGTTGCCGCTCCCTATGTCGAATGTCTTCACAAGGTCCGTATAAGCTTTCAAAAGAAGTTGGCCTATAGACATATTGCAAGGATGGATACTGGGAATTCTGCCAAGCGCAATCTTTTTTAGTGCCGAAATGTAATTTCGCAAAATGCCGTAAGTGTTATTGTTGGTGGATTTTCGAATCTTTGTTGGAGATTGTCTGTCGTAAGATATACCCTCTGTCTGTTTTCTAAATGAATTGCCAAATGGATACCCAAAGTGAAATTCTAGAAGTCTCCAAATAGCCCCTGATGTACTAATATATCGTTCGTTCAAATAATTTCTGATCTCACTGTGCTTGTTTTCTACTGAAACAGTAGCTTGCTCCGATCCTTTATTTGTATATTTACATATATATTTTATTTCCTGAACCGAATGACAATACTCCGCAATGATATTGGCATTACAACTTCTATACAATACAGGAGAATAAGGAATAATCCATCTGTTATCTACAGTTTTGATAACCTCGTATAGTCAAAGTTGCAGTCACTCCACCATTATTATGGTTTGCTGGGTAACCATCGTCTTCAGTTTGTGTAAGAATTATGTCATGCATGGAGGATAAAATCCAGACGTCGGTTTGGTAGTTCAGCTGATATTACACAGTCTATTTCTTCTATATAAGGCAACCCTTTTGTTTGGCACTCAATGTTCTATATAAAAGTCTTTGGGTTAACAATTTCATTAACTTTTCATTTTTTAATTTAATACTGAATTAAATATTTGAATAGAAAATAGCTCCTCCTTTACCTAGGTCCATTCGGGATTGCACCTAAAGATGATGAATAAATCTGGTCTAAAAAAATTTCTGATATAGGTCATGTCATAGGCGTCTTGGATCTTCTCGCGTATGTATCTTGGTGAACCGGTGAAAGTCTAGGACAATATGACGTATTGATCCATATTTGTGGCTCAATATTTTGATCTGCATTCAATGCAACCTCTCAAGTGAACATAATTTTCAACTCTTAATTTTGCTTGATTTGTGCGGATGTAACGTAACCTTTCCGAATTCATTTTTGCCATCACATCAACACACCACAGTTGTGCGATCAATTCCACTTTTATTCCATTTTATCTGTTTGTCGATATTTTATCTCAGTTTACAATTGTTCGGTCCAATTTTGGCGCTACCTAAGGAAAATGTATACATTACGTACATAAAATGTATTCAATATAAAACAGCGAAGATGATTAACATGACCTTTTTTATAATTTTAAATAGCAATAAAATAAAATTCATGTGTGGTTTAAAATTAGTTGTCTCGTTTGTAGCAAACGTATACTACAACACCACATACATACAAAACATCTAGATTCACGTATGTAGGCTTTGTCACCAAATTTATCTTAAAATTATACGATTGTACTGTATTGTTGTGATATGTAAACGAGTAGTAGTCGAGTAAGGTTTTTACGAACATATGGATCGGATGTTTATATGGGCGAAAAACATTTTGTCGCGTGTAAGTCTCTTATTTTAATTTGGCTGAGTATTTGTATCATCTATTGAATATGTACAACTGTCAGACTAATATACAATTACAATTAATTAAAATCATAATTATAAAGTGTCCGAATTCATTGTGATAAAATGAGATCATTTAAAATATGATCTTTCGTTCGAAATTATCAGAACTGAAATTTATGCCAACGATTTCATCATAGCTAAGGAAAAATTCAAGAGCATTCCATTCTCCAGTAACCTGTAAGATTCTGCGTTAAATTCCACTAAATTGGAACTCATGATAAAAGTTCATGGGTTTGCTAAATTTATTGCCTTAAAATTTTCTTGAAGAACTCTGTTATTCAAAAATTTTGGAAAATCCTCAACTGTGACTCGAAAGATATGAAAAACCATTTCTTATGTTTTATTTCAAATGAAATCTCATTAGTGGTCACGCAACATGCACCTTAAAATGTTGAAAATATGAAATTGGTTGTTTTACTACTATTTGATTCAATAAAAACTAATCAAGCAAAACTCTAATTGATGTATGTTTCTTCTCTGGCAATATGACGTAAAAACCTTTTATAATTTATTAAAATGATAAATAAAAGGGAAATATTAAAAATAAAATAAATATTTTTAATTTGGTATGTAAGAAAATTTAACGATATCGTAAATTATGCTTAATGAGTTCATAATACATATGTCCGAACAAAGAATCGCTCTACAGAACTTTCCATACCTTTCAGCTATGTATTTTATTTAAAAGTCTGTGCGAATTGTGAAACCGTTAATTAAAGAATTATTGACGATTATGTTTTAATCCGATCGAACTAAAAATGAAATATGTTCCATCTGGATTTATAATTTTCTTTGTGACAAAATATTGGCGCCATTTGTCTAAATATCAACAATTCTCTAGTGTAAAGAAAATTGTATAATGTATTGATTAATGAATGCAGAAAGATTCTTATATCTCCCGCTCATGGCTGTGTTAGAACATATATTAGGTTGGGGGAAAAAAAATCCATTATTTTTACGTTTACTTTGCGGCTTTATTTAACACGGCTACAATCATTCGTTTTGGCTCAAATATGCACCGTTTTTTTTCGATAACTCGTTGCCATTTAAAAGGCAATTTCATTATGCCGCTTTTCCAAAACGACTTGCCCCTATTAGCAAAAACCTGAGATTGCCAGTTTCCACAAGCCGCTCTTGAGGCAATTTTTTCACCACCAAAAGCACTTGCCATGGTAGCCTTGAAGTGGCATTGTCCTGGTGGAATACACGACGCCTCCCTATTTGCTAAGTCTGGCTTTATGCAAACAGCTTAAATTATTTTGTAGTCGATCTTCATCTTCTAGGCGATGCTGCAACAACTCGCGTGTCACTCTACTTTAATAATTTCTAAAATTTTATCGATATTTTCGACGATAGGCCTTCCAGTGCGTGATGCATCTTTGACATTAAAATTACCGGAACAGAATCGACGGAACTAAAATAGCACATAATTGGCTATGACAATATCGGAACAATGACACAACGACAACATAATTTTTTAGTACATGAATCCCCCCTTCCAACGGGTATGGCCCGCTGTGACAATTACATCACCAAATATATGTCACTAAAGTGATCTAGATAGAAAATAATGGGTTTATTTTTTCCTAGCCCATTACTATATGTGGTTAAATGCTTAACTGGCCCGTTGTGATGCCGGTACATATTCCTATTCACTCGAAGTGACATTCATCTACTCACACCATTTACAGTATCTGCGCATTGCTAGCTATATGGCAGTTTGTAATACTGTAACTGCCTCAGTCGTGTTTACTTATAAGTCATGATTGCTGGGATTCGAACCCGACACCACTCGGTCACAAGTGATCTGTTAGTTTTTTTCCTATTAAAAAAACACATACACTACACGGTTCACTTGGTTAGACGCACTTGCAATTTTATTTTAAATGTAAATTTTACTGTATTTTCTCGCGGAACCAAGAAAATATTTTTATTCAGAAGAATTTAGATTTACATATTTTAATATTTTGTTTATTAAGAAATTTTTTAATCTTTTTAACTAATTTTAG
Source organism: Nephrotoma appendiculata (assembly GCA_947310385.1). Taxonomy (NCBI): domain Eukaryota; kingdom Metazoa; phylum Arthropoda; class Insecta; order Diptera; family Tipulidae; genus Nephrotoma; species Nephrotoma appendiculata. Next base: position 289,806,597 of record OX371223.1, read on the forward strand.
TAACGTATACTACCTTGATTCTTTAAAATTACTTCAAAGATCCTGTCTTTGAAAGCATCATATAAATATTTTAAGTAGTCCAACGAAATCTCTGCCCAGACAGCTTAAATTCCTGCAAACAGGTCTTCGTTGGATTTGTATTGTTTGCCCCCCTTTCATAAACTGTGCGAGTGAGCCAGCCCCAAACGTTTTCGATGATATTTAAATCCGGGGAATAAGGTGGGCCATCTTAATAACTTAACGTTTTAACTCGGAAAGACTGATTGCAGCATATTGCCTTATATGAATTTCCAGACATTTTATTGGAAACAAAATTCAATTTAATAGTGCCCCAATATGAAATTGCACCCATACCATTACTCCTCCTCCTCTGGCATGATGTCGAGTTAAAAATTGTTCTTCTTTGCGAATGTCATGAAAATACTAATTTGAGCCATCTGGTCTATCTAAGTAATTTTTTTTTTTTCATCCGAAAAAACAACTTTTTACAATTATTAGTACATTATTTGCGGATGCACATCCCAACTTATGGGCTGCTTGGCGAATCCCAATCAATGTTGCTTGCGTACAGGGTTTAGTGATTTTTTTTTATTAATTTTTTTAAGTTCTGATTTTTTTGGTGGAAACGGCTGAGTGGGAGCCTATGAATTTTTCTTGAATCTTACAGCGTCAGAACTATTCTTGGTTCCGCGAGAAATTACAGTAAAATTTACATTTAAAATTAAAATTGATAGGCGTCTAGATGTTCTATGAGAAAATAATAAAATTATCAGATTTATTAAATTCGATTTGTCTTTAATCATACAATTAAAAAAAATTAGAAATCAAACCATCTGATGGCAATCTAAATATAACTGATCGAATAATAACTAAAGTATCAAAAAACTGTGATAATCTGATATGTATATGGTGAAAAATTCTTCAACTCACAAATTCACTCTATGGAGCCGTAAGTCATGTTTTAATTTTATGGTTTTTATGTTTTGAATGTGTAGCCTTGATTGAAAAAAAAATATGAAATACTTTAATTTTTTTTATTGTTGTTGTTGTTAAAGATACAGGGTGTCAAAATTTGAAAAAAATGATAATCATGGTATTGTATTTATCGCAATAAAAAGAAAAATAATTGTCCGATAATTATGATTTTAGGCTCATTTTAAAGGTAGGTTAATAAGGATTTATAAAAAAATATAAAAATAGTATATCGTTTAATTCCTTCATCTTTAAATTTTCCGCCAAAATGTTCTTTTTAAATTTTCTCAAAATTCTATTTTTTTTAATTTTTTTTTTTTTTTATAGAATTCGACAATTAATATTTTACAACATATCAAAAAACTAGAATGCCGTTATTTTTTGTTTTCTTGCAAAATTCGTTTTAGTAAGAGAAGTATTTCATTTTTATATGGAAGGCTATATAGATATTTCTCAGTGTTTTGAAATTGTTTACAAAAGAGGTAGTTCACTTAATTTGTGTGTTTTGTTTTATTTATTGTACAGTTTATTACGTCATATTTAAGTATGAGTCACAGAATTATGAGGTGCCACCACCTGGTTTATACCGTTTGGTTAGTCGTAGTACCATAAATTCCTTTTCTTTCTTGGGTTACTTTATAAAAGACTAATTAAAAATGTTGTTTTCCCCTTTTTTATTGGGGGTTCATTATTTTAACTTGACGCAGGCGTACGTGTTAAACGATGAGTACTTCTTTTGAAAACAAAAAATGAACATTGTTGATATAAATAAGAGTAAAAATTTAAGTTTTTGATTAGTTGACATTGTGAATTGTAGACAACATTTTAAATAAGGAGCAAGATTTTTTAAAATTTGAAAAAGTAACAGTGTGTAAAATTGAATGTAAGTTTAAGTGGATAAATAAGTACTAGTGCGCTAAATTTGATAATGGATAAATTTCGAAAGTGTTGTAAACCATATCGCGATTCAAAGTGTTCGAGTAAACTAAAACGAGTTACGGATTATGTTAAGCAATTTATGCCACAATCAGTTGAGAATCAAGATAATTTGTATCTCTGTTCAACGTGCTATATAAATATTACCTGCAAACGACGAAAATTAGAACCAGAGTTGTCACCAGTTGCAGGACCATCAACAACATTACCTCTAACACCGCAAATAGCCGATAACGATAATAGCAGTGATAGTGAAGAGTGCTATTTAAAAAATGTGTCTGTTTTGGAAAAAATGAATGAAGTGTTACCCTTTCTTGGAAAATCTCCTATATATCCGAGTACGTTAGAAGCCAGGCCAAAACATCAGCAGCAAAAAGTAATAGATTTAGCTTCAATAACACCATCAACATCTTTGGTTCCGGGAATCATGCCGCTTTTGAATCAGTCAGCCGAAGATCAAAGGAAGGTTGCACTATATGATGAATTGATTGGTGATCTAAAAGCTAAATTCGAGGAACTGGAGAAACCAGTGATAAGATTCAGCTACTTACTATATTGCCAAAATCATTAACCATTCAAGAAATCCAGAATGAGTTCAAGGCAACGCAACATATGGTGCGAACCGCTTAAGATCTACGAGACAAGAATGGTCCATTAAGTCGTCCAGCACCTAAAGTAGGGAAACGAATAAGTGATGAGCTGAAGCAAGCAGTATTATCTTATTATACTGATGATGATGTTAGTCGGATAATGCCAGGTAAAAATGATTGTTTAACAGTCGATAATGCTAAAGTTCAAAAGCGGCTAATGATGTGTACTTTGAAAGAGTGCTACGAAGGATATAAGACGATGTATCAGGATGATGAATCAAAACAAATTGGATTTTCTAAATTTGCACTACTTCGTCCAAAATACTGTGTACAACCAGGTAGTAGTGGAACGCACACAGTCTGCGTGTGTACCATACATCAGAATGTAAAATTAATTATTTATGGCACCAAAATGGAAATTATTACCAACGGAAAGATAGCGCACTACCGGGATTGTATTTCAACTATTTTATGTGATGAGCCTACACCAACATGTTACCTTCTACAATGCGAAAGCTGCCCAGGACTAGATAACTTTAAAGAATATTTAAAAAATTCATTTCGGGAACATGGCTGCGAGGATGCTGAGTTAAAATTTAATCAATGGGTTTCTACCGATAGGTGCAATCTGGAGACCTTTTCCCAACCGTTGGATGAATTTCTGGATTATTTCATAAATAAGCTGAAGAATCTGTTACCTCATTGTTTCATTTCAATTCAGCAGTCCAGCTTCTTAAAAAATAAAAAATTGGCGCTGAAGTCTACGGAGGTGATAGTTTTATGTGATTTTGCAGAAAATTATGCATTTATAATGCAAAATGCCGCACAAGGATTTCATTGGAATAATAAGCAAGCGACTATTCATCCATTTATAATTTACCAAAATTTGGAGGGCAAATTACTTCACCGCACCTTCATTATAATATCGGATTGTCTTCACCACGATGCTGTAGCGGTTCACTTATTCATTGAAAAATTGATGCAATTCTTGAAAACTAAAATATCCAGCTTATCTAAAATTTACAATATTATATTACCGATGGCGCAGTCACGCATTATAAAAATAAGAAAAATTTTAAGAATATCTTAAAACACAAAGAGGATTTTGGAGTTGATTGTGAATGGCATTTCCATGCAACAGCTCATGGAAAAGGTACATGTGATTGAGTAGGAGGTACCATCAAAAGAATGGCATCCAGAGCTAGTCTCACAATGGAATACAGCAGTACAATAACCAATGCAGATGAATTATTTAAATGGGCTAAAACGTTGAAGACAGATATCAATTTTGGATTTTGTTCAGACGCAGAATATAAACCCAAGCAAATCAAACTTGCAACTAGGTTTGAAAATTTAAAAACAATAAAAGGAACTCACGGTTTCCATGCTGTTATTCCAACAGAGGATGGCTATTTGAATTGTAAAAAATATTCTAATTCTGACGATTATGTTAAATTTAAATTGTAATTTTTAATTTGAATAAGATTTAATGTTAAACAATAAAATAAAATTATAGAACAAAGAATTTTAGTTTCAAATTTTAAATATATGCAATTAAACTCGAATAATAAATAATAATAATTTAACTGAACTATCCTTTTTGTAAACATTTTCAAAACACTGGTAAATATCCACTGAAATACAGTTTTTCCATATAAAAATGAAATACTGCTCTTACTTAAACGCATTTTGCAAAAAAAAAAAAATAACGGCATTCTAGTTTTTTGATATGTTGTAAAATATTAATTGTCGAATTCTATAAAAAAAAAAAAAAAAAAAAAATAGGTTTTTGAGAAAATTTAAAAAGAACATTTTGGCGGGAAATTTAAAGATGAAAGAATTAAACGATATACTATTTTTATATTTTTTTATAAATTCTTATTAATCTACCTTTAAAATGAGCCTAAAATCATAATTATCGGACAATTATTTTTCTTTTTATTGCGATAAATACAATACCATGATTATCATTTTTTTCAAATTTTGACACCCTGTATCTTTAACAACAACAACAATAAAAAAAATTAAAGTATTTCAAATTTTTTTTTTCAATCAAGGCTACACATTCAAAACATAAAAACCATAAAATTACAACATGACTTACAAAAATTTGTGATTTCACGTATTTTTCGCCATATATGTGGTCACAAGGTCCAACCGCTTAAGTTGACTTAAGATAGAATTGAGCTTACTTCACCATGAGATTCACCATGATCGTTTACATATGTAAACAAATATTTAATTTAATCACAGGTTAAGCCTCGAAAATTAACCTAAGCGTTTTATTAGTTTTAATACTGCTACTGTTCTTGCATTTGTGTATGGGCTAACAAATCGTTCCTTAAATTCAGTTAAGTTGGTTGTTCTGTTTATGTTATATAATACCAATTATAGCCCTAATTAAGCTGAAATGTATTCGTGCTCTTAAGTAGTTAATAGTTAAAATAGCTCGTCAAAGACAAAATGAGAATATCTATACTCAACAATTGAATCAACATCAATTAGGAACCGAAATTAGTTTAGATCGTTAAGATCGAGACTTCCAGCCATTCATTTCAGGGTTATCTTCGGATGATGAAAGCAATCATTCGAACGTCAATATTGACAATATCTGCCCTCATTTGATGTCAAATCAAAACGGTAACAGTAAAAGCTAAATCGAAACCATAAGTCTTATAAAACGAAGAAGGCAAAAGTGACACAGGATAGAACATTAACGCTCGAAAACTCAGAAGTAATGCAAAGGAAAAATTTCATTTGTACAACATACAATGGAATATTCGGTAAGCATAAACGGTCCAAAAACTATCGTGTGAGAAAAATTTACACCTCACACCAAATTTCCAACAGAAACCATCGAGGAAATAAAAAATCATATAATGTAGCTTTTCAGTAGATTCAATCATGAATACAGGAAACCCTCCAAGAGCACGGTTAATTCGTACTGTGTACATTGAAACCGTGTTGATAACCCTAATGCTGCACCAGCACTTGTAGCACAATCCAATGAAAATGGTACTGGATTTTTTTTACAAACTAATTACAAATTTGTTACACATTTAGACAATTTTTTACAGGGCCCGTTATCCTGCAATTCGTGCGTGGGCTGGCGTTTGACAAAGCTACGCCACACTTTTCGTATTTTTGTTAATATTTATTGTATCGTAGTGGGGATGGTACTGGAATTTTTTACAAACTAATTGCAACATATCGACATAGTTCAACCTCCAAAAAACTACCCCTAAAAGGTGCAATTCTTCAAAACCCATATTTTTCCTTACAACATGCTTATCGCATTTCTGGTAATATTTATTGTATCGTACGGGTAGTACTGGAATTTTTAACAAATTAATTACAACATATCGGCTCCAAAAAACTTCTCCTAAGGGGTGCCAATTCTCCAAAATCCATATTTTTGGTTAAATCATGCTTTTGGCATTTCAGTTAATATTTCTTATATCGTACTGGAGGCGGTATTGTAATTTTTTACAGATTAATTACAACATATTGGCATAGCTCGAACGGCAAAAGTATCGAAATTCATTCCTATGTAAGAAATAGGATACCCAAGAATTTATTACAATAGCCCACACCCACAAAAATCGATTAAAATGTAACGAACTTCCTACCAATTTCTTGCATAGGAATGAAGTTCGTTATTTTTTGATCGATTTTTGTGGGCATGGGCTGTTGTAATAAATTCTTGGGTTCCTATTTGTTGCATAGGAATGAAGTTCTATGCTTTATGATCGATTTTTGTGGGTGTGGGCTGTTGTAATAAATTCTCGGGTTCCTATTTCTTGCATACGAATGAAGTTCTATGCTTTTTGATCGATTTTTGTGGGTTGGGCTGTTTTAATAAATTCATGGGTATCTATTTCTTGCATAGGAAGGAAGTTCAATACATTTTGATCGATTTTTGTGGGTGTGTGCTATTGTAATAAATTCTTGGGTATTTATTTTTGGCACAGGAATGAAGTTCGACATATTTTGATCGATTTTTGTGGGTGTGGGCTGTTGTAATAAATTCTTGGTATCCTATTTCTTCAATAGGAATGAAGTTCGATACTTTTGCCGTTCGAGCTATGCCAATATGTTGTAGTTAGTTTGTAAAAAATTACAATACCGCCCCCAGTACGATATAAGAAATATTAACTGAAATGCCAAAAGCATGATTTAACCAAAAATATGGATTTTGGAGAATTGGCACCCCTTAGGAGAAGGTTTTTGTGGCCGATATGTTGTAATTAATTTGTTAAAATTCCAGTACTACCCCTAGTACGATACAATAAATATTACCAGAAATGCGATAAGCTGTAACGAAAAATATGGGTTTTGAAGAATTGCGCCTCTTAGGGGTAGTTTTTTGGGGGTTGAACTATGTCGATATGTTGTAATTAATTTGTAAAAAAATCCAGTACCATTTTCATTGGATTGTGCTACAAGTGCTGATGCAGCATTAGAGTCATGTTCTTCGAATACTGCGTTTTTGGAGGGTTACCAAATATTCAGAAACATTTAAAAAGTGAATTTATCGATTTTATTTGTGTTTTAATAAATATAAAAACTTAACTAATTATTTGTCTTAAAAGTATGTTTTTAAAATTTAAATCGCCGAACTGGATTCTACTGAAAAAATAATCTAATATCGGAACAAAACGCTCACCACGCATGCTTTCGACTTACGACAATGTCTGCCCACACCATACCTGTTAACATCGATCAGCTTGTATAAAAGATAGCTCTGAACTTACAATCTGACAATCATCTTATCATTTGGTGTCGTGAGGCAGAAGGAGCCCGTGGCGGAAACATTATTGCGCCCTATCTTTTCAAACACTTAAATTCACTCGAAAGTAATATGAAATCGCCAAAATTTTACAGTGATTCGTGCCCTAGTTAGAACAAGAATGCATTTTTTGCTGGTATGTTTTTTACATTTGCATTTTGAAAATTGCTATAACATCGAAACAATCGTCCATAAGTGTTTGGTTCCAGGGCATACGCAAATAGAGTGTGATATCGAACACTCATTTATCGAGCGAAAAAAGAAAAAAACCTTTGTAAAAATTCACCATCCGAGGGATTGGTACCAGTTTATTCGGTCAGTTGGCCCTAAGCAAGACTTTAAAATACTAGAAATGAAATTAGCTGATTTTTATGAGTTTTTCGGGCTGTGGAGGAAGAAATTTCCAACGGAAACTTTGTAATTGTAAGCTATACAAACGCTTTAAACAGCGAGGAACCTTTTTAACAGCTAAATATACAACGATGGTGAATCCGGACAATAGCTAATTAAGTAAGTTGAAAACTACTTGCAAACTATATTAGCAATGAAATGAAAACAGATTCTATTGATTTATTGTCATTTATAGATTCATGCTTCCATACTTATGAATTTCATATAATGAAATATGTAGTAATATAGTAAAGTAGGGAGATATGGCATAGTTTTTGTAAATTTGCTATAAGTACAAAAACACATGAGATTTTATTTTGCAAAAAAAACAAATATACTTTACATTTATTCATTAAAAAATATAAATTATAAAAATTGCATAAAATTCATGTAAATACCTTAAAAAATAAAAAATTGATTATAGCTCGAAATTACAATATCACCTAAATTGTCGGGTGATGTGGCACTGAGTGCAGGATGAAACGGTACACAGGATTGCCTGATAGTTTTATTTCCGCATGGATTACATGTGTCAATAAATGCTGTGCAACAGTCATGCGACCACCTTTCACATGTTACGCATTGAATCCATTCGTCTGTTTTCTTTGTTTCAAAATAATTTTCACCACAACCCACTCAATTATTTAATTCGAAATCTTCAGCGCCGCTGGAATCTTTCTCTTTTTATTCTTGGAGTTATGTTTTGTTTTTTTTCTTTCGTTCAGCTTCAGGCTCCTTTTTTTTGCTTTACTCTAGCCAAATTTTCGATAGAAGTCAAAACTCGCGCACGTTCCTTACGCACATTTTCACGCACAGTCACATTTTCGGAAACAGTTCATGTTTCAGGCACTGGTGAAACTATATCTAACATTTGCCTGGTGTTATAAGGCTGCGTATCGGAATAATATTTGAGCTTGCCAACAGCTGTTGTGGCGGGGTAGTTGAACCCAAGATTTCCATTATTGGTTCCGCATTAGTTGTTACCCTATCAAGATCAGAAGCTAATAAAAGCATATTCCGGTATTATATCTGGATTCAAAAGGTAAATGTGCACGTTGCTGAAAATGCCGACACGCCGTTATTTGTATTAGCTGCTTTGCTCCAAGCTTTGGATAATAAATTCCCAAATTGAAAGCGATTTATTTTCCGCGTAGGATTGGCTTCATAAAAATGTAATTTGAATGACTTTAAAAAGGGTTGCAAAAATTGAGTAGTGTGCGGTGGTAAACACAAGAGGATCACATCATTTTCGGCTGCATATTCAAGCATTTCAATGTTATTGCAGTGGGGCGAATGGCCGTCTAATATTAAAACTACCTTGCCCTTCGGTTTTCTAACACAAAAATGATCTTTCAACCAAATAAAAAATATATCGCTGTTAACGTAGGCTGATTTTGCACTCATATAAACAACCGATCCGTTGTGTTTTGCATCTTCAAATTCTATTTTTGTATTTTTCCCCTTGAAAACGCATGCTGGTGGAAAGAAATTTCCTTCGGTATTACAACAAGCTATCACGGTATTTGTTTCTCCTTTCTCAGCAGACGTTATGCTAGTTATATTTTTTGACCCTTTTTCAGCAATCACATATCCAGGTTTGTTATTTAATTGACAACCGGTTTCATCAACATTATAGATATACCCTGGTTTATCCATTAGTCCATTTTCTTCTAAAATGTACCTCAATAGCGTAAAATATGCACTTATTTCATCTCTGTTCATGCCATCAGCACGTGGTTTTGATAGTCCTGCCGATTTTCTTACAGATAAATTTTGGTGACGTTTCATGAAAAGAGTAAACCAACCTGTCCCGACTTTTTTCGTTCGTAAATTGAAATTGTGTTTAATTTTACATTTTTCAGCTAATTGAAAAGCCATACAACATACTTCACATCTCTAGTAGGTGCAAATCCATGTGCCTGTAATTTTTTAATATGTGATACGTAAATTTTGACTCATATTCTGCGCCCAAACAAAAAGGAAATCCAAGAATGGGTTTGGATATGGTTTTTTGTTTTAAATGTCTTCGTAACGTAGTGCCCGGAATTTTATATTGTTTGGCCACTTCATTAATTGTAGAAATTTTGTTGTTTATGCTTTCGAGTGCATTTGTCAATTATGATTCTGTAAAACTGGATCTTAGCTGAACTTTTTTTTTTATATACTGTAGGCATTCCTGTACAAAATAAACAGACTTAATTATATTAATAAAAAAAATTTTGTTATAGGATAAATGGCACAGTGTACCATATGCCCTCCAAGTTGAATATGCCATTTCACCCATATGATATTAACACGGTTGAATAAGAATAACACACACGAACGTAGACATAACCTATAAATCGGTCGCAATATTCAAAAAGTGATCTTTTCTGTTGATTTCGGAACAGATTTCATATTTCTGCGACGTTTACTTACCGAATTACACTATCGCTCATAAGTGTTTAGGCACCCCGTTTTTCCAGTATTATTGATACAGCATTATGTTTACGAAACAACATTTGAATTAAATGGAATACTTATCTGAAACGCAGTTTAATTATATAACCACCAATGATAATTAATTCCACGGTTAATTTTATTACAGTAAAATTACATGTTTATTACGGTAAAATTACAATAATAGTCTGTAGGAATTTCCAGAAAATTTTATCAGTCGGGTTTATTCTAGGTAAAGATGTTTAAATTGTTTTTTTGAAAAGATTCCAGTGAAATGCATCAAATACGATCAGTTGTAGTTTCATATTTACACTCGTTAACATCGTAAGCGAAATATCGAGTGACAATTATTTAAAATACCTCCAAGAAGAGAACTTAGTACTGAAACACGTGCGGTAATAATAGCTTACCATACAGCTAGCATAAGTATTTGACAGATTGTCAAAAAAAAATAAATAAAACCATGCTACGCTCGATTATTATGATAAAAAATATCGGGAAAGTGACAGTTTTTTTAATAAAAGACGTAGTGGAAGTCCAAGAGCAACAACAACAGTTAGTGTTTCTACGGTTAAACGTCGTCTACAGAAAGTCGGTTTCCTTGGCCGTGTTGCTATTAAAAAACCATTACGTAAACAAAACAAACAGAAGCGGCTTAAATGGGCCCGTGAACACCATCATTAGACGATAGAAAATTGCAACAAGGTTTTATGGACGGATGAGTTCAAATTTAAATTTTCGGTACCCGAAGACGAATATTCGTGAGAAGATCTGTGGGTGAACGTGACAGTAAACAATATATTGTCACTACCATAAAACATGGAGGTGGTTCAGTAATGATTTGGGGCTATTTCGCTGGTAATAGTGTAGGCGATGTTGTGAAATTGATGAAATATTTAGAAAATAAGGGTACCGACAAATTTTGGAGAACCACTCAATACCTTCAGGAATTCGACTTTTGGGTCAAAATTTTATCTTTCAAGAAGATAATGTTCCAAAACATTAATGTAAATTATGTAAAGACTATGTTTGCCATTTAGAGAATGAAGGAACGAATCAAAATATTGAATGGCCTCCCCAGACCCCTGACTTGTATCCTATTGAGTTACTGTGGGAAGAACTGAACCGGGAAGTACAGCAATCAGCTCAAACATCAGCTTCTGTTATGTAGAGCAAACTTCAATCAATTTGGAACTCAATAACACCAGAAACTCTGGCAAAACTTATTGCGAGAATGCTTCGACTGTGCGCTGCGAATGTTCAATCAAGAAGCGGTCACATAAATGAAAGTAAAATTTTAATTAAGTATTTTAATTTTGGCATATATTAGTATATTGCCATTAATATATGTGTTTATGTACCTAAAAAATAAATATTATCACATTTTTACTGAGTTTTTATATGGTTTATGCTGTTTTTGACAGTGCCTAAACACTTTTGAGCGGTAGTGTACATATGCCATAAAACCATACATAAAAAAAATTACAAATAAAAATTGTTATTATTTTTTATTTTGTAAAATTATTAAAAAGTATTAACTAACAATATAAAAGTTTCAGCTGATGATTTATTGAAAGGGAAGTGAGAGAAATTACACCTACGCCATTTCACCCGCTATACCTTAATTCGATTTTCTAGTTATTTATTAAGGAAAATCATATTGCATTAATAGCTTAAGCTGATTTAAGAAATCAAGATCAAAGTTACATGCTTCACAATAATCGCTTTATTTTACCTAAGTTTTGAACGAGGCAAATCTGTCTATAATCTGGCTCATTATATATACAAAATAATACATAGGACAAATACCTTTTTACCGATTTTTAAAAGCAGTTGATTGTTTTTCAAAATTCGTTTTTAAAATAAAATCAGGTCTATAGAAAAATGACAGAAATTAACTTAAGCGGGTATGCCTTGTTTGTATACATATAATGGAAAAATAAAGGCCGAGTTAGAAAAACATCGTTCCGTGCTTCATTGATTTTTATTTAAATTTTCATCCCGCTCGATAAAACTAAAATTATTTCACCAACAATTAAAATGTCTCGAATCAAACCTACATGATCTTGAGATGTATGCATTAGTAGTCAATTTTCGAACAAGTTAGAAACAAATCGTTGTGTGGCATGTTCCCGAAAATGAATTTTGGGCTAGGAATTTCATTGATTTTTATTTAAATCTTCGTCCCGCTCGGTAAAACCAATGCCTTCTAAACTAAAGGCCTCTTACTACTCTCATTTTTTTGCACAAGACGTCAATTTATGTCTAAACCGAGACTGCGCAATAATAATATTAAGATATTTACACTAACAAAACAACTAGAGAAAGCAACAACAACGTAGACAGCGTGTCGTCATCATTTGGTGTATGTGGCTTGTAGTTTAGGAGGCATTGGTAAAACTAACATTATTTAACCAAAACTAAAAATGTCTCAGTGACATGGGGGTACGTATTCAAATACCAGTCAGTTTTTGGTATTAAATTTGGCCAAAATGAATATATACTCGGCTATTAAACCATGGGGAGAATTCCATGCCCCAATATGCGCATCTCAAACGAAATACGGAAGAGCAAGCTATTTTTTGTTTTGTTTAGCAAACTACCATACATCTGTAAACATTGAAACAAATTCTGTGACGGTGTAATTTCAAAATTTTGAAATTTTTTTATAATTTAAGATAATTTTATTATCCTGCGCATACCCTTCCATTAAATCAAATTTGATCATTTTATGTTAAGAAATTGTCATGTTCTATTTAGTGTGGGTAGCTTCCAGAACATCTTTCAAAATTTATCTTAAAATTCTAATTCAGCTCTAATGAATGAACTGATACAAAATATTTCCAATACGTTTTGTTAGAACCAAAATCCAGTCCTACGAAAAAATTACATTGCCCAATTTTAAAATTTCTCTCAAAATAGAAGATGTGTTGAAGGTCAATACTACCCAGTGAGTACCAAATTTTTAAGCTATAATTGTTGGCCTCGGAGGCCAACCAATTTGAAAAAGTAATGGTAATTTTGGGATTTAAAACTTCTGGGAAAAAAGTAGCCCGGAAATATTAATTTTGTAAATGTTGTCCAATTTTGTTATATTATTGAGGCAGACAGTTTTATTATTGAAATGTTTGAATCTGTCTTCTCGGACGAATTTCCTGGTGATACTGGTATTGTATTCATTACACATTCTCGTTGACCCTCGTCACAAATTATGATGCAACTTTACAATTGCTTTGTATTTCTAAGGACCCTTCTTATAAATCGCATTCACGAGTGCGGTTGGTTTTCACTTCTGCCTACTGGCTCACAGCAACTTATTCAAGCTCGATTATAGTCCACTATTGTCTTGCTAGTTGCTCTTCATTATTGGCTTGTTTCGCTTTCAGTTTCCATATTAGACAGTATATTATCCTATCATGGTTTTTGAACCATTTGTGGTTTTCAGTATTCCAGATCTCCGCCCCTCATGTCAGTTGAGTGTTGTCAGTTGGAATTATCAGGATCTGCACACCCGCAAGTAAATCATCTCTTTTGGCTTCTACATGGCTCTGCATATGACTGCCTCTGTTCCTCCGGACTGTGAACGTTGTATATAAAAATTGTCATTGGTCGCTCAATCCGTGTTTTTACATGAGACCCTCAGACCAAAACTTCTTTAATGCTATCAATTTTGTGGATAGACTTACTTTGGTTTCATCATATTTCAGCTTTCTGTGGCCGTTATAGTTTGTAACAATACCGATGCTTTCCTCTGAAAGGTCAAAATGAGCATAATGAGTTGATCTTTACAGTTTTCAGTGGTCAGACAGATAGAAACAGGTACCCTTTATTTAGAATTATTGCAAGTAGCACAAAACCAATCACAAATCAATCTATCACAGTGTAATCCAAATTTGAAGTAGTTCAAGATATCTGCCAATTTACTAGGCTTGTTATAGAGATTTGTGTTAAGTTGCGAAACATGTGCGATTAAGTAAAATTTACTTTGAACTCGAAATCATTTTTTCAATACAATTTCCGTTCTCACCATAAATTATATTTTATTGGCATATAATAGCTCCAACAACGCCCAATTTATTCATGTAAAATCTAAATATAGAAATTTAGATAGACTCTAGATTACGTCTTATGGACATTCGAACTCATGTTTGTATATTTTTTAAAGTCATGTGCTGATTGTTTTATGAATACACTTAGCACATGTCACACTTTTGCGAATCACTTCGGAATTATTCTAAATGTTTTGAGTCATGCGCGTGATGTATTGCTCATATCGAGTAATTGTATCATTTCTATATTAGACACGTACAAGCCACTCCGTACTTTTGATGAAATGAGCGGTCGTTATTTTACTCAAGGTTTTTTTCTATAAGTTTCCATAAACAAACCCGTACATATGAATGAAGTTGAGGTTAAGCAATCATATTGCTATACAGTGTTTTGGCGTCGGCCACGTTGAGAATAAGTATATACACTTGAAAATATTTTATTTATTTAATTTTTAATAAAAGTTTGGCCGCGTGCCAATGTCATACCGAGATGTTAGAAGAATTTTCTCTCAATTTTCTGTGTTTTTTTTTTGCAAAATTACGTTTTACTCGAACTACAAAAAAAAAATGATTTGCTCTTTAGTCCAAATATATTTATATTTTCTAATGATGACGATACATTTGTGTAGGTACCACTGTACACCGTGTGTTTTCAACAAGTCGGCAAAATTATCGACTGATGAATGAATAGCAACGAGTTACGGTGTGTATTTTAATGGTATCGACTCATCCTATAATTAACATGTTGATACATACGCGGGTTTTTAAATTAATTATGAATACCAATCCGGAACGAGATCGATTGCTATACGATGCCAATGCAATAATTAATCGCAATAAATCAATATTATTTGTGTTTATGGCACAACTGAAAAACATAAACCACAAGTATTTCAAAATTCACTAAATTACTCGACCAAGCATCGCGATAAATCTTACATGCATGTGTTTCTAATTTTGTTCTAATATAGCTCTTCGGTTCTACATAAAAGAAATAAATTTTTAAATCAAGAACAAAGTCATGTTTAATAGTTTTGTTAGACATTTTTTTACTATAGTTTTGTGGCTACTGCTCATTTTGTAGGTGCTATAAAAATATATAATTAGCATTCGAGGTGGATTACTTAACCGCACCGAGTATGTGTTTATAAATGTTTAACGAGGTATTTTTGGTTATTTGCTATGTTTTATGATTTTGAAATACACCCATAATTAATTCAAGTTAATGACGGATAACTCAAGTATCATAATTTAGCCTAATGCGTATTATATTAAAACAGTATTATCAATCTACCATCGAATTTAACAAAGTTCAATCATTTTTAGGCAAAGCAAAACTCTTCTGCCTTCGATTTAGTTGTTGATTGATTGATTCTGAATGAGCGACCATGTTTTGTCTCATTTTTCACTTCTTCTTGGCAATGCTAAACTTTCTGTTCATTACTTCGGGTGGGGTCTGATTATCCGCATTTCAGTAGTTTCCACTCCATGATGACTACTATTTGACAAGTTTTTTCGTTATTAAAGTATTCAACACCCCCCCCCCCCCCCCCACTAGGAATGCCATTGGAATATTTGATCCAGTAGCATCGATGTATGTTAAGAATAATAATCGGTCACATTTATTGACTCCGAATAAGCTCGAACTCTCCGACTTGGAGCCAGAAATAAAAGAAAATTTCTTAAAAACTTACCACAATTCCGCGACATATAAAGAGGCACGCGCGTGCGTCGATCGTATTCAATTACCGTAATCAAAATATCTGCTAAGATGGAAAATGACGTACATCACTACACAGAAAGAAAAAACTAGTATTTTCATATAAACATTAATCAATTTCATTTAAAGTTGAGGATTGATTTTTAGCCATTCAATGTGTTTAGTAGATTCAGCTAATCATAATTATATAATATTACAAAACACTTACAATAATTGTTTCATCATAACTAAAACTTTGATTATAACATATAATATGATTCTTTGATTTATTACCAAAATGTCACTGAATTAATAAATTAAGTAGCAAAATTAACTAAATAATTAAATAAAACATTTATTTATAATATGCAATGCTAAATAAATTATTTTATGATTCATCTAAATTTCTTAATGTTTTAATAAATGAAATTAAATAACTTTTCTAAAAACATTAAACAAATCAATTACTTTGAATTAGTTATTTCAATTAAACAGTAGATGTTTATAACTAATATATTTGTTTGATTTTATTAGTGAATTTTATTGAACCTTTAAATAAATTAAATACATTAACCACTTAATTAAACAGAGCTTTTAATTAAATTGTATCTTTTTGACATTCTTTTATATATTTTCTTTAATTTTTTGTATATTCCTATAAATATTATATATAGATTTACTAAACAAAGTAGATGAATTTATTATTTTACAATAGTCCTTTTGTTTTATAGTATAGTATTTATTGAATGGATTACCATGGGTGCTGAAAAATAATATTAGTAAATAAAACAATTTTGTTTTTAAATTATTCATATTTATTTTAACTAAAAATTATAAAATTATAAATTTCTTTGTAATTTTTTACAATATTTCTTTTACATAAATGCATTTTTCGGCTTTAATACATATTCTTCACCAAGTCTTAAAATATTGATAGGAGGATATCTTATGTTTTCATTGTTTATTAAAATTATGGATGAGCAATTTTCTGTAAAATTATTATCACTTATATAGCAATTATAACTTGAATCGTACTTCTTAACACTTATATAATAGCCCGAGAAATAAAATTTGTTTAAACTTTCTAAAATATAAGATATTTTAAAAAATGTATACGATTGATTTTTTTTCGAAAGTTAAGACTTGCTTTGTTTTGTATAAAGTATTATTAATTTTAATATTATTACTACTAGAAATACATTTTAACTGTTCGTTTTTAATTAATAAATTGTTATCAAGTACGTCTGATAGATCACATAACTGGCATTTACCAATTTGAATGTTATTTGATTCCCTATTGCTTCTTAAATGAATATTAAGGCAAAACGAGAATTGAATTTTTTTGGCTAAGCTTAGTGATATATTTTTTCTGGAAGTTATAACATTGGCATATGACTTTCATTCCTTATGCTTAGCCTCAAAGCGCATAGCCCATAAAGCTTTCAATGGCCCTAATTTTTGAATTACTGTTGGGTAATGTACCATAAAATGTTGCTTGGGTATCAAAGAGCATTTGAAAAGTCGTATATACAATTCGTGATGTTTTTTTATAATTTTTTTCAAGTAAATGATTTGAAAATCAGTAAATGAAGGTTTCATAACATACTCTATTATTTCTAACAATATCAACATAAATTTCCAAACAACATCATCTTTAGGAACATATTTTCCTATTAAAAATGGCAAGTAGTAAGTAAAACATTCCATTTCAGATGCAGACATTTTAAAATAATTGTTTTTTATATGCTCTATTTGTATATCTTCCGATAAATTTGTCTTATCCACATCACAATAATTAAAATCGCGTTTATTTTCATTTAAGCTTGAAATGGAAAAATATTTCTTTTCGGAAATAAAATAATCTAAAACTTTTCCTATCTCAGTATGGCAAACCCCTTCAAAGATATCGTGCATGATATCAACTGAAACATTTTCCGTCACGTTAAAATTGTCCAGATTATTAAATACACACATTTCTTTAATGCCCGTTTCGCTTACGTTATTCTGTTCGACCCCAGTTATGTAATTTTTGTAATTTCTTAAACGTATTTTATTTTCTTGACTTTGCATTTGCATTTCTTTCTTGCTGCAGCGACATATCCTACAATAATAATTAGAACTAAACGATTTTGTGAAGCCTAATATACTATTTAGTCCTAAGTTATCGCCAGTAACTGCCGCTAATACTAAATGAATAATATTTCCCTTATTTTTGTATTGAATACGAATACCATTGTTAGCTAATAGATTAAGCTCAGTTATCATTGTACTGTAATTGGATCTAGAACCATATTTAATGTATTGGCTTTTAATAAGGCAAACAACAAATATATTTTCTAATTTAGACACTTCATTTGAATTTAAAAGGGGGAAGGACATATAAAACCCTGACAGCTTATGAACTCCTCGTTTGGGTCCTAGTGGATTGTTCACCTCGAAATCGTCTTGATAAAGAATATACGGAATAATAATTTTATTATCATTTTTGTTTATTTTACTTTTCCACACCTCACCCTGGACTATGTTCATTATACTATTATAACTAGAAAATCGTTCAGAGTTTACTAGCATTGAATTTAAAACATTAGGAAGTTGAAAAAAATTTATTAAATTTGTTTCTAAAGGCAGCAAAGTACCTGCCGAATTATGTTTAGTGATATTGTCTGGACCGGGAGGTACTGGGTTCGAATCCCATCAGAGGCTAGATGCAAATCGAATTTTCATCATCGATTACAATCGGTGATGTTAATAAACACAACTAAGACCCTCTGATGGAGTGCAGAATTCAGCGCCGACCCACCGTCCATGTCAATGTACTACAGGTTGACATGGAGCTTGCAATGTGCAGGTGGTAATACTGTGTAGTTGTGTGAGTAGGTGAATAGGTGAATGGGTTAATGATGTGGCGTGAATGCGTGGTATCACAATGGGCCAAAAATGGCCTAAGTGTCAACCACTGAAACCTAACCTTGTCTGGTCTAATCGAATTATCTATTATAAATTCTTTTGGATCTCCATATATTTTTTGGTCTTTTAAAAATTGTTTCATTTTATATTCTGAAGATATATTCTCAAAAGATTTTTTTAATTCAACAATAAATTCTTTTAATTTGCATGCATCTGTTAAATTGTCATCAAGAAAACTAACAATAGGATCAAAAATATCATTTCTGATATCAGATATGATACAATTTGCTATTTTTCTGCTCAAATTAATTTTACCAAACAGTTTTAACCCAAACGCGTTTATGTTACTAATAATGTGACATGCTAATAATTTTGATGTATTTGCTGCAGAGTTAGGTTTAGCAAACTCAACAGGTTCAACAGTTTCGTGTCTTTGATTTTGGTCGGCGTGTTCTACTAAGTTACGAGTACATTCTTCATTTTGAATATCGATGGTATTGGTTAATATAAATTTGTTTACATGTTTTCTCTTTAAATGACGTTGAAATGAATAAATCGATTGAAAGCATTGTGGGCAAAAGGAACATTTGAATTCTGATAAGTTGTTATGGAAAAGTTTAATATGATTAATATAAATCTTTATATTAGAATATTTATCTTGACAAACAAAACAGTCAATCATTTTACTGTTTTTATTTTACGTGTTCTGTAATTATAATTTATTCTTAATTTATGGATATAGAACTTCGTTCCAATATTTTTTTTAAATTATAACGCAGGTAATTCAATGTATTTCGTTATAATTTTAAAATAATACGATAGTTTTTGATGTATTCTCACAAAAAATTAACAAAAATAAACTTAGTTTAAAAATTGAAGGAAACTAGAAATCCAAATCAAATTCAGTCATTCAAATCGGTCATAAGACTAATTAGAGCATTGCTTTTTTTTTTCCAGAAACAGGAAAATCGAAAAAGTAATGCTCAATATAATGCCAGACCTGTAAACACTCCTTAGCATATTCAATATTAAGCACTTGATGTAATTGAAAACATACCGATAGTGCTTTTAAAAAATTGTCGCACTCATAAAATATATTATTGTAATGGATGTAAAAATTCTCCAATTTTTCTTTTGATTCGCCAACAACAATAATAAATGGTTGAATAGTAAATTTTTTATCCAAATATTTCTCCTTCCGATCTTTTATTATAGATGGTAGGTCCTTAATGTTCTGAAAAAAAAACATAAGTTTGTGTAAATACCTTAATAATTAATTACATGACTATTTGAATATCGCCTATTCGTCACCGATCGAAACGACTTCACCTATTTTCAATTTTGGCAGTATGATTCTCGCCGTAGAATATGTCGCAAATTCTGGTTTATAATTTCTTGGCGACAGCTATCTAGTAAGGATTATTGACGTAGTAAGTTAAAATACATCATTAATATATTTTATCGAAATATGTCAAAAACATTTAAATTAGCACTGGATGTTCTCGTGAAAATGTATGGGAGGATGCCCACTCACGGCGAGAAGCATAATAAGAAAAATTGTAATTTGTCGTCGTATTATGGTTTTCTATCGTACAATTTCTTACCGACAGCAAGTGAGAATTTAAGCATTATTGACATATTAAGTTAAAATATTTTATTGTTGATATATTTTAACCTAATATGGCTAAAATATTTAATTCTTACTGGGAGTCTTGAAAATGTAGGTGGGGGTATTCACTTGTTGCAAAAATGGTAATTAGAAAAATTTTAATACGGTAACGTGGCATGATTCGGTGACGCTCATTGAGACTCGTGTTAAGGGTATTATAAAAATAGATTTTATACTGGCGTACATATTCTACTAGATGTAAACTTACATTTACAAAAACTGCTAGTCCATTCTGTCCATCAATAATAGTTGGCTTCCATACACTTTTGCCTTGCTTAATGATAGTAGGTACTAATATTGAATTCAAAAGAATTGTAATAATATAGTATTTCGAACCATCGTTAATATTATCACTATCGAGCAATTCCAGCAACAATTTGCTGGAACTATCTTTGATTGAATTATTGAAAATTATTTTAATTTTAGCAGTAAAATTTTCCCATTTGGCGAAAATGATTGTGCTTGCTTTTGGATACTTCCGTTCGAAATCTAATTCAATCTATAAAGTTAAGAAGAAAATTTTAAATTGTATTATTATTATATTAATTATAATAAACTTACCAATTGAGAAGCGATCCTTTGTTTTAAAATGGGCTAATTTAAAAATAAATCGATGTTTTCCCTTAAATCCTTTTCTCTTAAATGGTAAGTACATATTATTCCATTTTTCAAATATTAAATTTTCTGGTGTTTTGTTGAATTTAAGCCATTCTTGATCGTTGAGCTTGCAGTACATTCTTCATTTTCAATACTTTCGATGAGAAATTTCTTTGTAGCAGGCTGGTCTATAGAACTTAACCTTTTTAAATTGTATCGGCTTCTGACCAATCCCGACGATTGATATTTTTTACTTAAACTGTAAAATTTTTTTAACTAAAATGCCTCTCGTTGTATTATTACCAATGTACAAATCCTAAAGTAAATGTAAAATAATTAAAAAGAATCCTTACTAAAATATCTAGTAGTAAAACAAACCGCATTTTCCTTATCAAATATTTTGGTTATTTGAGATGTGGCATTTTGATAATCAGCTTGTTGAGGAAAAAAATTACTGTTCAGCCAATACTCGCAAATTATTTGGATTACATGCTTGCGATCCACGCTTGTTAAACTCGTTTTTTGCAATAAATCCTTTCCCGTTAAGGAACCGGTTAAAAGTAGTTTAAGATCCTGAAGTAATTTGAAAAAAATATGTTAATGCAAACTAAAATAATTAAAAATAGAATTATACCAAAATATTTGAACTAGTTGAAGTATCCTTATTCACAAATTTGGATGGCCCAGCCTGGTCTTTATCTTTGAAATTGTTATCCGGTGACAAAATGTTAAAAGGAGATGAAGTTGTCCAGCTTTGGCTCGAGTTCAGAGATATTGTATCTGCCAAAGGAGTTGCATATCCCTAAATGAGTTATTATTAAAGTAGAAGTTATATATATATATATATATATATATATATATATATATATATATATATATATATATATATATATATATATATATATATATAGTCCCACTCATCCTGGATAATCGGGATTCAAATATATATATATATATATATATATATATATATTGTATATATATATATATATATATATATATATATATATATATATATATATATATATATATACAATATATATATATATATATATATATATATATATATATATATATATATATATATATATATATATATATATATATATATATATATATATATATATATATTGAAGATCGATTTTATTTAAAAAAATAAAATATTTAATTCATGCACAAATGAACTCCATTGGCTCCATTTTAATTAGCATTTCTTACCTGTTCTAGTCTCCATTCGAATAATTTTTGACGAAACTTGGAGCGGAGTCCCAATCTCTCCTCAGGTATTAAAATAGTGATATCGTCTAAGCTTAAATACTTCAACGATTCAATGTCGATACCTTTATCTTAAGTAAATAATAAAATATGTTAGTTATTCTCACCAGAATATCAGTTTATATTATTTATAAACCAGCAAAACTTTGAATTAAATAATCCTCGTTGAGCCCCCATTCTTGTAACAAATTTATACATAAATCGTCAATGATTAAATATTGCACTTGTTGCAACTCGTCACTCATTTTTGCAAAATATCCGTATTATAATTTTTATTAATTATTAAAGTTACACAACACTATTATAGTATATATATACACAATAACTCGTCACCCATTCACTTTATGGTTGTACAAAATATTCGTAATAAAGTTTTACTTAATTATTTGTTATACTACACAGTACACACCACAATTAAAAAAATATATACATAATAAATATTTTTACAATGCACCACGATGCGCGTTTATTATGGAAATGATCATGTCCTTTCCTGTATTCTCAAAATAAATGATATTTTTATTTAATAATTATATGAAACAACGAGTGTTAATTTTATGATTTTGCTATTGTTTTAGACAATTTATACATTTATTTAGATAAGTTACAAATTTACCGTAATATAGCCTTGATCAATTATTTTTAATGTTTTAGTAAAATTAATTATTTAAAATTGCTAAAACATTAGAAGATTCATTTAATTAATTATACAATTTGTAATGCATAAGTTCATTTAATTTTGTTTAGCAAAATCATTGAATTACCATTTCATTTGTTGTTAAATGATTAGTTATAACAAATAGAGTATTAAATGTAATCATATAATTCATTATCATTTAGTTTAAATTATATGATAATTCTAATGTAGTTTTTTCTGTGTAGGTGGTCATTTTCCCTGTTAATAGGGGTGATCTTTGAAATGCAAAACCTCCAATAGCTCTCTTTTCGACATCTAAAATGCAGGGGTTGTCAAAGTCGAAGTAATGCATATCCCTTTATGTATACATTCTACGACGCGTTTTTCTTCTTCTCTTCCATCTCATCCCGAAGTTCATACACAACTTGGTCACATGCCTAAACAAACTTTGGTTGTAAAAACACTTGCTCCAGGATTCCAAATATGATTCTTAACACGGGATTGGAGTTGGTTAATCGGAACATCACCCACTTTAGACAGGCATAAGCTTGAGTGCCCACTTCGTTCAATGGCGAATGTCAACAAAGAATGCAGGGTTTAACCGGCAGGGTGTTGGAAAGGGTCCACAGATGAGCTACGCTTAACGTTACTCTCACTGAATACGCTTATAGCTGAACTTACGAGGAAAAACATGATCACTAGGGAACAACAACAACACTACCAAAGATCCTCAAACCGGATATTCCTGTAAGACTATGGTCATGTCAACGATTTCGTTTCCGTCGTACCACCTTTAATCATTTTGCGCCTCCATCCTAAACTGCAGATATATGAATGAATATAATTTCAACATTAAAAACACCACCGAGTTCCATCAGAGGGTCAATCAGATTAAATCCGTAGTTTTGAACCATGTTATCCACTCGGCCCTGGACGTGAACGACCTTGAGGTCGCGGTCACAGTCATATACGTTGATGACATTTCGTTATTTCGGACATGGATGACCCATATTTCGTCCTTTTAATAACATCTTTGCAGATGTCGAATTTACTACTTTTCACTACACCACTTTACTTTTCGAGTAAAAGAATAATGTCAAAATTCCATTCTTGGACGCCCGTTTGCTTAGATTGGATAACAACACCACCAACATGTACAGCCGCCCCTTGATCGCTAAGGCTTTAAACTGCTACTAGACCAAGTAACCAAAAATTCGCACTGTGAAAGTTGATACGGGGAAACTTGGTCACTTCATATACATCAACATTAAAGCCTTGATTGACAAGTCTTGATTGTAATCTCTGTTATATATGGCACACGGGTATAGACGTCTGGAACAACAAATACCGGATCACAAGAATGACTGCCGTCTAAGATTGATCATTGGAACGGGTACAGCTTTGTCTCTATCGCATTCGATAGAGTTCAAACATAACTTCGCACGCCAATTTTCATCTTCGCGGATTTCTAATCACAAAATTTCACTGTTTAGTTAGTGTTTTGTATTTTTTTTTCCTTATTTTTTAACGTAATTGATTACTGTCGACGCATGCGCGTTTTTATATTTCGCGGAATTGTAAGTTTTTTGGTAATTTCCTTTAACTTGTGTCTCCTACTTAACCTCTAACTTATATTTTTCTTATTTGGATTTTAGACATGCACTTGAAAATGAAATAAACTCTTTTTTTCAAAACGTTGTGCAAATAACTCATTTTTTCTTTTATATAAGGTCTTTCAATAGAGATGCTCAGAATTTGTTAGATTATAGCAGCCTTACGTGATTTTTATCCTCAACACTACTAACCTGCTGAGTCGACTATTTAACGTTTGGTGGCTGCTCTGTGTGAGAGTGTACTGGGAAACCTGAGGCAGTCAATTTTTCTTCATTCACAAGAACATTTCTTTCTGCGTGTACTTGGGTCTGCACCCGTATATAATTCAACTGACCCAGAAACTTGAGGTAAACAACCATAGCCAACGCCGTGTGCTTGCTAATTGGGTTCTGGAGCTGTCGAAAGGTGACCAAAATTTGGCCAGAAAAAAATCGTCTTTAGCGACGAGGCACATTTTTGGATGAATGGATATGTGAACAAGCAAAATAGTGGTATTTGGGGTGATGCCAATCCTCGCGAGATACACCAAAACCTTTTTCGAGA
Source organism: Nephrotoma appendiculata (assembly GCA_947310385.1). Classification (NCBI taxonomy): domain Eukaryota; kingdom Metazoa; phylum Arthropoda; class Insecta; order Diptera; family Tipulidae; genus Nephrotoma; species Nephrotoma appendiculata. The sequence goes on from OX371223.1 coordinate 289,831,703, forward strand.
AATACATTGTTTGGTCCGGATTTTGATTTGGCAGACTCATTGGTCAGTACTTCTTTCAAAACGCAACTGGCATTGCTATAACCGTTAACTGCGAGTACTATAGATCAATGATAAGCAATTTCTTGTGGCCAAAATATGGGGAAAAATCGCAAAAATGTGATGCCCTGAATTGGACCGCCAGAATACGGGCCTCAGAATAATGCCATAAAATATCCTTTCAAAAAGTTTAGTGGAATTTAGTGGAAAAATTGAGCGTTTTTGTTGAAAGGCCGTTTAAACACATGTTATTTTGAACATCGCATTCTGGATTAATTGGACATGAAATATTCCCAAGGGCAAAGAGAGGTGTAGGCATATTTTTTCCTTTTTCTGCAATTTTGGAGCATACGGCTTCTACTAGGTTGAACCATCTAGCTTTGTTTGGTGCTATTGCTTTGATTTCTATCCATAACTTTCCGAGTTGTTTCACTTTTCTGATTGTCCGTTCCTTTTTCCTTAGTAAGTTTCATTCCAAAGACTTTCTTATTATGTCACTTGGTGGCTTCCTCAGTGTGTCGCCTATCTATAGCTTTTTTGTACCGTTTTCTTATTTCTGTCCAAATGGCTGCTTGGTTCATTTGTCTAAGGAGCAGGACATTTTTTATTTTCTTGAGCCAGAAGCACTTCAGTATTCTCCTAAGGCATTTATTTAAAAACATTGTTGCTTATTGTTGATCTTATGCGTATGCTTCCCTTTATTGCAACCGTACAGTAACACTGATTTCACACCTGAATTAAACATTGTTAGCCTGGTGTTGCGGGATAGGGTAGATATTTTTCAGACTTGTATAACATATTGAATGTTGTTGTTCTGAATTTGTTGATTTGTTTCGTTTTGTTTTCATCTGCCTTTCGCTAGTGTACAACCAAGGTATACAAATTCATTGACTTCTATTTCTTCTTGGTTGATCTATATATCGGTTCCAATATATGTGTGTTTAGCCTCATCGTTTTAGTTTTCCTGATATTTATTTTGGGGCCTCTCCTTTGCTAGATCTAATAGCTTCTGTCCCTTCCGTTATAGGTTGGCGTGTTTATTTGTTAGTATATGCATATGTCATCTGCGTAACCCAGATCATTGAGTTTCTCTGTTAATATTCACTTGATGCCGTTGGGTGAAAAAAATATTTGTGTCGATTCAATGTGAACCTTCTATTTTTTATTTTCTTCTATGCTGCTATTTTTACTAGGAAAACTCGATGCATTTAAGCAAGCAAGCTATAAATTTAAATAAAAATTTTGAAATAAATATCGAGTGGCTTTAAAATAATAGAAGAATAAAAGAAAAGATAAATAGAAGATCTACAAGGAATCGACACCATTATCTCAGCAAAACTAAAACGAGACAAAAATATAGATCGTTTATTTGATAGAAAGGCGCATCCGATTATAGTTTGCTGAGCAAATTGTTGTTGTGTTGCCGGAATTTTTCATGAAAAATATCAAATTTAGTATTTTTTTTATGGCAACCAAAACAACAAAAACCATCCCCACTCCAATTGTATTTCAAAAATATTTTGCGCTCACTCATTTATTTTGTATGTTTTAAATTTTATAGCAGAACACTTTTTTATTTATTTTCGAAAATTGAATATAGAAATCAATAACATAATTCTGCCTATCCCAGAAATATTATTTAATTTATTAGTAATTTTAAGATAATTCATTGTCAAAAATTAAAAATAAAGATTATCCATTTTTTTTAAATAAATTATAAGTTAAATTTTGTTGATGCTAAAATTTTCCCCTTACATATTTATGGTAGAGCATTTTTAAGCATTTTTGTTAAAAAAATGCTATATGGTTTCGGTTTGCTGTCAGTCCGTCTGTGTGCACGATAACTTGAGAACAAATTAGAGCCCTATTGATTTGGTAATATTTGTGGTTAGAGTATTCGGATATGTGTAGGATTTTGTTAGCCTCCCCCCCCCCCTCCTTAAAATTGATAGAATTTTTTTTATTTTCTATTCTATTTTGGTCCTGGGTGGTGTTGGGATGAGGTGCTTTGGGTTAGGTGTGGGAATTAGGGATTTTGTGGATGAGGGTTTGTTTGGGAGTGGGCATGGAGGTGTTAAAGGGTGATGATATGGGTGGTGCGATATGGGGTGGTGCGGGTGAGATGGGTTTTGGGGGTTTGAATTGGATAGTGGGTGGGGGTGGTATTAATGTCTAGGTGTGGTGGTTTGCGGTTTATTGGCATCGGTTGAGTTATGGTGGATTGGGAATCATCAATTTAAGCAAGATAAATGCTTATAGAGTTCGGCTCCGAAACTTTCCCGTCTTTTTTTTATATATTTTTGAAAATTAAAAAAAAAATATCAGACGATTCTGTACGTCTCGAAAGTAATATATTTTTTAGTAATTTTTGTGATATAATTTTTTTAGTTTAGTAATATTTTTTTTTGGTAAGCACTTGGCTCATACATTTTATGTGTTTGGTGAAGTGAGATATAAATCGCGTTTTCATGATAAATCTATTATATTATTGGGTGTATGCATTAAAAACCGGAATTTGATACTAGATGTCATTATTTGTTTATGCGTTATAGTAAATCAGGGACATATAGGTCATTTAAAAGCCCTATTCTCTACCTGTCAAAATCAGCTAAAAGTTTTTGTTTTGATTGTGCACATCCAACCGATTTCAACGATGGAAAATTTATCAAATTTTCGAAAAAACAGCATTTGCGGGAATTTTTGTTGAGTCACTTTTTCGCAAACAAAACTGCAGCTGAAAGTCATCGTTTGCTCGTGGATTTGTATGGTGAGCATGCTCTTGCAAAAAGACAGTGCTTTGAGTGGTTTGATTTTGACATCAAGGACAAAGAGCGTCCTGGTCAGCCGAAAAAGTTTGAGGATGAAGAATTGGAGGCATTACTCGATCAAGATTCATGTCAAACACAAGAACAACTTGCAGAATTATTGGGAGTTGACCAAGAAATAATTTCCAGACTTTTTAAAGCCTTGGGATTTATCCAAAAGATAGGAAATTGGGTGCCATACGAGTTGAAGCCAAGAGACGTGGAAATACGATTTTGCATGTCCGAAATGCTGCTCGAGCGCCACAAAAAAAGTCATTTTTGCATCTTATTGTTACTGGCGATGACAAATGGATCCATTACGATAATCCCAAGCGCAAAAAAGCGTATATGTCAAGAAAGGCGAGGCCAGCCCATCGAGACCAAAGCCGAATATTCTCGAGGCCAAGGTGATGCTGTGGATTTGATGGGACCAGCTAGGTGTGACCCACTATGAGCTGTTGCCAAACCATCAATGCCCAATTCTATCGTCAACTCCAGGCAGAGCGGCCCACGTATGCGACCAAACACGAGTCAATTATTTTCCCCCACGATAACGCTCGGCCACATATTGCGGCGCCGGTCAAAAATTACCTGGAAAATAACGGAAATTCTGTCTCACCCATTTTATAGCCCCGACCTTGCTCCATCCGACTACCACCTATTTCGATCCATGCAGAATGCCCTATCAGGAATATGCTTCACTTCAGTTCAAGGTATCGAAAATTGGCTCGATTCGTTATTGGCCGCCAAGCCGGCGCAGTTTTTCTGGAATGGATTCCATAAATTGCCAGAAAGATGGGAAAAAGTAGGTGGTAGCGATGGGCAATACTTTGAATAAAAAATCTTGTAACATTTTTCCACAATAAAGGTTCAAATTTCATAAAAAATTCCGGTTTTTAATGCCTGGACCCAATAATACTCTTAATTGTTTCAAACTAAACCCTAAAACGACCCCTAAACATGATCCTATCCGTTAGATTTTATCAGGGTAGGTCGACATAAATATTGCGCTGTGCATAGGCTAGACGCATAGGCAAAACGGGTACCTCAGGTAGTTTCAGAAAATTTCCAAGGTTTGACGCTATGTGAGTTTGCCATGGAGAGAAGATTGTTGCACGAATGAATACAGTAAGCTTGAGAGATGAGGAGCGTTTCTGGCTGTGGCTGTTTTTGTTACATACTCGAGGTTCCACCAGCTTTGAATTTGTACGAACATTCAATGGTTTTATTTACAAAACCTTCAAAGAAGCTACAGCTGCACGGAGTTTGGTAAACGATGATGAATGGGATCACTGCTTAACAGAAATAACAGTCTTTCAAATGCCAAGACAATGGACAGACTTTTAACTAATTTATTGGTTATAATTTCGTAGTTGTCAAATATTCCCCTTAAAATTTCACTATAAAATAAAAACAATCTGTCTTTGTCGGATTTTTTATTTCATGTCTTTCTGTTTTTTTGTAAAAAAAAGCCGCAGTAAGAAAACAAAGCCGCCTTGCCGCTCTTTCTAAGTTTCTCATGATACTATGTAGCACTTAGGGACAGAATTGGCGAGCGCACGCAACCTAGTCCTACTCTTTGGCTGTTATAGTATGATCCGCTTTGTTTGCCATTGTATTATTTGCGATTACTTGCATCCCTATACATATTTTGTATGAGCTCGATTAATTTCTTTGGAATACTCACCCACAAAGTGCTTTCCATATTGCGTTTCTGTGTATTGCATCAAATGGCAGTGGTGAATTCCATTTGATAGACTGCTCAATTATGATGCGTGTAATGTTGGTATACAGTACATGGCCAAATTAATATGAACTATATATTTTTTTAAATATCTTTTTAACTACTGTAAATTTTCATAGAACTAAAAAAAAGTGTTGTTACCTACATATTTATATTCTTTTGAAAGATACCCATTCTGGATTGGGCTGGTAATTCGCCAGATATGAACCCGATTGAAAATGTTGGGGCTGTATTAAAACAGCAATTGTCGTAAAAATTCATCACGACTAAGTCAAAGATGATTGAGGAAATTAAAAATAGATGGTGCAAGGACCCCTTAATCAAGGATACCATCATAAAATCGATCAACAGTATGCCGTGTCGTATTTTAGTTTTGCTTAAAAAGATTTCGCGATAACTCTTTAACCGAGTCACTCTGGATTATAAGAATTATGACATGACACACGCGTATATTACGATCGCTATTTATTTTAATCCTTTACTAAATTCTTTTAATCTTTCATCAAAGCTGGTACAGTAGTCTCTTTGATAAAATAAACAAACAGCGTACAAGCAAATGTAATTAATCATTTTGCCAAAAATAAATTAATTTTGTAAAAAATCTAAACCATATGTTCTAATCATATACGAAAGCAAAATAAATAGTCGACAACTACTATTAAATATGTTGTCATCGTCTTAATCAAATACAAATAAATTATTTGGGCCGCAGAGTTCCCGATTCTTCAACACAACTATATAGCTAGATAAACAATATCGTATTGTTTCGAGATAACACCAACAGTTAAGTCAATATTGATTTGTTTATAGCCGCAACCGATATACGTACTACATGGTACTATGTATGAAAATAAACAAAATTCGTATGGAATATACTTATTACAAGCTCACATCTTTATGTAATTTAACCACAAAATAAGTGTCGTCACATCTTACCAGTACAACTTATATAGGTAAAACTCGCCAAATTATTATTTCGAGTATGCCGCAGTAGAAAGTATTGCACGCACACGTATACCCATTATGATTAAAATCTTATGTTACTTAATTAATTCAAGTGAATAGTAAATTCACAACATATAACGAGAAAAGCATGTAGGTTTGCTTTGTATGTGCACATATGTGATCTCATTTTATTTATTGATGTTTTATACAGAACGGAAAAATTGTTGGTTATGCGCGCGATTAACGATATGAATTTTAGTGAGTTGTATGGGCAGCTTTACATGTTAAAGCACTTGTTCGCTAAATTAGGTACCTACATAAGGCATTCTCACACGCAAAATATACTTGGAAATATTTGTGTATTGCTTGTAGTTGTTAAAAGAATTTATCACCTGTTGGTATATTTTTAGATTTTATGAATCGCTTACAACGTTTACCTCAAAGTCCTCCTGGTCTCTAAATTGCATGATTAATTTGATTTATATATTCGTAGGTTAAAGGCTACAATTAAATGTCGATGCTGTGTACTTGCGATTATCGAAACTTCAGGCAACACAACAAAAATATTTACTATGCTTCAAATATTTATTATCCCGATGACATAAAAAAAACACATGTAAACTATTGAACCGAGCAAATTATAAAAATTGTCTAAGTAAACATATTTTGACAACAAGATAACGATATTTAATACAATACAATGTTCCGATGCCTGCAGTTTCACTATCCTCATTGTCATTTGATGGATCATTTGATGCTTGCACAATGAGCACACTATACTTTAGTAGGTTGTGCGGCATGAAAACTTTCATCTGAAACCATTATAATGTTGGCCAGAACCATTAGATGTCAATATGAAGCCAGCCGGAACCACACCACCTATGGTACAAGGAGTATCGTGAGTTTTGCTATCTGAATTTTCAGCCGTACAATTATCCAGCCGGAACCCAATGGCACCACTATTTCACCTGTCATTAACTACTCATTATATGGCTGGGCAATATATAAACTTTCAGCTGGAACTATAAAAATGTCAGCCGAAACCATAACAATGCCAGCCGGAATCATATGACAAGTATCATAATGAATGATGCACTATTTGATTTTCAGTCGGAATTAATATTAAGCCAGTCGATACCAATTGCAGCAAGCCGGAACCCAATTTTTATCAGTTTGACCATTTTCAGCTTCCACAATGAGACGTTGAACTTTAGATGGTTGTGCAACACATAAGCTTTCGCAGTCGGATCCAGAGAAATGTCAACCAGAACTATGATTATGTCAGCCGAAACTAAATGAAGCCACCCTCTCTCTCTCTCTAGCATTTACATCCCATGAAGGGATTTTGCCGCCCGCACTATGGTCCTCCATCCTTCTCGGTCCATCGCTCTCGTCCTCCAATTTCGACATCCTAATACGAGTAGGTCTTGTTCGACGTCGTCACGCCAGCGCAGTCTGGGTCTTGCTCTACGACGTACTCCGGCTGGTTGTTGATGGAACACTTTGTAAACCATTCGTTGTTGTGGAGATCTTGCAACGTGACCGAGCCATCTCACTCGATTAGATTTGATGAAGCCGATAATATCGCTACCTCCGAGAAGTTGCTTTATTTCGTGGTTCATTCGAATCCGATATTCATTGTTCGCATCTTTAATAGGACCAAAAATTGAACGGATGACCTTCCTTTCGAAGGTAGATAATAATCTACAGTCGTTAGAGGTCATGGTCCAGCTCTCGCTTCCGAAAGTCAGCACAGGTCTTATCAGTGCTTTATAAAGTGCGAGCTTGCACGACTGCGATAGGTGTTTAGATCGCAATAATTTTGATTGCGCGTAGAAAACTCGTTGTCCGGCAGCGATTCGGGCTTTTATTTCTGCCTGCATGTCGTTTGATGATGTTATAAGTGACCCGAGGTATTTAAAATTTTCGACGCTATCAAAATTATGGTCGCCAATTTCGAGATTTGCCATAGAGATGTTCATGGGTGTTGTTAAAAATTTCGTTTTGGTACTGTTCACCTCCAAACCAAGAAGCCACCCGGAACCATATAAAGATAGCCGGAACAGACCAACCGCGAGTTTTAGCAGTTTTTCTGAATGATCATGGTAATTTTAAACTACAGTTATAACGAATGGGACTTGTTCAAAATTTCTTGTGTGACCCAGCTTGTGAGGTAGTTGGGTCATGGTTCCTTAATTACAGATCTTTAAATGTACGTTAGTTGTACCCCTACCCTGATTCAAGCTCTTGCAGTTTTCCAGAACAGCTAAGCGCAAAGGCGAATTAGTATCCTCGGTTGGCACCATGGGCCTGATGTGGCATTGAGTGAGGAACCTGCTGAGAAATTTTGTTTCTCGGGCCTTTGTGAGGATAGGCCAAAATTCCAACCCCGAAAATTAAAAAAGGAGCATATGGCAATGCTATTTAAGTCATGATACTAATTATATGTCAAAACTTAATAAATAAAACTTTTAAGAACCCTTTCAAAAAATTTCAAAAATTGTGATAAAAGTTTGTATACGAAATTCTATAAATAAACAACAACAAATTTACTGTCAACTATACTGTCTTCATAGATAACTTTAGTATATAATTTATAAAAGTGTCGGGAATTATATGTTTATATTTTTTTTTTTGTTTATTTTAATTTAAAATGAGTTCAGATGTCCATAGAAGTCAAGAGCTATTCCTCTGCCCAACTAGCGGTGCACATAGTTTGATAGGTGAATGTTTAAAGAGCATGCACGACATTTTTGCATGCTAGTTGGGCTAGTTGGAATAGTTTCTGAATTGTATGAACTATATCTCAGATCCTATGCATAGACAAATTTTAAAGATAAACGCGCATTCTCTAAGAAAAATTCTAAAAAATCTTGTAAGCATTTATACATTCACTTATCAAAGCACGTGCACCGCTAGATGGACCCAGAAATAGTTTCTGACTTCTATAAAATATGTCTCAGCACCTGTAGAAAAGCACTTATTGAACAATTTGTGTGATACTGTTGGCGAGAGACACATTTAAAACAAGATCAATTTTGAAGTATTATTTTTACTCTCAGCCCCGAAAATTTTGATTGGCATGACTGTTTTTAACTGTCGTGATAGCAAGAATTTTCGAGGTTGAGAGTAAAATGTGGGGATTTTTTGGGCTGAGACTGAGACTGAATTTAGCCTGCTATATTCACTTATCAAAATTGGGATTACTTGACAAATATGTTTTTATAATTCACTGTGCTTGAATTGCGAACTTTTTTTTCGTGACAAGCTGGGCACCCAGGGGGTAAACCTAATTCTACTATGCTCAATTCAACGGTGCTAGTCCCATTTCAAAGTTAGTCCCCATTTTTGAGGTATCGTATTCGACATTTTTTGGCTCTGAGTCAAAATATACCCTCAATTTCACGTTTATAGCTCTTGAACCATTAAGATTTTCGTTATGCTTTCTTCTGCAAAGTTGTTGCGCAGGTCAAGGCCGACAACTTTGCCGAACATATCAAGATCGAAAAACCACATCCAATTTTTTTTTGTTTTTCATTTCGACGAAAAACACTGTTTTTATCATTTTTAATCATTTTGTTAAATAAAAATCGAGTAGAATCGATCGAATAAACATCGCATCGACAAATATAGATACAATAGAAACTATTTAAAAGAAAGTTAAATCGATTCAGTTGATTTTATGGTGATTTTTCCAAAAAAAAAAAAAATTCCTAAAAAATTAACATTTCTCTTCTCTTTGACAAAACAATGGCGTGCCGTTGCGATAGTGGATAAAAATCCTGGATTTTTCCATCCCATCGTTTTAACCAATTACATCACGTAAATTATACACGTAAATTAAGAAGCATCTGCATCAATATATCAACCATCAAATGTCACTGCGCCATTCAAACACAGAAACATACGACGGATAAAAATCTCGGATTTTTCTATTCAGATTATTTTTCAATTTTTTTTAACTTTTTTTTATGCAAAGTGGCGTGTCTGTTGTACGAGGTAAATGTTCGAGTGATGAAAGCCGAATTTAATTCACAAAATTTTTGATATCAAATTTGTTCCGAAAAAAAAATGCATTCGATTTGTCAACGATTTTTCGGAATGTTAGTGCATTCAGCGCGGTGTTGTTTAACATTCCGAAAAATCGTTGACAAATGATTTTGACAGCTAGAAAGAAAAATGTAAAATTTTGGCACAAATTTGATATCAGAAATTTGTGAATTGAATTCGGCTTCGTCACTCGAACATTTACCTCGTTAAGAGGTTTTTTATTTGATATCAATGATTTTGGCACGGCAAATTGAAAATGAATTGAATTGCGATTCGTTTTATTGTTGTTAGTCAAAACAGTTCACACACACTCGATAGCAATTCATTTTTGATTCCTTAAACAATACAACAAAATATACATATTTTAATGTGTTAGTTGGAAACAAAAATTAATGGTAGCTACCCTCTCGCTTATAGTCCAGCTTTATGCAATGGGAGGGAAGATAAGATCTATTTTTTAAAGAAGTCATCATAAAGATTTAAAAAATATCGATTTTATGCAAGGAGACTGTCAAATGTTCAATGTTTTTGGTGATTTTTTCGATCACATCAATTTGTCAGTTTTTTCCTTTTTTTTTGTTATGAAAAAAGGATCACTGGTAAAAATTCTCCTAGCAATGATAATAATATGATGTATTTATATTTGTTTCATTGTAATACGTTGATTCACTATCATTATGAACCGCAACGGACCGATATTAGGGTGCATTTGAGCCAAAAAATGAAATTTTGCAAAAAATTAGGGTGGCTTTTAAGTTATGGAGCTCAATATCTAAATTATGCGAGTTTTTTGGGACAAACGGTTGATGTCATATTGTAGGTGAGGTTTGTGGCTAATAATCCTGAAAATATATGAACCAAAAGTTTTGGGCTAATTTTTTAGCAATTTGGTCGAATGTGGCCGGCCGATTTTGCATTTTTCAGATTTTGGCCAAAATGACCTGCAACCTTAATTTTTTGAATTTTTTTTCTATGCTATTTGATAGTTGTCAATTACCTTTCTAACGATATGCATATGTCCGGGGTATGTCAAATAAGTTCAGCGCTGTGGGCGTGGCTAAAACGGCCAAAAATAGCCTTTCAGAGGCTGGCCGCGGCCAACATGGTGGCTAAATCAAAAAGTTGTAGAACAAAAGTTGCTCAGTTTTTCAAGTACTTCAAACCCTGAAAATATGAGATCAAATGAAAGAAGTACGGACAAACAAACAAACAAACAAACATATACATAATATACTAAAGCAAGATTATATCGTGACGTCATAGAAAAATTTCAAAATGTCATAACTTTGGTCAAAATCATCCATTTTGAACGTTTGAGGTGTCGTTGAATTGGTATTGACGTCTACAATCATAACTTGCTAGTTGAAAAATAATTGAGGTACTTTTTGGGGCAGTTATACCTGAAAAACTAATTTTTTGTAACTCGAACTCGTATATACGAGTTTGACTTCCAGCACAGTAGGTGCTTTCGTCACTCGTTTGGACTGCCGTCCAAAGTGATAATTTACGTTGTGTAATTGGTTAAAACGATGGGATGGAAAAATCCAGGTTTTTTATCCACTATTGCAACGGCACGCCATTGTTTTGTCAAAGAGAAGAGAAATGTTAATTTTTTAGGAATTTTTTTTTTTTTGGAAAAATCACCATAAAATCAACTTAATCGATTTAGCTTTCTTTTAAATAGTTTCTATTGTATCTATATTTGTCGATGCGATGTTTATTCGATCGATTTTACTCGATTTTAATTCAACAAAATGATTAAAAATGACAAAAACAGTGTTTTTCGTCGAAATGAAAAGCAAAAAAAAATTAGATGTGGTTTTTCGGTCTTGATATGTTCGGCAAAGTTGTTGGTCTTGACCTGCGCAACAACTTTGCTGAAGAAAGCATAACGAAAATCTTAATCGTTCAAGAGCTATCAACGTGAAAATAAGGGTATATTTTGACTCAGGGCCAAAAAATGTCGAATGCGATATCTCAGAAATGGGGACTAACTTTGAAATGGGACTAGCACCGTTGAATTCAGCATAGTCGAATTAGGTTTACCCCCTGGGTGCCCAGCTTGTCACATTTTTCAACTAGCACAGTGATTAGTTCTACTCTCAGCCCAGAAAATTTTAACTGTCACGACAGTTTTTAACTATCGTGATCGTAAGTATTTTCGGAGCTAAGAGTAAAAATGTGGTGATTTTTTGGGGCTAAGAGTAAATATAGCATGATATCAATAATTATTGTTGCCATTCCATTTTTCGTGGGTGGAATTTGGGTTATGTTCACATACATATTTTTGGCTATTGGTGAATAATAGTTTATTAAATAGACAATTAAAAAAATGTAGAGACAATGTAGAGAATGTAAACAATGTTGAACATTATTGGGTTTGTTAGCAATCAGCACAATTATATTATTTGTTTGTTAGTATGGGGCCAGGCTAGATGCAGAATATCACACACATTTGAAAAATGTGAACCAAACTTTTTATATGGCATGGCCGCGTAATTTTTGGAAAAAATTGTTATGCTTTAGCTGTTTAGTGAACAATTCCGACAAAATAAAATCGAAAAACGACCACCACTTGTGTTAACTGGTAGAACTTTATACATACTCAAATTTTTTGGCCACGTATATTAACACCACATAATAAAATGATAAGCTGAAAGTGGTTTTACAGAAGAAAATACATTATAATTATAAAAGCGAAACTTTGAACGACGGCTTGTTTGCCAATTGATGAATCTCTCGGTCTAACGTAAACCTGAGACTACCAGTATAATTTTATATCACCAAAATTAAAAAATTCTAGATTTATGGTGAGCATAAAATACTGCTCTTGTGTCCGCCAATTATGTCACCTGTCCGTGTTTCATAAAAACCGGCCTTTAAGCTTGGGAATATCTGTTTAGAAGGTGTACGTGATAGACTATACAGTATTCGTTTCACATACGTCTATACGTGGCAGATGGCACACATCGGTAATTTCTTGTAAAACAAGATTTAGCCTGGAGAGGTTAGCGTTATGAGTTACGATTATTAGGCTCATAAAAGATATTACTTAGAGCGTGTTTCAATTGCTTTAAATACCGCATAAAAAGTTAAAAAGTTAAAAATTGTGGTGAATAAAAATGTCAAACTTTTTATCCGCTTCAAGAGCTGATACAATTTTTATATAGAAAACATTTGGCTGACAAAAATATTTGTTTGTAAACAGAAATTTGGCATGTAAAAATTTTGAGAAAAATTGTAATGATTTAGATGTAAACTAACCATATTTAATTATATATATTTAAATAGTATTTATTTTACATATTTTCATATTTAAGTTTGCTATATACGTGCATAATTACACATAAAATATGCAACCATGTTATTGTCAAAATTTTAACCAATTGAAACAGATAAAAAGTTAAAAAGTTAAAAAAAGATTACCACAAATAAATTTTTAACTTTTTAACTTTTTATGCGGTATTTAAACCAATTGAAACACGACCTTATACCTACATTTTGTTTGTTTTGCTAAAGAACAGTGCCGGGTGTGGATTTTTTTTCACAGTGTATACCAAGTGAATGCAAATAATGAGAACTGGAAATCAACTGAAAATCTTAGGCATTTTAAAACTTTACTTGATCCTGGCCGCCAGTAAAAAATACAAAATTGACAATTCTAATAAATGAGGCTTTTGCCAGTTGTGTCAGTTGTCCCTGACAATTTAAAATATACCTTCCCAACAGTTTCGTTTAGTTCGAATCTGTTGTCGAAATTTTCATGTTTTTCAAAAGCAATAACCAAATAGTGACATCTATGGATAGGAACCAAGCACCCAAATTATCGAGATCAACATCAAAAACTAATTTTTTAGGAGAAACTGGAGAAAGCAAAGAACCATATATCGACAAACATTATTTATATAGTTTTTTTTTCATCACCCAGTAAAATCAAAGGCCTGCTACAATCTTATTTGGAATATTATAGATATTTTACTAATTTATTTAAACGATAAAATTTGCGCTCGGTTTCTGCCCTGTTGCAAAAAATACAAACTCTCTTGTAAGACAACAAATTGGCGATTATTAGAGTTGGGCTTTGCAATGTGGTGTTAAATTTTGTAAATGACAAACACTGATTGTATCAATTTCACCTATTTGTTTTGAAAGTAATAAATTTTAACTCCTAAAATAATGCAAAATTGCACTTTGAACTAGGGAACTTTAGATGGCCTCAAACTCAAAAACTAACGAGAAATGTAAAAAAGAACAATATTCTATATTGTCTACATACTCTACCAATTTTGGCCCTTGTCTACGCAAAAGTTTATTATCTACACTAATTTTGACACCAACATGTAGGCAATTCTAAAATACGGATAGAGAAATTTCCGTCATATATCGTCGTTCCATTAATTTTCATTCGGTTGTCCAATTGTAGGTAAGAAATTGTAAAGTAACCGCATCATATTGCAGTCATCTATTAAAACGACCTTCACAATAAACTGTACATTTTTGATGTGGTCATTTGCAAAATAAGAATATAACAACTTTTTATTTTTGTTGTTTTATAACGATACGCGAGTAGATCCACCCGCAAAAATACTTTCATATTTGGTAAATAAGCGCAAACAACTGTCATTCGAGTGGGAACAAAATTCACCAGTCCAATTAGTTATTCATTTCCATATTTTGTTACACAGTTACGTGTATATCATATTTAGCTTGGTGATCAATCAAAATTCGCTTATCACAGGTACTACATCTTCTACGTTTTTGAAATATATTACGACAGAGGTAATGAACACCGATATTGGTCGTTCAATTGTCACTTTCATTTAAACTGTAAACCTTCTTAATTATAATCTTATTACGTTTGAAATATGAATCCAATTAGTAGAGGCATATACATAGGTAATAGGTATATCGTGTACAGTCAGATATCTTTCAGTATTACATTTAACTGGGCTAATGACGAATCTATATCGTTAACATATTCATGTCGTTTAATAATTTGTCTTATTTGTATTAAGTAACAGCGTATAGATTAAGTGGTAGGTGTTAAGCCAAGTTTATCAATTATTTAATGTGTTCGATTTTGTCAGTGGGTGTCCATTTAGATTCTACTTTTAAGTTTGTGTTTGTTAAGTTAATTTAATCAATGACTTCTAAGTTAAGCAATAATTTATTTTTATGTACAGAAGGCGATTAACCTTTTGAGAGAAATTGATTACAGAGATTAGAATTTTGTTTACTTATTTGTAAGTAAACAACTAATTGTAGATCCTACGCTACAATCGATAGCAGCAAGGTCTAATATTAAGTATGTGCAATTTTAGTACAGTAATATATTAATTTTACCGTAAGTCGAAATCTTTTACAATTGATTGAAAAATGATCAAATTCCAATAAGCATATGGTCAACATTGCTCATATATACAAGAATTTAGAAGAATAATTCCACTATGCTGGCATGATTGAAATTATTTCTATATTACCGTACTTCATGCCGAAAATTTACGTTGGAATTACAATTTGTCATGAAATCTAAATTTGATGGAAATCGTTTAAGGAACGGCAGAGTTATTTATTCAAAAAAGCTAATACAGGACATGATGGTATTTCAGAGAAAAATTATTTTGAGAATGGAATGTTAGGAGTTGTAATTATGGTCATACTGAGCGGTACTCGGTCTTCTAATAGATTTTTATATGAAATTGCGATTATTGCGTGAATTTTTGGGAAAATCTGGAAGTTCAAATCAGTTGTTTCTGATCAAAAACCTGAATCATAAAATATTATATAATTTACTCAGGTTTCGCGGGCATAGCTTTAATATTTCGCCAATAAATGTTCATGGTCCAACTGTTGGTCCGCGTGAAAGGGCTTTGTTCAAAATACCGTCACTCGGATATCTTACACCTTTTTTACCTTTTACACGATTCATTCATATCAAGTCATGTGAAAATAAAATTACGGTGAAATGGTTAATTAAGCTGGCCACGTCCTTGTGTCCAATGAAAGACACTCTCTCTAGACATCGTTTACACGTAACAAAATCGACGTTAGAATAATGATATAGTTTCTAGAACCAAATATTATTGGATAAACGTAGATTATTTACGACGAAAAGAGCACCTACGCCAGCGAAGTATAACGAGAATGGTACAATCGAGTCTTACACACAGTTATCGCATACCAGAAATATCTTAGTAGCGAAACTATTCTGTAGCAGAAACATATATACTCTATTTAAATCGGCCTGTCCCACTATCTTTTAGTGATCAATTAGCTCCCTTACACCAGTCCGATATAAACACTGAAATAACTTCACCGCCTCTATCACCTTACGATGAAGTACGTAACGTAAGATGAAAATCAACAAGGAAAAATGCAATTCGTGATAAAGATGGAATTCGGTGCGAAATGATGAAAATTTATTAAATCTAATTTTCTATCAGATGTAGACGAATTAGTATCAACTATTTGATTACCGTGGGACGACTAGAAGAGTACATAGTCTGGCTGCCTATACTTTAAATAATAAGCTGGCTATTAGCTTATGCTGGCGACTTCTTCATTTTGGGTTACAACATGGTTTCCCTGCCATCTGCCACTAAGTAAGTCCAAATATGTGACCCACAATACGAGGAGGCAAACGAGTTTAAATATACGTATCATCTTTTGCCACCCAACAAAACTCAACATGTTCAAGGTACTGAGTATTCCAGTGGTCAGTTTTGGTTGCGAGTCGAGGACGTTAGAAATACACATTTTTAATTTCGATGTGTCTATTTTGACAACTGCGTAATGGTGCTATCCGATGTGGGTGTTTTATTTAGAATTGCCCGATGTTTGGCTATGGAGTGTCCATCGATTGGTGACACTTCCGGCTGGCGTGGAGATGTTTGGTGTCGTCTCCAACATTGCCGGCTGCCCTAAATTATTTTAATACTCTAGTGTTTATTGCGTAGTTGTGTGGAATATGCACTAGGCACAACTTTGTCACCGGTCGCTTATACACCATTCCCACATCTCAGCATATGATAACCCGAACTTCTCAATCAGTGCGAGAATTTTGTTCGAAAAATGCGACTTAAGAGTTAAGGTTTTTTTATATTGTTTCATAAGCATACTAAACGTAAATCTAAAATTTAATTATTATTTACATCAATCACCAACAATATTAATTTTGTTACATCTAGTAGGTTGGTGAAACAGCAATAATACTCCCAACTCTCAAGTCTCAGTTTTCGAACAAAATCTGTACTCTGGTGTCGTAATTGGTACCCCTCTGGTACGTGCCCTGAAGTGAGGATTGTACAGTAATATAATTCTTCATGGGATACGAAGGCCGCGAGTTTATAGGCTTGCTTCCATCTTGCATAGCATTATCGTCAAATCCTCGAACGTGAATACATTTTCGTGAATAATGGCTTTCCAAAAACTACCGAAATGCGGCGAAGCAAGAGGAAGGAAGTTCCTGGTGGTGCCATGAAAAGTCAATAATGAATCGATCTCGTGCTCTGTGTTTGGTAGTGCTTTCGTAGATAAGCAAACAAAATTGCAGATTAAACCCACCCTTTGTCGATATACCGCCATGGCCTTTGTGTATAGTTCGATTGATATTGGGCCTACATAATCCGCGCCCTGGTCGGTAAGCTGGTCGAATCTGGGAAGGATAATCAGATGCTTTTTTGTATATGGGCAATTCGTTTCGCAAAGGCTATTGGTAAACCGTCACTGCTGATTATAAGGTTGAGATGTCGAAGTGGGCCCTTGTCTAATAGACATTCTCCGGATTAACATTTTGATACCTCATCAGCGAAATTAATTTCTTGAACCTGCCTAATCGAGAACAAGAATGACCAGGTGAGCTCTGTGAGGTAATGAAGCCTTTTGAGTGCGTTGCTAGAAGCGTCTTTAGAAAGCCGTGATATTCGAATTAATTTTCCGAGCTATGAACATCGAGCGATCAAGTCACAACGACTTATAAAACTAGTCGTTGTCAGACGTCATGAGCTCTGCATGCGTTGCGAGCATTGACTTTGTATTTCGTTCGGCCTTGTTAGCATAAGCCTCGTTAGTTGTTTGGCGTGGCCATTGACTGGGATCTTCTCGTAGCCAAAGAGGACCTGACCTCCACAGCGGATAAGATTATAAGTTATACATTTTTCCCATCTTTCTGGCAATCACGCCAAAAATAACTGTTCATCTTTTGAGGCAAATCAGTTATCGAGCCACTTTCGTACATTTTCGTAGCAATTGAAGTGCTCCTCAGCAAATCCGTGCCTCATCGATGAAAATAAGTGATAATCGGACGGAGCCAAGACTGGCGAGTAAGCCGCATGTTAAATTATTTCCTAATTAAGTGCATTCAACGTTGCCGTGACTGATTTTGCTTTGTGCGATGGTGCATTATCATGAAGCAAAATCACTTTTGTTGCGTTTTATCATATTCTGGTCGTTTTACACGCAAAGCTCGATTCAAACTGATCATTTGTTGTTGGTAGCATTAAGTATTTACGGTTTCACCAGGTTATAGCAGCTCAAAATAAATCACACTCTTCTGATTCCACCAAATAGAGAGCATTGTCTTCCGGCCGAAGTGATTTGGCATTGAAGTCGATGTCGATGGTTGTCCTGGATCAACCCAAGACATTTTGTGTTTTGAATTCTCAAAGTAGATCCATTTTTCATCGCCAGTTACAATTTGATGGAGAAATGATTTCCTTTCGTTTCTGGCGAGCAACATTTCGCAAGTGCTTTTTCTATGTTCTTGTTGTCTTTCATTCAGCGTATGCGGAATCCATTTTCCCAGTTTTGGATCCTTCCCAGCGCTTTTAAACGTATAGAGACGGCTTCTCGTGATACATTCTATTGATCCGCGAGTTTTTTTTTGCGTTTAGTCGTTAATATCAGAACCCCTGCCGACTTAGAGTAGTTCCTAAGCATAAGAATATGTTCATTTCCAGGCTCAGTATCACGACGACTAACGCAGATATTCTTGCGCATATTAAGTCCATTTTGAATCTGACTAATACTAGAGCTGGCTCGAACCAAGTACAATGTAAAAGTATATCTCGTTATAATCGTCTCCTCCTTTAAAGTGGCGGTCCCGGAAACTATGTTCGACTTACTAATGTCCCTAGCATCATGGCCTGAATCGACGTACCTGCAAGAATTTATCGATCTCCGTTCTATTAACAGTTATACTCGCACCATTGCGAACCAAAAAAAACTGAATTATTGGTCCCTTTATTACCAGAATGTAAGGGGACTATGAACAAAATCCCGTGAAGTATTTTTGCAAACTCAAGCCCTTTCTTATGACATCTTTGCACTCACTGAAACAAATTTAACTAATGACTTTAACAGTAATGAATACTTTACGTCAGATTATAACGTTTTCCGCAAGGATGTTTCGGTTTCTGATGGTGTACTGAATGGTAGAGGCATACTTGTTGCGGCACATGTTAAGTTTGATTGTTCAGTAGTGATAATCCCAAATATTGACAATGTTGAGTTGGTTTGTGTTAAAATTAACACAGGTTATACGAATAAATACATTTATATCTTGTGTTGCTATATATGCCCTAATAGCCATGCAGATATCTACCAGCTTCTCGTAGATGCTGTAGATTTCCTTTTTGATAATACCGCTATTTTGGATGACCTCTTTGTCGTTGGAGATTTTAACCTCTCGGACGTTATATGGACACTAGATGAGGACAATACCCATTACGTTGCTGAGAATGCAAGATCTGTAATTGAGATTTTGATTACTGATAATTTATCTAATTCCAGTTTGATGCAGATCAGTAACGTCAAGAACAATCTTAACAGGCAACTTGACTTAGTATTCTCTTCCAGCGCAAATAACTGCAGAGTCTCAGAAACAAATCTGGTTCTTAGTACAATTGACTTATATCATCCGCCTCTTTTAATTTCATTTTCCAGTGAACTATGTAGAGTTAACATTAATTGCGAAACTTCACCCAGTTTTAATTTCCGAAAGGCCGATTTTAAGAAGCTAAATGAATTATTGGCTAACGTCGACTTTAACTTCATTCTCAATAATAATCACAACCTCGAAGCCCAAACTCTCAATTTTTATGCCGCGTGGTCGAATGCTTTCAACAGTCCATTTCTTATACTGTACGAAGACACAAACTGGCAGTTCCACCCTGGTACAACAGAGAATTGCGATCACTGCGTAACCAAAGAAACACAAACTGGAAACAATTCTTAAAGGCGAGATTGGATTCCGATTACTTAAATTACGTGAACGTTTACAATGCATTTTCGATCATGTCTCATGAACTCTATAACGATTACATTAGTAGTATGCAGTCAGAAATAATCGCCGACCCAAAGCGCTTTTGGCAATTCATTAACTATAAGAAGAAATCAGATGGATATCCTTCTATGGTGAAGTTCGGCGATCATTGTTCTGGTGACCCCAAAACCATTGCTGGCTTTTTCGCAAACTTTTTTAATAGCGCCCACTCCAATAATAATGTCGAGCCTGATGCGGCCTACTTCAGTTACATGAATAACAGCGCTCTAGCGTCTCCGATATATATTCAAATCGATCTTGAAACTGTGGTAAGGAGCATCAACAAGCTAAAAGATGATTTTTCCGCTGGCCCCGATAGATTGCCTTCTATCGTTTTAAAAAAATGTGTTGGTAACTTAGCGTATAGCCACTTACAATGCTGTTCCAAAAGTCGATCTTCTACGGAATATTTCCATCAATATGGAAAGACTCTTTTATAATTCCAACCCATAAGAAGGGATGTAAATCAGACGTCTCTAACTATAGGCCAATTGCGAAACTGTCCTGTATCCCCAAGTTATTCGAGAGTATTGTGGACGATTCCCTTTACTTTCAATGTAAAACATTGTTTTCAATGAATTAGCATGGCTTCCTCAGAGGACGATCTACTACAACCACTCTAACCGAATTTGTTTCTAATACTTTGAACATTATGGAATGTGGAAAGGAAGTTGATGTTATTACCACGGATTTCAGCAAGGCGTTTGACAGGGTTTCCCATAAGATAATTTTGTTTAAACTCAGAGCTCTTGGTTTCGGAACTCAATTCTTACTATGGGTGGACTCTTATCTAAGGAAACGTAGGTATCAGGTGAGCTTTAGGTCATCCATATCTGCTCCTTTTATAGCTACTTTCGTGGTACCGCAAGGCAGTCATCTTGGGCCTATTATTTTCATCTTATCCATCAACGATGTCGATTTCATGATCAAAAACTCGTCAATTTCCATTTATGCTGACGATATGAAAATTTACAGACAAATTTCAAGTTCCACCGATGTTAACCTGTTTGCAGAGTGACCTCAATAACTTCATAGTTTGGTGTACTAAAAATTATTTAGATCTGAATCTGAGTAAATGCCAGTGCATAACATACTCAAAGGAACGTGCAAATTCCATTGCCGAGAGTATACCATCAACAGTGCTGTGGTTGTAAAAGTTTTAACCATACGGGATTTAGGGGTGATTTGTGACCGCGAACTTAACTTTAGAGATCACATCGATTTTATTGTCGACAGAGCAAACTCTTCGCTTGGATTTGTGAAACGCTGACCTAAGGAATTTTTGAACCCTTACGTTACGAGGGCCCTTTATATGACATTTTTTCGGCCCCTGCTTGAGTATGCTAGTCAGGTTTGGTCCCCGTACCATGAAGTGCATATACGAAGAATTGAAAAGGTACAGCGTAGATTTTTGCACTTTGCTCTGCGCGGATCTGGCTTTGTAGATTCTGCAGCTCTACTCGAAAAGGTAAACCTTAATGTAAATAATCGTGCTTTGAGAATGATACCTGTTTATAGGATTGCTCCTCACAGAACGACCTACGGCCAGAACGAACCTATTACAAGAATGCTGCGCAAGACTAATAAATATTTTGAACTGTTTGACTATCACATCAGCAAACTCTCTTTTAAGAAATTATTATTTGCCAATAGTTAAGCAATTTTTGTTTTATTTTTAGATTAATTGTTTTTTTTGCTTTTTTACTTTCATTTATTTGACTTAAATACTCTATCGAGTACATATTTATAATTTTTATTCTCTCTCCATTTGCGTTTTTAATTTTATTTTTGTTTTGCTTTTTATTTCTCTCTTTTTTTTTGTCTTTTCCTTTTTCTTCCAGTTTTAAATTTGCTTGCTCTAAGCAAACCAGCGGTCGGTCTCTCCTTTTTTTGCGGCGGAGTATCATTCTCCTAAATTTAATACATATAGATTCAGACTTCATTTTTCTAATCATTGCTTTTTTAATACATTTTTCTTTTTGATTAATATTAATTTATTTTTTGCTGTTTTCTTTCATTTTTAATTTTTAATCTAGTAGAATGATGTCCTTGTTTATAATTCCCTGGAATTATATTCAAAATATAATAATAATATTGATGGTGACTCCCCGCGTGCGGTCAGGGAGGGGTGATTGGTCGTTGGGAATTATTATTATTATTAAGCGTCATCCTCATCCAACAATGCTTACAATTCACTGTCTTCAAACTTTTTCGGTGGTCTTCCACGTTCTTCGTTTTCAACCTGGTGGAACGTCGGGTCAGGGTCGTTTGGACATCCGCAGAGACGGTATCACCGGTCCTGCTAAATTTGGGGGGTTAGTAGTTTATTGACAACAGGATTTTTATTTATTATTATGCTTAGGAGACCGGAGACCCTACAGTACCAAGAGGGTTGTGACGCGGTACTGGAGTAGTATAGATTCTTTTTATCGATACTTTCGAAGGTTCTTTTATTTTAGAGTAATACAGCCTATATGCGTTGGTTATTTGGTACTTCTTAGTTCGTATTTGGACGTTCTGAGGGCTTCCTTATAGGAGTTCCAGATGTTTTTGCATTTTTGACGGGTGCTTTAGAATTTTTTTAGCTACCAATGTAGCTGCGGTTTACTCAATAGATTTAAAAAGAGAATACGCTGTATAGATTCCGCAGCGATGTTAAAACCGGTACCGGTATGAATTTCCTTGAATGTATACCAGGCGGGCTTTCTCTTGTTCCTAAAGATAGCTTTATTGGAAAGCTTAATAACCTTTTTATATTAGAAATAACTAAGAATATGGAACAAAGGATGATTGAAACTTCCCAGTTCTTTCAGCTGTCCTCAGAGACAAGTGTAATATCTAAACTTGTTATAATAATGTTGATTGTAAACGTAACCACGTAGGTTTGTTCTAATAATGTACTTCATTGATGACTTCATCTTTACGCTCATGATCCTCTATAATAAAATTAAGTTTAGTAATTTTATGGTAGCCTAATATTTTGGTTATAATTAGCAACAATACAAAAAAGAATTTTAGCTGCTTTCTTTGCTTGTATGTAACTTTGAAGACCTAACTCCAAGTACTCAGTCTTTGGTATAATGAATAATGGCATGACTGGGCTAGAATATATAGTATTATACTTGACCCAACACCTTTGTATATGGAAATCACTTGCTTGAATTATTTATTATTCCTAATTCAATTACCATCCCAATTAATTTAAAAAATATATTTTATACCATATAACTGATAAAGGCTTGGCTCGAACGTGTATAGCAGCACATAGAGACATATGTTATATTTTAACGATTTAATGAAATAACATTAATCATCCCGCAATAAATAAACAAACTTTTCTAAAACATTAGGTGAAACATGGATGGGAACGCTCCCTGTTTTCCAATTTATATTTCCTTCATCCATTTATTGACTCGTACTATAGTTTTTGGTTTGGGGCCTGAATAAAACATTTTAAACTTTATTTTATATGAATCGATCGATAGAATCACACCCCGGATGTGTAATTATGCTTCATAAAAATATATTTTTTTTGGTTGTCTTGGATTATGAATGAAAAATTTGTATACTTGCGGTATGATCCTTGAATCAATACATTATGTTATTGAGTTAAGAACACAATTTATGATTTGTATTGTTTTACGAAATCATTCGACCAAACAATATTTTTTTTATATAACAGACATAAACAATACATGAGAATCCGCGATAACAATAAATAAATTATTTTTAGTCTATATGACCTCTATATGGAAGCATACGTAATTTAGATTTTAATTAGAATTCCATCTGGAAAATACTAAAAAATGCTGTAACTTAATATTTTGTTTTCTTTTCTTCTAGGCATAATTTTGGACATTATTAGTAATTTTTATGGTATTCGCTGTAACTAACAATAACCATACGTCCATACACTACATCAACCATTAACTTTCATAATACCTGTAGTATATGCACTAAACTATAATAACCGCATGATGGCATGTTTGCATGATAGATTAACATTATATGGTGGAGTTTTTTTGGACTAACATAAATTAAAAAATTTACATTCGTTTTTATGGTAAGTTAGTAGTCGTATAAATATATTACCCATAACTAGAGACCATGTAGCAATTTGGAATAATTAAATATTTATTGATTAACAATAACTAAATAAATTTTTGGAGTGGCTTAATAATATTTTTTTTCAGGTTATGTGCGGGAAAAATTTATAAATCAGTTCGTATTTTCAGTTAGATAGATAATTGGCATCCGTTAAATCTCTTCTCTTCTTTTCTCTTAACTTCATTCGATATGTATATATATAGCAATGGTGCAAGAAATTAATCTTAAAAAATTGTAGTAATTTCAAAAAAAAACCCGTACTGAATTTTCGAACTTTGACCGAAAAAGTTTGTAGTGCCTAATGAATGGCCTAGCAATATTTAGGATATGCTGTATAAGATAGCGAAAATTGTCCACCGGAAAATAAGAGATTACGCTACTCGCCACAATTGGCAGCACTATCACAAAAGAGAAAAATACTTATCAGCGAAATTTTTTACTTATTTTGTTCTCTTTTTACAAAATAAAACATTCCAGTGGACTTAAGTATTGAAAGTGATCTTTAAAATGACATATTGATTGACCTCCGAAATAAAGGACTCAGTAGATAGTGTATGTAGGTTTGACTTGACTAGACATGTTTATGAAACGTCAATTTAGTATAATTTTAACCTGTGACGCTGTAAACTGAAAACAGTCGTTCACTCAACGTGCATATCGTGAAAAATATCGTGGCCAACAGACACCGTCTGACAACACTATTCGTCTATTGGTGTCGAATTTTGTTGAGCTGGGGAGAGTGAAAGATCGTCAACATGCCGTTCAGCAACGATCAAGACGTTCCAGTGAACTGGTTGAAGCGGTCAGAGAGAGCGTTGCCCAGAACCCAAAAGTGTTGTATCGTCGCCGTGTATTTTGGCGTCAGTGAAACCACTTTGTGGCGCATTTTGAAGGATGATTGGCATTTGTTTTTGTATAAAGAGTAATTAACACAAAGGATATTGCCGACAGACCGTCATTGGGCCATATTTCTCAGAGAATTTCGTTTTCAATGGAAGTCAATGGAAATCAATATCGGTGAATGTTAGCTCATTATGTTTGCCCGCAAATGCGTGAAAAATGTCTTGACGGTTACTGGTTTCAACAGACTGTGCGATATGCCACACTGCAAATCAAACAATTCAGTTTATGCAACGGAGTTGCAGACTCCGCATTCCTTTTTGTGGGGTTATTTGAAAAGCAAAGTGTACTCCACGTACACCCGTACCGAAATAATCTCTCTACCACTCGAGATTTTCGAAAAGGTAGTGGAAAACGCGGCAAAAAGTGCACATTGTGCTTTGGCCGAAAAAGGCGGTCACTTAATTGATGTTGTATTCAAAACCTGGACCAAATAAATTGCAAAAAATTGAATAAAACGAGAAAAATAAAATAAATATAGAATTCGGTTGTTTTTTTTCAAAGGTATTCAATGGTTACATACCGACATAAAAGATGGCGCACGCGTTAGTATTGGTTAGGGAAAAAAGTGAGTTTTGGATAAATTTCTACGATCTGTTCTATGCTGGACTAAATTTATACATTCCATCAATCCTTATGAAATTTGGTTTCTCGACTGTTTTTAGATTGAAATATATATGGATGGCATTTTGGGATATTTTTATTATAATAAAATTAAATTAATAAAATTGTGAGCCTTTCGATACCAACTCTACTTTTTCATATTTTCAATGAAAGTTTGCTTATTTTTTGGGAAATTTCGTGACCTTTCTTAACTATACGGAAAACAAGGAAATGGCTCGAGTTTTTGCGGCATAATAAATAACACTTGTAAGACACATTTATTCATTATTGTGCAGACACGAAAATCCAAACAATTTTTTTTTTGTTTTTAAAAAAAAACTTCATTTTTTAACTCTTTAACTAAATATACTGTTAAAGCTAGCCGAAAATTGCCAGGTTATGCAGGTTGTGTTTCGACTACATCAGCCGAGAGATAGAAAAACATGTATTTATATTGAAATATTCCAGCCGAATGTAATAACCTACAAAATCAGCCGAAAACAAATGTTTCATAAGAAAAAACAAAATTTAAATGAATATAATATTATAAAGTAAAGGGTTATCCAATTCGAGGTTGATAAAGTAAACTTAAAAAAAACACACAAAATATTCGGAATGTATTGTAATTTTTATTTCATTTTACAGATTGATCCTTGCCATTTTTAGTTAAACAAAATATCATTCAAATGTCCTCCACGGGACTTCTTACAGGCCTTGATTCTTTTGAGGTAATTTTCAATGACTTTTCGGCACATTTCGGGCGGTATCTCGGCCATTACCTTACGAATATTAGTTTTCAATTCGTCAAGAGTTTGAGGATTGTTTGCGTAAACACGATCTTTCGCGTAGCCCCACAAAAAGAAATCCAAAGGCGTTAAATCACAGGATCTTGGAGGCCAATTGACATCAGCCAATCGCGAAATCAAACGTCCAGGAAATTTCTCTTGCAAAAGATCTCGATTTGCTCGTGTTACGTGACTGGTTGCTCCATCCTGCTGGAACCACATATCGTCAAGATCATAATCTTCGATTTTCGTAAAAAAATAATCGGTTAACATGCGGCCATAGCGCTCAGAATTGACGGTAACGGTTCGTCCATGGTTGTTCTCAAAAAAATACGGCCCAATCACACCACCAGACCACAATGCGCACCAAACAGTGACTTTTTCCGGGTGTAATGGCTTCTCTACAATCAATTGTGGATTTTCTGAGCCCCAAATTCTACAGTTTTGCTTATTAACGTATCCACCAAGCGAAAAATGAGCTTCATCACTGAAGAAAATTTTGTTCGAAAAATCAGCATCAGCAGATTTAATAATTTTAACGCGTTGGCCGATTGTTAAATGCTCCATATTCTTAAATGGCAGAATGTTAACTAAATAAATGACAGCGTACTTGACGTTTATCTTTGACAGATGTCGGTATACAGATTTCTACTTTATCAACCTCGAATTGGATAACCAATTTAGATGAAAATGTGGTATCTGTACATCTGTATCACGCTACACGATTAAAATGAATTTTGAGCTGCAAAGAGCTCGGCTATTTCTTAATTAATAATTGTACAATTCGCATTGCATACAGGGATGATAAATCGGACAAAATTTATGGATTAGAGTTTTTACTGTAATTTTTTGATTTTTTTGTGACTTTATAAGTTTTTTTTAGTTTTTTTTTCAAAAACTTCTACTAGTAACCAATCCTTTGAGTTGTTGTTTTATGGCTAAGGCCATACTGAGACTACGTTGAACATTTGGGGAAAATTTATGTGTTATATTTTTCATCATAACTTTTTAAGGTGCATTTACATATCCGACGATTTTTCTGCGCCGAACATCACGTGGCACATTCAACCAATTAGAATGGGCTTCTTCGCCGAATTTTCGGCACGGCGAAGACATGAATAAAATTTATCGTTTCGGCGCAACGACACAGCATACATAGAATAATTTTTTTTAGCGTCATCTGTTTTTTTTTTAAATTATGTGTCAAACTATTGGTTATTAATGGATGTGTGAAAAAACTGTGCCGAAAAATTGTCGAATATATAAATCATCGATAATACGCGTTCGCTGAATTTCCTGCGGCAAGCAGCCGCACCGAAAAATCGTCGGATATGTAAATCCACCTTTAATGTTCGTTCTGCGGCAGTTAAGAAATAGCCGAGTTCTTTGCAGCTCAAAATTAATTTTAATCGTGATACAGATGTACAGATACCACATTTTGATCTAAAATTTATATTCCAATCTAGAAACAATCTAAAAACCAAATTTCATGAGGATTGTTTATGAAATGGCCAAGTTTAGTTTAGCATGAACAGATCCCAGAATTTTGTCCAAAACTCACTTTAAAATACCTATACAATACTACTTTCGTAATTCGTTAAGAAATAGCGGAAAGACGGAACATTGATAAATTTCAAGATTTCATTTACCAAGTTCCTTTACTTCGGACATCAATCAATTTGTCATTTTAAGGATCACTTTTAATATTTTATTCCGCTGGGTGTTTTATTTTATGAAAAGAGAGGACACAAAACGAATAAAAAATTTCCACTGATAATTATATCACAAAAGAAATTCTCTTTTATGATAGTTCTGTCACTTGTGGCGAGTAGCGTAATCTCTTATTTTTCACTAACAAATTTCCGCTATCATATTTTTAGTTTAACGAATAAACTGAAATTATTTTTTCATCGATATTATAAACGAAGTCCTTGAATCGAATTCTTCAAAAATTCGAACAAAAAAAATATTTGAAATTTATGGAGAAAAGCCTAAATCTATGGCTTGAATCTTTTTTATCAGTTGTAACGTTTTGTCTGATCAACGGGAATCTAACCTGGGATTCTCGAATAACAGAGCAAGCGCTAAACTTACCATACTATCGAGGGCGACTGAACATAAACATTGTTATGAATTCTACCATACACAAATAGAGCACACGGTGGTCGAGTGGTTAAGGTAAACATCTCCAAGTTTTACCATTTGTAAGGTAGGTGGTTCG
Source organism: Nephrotoma appendiculata (assembly GCA_947310385.1). Classification (NCBI taxonomy): domain Eukaryota; kingdom Metazoa; phylum Arthropoda; class Insecta; order Diptera; family Tipulidae; genus Nephrotoma; species Nephrotoma appendiculata. Next base: position 289,860,219 of record OX371223.1, read on the forward strand.
AGTCCTAAACTTTTGTGACGATATAACCGGATTAAGTAATCATTCCTCCAATAATGATTGGAAATTGAATATTAAAATGATATTCCAGGTGGAGGGGAATATGGATATAACGAAAGCAATTGTTAACGAGGGCTATAGTCATCAATAATTATTTCAGTACAGCCGCCTTCTCCTGGACAAAAGAAACTATCCTTGGACAATGCAGAAATACAAAAAAAAGAATTTGTTTGATCAGCTTCGCATACAGCAAAGTGACAAATTCGCAGAAAGCAAGATGCCAAAATAGACAAGCAAGATGCGAAAATGGACCAGTAAGGTGCGAAATGGGAAATTTAATCCACAGAACCTAATACTCGATCTAATTAAGTAAGCCTTGACGAGAATTGAAGATCCCTGACGAAGAAGTTGACGCTTGATTGAAGGAGCTTGAAAGTAAGATTAGGGATTGAGCCACAAATAGAAGTTCATTCTACACACAACGATAACCGAAAAATTTTAAAGCCTCCAACATTCGATGGTGATTTCGCATTTGAAAAATTAAAATTTTAATTTGAATTGGTAGTAAAACAATGGTTATGCCGCAGAGGAGCTGCTCTTTGAGGGAAAGCTTCAGATGTCTTGCAAACTGAATCTGCCACAGTAAGGAGCTATGTGGGGGTAATAACTGAGTTAGAATTAAGATATTGACAGTCTTACGCTAGTTAGTTGTGTAAGATACAACCCCAAACCAAGCAACAAACCTGGGCGACAAGCTTACGGTAATACACATACATATATATTGAACGGACTAACAGTGAGCGCGTTTAGTAGTGCTGTCAAGCAGACTATCTGAAAGTTCGTTTAAAAATCATACTAGAGGTAAAACCATGAATGGAACATTGGTTTTGACGTGTGTAAGCTTTATTTCGGAAGGAAGACGACGAGTACAGTGTACACGGCAAGAAGTTATAAGGAATAAGTTGGCTCACAAAGTGGAGGAAAAATCGTGTGGGCAGTCCAGAAGGCTGCAAAGAAGAGATGTGCTAAGGTGGCACGCATTTGAGTTGAGATGGCGGAACGCTGTAATATGTCGCGAGGTCGTAAATTAAACGTAGAAGATCAATGACGAAAAATGCAAAACGATCAGAAGGGAGATAGGCAGCACCAAGGATGAATGAGAAATTCAACACGACCAGAGTGAGAGATATAACAACATTCGAGGAGATTTAGTGTGGCAGTAGTGTAGAATAATTTGAAGCATTCCGACATTAAATATATCTTAAAGGATCGAAAAGATTAAAGGTGGGTTAGTGTTACGAATTTTACTCTACACATACATTTATATTGCAATACACATACATCGATAGATAGGATAAATGGAATAATCTCGAACAGCGATTATGAAATATACCTATAAGTGCGAGCAATTTGGAATGCAGACGTTATAATTTAACAGTAAACAGTAACAGTTGCGAGCATTAAAAAGTGAATGGTGTGAAGTAAAAGCGTGTAGTGTGAAATATATAGTGAACATGCCTGATACAAAGTGATAAACAGTGAAATAGTGAATTTTTCGAAACGCCCGCTGATCATCATCTACATCGTTCATAAGTGCAGGTCGTACATACTCTGGCGGTGTAGAAGTACCGGTTTCAAATCCCATTTCCACTCAGATTGCTATCCAATATAGTGCCTAAAAATCTTGATTTACCAAAGGTAGCTCTGTCTTGGACGGGTAGACTTCTTTTTTTATACATCCTTATAAAAATTACAATCTTTGTTGAAGCCCCTTCTACAAATTTTCGGAAATATTTATTTTAATTTTCATTATTTCAAACAAAATTTAAATCCACACAAAATTAAGTCATGAAATATTTCTCAGCTTTCTAAGCCATCCAGTAATCCTTTAGGATCGGAAGGTGTCAGAGTATCTTTTAGAACTTTCAAGAAATGGAATTTTACACCAGCTTCCACTTTTAAGGAGGGTGGCTCCCGTGTTTCTGACTTCCATTTATGATGGATTAGATGTTACAAGTTAGGTTCGGTAGTTTCTGAGCCTTAGGGATCTTCGACGTTGATAACTTTTACATCTTGCTCTCACTTTTTATGCTCTCGCCTCGTCTGGGATTATTTATAGCGTTTGTTGTAACAGGGAAATTTTCGACTACTTATTTTATTGTGGTGCTGGTGCCTGCTGGTTTAGGTGCCTTAGAGCTTATACAAAGGGTTATATAGGGGCCTCGATTGCTGCTATGGTTTGTTAAATAGTCGCTCATGGAAGCAGATAATCGGCTCTTGCAGGTTTTCACCTTGAAGTGGAGAAATTACTATCATTTAACTTGATCAGGTCGCGCTTAGGCCACATTTCCATCCGATCCATGCCTATTTCGAATGTGTTGAAATTAGGCCGGGGAGACAATTGAGCTCTAATTTAGAGATTGGAACAAATGGAAACAAAGTGAATGATTTAGTCATTTTCTTTGATCTATTCCTAGCGTTAGGTGTCTTATGATGGAAAAGTCTATACAATGTGTTAAACCTTGGAGAAGTAGCCACCAGAGGCGAAAGTGATACATTTATTTAAGTCTTTTTTTACTTAACTGCCTATTGCATGCCTACAAAATGACTGACGCAGAGGATTTAATTTTAGTTTAATTTCAATTTTAGCACGTACACAGAAATATTCTAAATTCTAAATAGCTTAATATAACATGCTGGACACCGCCGGCATTCTGTTTCAATTTAGCTAATACTAAACTCGTAACGACTAAATAATCGCATGCTGCATGCAATCTCGATCATAAGTCAACCAACTGGCGTCACTCACTACGGTTATTATTTATCAACCATAGCGTATTTACTAAATTGAACCTATAGAGTCCTATCGTTTTCATAGCTAGATCAGTCAAACACTTTGTTGTGTACTGCTAATTATAATGAAATTGTTGTACAATGCAATGTGCAAGCCTTGTGATTTATTCAGTAATCTTCGTCTAACCGATTTGATTTAGATTTAGGTTATTGATGGATGTATTATACAATTCTAAACCACCATACAACAATATAAATTAAATTATATGCATTGGTTTTTAGACTGTGCTCTGCGGAACATAACACATTTTTGTTAATATAAACTTTTTTGAAGTCTACCGTACTTCTAACTCTTTTCTGAATATAAATTTGGCCAAATCCCCAAGAAGAATAGTTCATGTGGTGTTCGAGCAAGGGTTCCACCTTCAATTATGTACAAAATTATTTCCCTGAGCCGCAACATGAGCTCAATTATGAACTTTTCATATACGATCTGATTCTCATTGAATTTTTCGTATACTATTCTTGTTGATCTTTCTCAAATCATTAAATACCATTTTGCGGTAATAATTTACTTTTGAAAATGAATGTATTAGGAAATCGGTAAAATTTTGCTATTGCGCGCTTATAAATTCCATTAGCAGTATTAACATCTGCTACCCGAACCAAGCCATCATCGTCAGTCCCCATCAGCCGACTCAGTTTCCATTATAGAGGTGGTTGATTTTCATCTATCAGGACTACTAACCCTCTAACACCAAGGGTTCGGATTGATTTATTCTATTTCGTTCGTTGCTGGAGAGATCGAAGATATTCCGTTGACCAGCGGTTCTAAAATATTTTGTGCGGTAAAACTGAATTTGCTTCCAAGTGTCTAACTGTGGTCGATCTGTTAGAATTTGCATGCCATTGTACGGTTGCCCAATAAGAAAGTGTCCCGGAGTTAGGTAACCGATGTTATCAAGGCTATTGTAAGTGGTCCTATTTGTTGAGAATTTGGAACAGCCTCTACTATTTATTTATTCAAAGAAATCTATTCTGTGATTAACATGTAGGATTTCAGACTTGTTTGATAAATTTTAGTTATTCAGGAGTGATTAGTTATTAATGTGTTGACTTCGCAACACCCATCGTACGTACAGCTCTGAATTACGTATACGTACGCTCTTAAAGCTCCCACAAAACTTGTGTCATTGCCAGAGCACACACTTGCAGAGTCCTCGGGTGGCTATAGAAGAATAGATAAACAAGCATAAATAGGTATTTTCAGATAATTTGCCACGGGTTCGGTAGTGAACATAGAACAATTCGGTGAAATCCCCACATACTGTAAAATAGTGGCGATGCAGTTACACGGTACGATGGCCACCCATTGATTGTGTCACCGGACTTTATCGTGTCCGAAAACATTCTTTGCACTCTCTGGCAATCTGGATTGGCATGTGGTCGTGCATATGGCTGTGCTGTATGTTGAAGGCGGGCTCCAACCCGAACTCATCGCAATTTTCGGAAGTCATTGTACAACTTTATATCGGTTAACCATAGACAAATTATAATAAGACTGCTAAACCAATGGAAAATTTATGTTTATATCAAATTCTTGATGTCGTTACAAATGGAAAACATTTTCTAGCGGCTGTTAGTAGAAATATTAGTTAATACTCAAACCCTATTTTGGTCTACATTATGAGCGCAATACATATTTCTCGCTCAATATATTTTTTCAATACGCGCGCGACAAATAAAATTTTTTATATTTGTGTATACAGTAAAAAAGAAAAAAACGGAAAAATAACAAATTCAACTTATTTTTTATTTTCGTTTGAAAGTATCCTTTCTCTTATTTGTATGATTTATATTTTAATAAAAAAGAATGAAATGAAACTAAAACGCACGTATTATCTATATACATACTCGTATATACATATGTACTATTTAAAATAATGTTTATGCACGATCGATAATTTCTTGTTTAGATATATAGAATTTAAACACGTGGTGACCATGAAAAGGAAGAGGATCTATTTTAGATGTAAGTATGTAGCTACGATGATTGTTTTGGTGTGCTGCATGAAGTATAATTTAAAAAACAAATATTTGGAGGAAATGATAAGAAACATCAACAATTTATGAACGAAAGGGAAAAATATTATAATTAAATGGTTTTTTAATGATCGCAGAAAACAATTACATATACATATTACATATTTGTGTTTGGTTACATTATGTATATTTTATATGCCTATCTATACTGGTTTGTCCAAATTAAATACATTCATGACTTAATTTTCCCTAAGTATATTATTAAGCATGCATGATTTAAATTCGATAATTTTAAAATACCTAATAATTTTATAAATGATTTTATTTTTGAGAAAATGAATAAAATCAGCTTACACCGGAAAGATGTCTTTGGGAAAATATACTATGTATTTGGATTTGCCTCCAAAAAAATTGGTCAAGCATACAAATTTTTGTTAACGTTTTCCCCTTATTCCATATTATCTGAAGCATGGTATAGGTATTATAGGACTTGATTTGTTTCAACTAGCTTTTGCAAACATTTTAAGACGTCGAAAATAAAAATTAGTTTTTGATTTTAACTAAATTTGCAAAAACATTGATATTTCGATTGCGGTTGTGGTATATACATATATAGAATTATGAGTATACACAATATCCGTGCAATTCCATTTTTAATCTGCTAACCCTAAATTAAAATCATCCTAAGGTTTAAAATGACATTATATAAATATTTCGTTGTTCGTTGTTGTCAATTGATTTACAAGCTTACATTAAAAGTACACTGCAATTTTTCAGATACCAACCACCCCTTATGATGGAAACTACCCCAAATTTCTCTAGAATAAAGGACCACTTCTTTGAAAATTTCAAAAATAGACTATTCAATATCGGATAATGGGTATCGCTTTATAATCCTCATCAGAAATGCAATTCGATTTTCAAGTTGTAACTATAAACCATGGACACAAATTTATTTAGCCATCCCCTTTATTTATTAGGTGTATAACTTAATTTCTACAGATTTTTTCTTCGAGCTTAAAATTATATTTAAAATAGAAATATTTTCACGGTATTTTTTTGATTTTTACAGGATCATGATTTACATAACCTCTCAGAATAACAGAGTTTACAATGGCAACTGATAAACAGCACATTCGGCACTGCATTCTATACAAATGAATTCCAATAATGAAAAAAAGCTTCTAAAGCACGGGAATCAATTTGTAGTGGTCTTGGTGTCGACCTTGTGTCTTATGAAATTTGTAATTATTGGTACAAACGTTTTAGAAGTGGTGATTTCGATATTAGCGACAGCCTCGAAAGTTTGAAGGTGTGCTAGCTAACCTGGAATATACAACAGCAACAGGCATAACTCAGAAAAAACCTAATAGCTAAATAAAATAATGCGTAATAATTGGATTCATATTAGTTTTCAATTCCTATAAAAATCATAAACATTTGATAGTTTAAATTCTCCTAAACTTCTGAAACTTTAAATGAATTGTAAGAAAATATGTACTATGGACTTGAAGGATATAAAAATTAATTAAATAGAGTAAAATATTTTCTGGACAGTTATTTTTCAGTAATTATCTTCTCCTGTACTAAATATTAATTTATTGCATTAATATGCCCAGTACCAAGTGAATTTTCTAAAACTGGTTATGTAAATGTATTTAATTAATGTGTAATAATCCATCACCATTAGTCATACATACTTTAATCGTATATAGTTCAATGAGTTGTCACAGATTTTGAGGCCTCATTAAACCTTATATGAAACATGTCTTTGTTTTCGGTAAGACTGCAGTGGGCTGAACTTGCTCGACATGTTTAAAGAGTTCGTAGTATAAATATTTTTTGTATATAAAATCAATAAGGACTTCTGCCTGATGACCTAAATCAAGGACAGGACCACGAACGCCGCACGGAAGTCCCAGAAAATATTCGAACCCAATTCAAACAAAATTAATTATAAATGGAACACGCAATCTAAATTTAATAAAATAAAAATCATTTCGTGCTAGCACAAAAGGTGTTTTTTTAGAGGTTCACAATTTAGAAGTAAAATAGAACAAAAAAAAATATTTTGAATATCAGTGAAACTAGCTTTATTGGATAAATAATTTTATGCCATTAATGCTTGAATATGATTTCGGCCATATGGCCACAGCGTCTGCACTCTGCAACGTAGATGGCGCAATCTGGATGTCCAATTTTTACACACTTTTCGCAGCAATTCGCAATTTTTCTTTTCGCCGGATGTTGTGTTCCAAGTGTACAATCGTCTCTGGTTTACCAGCGTCTACATGTGACTTAACATATCCCCAAAGAAAATAATCTAATGGAGTTAGCTCGGTGACCAATTAACAGGACCATTACGTGAAATTAGTCTTTTATCAAATATTCCGCACTGTGTGGCATGTGGCACCGTCCTGTTGGAGCCACATATCAGCAATATGTATGGCAGCCAATTGGGGCACAACAAAGTTAGAAATCATGTCCCTATACCGTTCACTGTAACAATCTGCCCTTCATCGTTTTTGAAAACATGTAGACCAATGAATCCAACAGCCCATAAAGTGCACCAAATAGTGATTGTATATGGATGTAATGATGTTTCGGCAAATACTTGTGGATCACAATTACAATTTTTACAGAAATTATAATGTAAACATTTGTTTTTAGCTTACCAAAATATGGAAAATTGAAAAAGCAATGGTGGAAAGCAAATGGCTTCGGTGAGCAAGGTGCACTAAGTGCATGATTATTCCATGCCACAGACAAAAGAGAATCAGAGGAGTTTTTTAAGAAAATCGGCCATTCTCATCTTGTTCATTGACAAATCAACGTGTGGATTTGACGTCATTGAAAATTATCTTAAAAATACATGCCCTAATATTAATCAAACCGTAATTTCATATCATACTGAAAAAACATGGTTGTTTGAAAATTTGTTTCCCAAGACGTTTATCCAACTTCTATAAATGATGCTAACGATATTATTGGGGCTAATTTTGAAGTTTCTTCTCAAGTTGAGGAAGATCCAACCTATGCGTTGAACTTATTAAGTGATTTGGCAATCAAGTCGTTGCGTTTAAATAAAAATAATAAAGACCATGACCAGGATTATTTACCACCAATTGACGAAGTACCTGAGCTAATGGTATTTTGAACTAATATAGATTTTATAATCGTGAATTAATAAAAATTTTTAATGACGATAATATATCCGATTTAAACAAAAGTCCTTCGAAATTGCAGACCATTACAAAAATCACAAATAGTTCACCTCTTGGTGCTAGCAATCGTAGTGGTACTACTTCTTTTTATTTTGTTAATAAAAGTATAAAACCTACTTACATATACAAACAATTTAATAAAATAACGTTAAAGTGAGCAATGGCCTCATCAGGTGCTGATCTTTCTACGAGTTCAAGAAGGACTTCTTTAAGGACTAAATACAACAAACACATAAAGTAATAGGAACCTACGACAAACAAGTATGAGATAAAGAAGAAAAAATAGTATTTTGGGCTACTTGATAGACGAACTTGAAGAAAAAAATTTAATTAGTTCTTGCCAGAAAGATAATTTTTTAAACCATTTTGACCCAAATTCAATTGTTTGAGCTAAAATTAAAAATCGAAAGTTAGGCAGAAAATATCCAGAAGAAATACGGAGGTTTGCTTTAAAATCAAACTTTTATTCTCCGAAGGCCTGTGAATATGTTCGAAACCAATTTAAAAACTGCTTGCCTCAAATGAGGTCGTTATTGAAAATGTATGCTTGGATGAGTTGTCCATTCATCCAAAATGCGAGTATGATTATCATACCAATATAATACAGGTAACCCTCCAAGAACACGGGGTTTGAAGAACGCGGATATCCATTTTCGTTATTCTTTTTTATTTTGTGTTTTGTATATCATAACAAAAAATAAAACGTAACGTTTTTTTTATTTTATTTTTTGTAGTATCGAACAACACGATTTCAAAGAACACGGAACGAATTAATCGTGTTCTTGGAGGGGTTCCCATATCTGGATACGCCTAGTTTGAAGATAGTGACCCAAATGATAATACTTAAGCTACTCAAGTACTTGTGTTTATGTTTGTCAATTGTACTGCTCGTTGGAAAATTACTCTTGGATATTTGCCTATTAGTAGCTTAACAGCTGTACAAAAGAAAAATATGATAGTTTCATTTGCCTTTATTACACAATATTGGGGTTGTAACAACTGAAACAAGCATAAAATTATCTATCCAATAAAGCTGGTTTCACTGATATTCAAAATAATTTTCTTTGTTCTATTTTAATTCTAAATTGTGAACCTCTAAAAAAACACCTTTTATGTTAGCACGAAATGTTTTTTATTTTATTAAATTTAGATTGTGTGTTCCATTTATAATTAATTTTGTTTGAATTGGGTTCGAATATTTTCTGGGACTTCCGTGCGGCGTTGGTGATCCTGTCCTTGATTTAGGTCCTCAGACAGTTCTTATTGATTTTATATACAAAAAATATTTATACTACGAACTCTTTAAACATGTCGAGCAAGTTCAGCCCACTGAAGTCTTACCGAAAACAAAGACATGATTCATATAAGGTTTAATGAGGCCTCACTAAAATCTGTGACAACTCATTGGACTATATACGATTAAAGTATGTATGACTAATGGTGATGGATTATTACACATTAATTAAATACATTTACATAACCAGTTTTAGAAAATTCACTTGGTACTGGGCATATTAATGCAATAAATTAATATTTAGTACAGGAGAAGATAATTACTGAAAAATAACTGTCCAGAAAATATTTTACTCTATTTAATTAATTTTTATATCCTTCAAGTCCATAGTACATATTTTCTTACAATTCATTTAAAGTTTCAGAAGTTTAGGAGAATTTAAACTATCAAATGTTTATGATTTTTATAGGAATTGAAAACTAATATGAATCCAATTATTACGCATTATTTTATTTAGCTATTAGGTTTTTTCTGAGTTATGCCTGTTGCTGTTGTATATTCCAGGTTAGCTAGCACACCTTCAAACTTTCGAGGCTGTCGCTAATATCGAAATCACCACTTCTAAAACGTTTGTACCAATAATTACAAATTTCATAAGACACAAGGTCGACACCAAGACCACTACAAATTGATTCCCGTGCTTTAGAAGCTTTTTTTCATTATTGGAATTCATTTGTATATAATGCAGTGCCGAATGTGCTGTTTATCAGTTGCCATTGTAAACTCTGTTATTCTGAGATGTTCCTGTAAAAATCACAAAACACCGTGAAAATATTTCTATTTTAAATATAATTTTAAGCTCGAAGAAAAAATCTGTAGAAATTAAGTTATACGCCTAATAAATAAAGTGGGTGGCTAAATAAATTTGTGTCCACGATTTAAAGTTACAACTTAACAATTGAATTATATTTCTGATGTGGATTATAAAGCGATACCCATTATCCGATATTGAATAGTCTATTTTTGAAATTTTCAAAGAAGTGGTCATTTATTCTAGGGAAATTTGGGGTAGTTTTCATGATAAGGGGTGGTTGGTATCTGAAAAATTGCAGTGTACTTTTAATGTGAGCTTGTAAATCAATTGACAACAACGAACAACGAAATATTTATATATTGTCATTTTAAAACCTTAAGATGATTTTTATTTGGGGTTAGCAGATTAAAAATGGAATTGCACGGATATTGTGTATACTCATAATTCTATATATGTATATACCACAACCGCAATCGAAATATCAATGTTTTTGCAAATTTAGTTAAAATCAAAAACTAATTTTTATTTTCGACGTCTTAAAATGTTTGCAAAAGCTAGTTGAAACAAATCAAGTCCTATAATACCTATACCATGCTTCAGATAATATGGAATAAGGGGAAAACGTTAACAAAAATTTGTATGCTTGACCAATTTTTTTGGAGGCAAATCCAAATACATAGTATATTTTCCAAAAGACATCTTTCCGGTGTAAGCTGATTTTATTCATTTTCGCAAAAATAAAATTATTTATAAAATTGTTAGGTATTTTAAAATTATCGAATTTAAAACATGCATGCTTAATAATATACTTAGGGAAAATTAAGTCATGAATGTATTTAATTTGGACAAACCAGTATAGATAGGCATATAAAATATACATAATGTAACCAAACACAAATATGTAATATGTATATGTAATTGTTTTCTGCGATCATTAAAAAACCATTTAATTATAATATTTTTCCCTTTCGTCAAATATACTTTCGTTCATAAATTTTTGATGTTTCTTATCATCTCCTCCAAATATTCGTTTTTTAAATTATACTTCATGCAGCACACCAAAACAATCATCGTAGCTACATACTTACATCTAAAATAGATCCTCTTCCTTTTCATGGTCACCACGTGTTTAAATTCTATATATCTAAACAAGAAATTATCGATCGTGCGCAAACATTATTTTAAATAGTACATATGTATATACGAGTATGTATATAGATAATACGTGCGTTTTAGTTTCATTTTATTCTGTTTTATTAAAATATAAGTGTATGACTTAAGGAAAGAAGAGAAAGGATACTTTCAAACGAAAATAAAAAATAAGTTGAATTTGTTATTTTTCCATTTGTTTCTTTTTTACTGTACACACAAATATAAAATTTTTTATTTGTTCGCGCACGTATTAAAAAAATATTTTGAGCGAGAAATATGTATATTGAGCACATAGGGTTTGAGTTTTAGCTAAGCATTTCTGCTAACAGCCACTAGAAAAAATTTTCCATTTGTAACGACATCGAGAATTTGATTTAAACATAAATTTTCCATTGGTTTAGCAGTCTTATTATAATTTGTCTATGGGTTAACATAGTGGAAGATTTAGTTGATATGATTGCGAGCTTTGTCTGTTTCCTCATTTCATACGTATAATCAGGCAGTGAGAATTCTTCATGCAATGTCGTTCAAAATAACGGTTCCATTAGCGGAAACGCAGCCCGCGAACTAATAGATCGGAGAGAACGAATTTTTAGGAAATTACTCCTCGAAAATCAGATTAGCTGGATCATGCTAGATTAGCTGGATCATCACATTAGCTGGATCGGTGGGTACGTGCAGCAAGTTTTCTCTTATTGATTTTACTTGAACAATGGTCACGCAATTAGCATCGAATGTTTCCCAGTGGAGAATAATGGTTGAATCTGACCAGTAGATTGTTTCGTATACATTAAAATTTAGGTTCTGCTATATTTTATGCTGTAGCTGAGTAAGGAACACTGGTACACACAATCTTAATTTGGAAAGTATTATCCTTTGCAGACCCGCGTAACTTGGAGCAAACTAGTTTGACAGATAACAGACCATCGGCTGATGTGGAGCGGGTTCGCACATCACTCGCTCACTCGCATCGAGAACCCTTATGCATTCCAAATGTTGTGTGGGCCTATTCGATCGTAAATCTTTTGAGTAAATTATTACTGTCTCGAAGGGTTTGCAAGTTTGGATGTTGGTTTTGTCGTAGTGATCGATCCCAATCCAACTTCAATTGTCATAATGATTGTAAGAACAGTTTTCCTAACACAACCACTAGTGGTAATAGCACGAGAGGATTGTAAATTCGGGCGATATGGGAAAATATGGTTCGTTTCGAGATCAGTTTATTCTCTTTAAACTTAACGAAAAAATTGAATTTTCGGACGACGGATTTCAAAACAGGCCGAGCGTTTTGACCAAATCATTCTTTAGTTTCATACCCTCAGACTGCAGTATGATTGAGATGGACAGCTCCTTTGCATTTTATATATATTTAATTTGTTCCTGTAAGAATATCATTCACGTATACATTCTTCTCCAGTACATCCGCTGCGACAGGTCCCGAACGTTAATGTATTCAATTTGAATGTCCGAAATTCCGATCGCGATCAGTTATTCGAATTTTCCGACACATTTTCACAATGTTGGTGCTAAATTCGTAATCATGTGACCTAAACCGTTTTAAAATTGAAAACAAATCATTTTGAATCACTGAACTTCCCATTATTATTGAATCGAGTGAATTCCCTGATGACGTTTTGGCAGACCCATCGAATACCACTCGTAATTTCGTTGACGAACTGGTTTGGTCCAACAATGGTGCGGTAATAGTTCGGTTAGTTGATAGTTTCTATTGATAGGTTTCTATGATTTTGTATTCTTCAATTCAATGCCTTGCCAGAATTTATCCAGCCCAATACAGTATTTTGTAGCAACGGAATTTGACGCACAGCAAGTAGCTGATGGTAGATTTCTGCGCCAAACAGTAAATCAATATCTTTGGGAATAACAAACAGTTCTCGACTGGTTTCCACAAATCGATGTTATTACCTGATATGTGAGTGCCTGGTAAATCGTGATCTTGGGTAGCACTTGAACATCCAAAGTTGTGGTAAAATTTCTTTCACATTACAGTGAATGTTGACGATGAAATGACGTTAGCTTCTAACCTGTGAATGTGGTTTGGACTTTTTCGTTGTAGTATTTTTAACATAGCGGAAAATGATTCGGTCATAAAATTTATTTCCGAACTGCAATTTAACAGTGCTCTTCCCACAATAGGTTGTCCGTCTGGTTAAAAACCTTAACCAATACGCAGATAGATTAGCGATCCTGATTCTATGACTGCTATTCTGAACAGTAATGATTTGGGGTGTTGACAAATGGCCTCAAATGTACCAATAAATACTTTTCATTCTACAAATGCAGCACTAAACGTCGGAAGCTCAATCGTTGGAAAATTTCTCCTGAAGTTCGGAAACAATTGAGACATATGATTCCTCAATTTTACTATGTATCCATTTCTTCGGACACTTTGGTTACGTCTTTAATTCCAAAATTTTTCTGGTTTTACAAAATATTTTTTGTTTTGATATTTCTGAAACACAAAATCCTGGAATTAAAATAAAAAAGCTAAAAATGATTTACAAATTTTCCAATCATATAAAAAATTTGCTTATCATTAATTTTACACTGTCGACCAAACTGCCAACCGAAGTGACTTGATGGATGACGTATTGTGTGTCGTACTGTATGGCATACTGGATAACTTGGTGTCTTTTGTTACTAATAAACGTTTAAACCATATTTTTTATGAGGTTTAATTGTAGGTGGGATGGCTGGTGATAAAATACTCAAATACCCATTAATATTTTAGTAAGAATGTTTTGTTTCAGATAGTTCGATTCTGAGCTTGTAAGTAACGGATTACCAACTAAAAAATCAATTAAAACTGCTAGAAGTGGTTTGTTGAGGATTGCTTCTGATGATATTTTACAGATTTCATTGCAGTTTCATGAAGTACTCCAAATTGCGGGCAGACGGTGGGTGTGTCATTGATTCCGAATGTCAGGTTACAATCATTTCAGTGGCACTATTCTGGTTTTCCCTGGGAATATTGAATTGGGGAAAATATTTTCATAGCATTTTCATCTAAATTATATTTTTCTGGCCTACTGATGGAATTAAGTTTGGTGTAAATATTTCCGAAACAAAGTTGATTGGGAAACTTTTATTTCACACAATTTTTATTGGGAAAAATAATTCCCAATATATTTTTGTTTCAAAAATATTTACACCAAACTAAATCCAACAGTAGGTCAGAAAAATATAATTTTAGACAAAAATGCTGTGAAAATATTGTTCCCAATTCCCTATTCCCAGGGAAAGCCAGAATAGTGCCACAGGCGTATTCTTAAAATCGGTGGAAATTTCCCCAATCGGAATACAATTTGCTTTGAAACTCTCCATATTGGGCCCGATTCTCGTGGTATAAAAATTCTGTTATGTTATTTTATTTCCCCGCTTCCTATTGGAATTTGTATTGAAAAAAAACAAAAATAACATAACATAACATAATATTTTAGATCCCGGAATCGACACCATTATGCGAATTTTTCACCGGCTTCTTTAATCATTTTTTCAAATTTGTTTTCAAGTTTAGTAATATTTGTCTCCCTACTAAGGGAATAATTTCGAATCAATTTACCCAGTCGGAATTTTTCCCTTAGTAGGGGGAAAAAGTTATGTTTCTTAATTTAAAAAAAAGAAAAGAAATTTAAATAATGGTTAAAAAATGGTTAATGGTCAGCGAAAAATTCGAATAATATAGAGGATTTCAAAGCAAATTGTATTCCGATTTGAGAAATTTTCACCGATTTCAAGAATACGGATCCAGGAGTTGGTTATTGTACAGCATTTTGTTTATTCCTTTCCAATTATGTCTGGGCTCTAACAAAATTGGTTCCATTGTTACAATAAATATGTTGATATAGACTTCTTAGATATGAATCTTTTGAAGGCAGCATGTGTAGCCATTTGAGATCTATTCACCATAAAGTATTGGTTTTAAGATCTTTCGGTGTGGAGCTCTCTCGAACTACAAAGCTTTCTTATTTAAGAGGTCGTTCTCTAATCCACTTTAACGTTGTCATAGAAAAAGCCCAGAGGAATGATTTGATGTTTGTGACAGTGCTCTACAAAATCCAAGGCTTTTTTTAATTGAGAAACCTCACGAGTGAATACCCAGCGGTTTTTGTTGTTGTTTTGTAGATTACAGCAGCATACATCTTTTTGGATGCGTTGGGAAATATTTTATCTATTAGCATTTAGTCTTTGATCTCTTGCCATTTCGATGTTTCAATTAGTGGAGTAACTTCTTCCCATGAAAAGCCTGCTAGTCTTTTACGATTGTAATTGGTGATAGCCAGTCTAATGAATCGAAAAGTTTGGCGTTCTCCAAAGTTAAGCTTCATTTAACTATTGCCAGATATCTACACGTTCTTTGAAACTCCACCACTGTTTGTGCATCCCGGATTTAACCTTCAAGGTTATGGCTTCTTCCAATGTATTGTTTCCAGATATCAGGTCATCCATAAAAAAGTCAGTTAGTATTTTTTCGGATGCAAAGGTATGGAATAATACACATTAACTTTAGTGAATGTTCGCGTGCAGCGAGAATCTCTTTTATGCTCCAAATTACTTTGTGTTGTTTATTTTAACCCACCACCATCGCTGTCCTTGTGTGTGGTACTGAAATGTTGCAATCAACTGAAGTACGACCCATGAATATCAAGTGTATAGTTAACCTGTAACCCAGTTGGTTTGCCACCTGCTGAATTTATATTATACTTCTGTGTTCACTTTGCTTTCACTTGAGTATATATGTTTTGGAACAAATGTTGTGTACAAGAATTAAATAAAGTTTGCAAAATACTGATTAAATTCAGTCATATATTTTTATAACCGATTTATGATTAACTAACTACCTATAATATGTATATTTGTGTTACACACATTTTTCTATTTCCGAATAATCGATTTATTATTTATTTATTTGTTCTTAATCAGATTTAAAATGCTTTTGTTTCAGTTTTTTTTCATAAAATTATAAAAAAATTTACTTATATTGTATTTTATTTCTTTTCAGTTGAATTAACTCCTCATATGAATCCACAACCAAATTAAGAAACTACTGTACGTCTCAAATATTGAAGAGACATTGAAGAAAATTGTTTTTTGTTTGTGAATTAAGCAAAATAAAAATAAATTAACGTAAAAATAATTTATAAATAAGAAAGGAAAACATCCGTTTATAAATAATTGAGAGAAAGGACTCAAAAGTGCGCGCGTGTAACTCTCCCAATCGTAAAGTGTATCGCGGAACCGCGTAATTAAAATTAAGAACGAAAAAAAACATTTAAGTTTGGTCGGAAAAAGAACTTAATGCAAACATGTCGTCGGCCTCCAGTCATAGTGAATTAAAATCCATCTCACCAATGAATAGTTGTAATAGTAATACCATTAATAATAGTAGTAGTAGTGATCATAGTAAAATATCAAAACATAAACCACCACCAGTACCATTGAAGCGTAAAAATAAAGAAAAAACCAAAGATGATATAGTGCTACCCGGTAACAATCACAATAGTAGTAATAAATCACGTAGCAATGTTAGTAGTAGTTGTAGTAATAATAGTAATAACAAAAGTGATATTAGTAGTAATTGTAATGGTGTGAAACGACAAAAGATCGAACACCATCCCAATAATAGTAATGAGAATTTGGCCACAACAGCTGTGGCACCTATGAAAATTATTACTAGTAAGCCACCATTGCCACCGCCAAAATTGCCGAGTGTGGATAAAGCACAGAAACAAGATGGCGCGGGTGCTACTCTAACCAAACTAGTGAAACCGGTAAAAATGAAAAAGAAATTGGAAGAATCATCAAATAGTGCGCTTGTGCAGAAGTTAAGTGTTCTTGCGGATAAGCTACGTTTAGAAAACGGTGAATTGCTGAAAGCGCTGGCGAGCGAGAGAAGTGCGGTTAGAACTTTAAGGTAAGATTTCTTTATACTTTCTTGTTTTAGTGTTAGTTCACTTTAAGCGATTCCGCGTAGTATATTTTAAGTTATTTTATATAAATTTGGTTTTAAAAATTCATGCTGGTAATAAAATTATTGCTTTTCCAAAACCTTTCAACCATGAATGATTTATATATCAAATGATTTTATTTGAAAGATCTAAATGTAGCCGCTTCTAGCGCCCGACGATTGTTTTGAGTACTATCGTGCTTGAACTTATTTCATTCTTGAAAACTTTTTCAGTGAAATGAGATAGTATGTATGATTTACTGTCAGTTTATCATGAACAATTTATCGTGAGCAATTTATCGTAGAACAATTTATCGTAGGACAGTTCATCGTGGAAACAATTTATCGTTGAATCAATTTATCGTGGAAACAGTTTATCGTGGACACAATTTATCGTATAATAGTATTGTTTCTTAACCGATTATGATGGGATTGGGTATTTTGGATGAAAATGGCATTCTTAAATGATTTTTGGAAGAAGTTCTGGAATATGGCCACCAGTGGCACTATTCTGGTAATTCCCCGGGAATAGGGAACTGGGGAAAGATTTTACATAGCTTTTATCTATAAATCACTTTTTTCTGGTCTCCTGAGAAAAAAAAAGTTTGATATAAATATTTGTAAATTGGGAATAACTTTTCCATAGCGAAATTATCAGGGAAAGTTATTCCCAATTTTATTTTGTTTTCAAAAAAATTGCTACTAACTTTTTACCTTAGTATGCCAGAAAAAAATTATTTAAATAGAATTTATATGTAAATTCTTTCCTCAGTTCCCTATTCACCCGCCACAGTGGCACTATTCTGATAATTATCTGAGAATTGGGAATTGGGAAAGAATTTATATGTAATTTCTGTTCAAATATTATTTTTCCAGCCTACTGAGAAGAAAAGTTTGATGTAAATATTTATAAATTGGGAATAACTTTTCCATACCTAAATTTGCAGGGAAAATGATTCCCCATTTAATTTTGTTTTCAAAAAAAATTATCACTAACTTTTTACCTCAGTACACCAGAAAAAAACGTTTAAATAAAAGTTACATGTAAATTGTTTCTCCAATTCCCTATTCTCGGGAAATTACCAGAATAGTACCACTGGGACGGAACTCGGTAATTTGTTAACCGATTTTGATGGGATTGGGTATGTTGAATGGAAATGGGATTCTTAAATGATTTTTGGAAGAAATTCTGGAATATGGCCATCTGGGATGGAACTCGGTAGTTTATTAAACGATTAGGATGAGATTTGGCATGTTAGATGGAAATGGGATTCTTAAATGATTTCTGGAAGAAGTTCTGGAATATGGCCACCTGCTGTGTTAAGTTATGTTGGATAGAAGTAAAATTCTTTAATGATTTTTAGAACCAAGATCTAGAATATGGCCATCTGGGACCGAACTTGGCCATTTCTTAACCGATTATGATGACATTGGATATGGTGGATGAAAATGATTGTTTTTTTTTGAAGAAAAGTGGCCACCTGGAAAAGATCTCGGCTATTGCGTAACCGCATCTCTATTGGACGATAGTCAATGATAAATTGCTGTACTCGCTTTTGGACTAAAAAGCCAAATTTTTTTTTATTTTTTCTAATAAATTTTCTGGTAAAATGTGTAACTATCGGTGGAGTTTCGTATCCAACTCCCAGACCATCTAAGCTCTTGTAGTATAACTACGTCCAGAGTGCAAGTTTACGCTTGGTTCGAAAGGGTCCGACCTTGAACAAAAACATTTTTTATTTCTCAAAAATTTTTTCTTACTTTTCTGTAAGGAAAAAGTTTAAGGCATTCTTTTGGGGATGCGCGTAAGTTTCTAATGGTTTCTTGGGTTTACAAAATAAGGGCCTTTTCAAATTTCCCATTGAAATGGATAGCGCTTCCAATAGCGGATCCTGATAAATAGGTAGATAAAAATTATTTTTATAACGATTTTTCACTAAAATGTTAAATGAAAAATCTTAGTTTAGAGATAAATAAATTCACTCACTTCACAAGTCAATCACATTGCATTTCGCAAATTCTTTATTTTTTTGTAAATTGTAAGTTTCTCCGCGTTATCGTCAATCTTTTTATATTACGTATGACGATACAATGTGGGCGTACAGATCTAGATTTTTACCTCTTTGTGGTGGTGGCTGAGTAACTCTAAACGAATGCGGAAGTCGAGAGAAAGCAATGCAGGAGGAATACCAAAACCACATCAGCGCATGCTCTCCAGGCTAGGGATGACGGAAGTGGGCGTTTGCCTTATACCAAGGAGCTGCTATGTACATGTACATGTACTAGTTCGTAAGGCATACACGTGTCGCGACAAGCAACTACCTGCTCTCAGAAAAATCTTATTATAAAATGTACCTAAAGGCCCCGGAGAAAACTGTCGTTTTGATAATAAGAACGACCTCAGAACAGGTACACGGGAATATGGAACATACTAAGCCTTTTAAGACTTGAGATCTTCAGAACCTTTCGAACCAAGCGTAAATTTGCACTCTGATAGCTATACTACAAGAGCTTAGATGGTCTGGGAGTTGGATTCGAAACTCTACTGATAGTTACACTTTTTACTAGAAATTTATTAGAAATAAATTTTTTTAGCTTTTTCGTCCAAAAGCGAGTACAGCAATTTATCATTGTTTATCGTCTTATCAAGATGCGGTTACGCAATAGCCGAGATCTTTTCCAGATGGCCACTTCTCTTCAAAAAATTATTAAAAAATCTCATTTCCATCCGATATATCCAATTTCATCATAATCGGTTAAGAAATGGCCGAGTTCGGTCCCAGATGGCCATATTCCAGAACTTCTTCCAACAATCATTAAAGAATCCTATTTTCATCCAACTTACAAAATACCATCTTAATTTGTTAACCAATAAAATGAGAATGGCCGAATTCAATAAAATTTTATAAACCGAAGACACTTCAGTTTTTATACACGATAAATTGTGTCCACGGTCAATTGTGTCTACACAATAAACTGTTCTACGGTTAAATGTTCACGTTAAATTGAAACACGGTTAATTGTTTACGATAAATAGACCATCACCCAGTATATATTCTATACTAAAGGAATAATTTGCCACCAGCGCCAAAACGCTTTGTGATATATCCAATTTGTGATATTGATGATGTAAGAAAGTTCCTTCGATCTGGTTTATACAAAATGGTGATTTGGAATCCAAATATGCTTCAGCTAATTTTGTGACATTTTTCAAGACTTCTGATAATTGCATAAATAGTTACCAGCGGCGAAACGGTGGATTTGTATGTATGTACTACAGGGTCAAGACCTGTTAAAAGATGTATGTAGGAAAAATGAAATGTAAAACAATATCTTGGTAGTACCCGACCCCGTTAAGGTAGAGATCCTAAAAGCTCTTTAATTCTCCGGATTAAAAATAAAAGAAGGTTGAGATATTATCGGTACCGGCAGTGTCTGAAGCATCCACCATTAAGGATACTTCGGTATTTTATCGCGAATGATTTTGAATAGCTTCACTGATTGAGAGGTTTGTTTTTTCGAAAGCTTGCGACGCTTCTTCTGACCAGGTAATCAAGGTTTTATCGTTTTTACGCTTGATACCGATAAAATAACTATTCAAAATTCTCTGGCATTCAGCAGCATTAGGAATTACAGATCGGTAAAAATTGACCATACCATTGAATCTTCGAGGATCTTTCACCATGATAGGTTTAGGAAAATTGATAATGGCATCAACTTTCTATTTGGAAGGTTTGATACCCTTTGAGTTGATTGCATGACCGAAGAACGCTATCTCAAGTGGTGAAGTGAAAACACATTTACTGACGTTAACAACAAAACCAGCGTCTTCAACCATTCAAATGATGTTCGAAATCTTTGGATGCTATCAAAATTTCGTCCAGATAAGGAAACGCGAACGATATACCACGACAAATTGAACCAAAAGTCATGCGCACGAACTGGAAAAGTTCGAATGGAATACAGATAGCGGTCTTTAGAACATATGTACGTGAACATTTTCCTAAATCTATCCTAAAAACAAAAATAAAAAATTAGAAATAGTTTAGGAAATATTTCACAAGCCTATATAGTAATGTGAATTTTTTCCTAAAACCGAAAATATGTCTAGGTTAGGTTAGGGTTCAGTGGTTGACACTTAGGCCATTTTTGGCCCATTGTGATACCACGCATTCACGCCACATCATTAACCCATTCGCCTATTTACCTACTCACACAACTTGAAAATTCAATTTGCATCTAGCCTCTTGATGGGATCCGAACCCAGTACCTCCCGGTCCAAGTGCCGAAGCTTTAGCCACTGCACCACTTGTCCGTTAAAAATATGTCTAAGTATTAGTGAATATGGTATACGAAAATAGATCAACAGCACGAACAAATAATTGATTCAATATTGATCAATAAAAACATGTCAACGTAATTTGTATTTGATTTTTTGTATTTGAGTTTCGAAAACCACTACAACTACTTGCTAAGACGAGGTTAAATATCACAGTCATACCATAAACGATTATTTATCCACTTGAGCGCGATCAATACTTCGATTCGTGTACATACATTTGATAGAAATTCTCTTGGCAATAACAGGGTCAAATGTCTCAAAAACCACTCCATGTCATAAGTTGAACGAAAAAATTTCAATATATCCGTTGCAGAAACCACGTTTGGTCAATTTGAGATGCACACACAGTCTGAGAAAATTCTGTTGGCAATAACAGGGTCAAATATGTCTAAAACCACCCCTTGTCATATGTTGAATGGAAAAACTACAAAATATCTGTTCCACAAACCACTGTAAGGTCTTGGCCATGAATGAGACTAATATTTTTAGATCATGTTTGGTCCAATCGAGATGCACACATAGTTTGAGGAAATTCTCTTGGCAATAACAGGGTCAAATGTGTCTAAGCCCACCCCTTGTCATATGTGGAACGGAAAAATTTCAATATGCCCGTTCCAGAAACCGTACTATAAGCTCTTGGCCATGAATGAGACTAACTCTTTTAGATCATGTTTCGTCCATTTAAGACGCATACTCAGTTTGGGAAAATTCTCTTGGCAATAACAGGCAATAACAATTTTTATATTCAATTCGTCCATATGCTAATTTTTCACTGCCAAAATGGCTCGTTCGCTCGAACTAAACATGTTTTTTGTGATTTGCACCAATATTCGAGAATACTTTCGTGATCAATTCTTCTTTAGAGGTTGTGAATTGATAAAAATTCGATGGTAACGAAATGAAACCAGTCTAAACGTTAAACAGATTTCTTCCACTTTCAATGTCTAATAATTGCTTTGAAAACACGTCCATTCGTCATTTTGTAACGCGACTCGCATATTCGCTGTTAACTTGAAATTTTCACGTACCTCCATAAATTCGATGACTTTAAGCAAGCGTCAAATAAGATCAGCAGCTGTTGATCTTGGAATGACTGGCAGCTTCTTGGAATGACTAGCAGAGTTGTTGCAGTTGTGTAATAATTTCGCACTTTAACGCTCGACTGATGTCATAACGCTGATTTATTTCATCATCAGAATTTCGAAGAAAATAAACCTGAATAAATTTGCGGTCAGCATTCTCTGGCGGAGCAATGGTCCTGCACGATTGTTAATTTGTCCTTGAATCGGTAAAATTGAAGAAAAATTCTAAATTTATGAGTCTCGGAGGACCACATTATTTCCTAGTGCACTTGGCGGTGAAACGTTGTGAATTGTTGATGTGGGTATGTGTGATGTGTTTATGTGATGTGTTTGTGTGTTATAATCGAAAAATAATTTACCCTAAAAGTTGGGTTAACACCTCGTGCTTCAATAATATTCGTCCTAAATTCTTGGCCAGAAAGCAATGATTCCAGTGATTTGGTGGCAGTGTCAATTGTGGTAATTTGACCTTTCTGCTCGCGCAACATAATCCTGGCGGTTCGTGTCAAAATCTCAAAGCATTGCAATGTTAACAAACAGTGCTCATTGGTTCGAAGTCGACCGTAATCGACTGTTGGATCGTATCTGAATACCAAACGTTCATTTCGAATTACGTTTAGCCGTCCGTTCGGTCGACGTTCCAAATTATTTTGTGCGTACGTTTCAACTGAGCGAGTCGAACTCGACTGTATCCGTTGGGAAAATCAAATTCGATTTGCCTCCGAACGCTGTCTACGCTCTCATCCGTCTCAGTGAGTCGACGATCAAGTAGTTAGCTTGCGTTGCGCGTATGCCGCCCGATATTTCGACGCCTCACTGGAGGCTTTTTTGTCAAAGAAATAAACCACGAACTAATATTAATTCAATGTTTGCAACATACCGAAATGCAACCAACTTAAATAAATTTAAACTGATGAATTTTGATTGCACAAAAATATGACACCGATAATACACTGAACCATCGGTTTCAATTTAATTATTTTTCACAAAATATCAATATTCAATGAGGAATTTTTTGTTATTATGAAACTATAACTATCAAATTGAATGTCGACGCCATCTTTGCCATTTTTTCATACATAATTACTAATCATATTGGCGACTTTTCTGGTGGATTTTCCAAAAATTTTCATCACCTAAAAATATTAGTCTCATTCATGGCCAAGACCTTACAGTAGTTTTTGGAAATATTAAAATTTTTCCGTTCAACATATGACATGGGGTGATTTTTGACATAGTTTATTTATTTATTTAAAGAAATCTATTTTGTAATATACATGTATGATTTCAGATTATTTACAGTTATAGTTAAAGTTATATTAAAACAACAGAAAACTTTAAAACAGAAAAAAAATAAACCAAATTTTGGTTTAAACAATTAAAAATTTAGGAAAAAGTCTTTAAGGTAATTTTTAAAGTTGTCCTTTGATAAGTTGAAGTCAAATAGGTCGTCGATTAAGTTGAAAGATTTAGACATCCTATTAATGGGGTTGTTTTCTCCATAGTTGGTGGAATGGTGTTCAAGTGCTAAAAATTCATGGTTTCGAAATGTTCTGCATGGCACGTGAATTGATATGTTTTCCAAGATGTAAGCTGAATCAACGTGACCAAGCAAAACATGGCATTCGCTTTCGCAATACAATTTTCAATATGCCTATTGAAACTGGCGTTTTCGACAAATGTAACACCTAAGTCTATAACCTCATTGACTCTTTGCAGTACTTCGTTGTTGACTTTGTATGAAGTAATTATCGGATTTCGTTTACGATGGAAAGACATGATTTTGCATTTCTTAATATTTAAGTATAGTGAGTTCCGATCACACCACTCACTTAATCTATCTAAGTCTTCTTGAAGTTTCTCCGTATCTAACCATCCATTAATAGTACGAACAATTTTCACATCATCTGCAAATATGAGCACGTCTGAGTTTTTGATTATCTCGGTTATTCGGTCTATGAAAACAATAAAAATCCAAGGCCCGAGGTGTGATCCTTGGGGAACACCAGATGTAACTTTAATAACGTTTGATTTCTCATTTCCCATTATCACAAATTGGCGCCGGTTTGATAGATATGATTTAAATCAATTTATGTAATCGAGAGAAAACCCAAAATTGAATAAACTCTGGAGTGCTTTATGATGACAGATAGAATCAAATGCCTTACTAAAATCCGTGTACGCTACATCAACTTGACGGTGTTTTTCTATCTCGTTAATTAGTTTACTGGTGAATTCAACCAGATTAGTCGATGTGGATCGGCCAGGCATAAACCCATGCTGGTTTATTGATATACTAGCTGACCCGGCGAACTTCGTACCGCCTCAAAATCAATAAATGTTTTTTAAAGTTATTAGCTTAATAAAATTGAGTTTTTTATTAAGATTAAATAAATTAAATGAATACTCCAAATTAATTAAATTCAATGAAATTACAAAAATCAAAATGAAATATATTTTAATTACATTGAAATGAATGTAATTCACGTGGCAGCAAGGCTTTCGTTTTATTGAATTGAATAGAAATGGTTCGCGTAGCATTATTGCACTACTTTCTTTTAAACTATTTGCTGGGTGAGTTGCAATGGAGTCGAGTCCCTTCATTGTAGCACCTTGTGATATACGACATTTTTTGTTTTATTGTTAGGTGCGAGAACGAATAAAGCGGATGGTTTACCGACACGTGAACATGCTACGTACAATTGGCCGTGAGAGAAACATTCATTTTCTAGATTCAGGCCACAAACACTCAAGGATTGGCCTTGTGATTTGTTGATCGTCATGGCGAATGCAAGACGAATCGGAAATTGAATTCGTTTAAACTCGAATGGCATATCGGTTGGGATCATCGGAATTCTCGGAATGAGAACTTCCTCACCTTTGAACTTCCCTTGAAGTATCGTCGCGTGAATTACATTGCCCATGAGTTTTCTCACCACCAAACGCGTTCCGTTACATAGTTTTGGTTGATTCAGGTTTCGTAGCATGATGATTATCGAGCCAACTTTTAGTTGAAAATTGTGCGGTGGCAAGCCAGGTAGATCCAATGAGTTTAAAAATTCAGTTGGATAGTTGGTTGCTTCGTCTTCGTTTGTCACACAGTCAATAGATTTGAAGGAATGAAGTGGACCGACGATTAGATTTTGAATTGTAAAATTTAAGTGATCCACATCTTTGTTCTTTGCCGCAAGAATTACTCGTTCACTCACCCAATTGTGATTTTTGTGGTTAGTAATGATGTTCGGGAACACTTTGTTGATGAGCTCGTCCTTCGTTGAGACAAAAATGCAAAAGTTCTGAGGAAACGAAATCAATCCGTTCGATTTGTCGACCGGAACACGGCCATTACCGATAGTCAGCAATTGCTTGGAGAATTCTTCGGCAGATGGATCGTTTAACAATGCAACTCGCATGTTTGTCGTCAGCTGAAGTTTCTTCACATAACACCACAGAGTCGATGATTTGAGGCAAGCGTTTATTTCATCAGCAGCGGTCGATCTTGGAATAACTGGTATTGTTTGACGGAAATCGCCAGAAAGTAGAATCATTGCGCCTCCAAAACATCTTGAGTCATTGCGTAGATCTTTCATAGTTCTATCGAGTGCTTCCAATGCGCGTTTGTGCGCCATTGTACATTCATCCCAGATGATGATTTTACTTGCTACCAAAACTTTCGCCATTGCTGAGTGTTTTGCAATGTTGCATGTCGGGTTTTCAGCCGATTGAAGGTTTAACGGTAATTTCAACGCTGAATGAGCTGTTCGGCATCCTTCTAGCAATGTGGCCGCTATCCCAGAAGAAGCAACTGCTACAGCAATATCGGATCTCGCAAGAACAGTGGCCAAAATCAATGACATGAGGAATGTCTTCCCAGTTCCACCGGGCGCATCGAGAAAAAATAATCCACCATTTCCATCATGAATTGCCTTCATTAACGTATCGTACACTCCTTTCTGTTGGAGGTTCAACAGTGGTACATTGGTTCGAACTGATTGGTTCAATGCATCTCGATCATATTCATGTTCACGTTCCAATTCTCGATTGAAAGCGTCGTTCATTCCACGACATGGCGTTGGCATTCCTAATTTGACTAACAAACTGCCGCACATGCGAAAACACATGTCTTCGATCAAAAGCAAAGCCTGGTTATGTATCTCCTCATTCACCTCGAGATCGGGATTTCCGAAACTGACACGAATTCGATGTAGAATGTCTTCTGACATGTCATTCTTGTACTTGCTCCATAGTTCACGTGGATTTGATGGGAAGCATGTCGAAATAATGATAGCAAATAATGTGCGTATCTGGTTTGGAGTTGCAGAAATAATTGATTCAGCGATTGTCATGTCCCAATGAGTATCGTTTTCAAGCAAGTTGAGCTGGTGACATGCAGCACGAAATGTTGGGCACACTACACCATTGACAGTTCGAAGTGATTCAAATGATGTCGGCCCACGAATATTCACCAGCAACAACCGCAAGTAGAAGCATTCGTCATTCTTCGGATGAACTGTGTAAATGCGACCAAGAGCATCAGTAGAACGCACATTTGGATGATCAGGAACCTCATCGCCTTGCTTCCGACGTTGAAATTTTTTTGATGAGGCGTTCCAAGTGTAATAACGTGGCATCTCAGAGTAGAGCAATGTTCGTGCAAACGGATCACTTTGACAAATCGAAAAGAAACTGGTCAATGTTGTTGCTGGAGGTGTCTCAGCACGTTGAGCAACATTCGATGAGTTGAAATTAACTCGTTGACCATTCTCCAGATGCACCGCCAAATGTACAACAGTGGGATGACGTTCATGAATAGGGAATGAGAATATACGCCAAATCGCCTCATTGCAGCTCACATATCGACCAACTTGATAATGCGTGATTTCATCGTTTGTATTGGGATTTTGAACACCAAAAACTGCCATATCGCTACCTTTCGTGACATATTTACAAATGTATTTTATGGACTTCACTGAATTGCAGTACTCCACGTTGCAATGCGCCTTGAATGTTTTGGAAAGAAGTGGCGAATATGGAACAATCCAAGTGTTGTCGACCACGAACTCATTTCCTCTCACTATCGTTGTGATAGTTCTACCGTTATCATCGGCTGATCGACGCCGGTACAGTGGATAACCATCATTGCCAGTGATAGTCTCTGCGGTTAAATTTCGTGGATAACGCTTGGAACACTTGTTGTCGACCATGCACGGTGATTAGGGATTGATGGAGCCACACGAACCGTGAACCATGTTCGTAATTACAACATCATGCAGGTCTGGATCGGTTTCGGGATCAGGAATCTTGGCACATATGATGTCATCTATTTGGTCTGGTCGAATTTTTTCGGCTAACCAAATAAGAATGTGAGCATGCGGCAAGCCTCGATTCTGCCATTCAATTGAATACATCCAACATCGAGTATCCCCAAAGACGCAATGCCTAACAATGTAGTTCATCAGCGACCGGATTTTTTGTTTGAAGACACGTGCGATGATGTCGTGCCGATCACTTGTTATTTGCCCGGGTAGCAACAGTTGAACAATCTCTATCCATTTCGGATTGCAAGTAAAAGTGATGAATAAATCTGGACAACCGTAATGACGAACATATGTCATTGCATCTTGCGCATATTCATGCATATGACGCGGGCTGCCAATGTACGTCGCCGATAGAATAGTCAATCGACCAACATTAGCTGCATCTCCTTCGGTGCTGATTGCATCGCGTAAATGGATATATTCCTCCGAACGCAGTTTAGCTTGGTTCAACCGAATGAAAATGAGGCGCTCTGTTTCGATTTTGACGTACATGTCGACGATATATTGCTGAAGCAAACGACGAAATCGCAGCAAATAGTTGTCAGCATTTTGACGAATCATCAAACGATATGCATAATAATTCATCGAGCTAACCTTCTTGTTAGTTTCCTCACCTGAAATGAAATCAGTAAAATTAGTGTCATAATCTAAATTATGATATCAGTACTCACCGCTCAATGGATTTATCATGTTGATATTGAAGTGATATCCATCGTCTCCTTGCCAAAACATCAGCGGGTATTGCAATGTATCGTATGAACGGTGTGTTTCATTTATTCGTTGCAGTTGTCCAGTGTCGCGACGTGTAAGCACAATATCGCGCGGTTCCACGCTTTCACCAACAATCACAATTGCGACTTCATCTATTGTTGGAGCATTAAATTGGCGTTCGTGTGTTCCAGCGGGTCGTTTATCTACTCTGATCACGACTTTGCAGTCGTCACTTGGCATGCGATCCAACGCAGATTTAAACAATCGAACCAATGCATGATGTTCATGGAGTAGTTGCTGCAAATCTTTCAGAACTATCCTTTTCATTGCTGTATTGATCGTTTGGCGCCGATCAAGTTGATCCTCCATATTGCCCATAAAGTATATTTGGATGAATTTATGCTGTCCATCTTCAATCGGTTGCAATGACCCAATTCGGTGGTGAATTTGGCCTTGAATCTGTAAAGTCGAAGACGAAGTCAGAATTATAGATTTTTGATCACCAAAAGAAAATGAATGTTTACTCTCTCGAGCAGAAATGACCTTAAATGTTGGATTGAATCCGCGTTCTTCGATAATGTCTGCTCCAAATGAAGTCATTTGGAAACATCCGTTGTATCTTTGAGTGTTGGATAGAAAATGTCGTGATTCTGGTGTCTCGCCACGAAGCAATGAACGCAACAGTTCAGGTGGTGCAGGCAATAATGGCAATCTCACCTTGCCACTGAGACACCACAATCCAGGCGTTTCTCCAGCGAACTTCAATGCACCGCAATGGTCGCACACAAACTTCATTGGGCCAATTCGAACGAAAGGATGCGAGTTGTAGTCAATTGTGCAATCGTATTGAAACGCTATTCGATTCAAATCAACACTTGAAGGATTTCTTCTTGCGCGTCGAAAATTATCTCGTTGTTGATCTGTGCGATAAGCTCGACGATTTCTCATTGTCAACTGAGCCATTTGACGTACTGCCTCTCTTTGTGCTTGTCTTTGTGAAGCGCGAAGTCGGGCCATACTAACGCGGCGCACTTCTCGTGTGATTTCTTGTTCATCTGCAGTGGATTGATTCGCAATAGTCCGAAGTCTAATTGCATTACGGCTTCGTGGTGAAAGATTAGATCTTCTGGCTCGCGGCATTGTAAATAATACTGGAAAATTAATCACACAATCCAAAATTACATAATCAATTATCGATGTGCGCACAATCACAAATGTGATAACCTCACAAAGTGAACATCTTCGAAGGGAACTTACCGTTTAAAAATCCCGATCGAAAATAGAATTCCGCAGAATAAAAAAAAAATTGAAAAAACCAAAAAAAAAACTGGTGTCCGGTGTTGGGACACTCTGTACCACTAAAAAAAATTACGTACTATTGTACGCAAAAAAGTATTGTTTTCTTATTGTTATTGGCATACACCACACAACCTCTTATTTCACTAAATTCCACCACTTATTTTAATATTATATGCTAAACCACAAACCACTTAACTAATATGAAATAACCAAAACCAAAAATAAATTAAATTTAATATTAAAATCGCAAAGGAAAAAAACTTTTTTTGGAGCTGTCAAAATCTACTATTCGCACTGAAATCGTAACTCGGACGAAGATTTTATCTATATAAATAGATAAGTAGATGAAATAAAAAAAAAATTGGATAAAAAATAAAATGGTAAATGTGCATGCAGCCTCCAGTCGGATTCGTATCCAGTACCTTGCAGTCCAAGCGCCGAAGCTTTAACCACTGCACCACTCGTCACATACAAACTACACCTACAAAATTCATATAAAAAAAAAGATTTTTTTTATTAGATTTTTGGGGCTTCCCTTTTGAGTTTTTCCGACTTTTCTTTTTTCCTAAACCACCACTGTATTGAGACGAACAAAATAAAAAAAACAAAATGTACTAAATATATGAGAAAATGAATTTTCTTGATAACTTTTTTTTTGGTGAATTTTTCCAATGTTTTAATAGTTATTATGCTATTCGGAACGGAGTCAAATCCAACAAAAGAAAGATCATAAAAATCGGTCCAGCCGTTCTTGAGTTATAAATGGTGTAACTAACACGACTTTGTTTTATTTATATAGATGACGTGCAATTGTGGATTTGAAGCTGTTGCATAATACTAACTCAAATAATTTTGGAATTGATGATGTAGTTGATATTCCTCTGTAGCATGAGATATCATCACGTTTACCCGATTTAAAAATTGGAGTAATTTTTGAAATTTTCCATTTTTCAGGAAACACGCCGGTGTTTAAGGAATGATTGAATAGATAACATAATGGAATTGTTAAAATTTCAGCGTACTCCTTCAGAATAGAAGAGGGTATATCGTCAAGACCGCAACCATTTCCAAACCCCCTTAAAGCCGATAAAATGTTGTCCTCAAAAATAATAGGAGGAGTTATTGATGTGTTGTTGTTGCCGGGTTGTTCGTACAATCCACTAGTAACGCTTGGTCTATAGACTGATTGAAAAAACGACGCGAACATGTTAGCTATATCTTTGGCGTTTGAAGAGCAGGTATTGTTGTACGTCATATTAGCAGGGTATCCTTCAATTTCGCGTTTATTCCTAAAGTATTTCCAAAATTGTTTTGGATTTACTTTGATTTTGTCTTGAATTTGATTAAGATGCGACCTGTATTTAGATTTGAAATAAATTTCAAATTCATTACTATGTTGTAGAAACGTAGTTTTGTCCGCTTCTAACCCGCTTTTCAACATTTTGGCATACGCTTTCGACTTTCGATTTTTTAAGTTAACTAGTCTATCATCAAACCAATGAGAGTGAGCATTTTGTGGTTTACAGCACATAGGTACATCTATTTTGAAGCGTATACATTTCGAAGCCTTGAAGCATGATGTCATTAAATTTGTCCACATTTTCGTTTATATTATTGGAATTGAGAGTTATTTGCCAGTTGATGGATTCCAGGTAACTTTGTAGCCCCACACGGTTAGTTTTTTTAAAGTTGTATTTCATTTGTTGTAGGTGTTCTGATCTCGCCATTTTAGTTAAGTCAAATACAATATCCAAAGATTTGTGATTAACATCATTTATGACAAAAGGTAATAGGGATTCAGAAATTTTAAAGGTGTCAATGTCGTTGCTGAAGACAAGATCCAATAATCTATCACGAGTTTTAGCAATTGTGTTTATTTGGTTCAAATTATACCCAAGCATGGCGTCCACAAATAAAGATTCCGCATCTGTTGTTATATTGCAAGGTAAAATACAGTTTAGTTCTGGGTCCAAATTCCAAGTTATATTTGGAAGATTAAAATCACCAAGCACAAGAACTAAATCTGACGAGTTTGTTGTATTAATAACTTCATCAATCGCATCAATACAAGTTGCATAATGATCACTATTTGATTGAGGTGGTATATATGCTGCGTAGATGGTTAGATTGGTTTGGTTGATTTTGATTTTTACACCGATCTGTTCGACTCGCGATGGGGCTAAAGTTACTGGAGCATTCCAGAGTTTAGAATGTACTGCTATCAGTACGCCACCACCCGATTTCTTTGAACTAGTTTCAGGAGACCGATCGCATCTATAAACAACGTAGTCATGGCCAAAAAATTCGCTGCTCCTTATGTCTGGTTTTAATGAAGTTTCACAAATTACATAAATAAGGTAGTTTGATTTTAAAACGAATTTGTAGAATTTAGATGCTTTTGATGCCATTTTGTTTACGTTTTGATAGTAAATTGCACATTTCTCACCGATCTTTTCTTGGACTTTATGGGCTGATTTACCTTTTGAGTAATAGTATAAGTTCGAGTTTTCATTAAAAGTGAGTGTAGTCTATCATTGGCCACCGGAGAAAAATATTTAAATGATTTTGTGTGTCTAGAGATTGCAACTATGGCATGCGGTACACTATCGAACAGCTCAAGAGGTTGAGAATTGGTTCTTATACATATTACATTTGGTGAGGTTAAACAAGACTTTACTGGTTTCTGGTATCTTAAGCTGGGAGATTAATTGCTTATCAGCTCTGGTAAAAGTTAGATAGAAAGCGTTCTCTAACACAGGTAATGATGATAACGTTGGTGGCAGGTTTATAAATTCGGCGGAAGTTTCCACTGTGTTCATACTAGTGATGTTAGGGTAGTATTCTTTGAGAGCAGAAGTAACATCAGCTGGGCATCGATACGTTACATTCAAGTATTCAGTCTTTGTTACGAAAGCACTTGCATCGGAAAATTTCATATTGACATGATGTAATCTGTCAATATATGGTATTTGGTTTTTGTCACCCAGAAGATATAATTTAGAACATTTACTTTTGATAACCACAAGTCCTTTATATCCAGCATGCACCATCATGTACTCATATCAATAAAAACTGTATCGTAGGTCCGGTTACCATTTATTAGGTATGAGGCAATCGTTTTGTAGTTTAATTTGATGTTATTAAAGTTAGTGTTTTTGTGCTCGCAACGTGATGTTACCTTTAATTTTATATCTGCAAGTCCTTCTTTTGTAGCACATAGAACAAGATCAGTGCCCAGATTATGGTTGTTTATAATCCATGTTGATTTACCACAGCCAGGTACACCTTGAATATTTGTAATGTCCGGCATCTTTATGTTTGTTTTAAGATAGATATTGTTTAACGAGTTGTAAGTCTGATGATCTAACATAATTACCGTACCCGATGAACAAAAAATGTATCTGTTTAGGGTAATAAATGTGTTTGTGTCTTCACACAGTTGCACCAGATTATTCCCATCGAAGCCAAACTGATGTTTTGTGGTCGGTTCTTCGAGATATTATATATGTTTAATTGTCGTAAGGAAGAAGCGGAGAAAGGCAATAGATTTATGTTCTTAATGTAATGATCCTTTAAGTGGCTTTTTGATTAGGCTGTTTGAGTGTTTCATGTAAAACATTATTTCCGTGATCGAATTCTTATAGCTGGACTCTGCAGACAACACCTTGTGAAAAGTCGGAGATGTAGATGAAAAATCCGTACAGTTTTCATATGAGAACTTCGAGGGATCACCTGTAATCCAACGGGAAGATAACATTCTTTCATACTGCAGTGACATATTGAAAGGAATATTTAAAACCCATTTGATGTTGTTAAATGGAGAGTATGTAACATAATCCAACACTGACAAAAACTTGTTGACATGATGGCTAACATCCAAGGTAATTATGAAAGGCTCATTTTTTCGATGTTGCAAGTAGGATGTTAAAGTTTCTAAAGCGTAGATTAGATCACTGCAATCAGTTTTAGATTGATGAGTAACCACAATAATATAGTCACCTCCAATTTTATAAACTTTTGTAACTTCATTAACTGATTTAATGTAGAAGTTATGTAGTATAAGTCCATTTCGGGATAGATATTTTTTAAGATTGCAATTATCCAATTTTTCTTCAAAAGCAACACAAATAAAAATAGATGATTTTATTAAATGTTTACCATTTAGCCAGGTTGAAATCTGTGGTTCAGCATGCATGAATTTTTGAGATGGGATATTTTTAACAAACTCATATCCGTTTATATAATCTTCTTGGTGGTTGTTATTTATGTTTCTTGTTAACATAAGTTTAAATTTAAATGAGGAGATGATTGATTTGTTGTATGTTGATTTGATGTCAATATCAGTTTGAGTTTCGCAGTGTTTAGATGTGCACTTATTACCCAGTCTTGGAGTCTTTGAGTAGTTTTCTGAAGATGAAAAATGAAAAAAGCCTCCATTTGAATCGCACACAGCATCTCTCATTTTGATGGTTTTAACTCTCGCTGTCTTGACGAGGTTTTCATAGCGTGAAAAATTCATCAAGTCAGCATTATTGACTTCATCAACCTCATCCATAGTACGTATATTAAAACCACCATTGAAGTTGCAGGCAGAGTTGCTCGTTTTGGAAGTTTTTAAGTTGTGGTTTATTGAATTCCGAAAATCCGATTGCTTTTTTGGAAACTTAAGTTCATGTTCAGAAAGGTTGTTGATTGGTGCCATAAGTCGAAAATTTTGGCGACGTCGTTTTCATTCAAATTCTTTAACCAGTAGTCCAGAAGGCCACAACGTGGAATGTAATGCAGTTAAAAATTGATTTGCTGGTAAACTAACACGGAATGATGTATAGTCATACATATGACCGTTTTCCCGGTTGCGGGAAATTTTGATACACACGGCGTTATCCAGTTTCATTTTAGTTTTTAGAAAGTCTTCGAACTTTTCTTTCGTTACAGAGTTTTCAATTCTACTAACGAAGAGCCATCGTCGAGGTTCTACAGTTTTTATTTCATCAGATGCTGACTGATATGACTGTTCATGTGTAAGATGTGATTTTAATGAAGCTGCAGTTGTGATTACTGATGGTATAGGCTTTAAGTGCGATGATTCCGTTGGCGATACAAATGTTGTTTTTGGGGATATCGCTGATGAAGGTGTTGATAAAGAGTTAGATGTTTGAGGTAGCAGGTCTGTGGTCTTCGATAGACGGTATCAGGATATCAGTAGATAAAGTTTTCGAAGAGACAGTTTGTGGTATTGTGTCATTTTCCCGTTGAGTTTTTGATTGGGATCGTGTTACTCTGCGGTTCTCAATAGTTTCATTTGAAACCTCGTTCACTGCATGAGTATCATTGTTCGAATTATCATTTCCTTGCACGATTTCTTTTGATGTGACGAGCGAGTTAGAATGCAATACTTTCATGTTAGTTAGGCATTCAGAGCAAAACCAACTCAAACCGGGCAATCCATCAAATATAAATTTCATGGCCTTCTTGACGTCATTGGGAAATTTAGTCATTAGCTTTTTGGCGTTAGATGTTGCACATGTGTAACTAATGACTCTATCGCACATGAATCCCTTACATGCAAGAAACCATTCATCCACAATTATGACGGAGCACTCAATACATTTTTTTCCACAGTCATTTCACTGGTTCAGTTTATTTTAGTTTGTAAACACTTTTTTATGACCGAAACACAAAT
This sequence comes from Nephrotoma appendiculata, assembly GCA_947310385.1. Classification (NCBI taxonomy): domain Eukaryota; kingdom Metazoa; phylum Arthropoda; class Insecta; order Diptera; family Tipulidae; genus Nephrotoma; species Nephrotoma appendiculata. The sequence goes on from OX371223.1 coordinate 289,895,879, forward strand.
ACACTTAATATAGGTCAAGATTTAGTTTATTATTTTATGCACTTCACACAGTATTATACATTCAATAACCCTGTTATTGCCAAGGAAATTTCCTCAAACTGTGTGTGCATCTCGAATGGACCACACATGATCTGAATATTGTTAGAGTAAACATAATTATGAATGCAAAATGATTTAATTTGTATGTACAATTTATTTATTGGAGTTTTAATCAAATCGTACCCCTAATCCCCAAGCGATTTTTTTGAAACTTTTAGCATATCTTAAACTGAACAAGTATCCGCTTATTGATGCCTTCGAATCCTAAGATAGTTTGTGGAGGCAAAATCATGAGTTTTGGTCTATTCATTGGATCTAAAAGTAATTTCAGTTCTTCAGGGACGTATTAGTTTGAATAATTATTTTAAAATAAAACTGATAATGTTAGTTTATTATTTGGTTATTTTAGATTTTTAAACAATGATTTTTCTTTATTAAAGCTCTCGGTTGCTACTAGCTATTTTTTTAATCATTATATTCAATTATTTTGTTGACTGCTTTATTATAAGCAATAATTGAAAGATTCACTATTACTATTAAACGATTTTAAATTTAGGAAAGTTTTAAGGAGTTCTTCACCACCATTTAGAACATCCGATTCTTCAACCGGAATCTGGTGAAAAGCCTTAATCAAATCAACTTTGGAAAAAATTGTGCATCCATCTAGTTGTGAAGTAAAGTATCTCGTAAATTAACCACTAACGACTGACGATACTGAACGACACTTTTGCTTTTCTAAGTGAAGGGGACTTGATCACTCACTACACGATGAATGTACCTTGTTGAATTAGAGACTCGAATTCAGCTTTTGCAATACGAAGCTTGTCACGTGCTAGTCTACGCGCTTTCGTTGCGCATGGAGGACCTATACATGACAATAGCATGAGTAACATTGAGTTTGAATTCGTTCAGCTGACTTGATTCTCTTGTAATCTCTTTGAATTTCTGTATAAGTTTAACGATGTCTTGGTTCGGAGAAATTGGGCTGATCGCACAAGAATTTGTGCTGTCTTCCAAAACAGACACGGCATTCACTATTAACGATGTTACTGAGTCAATGAGTTTCCGATTTTTGAGGTCAACTAACAACCCATAATTAAAAAAAAAATCAGGTCCAATAATTGGTTTACTATAACGTTAGCTAAAATAAACTTCCAAGAAAAATTGTGTTGAAGGCCCAAGTCAAGATCGAGAACTTCTGTACCAAATGTATTGATTTCTGTGCCGTTTGTTGCATAAAGTTAGTATGTCGTGGGACGGCAATTTTGACGACTATTGACTGAAATAATAGTATCGCTAGTCGCTATACGCGATATTTTACTTAGTTTTTTGCATCGTTAGAGGCTTTGAAATTGTCGTAAAACTTGCAATACGGTTTGCAATTACGAGCCTTATGCTTGTATCGATTGTGATAATAACAAACTTGATCGTCATTTGAATTGCGGTTTTTAAATTCCTGACGATTTGGATAACGGTTTCGGGATCGACTACGACTGCGCGATTGTAAGAATCTATCAAACTTCAAGTTTCAAGCGGTTTAGTGGCGACTGCTTTAATTTTCGCCTTGTAGTGTTCTTCAACGAGCCTTCTCATCAGTGTTTAGTGATTGGATGAAGAATTCTCCATGGCCAGATATGACCTTAACGATATCTTGAATCGATTAAACGAACGATTATCGATTAAACGTATTATTATCTCGTTTGGACTGCTGTTATTCCCGATTAACTTCCATAATTGGAAATTTCTATACTTCGATTAATTTTACACATAATTTAGATCAATTGGTACGAATTAAAAAGAATTAGTAATAAAATTTTCATTTTTCTTTCATTTTAGGGCACAGACTGAGGCTGAATCACGACGGGCCCGCCTAGAGTCCAAAAAGTTGCAAGACACAATAACAGCACAAAATAAATTATCGATTAAAAAAGAAACGATTACACATCATGGTACTGAATCACCTGAATACATTAAAATAAGCCAAGAATTACTTTCACTTAAAGAATCTTGTAAATCTTTAGAAGAAAAACTACAGGTAAGCGTTTATTCAAATTACAACAAAAACAACATTAAATTTATTCAATTTTACATCGCTAGTGGTGAATAAAATTTAAATCGTATAAGATATGTGTACCCCTTAAAATATACTACAAATAATCAACATATAGGCGCTATTTTTTTTTATATACAGTTGATTAAAAATTAATCATTTAAATAAATCTTTCATAAAAATTATAAATGTATTTAACAATCTTATTTCGCGATATTTTAAATTTGCATTTTCTCCATTGATTTCTGACAATTTTCAATTCACAGAGAAACACTACCGTCGATATAAATAATCCGATTCCGAGTAAATAGAATACCAGCTGTAAGTGACTTATCTCTAAATCTTTGAACTCGGAATTCTGTGTACTCTTAATAAATCGCCGATTTTTATTCGTACGCCGTTCATTTTCCAAATTCTTGCTCCACCACCCGTACAAACCGGACTCGAGTATTTGCCGCACCAAAAAATTAATTCGATCCAAATATGGTGATCCGACCGGTGTTATATACGTGATTAAATTCGGTACCGGACACTGTTGCATCTCGTGGAATACGCGTCGTCCGTGCACAAGATGCGATCGCATATCGAGTACATATTTGATTACGTGATCTTTTTCAACGTACGCATGTCCAATCGTGTTGTTCGCAATTAATGCACGTAAATCAGTCTCTTCGACGACTTTAATGCGTCGCGCGATTTTTACGTGACTCTTTATTGTTATATTTAAATTACGAATTATTTCGGATTTATATCGTAATGCGGATAAAATGTCGAGCTCCGATTTAGCGAGGTCGTCGATCGAGTCGATTTGTTCCATTTCACGTTCCAATATTAAAACACTGGTTAGGTTGGCGATAAAGGAGTTTGTGATTAGAATACTGTAAAAGAGCCAGGCGATCAGCACGATACGCATCTCAAAAGTTCTTGGTGTTTTGCGCAATGATTGATTCAAATTTGATTTGAAGACCGTCAACACGATATGTTTAATTTCGTGTCGCTTCCATCGACGTGTCATTTTTTGCGTAAAATACATGGACGAGCTGACGCAAAATATCATTAGCACGATTAGGATCCATATTATGTAGCTGAATGAGCGAAGTAAATTTCCAACGTGTGACTGATTTCCCGGATTTGGTACTAAAAGACAGAGATCGTCACGCCCGAGTACCACAGTAGATTCAATGATGCGCAGAAAATCATGGGGTTTCAAAAATCTTGAATTAAACGATATATCGCCACGCCATTCCACGATATCTTTTAAGGTTCCGTACGTGGTTCCATTAGGTAGAAGAGCGCCATATGTGTTATTATCAAGGGGCGGTTGAATATCATAATCTGCCTCCATATTTTTCATAATCGTTTCTAACATGAACCCATCGATCCCGCTCATTTTATTATTAGCGTGATCCACCCTCATCCGGGCTAGTTCCTCAAACAAAACAACTTTTAGTCGTATCCGATTATGCACATTCCGAAAGATTTTGTTGTAGAACAGTTTTGAGAGTCGGGTTTCATTCCGTTCGAAATACTCAACATAATTTGACATTATGAATGGATTATAAGTCATAACATCAAAATTGCTGGTTTCATTCCGGGCCACCACGACAATGTTGTAAATGTATTTTCGATTAAATTCCCGAAATAATAACCGGAATGTACCCCTCGTGGTGTTCCTGTCGTTAATAAATAGAATGAAGTTTTTTCGATTTTTGTTGCCGGTAAATTTACTTATGAAGCTGAACTGTTGATCTAGACGTCCACTTAGCCGATTTATGATGAGAAACATTGTGAAATTTAGATTGTTCTTTGTGGTGAGATTCTGTTCGGCGAAGGAGGAGGTGTAATTTACACTGGAAGTAAAAAAATAAAAATAGTTATATTTGACATTCAAAAAACTTCAGTAGCTTATTTTATGTTATTATCTCAATTTTAGTGTATATTCTGACACAGCATTTTGAGGTTCGATGGTTTTTGGTTTTGACCATAGTTTGATAATTTTAGTGATAGCTGTCGCGATGTTTTACTATAACGAAAAGCGACTCTTCGTGCTCTGTCTAGGTTTAGTACAAGGCTTTACCGGAAAGTATTATTTTCAATACTGGTTCGTATTGGTTAGCCCTAGTTTTGTACGGGGATCAAATAGCCCCGGCCTGGTCTATCCAGATATATCGCACTCTAGTAATGGAATGTATTCTATTACGATACGGGGCTACGTTAACTACAGAGATATAATGGATTGGGTCAGTGTGGTGTCGAGTTTATATAATATCTAAACGGATTCGACGTGGACATTAAGACACTGGGTAAAATGGCCTCCGGGTCAAGGTCTTTGTTTCCAAACAATAATGCAAAAAAAAAAATGAGTACACACTGAATGCGATGACGAGGCAATGTTGTCATTATTTGTCAACTGTTGGAAACAGAAATAAGATAGATGAGTGCTTCAGTTCGATTCGTGCCGGCCACGCGATGTGCCTAGAGCTAGTAGCTGAGGCTGCAAAAAACCGCAAGCACTTGCATCAAGACAGATGTTAAAAACATCCCAAGCCTCAGTGGCAACCTCAAGCAGCTGCAAATGGAGGATTATACAGCTAAATAAGCAAAATGCAAAAGTTGTCGCACACGAGATCAGCCAATATTCAGAACACCATAACATAGACCTCCTTTGTATGCAGAAACCCATTGCGGTGACATGGCTACGTTGATAAGTATTATCACCGGAGATGATTAAACTACACAAGCAGTAATTGATCTGCAGGTGCTCAAAATATCACAGTACTGTGACTCGCATAGTCGCATTCTGTATGCGATGAAGTTAGATCAAAAATAGGTAAAATTTACCTATAGCAAGCACCTACTACTAATATTCAGACGATAACCTTTTCATTGTGAATGAAGTTGGACAACCAAGTATACACATAGTCATAGTTGAAAGTCGAATATAGACCTTACAATTGCAGCAGGTGGACTGTTGAGAAGAGTAACTAATTATTCAGTGAAAAAAAGCTGGACCACAAGGAATTGCAGAACAGCCTTGTTCACTATTAAGGCGGCTTTTTCATACGGGATAACATTCCGAAGTACTCACTAAAGCACGCTAACTGAGATAGGGACTCTAGTTCGCTCAGAATAAAATTGGAAGGGATAGCCAACCAATTAAACGTATCATCTGGTGATGGTATAGACAGAATAGTGCGGGTTATGACCAAGACAATAACCAGTGTCTGCATCAAACGTTTGCCGCGAAAACGTGCTAGAACATCTAAACAGTCGCGGTGGTCAAAGATGCTGTAAAGTAGAAAAATGAAATAAAAAAAATCAATATTAATTTCGAAGAGCAATTGAGTGTACGATTTTTTGTCAGTCCGTCTTTAGCCAACACAAATAAGCTCGATGGTTTGCTCACGCGAGAACTTGCCACGTGTGTCCTAATCTAGGCCGCAAAAATGAAATAGCAGAAAATTTCCAGCAGGAAAAATCTGTTTTTGCTATTCACCACTAGAGGCATCACCATCATAAAGAGGGCAATTTTTCTGCTGATATTTTTTGAAACCAGCAGAAATTTTTTGAAATTTTTAAGCAAATCAATAATTTTGAGCAGATTTGCTAAAAATGATTTGCGTATGTTCCATAAAGGGTTCCATACATTTTTGAAGTCATTTTAATGTGACATGTTTTCAGTTTTATAACAAAAGTGTTAGAAAATCCTCCTGTAACTACTCTGAGTTTGTGTTTTTATGGTAGCTGAGACTGCCACGGCGGTGGCAAAGTGGTCAGCATGCTTGCTTCAGCGACCGGAGGTCCCGCGTTTGATTCCCGACTCATTATCCGAAATGAAAATATGATTATGAAACATTTGAGGCGGCCAAATCCCTTTGTGGGATATAGTGCCAGAGAGAGAGAGAGAGAGAGAGAGAGAGAGAGAGAGAGAGAGAGAGAGAGAGAGAGAGAGAGAGAGAGAGAGAGAGAGAGAGAGAGAGAGAGAGAGAGAGAGAGAGAGAGAGAGAGAGAGAGAGAGAGAGAGAGAGAGAGAGAGAGAGAGAGAGAGGCAGCAGTATGTTACATGTCGTGTACAGCCTGCTTTGGGATCAGTGAAGTTTCTATCGCCGCCAATTTTAATGATTATCACATGCTGCTGCAGATCTTAGGTATATTACTTGAGAAATTTTTTGAATCGAGGAATCGCACATGACTGAAGATATTCTCCGTCGAATACGCAAGGAAAATTCAAGTGTGAACATAGATTTCACGGCGAAATCTACAATAAAGCGTTGATAATGATTGAAGGCTTGTGCCTCAATCATTTGGGAATGCCATCTCTGAATCGATTTGCTGCTGCTTTGTTCGATGTAGAATTACGTCGTGAACAAAATTCCAACACGGGTGATCTTTTGTCGAATGTGAAATCAAATATTCCTAAGCTAACGCTTCAGCAAAAACGCATTAGATTGATTCGAGCAGCAATTCGATCCCACCCAAAATGACATAGCCTAAGTTCTTGCGTCGTCGGGAATAGCTGGGACATTGCTACCAGGTGGAAGAACTGCTCATTCCGCTTTAAAATTGTCATTGAACATGCAATTTACTGAAACTTCCACGTGCAACATTTCCAATGCATCCGGTATGGGAAAAGTATTGCAGAAATGCAAACTTATTGGCACTCAAAAAATCACTCGAGGCTCTTGATCGATCATTGCAAGATTTGCGTGGAAACATCAGACTGTTTGGGAACGCATTCGTATTGCTTGCAGGAGATTTTAGGCAAACAGATATTCTTACGTCAATTGCAGGAAATTGAGAATGGAAAGGTGCCAACTTAGTGACGTCAAAATAAGTTTTGGCTAAAAAGAATTTCCCAATATTTAAACAAATTATTAAAATCATGATTGGCTATGTGAACGGCCTATTCTTGCCGCCAAGAATAAAGACGGAAGCAGATGAAGCGGTTAATTATCCAATAGAATTTTTGGAATCGCTCGATCTGCCAGGATGCCAAGTATCATGTTGCGAAATATCAACTATGCAATGGCACGAGGCTTGCAGTAAAAAAATTAATAAGCAATGTCGTAGAAGTCACAATCTTGACAAGACAATTCAAAGTCGAAGATTTCCTCATTTCTCGCATTCCTATGATTGAAACGAATATGAAATTTCAATTTAAGAGATTGCAATTCCCAATTCGATTGGCGTTTGCAATCCCCATCAATAAAGCTCAGGGTCATGGACAATTATGTGTTGCGTGTTCTAGAGTCGGCAAATCAGACAATCTCTATATCCGGAAATTTGACAGCGGAAAATAAAAGATTACGCTACTCACCGCAAGTGGCAGCACTATCACTAAAGATAATTTTTTTGTTATGTAATTACAAGTGGAATTTTTTTATTCATTATGTATCTCATTTTTCACTAAATAAACCATCTCAGCGGAATAAAATATTAAAAGTGAACCATAAAATGGCAAATTGATCTCCGAAGTAAGAAACCCGGTATATGAAATCTTGAAATTTAACAATTTTCCATCTTTCTGCCATTTCTTAAGGAATTACGATGAAATTTGGATAGTAGCATTGATCAGGGATTTTAAAGTAAGTTTTGGACACAATTCTACGACCTGTTCGTGCTGAACTAAACTGGCTTTAACCAGTCCTTATGAAAAATGGTATCTGTACATTATACAACTCGGCTGTTTCTTAATTAAATTTTGTAAAATTTGCATCGCATACAGGGACAATTCGGAAAAAAATTTATGGATTAGAATTTTCACTATAATTTTTTGATTATCTGCGTATTGGTTATTAATGGAATTTTTTTAGATACTGGCCAAAAACTGAAAATAAAGGGCAGAAAATCAAAAAATTATAGTGAAAACTCTAATCCATAAATTTTCCACAAATTTTCCACATAGTCTCAGATTGATCTAAGCTTTTAGAAAAAAAACCGAAAGTGTTGGTTACTGGTGGCAGTTTTTGAGATATTGGCCAAAAACTGGAAATAACTTATAGGGCCGCAGAAAATCAGAAAATTATAGTGAAAATTCTAATCCATAAATTTTCCCCTGGTTTTCCACATAGTCTCAGTATGACCTAAGCTTTTAAAAAAACAGTCGAAAGTATTGGTTACTAGTGGCAGTTTTTGAGATATTGGCCAGAAACTGAAAGTAACTTATATGGCCACAGAAAATCAAAAAATTCTAGTGAAAATTCTAATCCATAAATTTTCCACAAATTTTCCATGTAGTGTCAGTATGACCTGGGCTATTATATTAACAACCGAAAGTATTGGTTACTAGTGGCAGTTTTTGAGATATTGGCCAGAAACTGAAAATAACTTATATGGCCGCAGAAAATCAAAAAATTCTAGTGAAAATTCTAATCCATAAATTTTCCACAAATTTTCCATGTATTGTCAGTATGACCTGGGCTATTATATTAACAACCGAAAGTTTTGGTTACTAGTGGCAGTTTTTGAGATATGGCCAGAAACTGAAAATAACTTATATGGCCAAAGAAAATCAAAAAATTCTAGTGAAAATTCTAATCCATAAATTTTCCACAAATTTTCCATGTATTGCCAGTATGACCTGGGCTATTATATTAACAACCGAAAGTATTGGTTACTAGTAGAAGTTTATGAGATATTGGCCAGAAACTGAAAGTAACTTATATGGCCAAAGAAAATCAAAATATTCTAGTGAAAATTCTAATCCATAAATTTTCCACAAATTTTCCATGTATTGTCAGTATGACCTGGGCTATTATATTAACAACCGAAAGTATTGGTTACTAGTGGAAGTTTTTGAGATAGTGGCCAGAAACTGAAAATAACTTATAGGGCCGCAGAAAATCAAAAAATTATAGTGAAAACTCTAATCCATAAATTTTCCCCAAATTTTCCACATAGTCACAGTATGAACCTAAGCTTTTTAAAAAACAGTCGAAAGGATTGGTTACTAGTGGCAGTTTTTGAGATATGGCCAGAAACTGAAAATAACTTATATGGCCAAAGAAAATCAAAAAATTCTAGTGAAAATTTTAATCCATAAATTTTCCACAAATTTTCTACAAATTTTCCATGTAGTGTCAGTATGACCTGGGCTATTATATTAACAACCGAAAGTATTGGTTACTAGTGGCAGTTTTTGAGATATTGGCCAGAAACTGAAAATAACTTATATGGCCGCAGAAAATCAAAAAATTCTAGTGAAAATTCTAATCCATAAATTTTCCACAAATTTTCCATGTATTGTCAGTATGACCTGGGCTATTATATTAACAACCGAAATTTTTGGTTACTAGTGGCAGTTTTTGAGATATGGCCAGAAACTGAAAATAACTTATATGGCCAAAGAAAATCAAAAAATTCTAGTGAAAATTCTAATCCATAAATTTTCCACAAATTTTCCATGTATTGGCAGTATGACCTGGGCTATTATATTAACAACCGAAAGTATTGGTTACTAGTAGAAGTTTATGAGATATTGGCCAGAAACTGAAAATAACTTATATGACCAAAGAAAATCAAAAAATTCTAGTGAAAATTCTAATCCATAAATTTTCCACAAATTTTCCATGTATTGTCACTATGACCTGGGCTATTATATAGGGTGATTTTTTTGTGGTTAGGATTTTCATGCATTAGCATTTGACAGATCACGCGGGATTTCAGACAAGGTGTCAAAGAGAAAGATGCTCAGTATGCTTTGACATTTCATAATGAATAGACTTACTAACGAGCAACGCTTGCAAATAATTGAATTATATTACAAAAATCAGTGTTCGGTTCGAAAAGTGTTTCGCGATTTACGTCCGATTTATGGTCTACATAATCGACCAAGTGAGCAAACAATTAATGCGATTGTGACCAAGTTTCGCACTCAGTTTACTTTATTGGACATTAAACCAACCACACGAATGCGTACAGTGCGTACAGAAGAGAATATTGCGTCTGTTTCTGAGAGTGTTGCTGAAGACCGTGAAATGTCGATTCGTCGCCGTTCGCAGCAATTGGGTTTGTGTTATTCGACGACATGGAAGATTTTACGCAAAGATCTTGGTGTAAAACCGTATAAAATACAGCTCTTGCAAGAACTGAAGCCGAACGATCTGCCACAACGTCGAATTTTCAGTGAATGGGCCCTAGAAAAGTTGGCAGAAAATCCGCTTTTTTATCGACAAATTTTGTTCAGCGATGAGGCTCATTTCTGGTTGAATGGCTACGTAAATAAGCAAAATTGCCGCATTTGGAGTGAAGAGCAACCAGAAGCCGTTCAAGAACTGCCCATGCATCCCGAAAAATGCACTGTTTGGTGTGGTTTGTACGCTGGTGGAATCATTGGACCGTATTTTTTCAAAGATGCTGTTGGACGCAACGTTACGGTGAATGGCGATCGCTATCGTTCGATGCTAACAAACTTTTTGTTGCCAAAAATGGAAGAACTGAACTTAGTTGACATGTGGTTTCAACAAGATGGCGCTACATGCCACACAGCTCGCGATTCTATGGCCATTTTGAGGGAAAACTTCGGAGAACAATTCATCTCAAGAAATGGCCCGGTAAGTTGGCCACCAAGATCATGCGATTTGACGCCTTTAGACTATTTTTTGTGGGGCTACGTCAAGTCTAAAGTCTACAGAAATAAGCCAGCAACTATTCCAGTTTTGGAAGACAACATTTCCGAAGAAATTCGGGCTATTCCGGCCGAAATGCTCGAAAAAGTTGCCCAAAATTGGACTTTCCGAATGGACCACCTAAGACGCAGCCGCGGTCAACATTTAAATGAAATTATCTTCAAAAAGTAAATGTCATGGACCAATCTAACGTTTCAAATAAAGAACCGATGAGATTTTGCAAATTTTATGCGTTTTTTTTTAAAAAAAAGTTCTCAAGCTCTTAAAAAATCACCCGTTATTAACAACCGAAAGTATTGTTTACTAGTGGAAGTTTATGAGATATTGGCCAGAAACTGAAAATAACTTATAGGGCCGCAGAAAATCAAAAAATTCTAGTGAAAACTCTAATCCTTAAATTTTCCCCAAATTTTCCACATAGTCACAGTATGACCTAAGCTTTTTAAAAAACAGTCGAAAGGATTGGTTACTAGTGGCAGTTTTTGAGATATGGCCAGAAACTGAAAATAACTTATATGGCCACAGAAAATCAAAAAATTATAGTGAAAATTCTAATCCATAAATTTACCACAAATTTTCCACGTAGTGTCAGTATGACCTGGGCTATTATATTAACAACCGAAAGTATTGGTTACTATAGTGGAAGTCTTTGAGATATTGGCCAGATCTGAAAATAACTTATATACAAAAGAAAATCAAAAAATTCTAGTGAAAACTCTAATCCATAAATTTTCCACAAATTTTCCACATAGTCACAGTATGACCTAAGCTTTTTAAAAAACAGTCGAAAGGATTGGTTACTAGTGGCAGTTTTTGAGATATTGGCCAGAAACCGAAAATAACTAATATGGCCGCAGAAAATCAAAAAATTCTAGTGAAAATTCTAATCCATAAATTTTATCTGAATTGTCCCTTTATGCGATGCAAATTTTACAAAATTTAATTAAGAAATCGCCGAGTTTTCTCCAGGTTAAGATTTATTTATTTATTTATTAGTTTAAAATATACAGGTACCATTTTTCATAAGGACTGGTTATGAAAAAGCCAGTTTAGTCAAGCACGAACAGGTCCTAGAATTTTGTCCAAAACTTACTTTAAAATCCCTGATCAATGCTACTATCCAAATTTCGTCGTAATTCGTTAAGAAATGGTGGAAAGACGGAATATTGTTAAATTTCAAGATTTCATATCCTTACTTCGGAGATCAATCAATTTGTAATTTTAAGGATCACTTTTAATATTTTATTCCGCTGAAATGGTTTACTTAGTGAAAAGCGAGATACATAATGAATAAAAAATTTCATTTCCGCGAGTAGTGTAATCTCATATTTTCCGCTGTCAAATTTCCGCTATCTTATCGCATCAGACTGAGCCACAGCAACGCGTGGCCGGGTACAGCAGTGATTCTATCTATTGCGCACGAGCAGTCAACTGGTCATTTGGTTAAGGTTTAACCAGCGTATGAATGTCAATCGATTTACTTTACAATTAAACCTCGAATTAAAAACTTGGAATCTGGTTCTGTTCAAAGCAGGATAATGGCAACCACAGTGATTCTAGGATGTTCTTTAAAATTACCTTCTTCGGTTATAAATGCAACGAGATTTGTTCAACGGCGTTGACAATGTTTGTTCAGAGTCGTTATACACTTGAGCTATGTTTTTTAAGCGAAGTGAGCTATGTTTTGAGATCACAGCTTCTTGGTTTAATTTTTAAAGCCGAAATAAGTGAAACCGAATTCGTGGAGCTTATAGCTGAAGCTACTTGTATGCGCTAATTTCTTTATTTTCTTTATTTAAACCTGTGGGGTAGAAACGTGCTTCGCATCGCTCATTTTCCGAGCTATGTGAGCTAATTTCCGAGGCGAAAATAAAATATCTAAATAAAATGCTTTACATATTGGGTTGATCTGAGATTTATCTACATGGTTTCGCTTATTTGAGTTTTGGAAACTAAAATGGGAAGCTGTAAAATGAAAACGTAGCTCACATCAGTCAAAAAACATAGCTCAAGTGTGCAACGGGGGCCTCTTTCTTCAATCAATGTAGGTACGAATAATTCCAAAGGCATTCCCCATGCCTTTTAAGTTATAAATGTGCGCCTTACGAAACATTTTTAAGCTGCTCAAGATATGTCGAGTGTCATTCACATACAAACTTAGCCTCTTAAATATCATTACTAATTTGCATTCCAAGTCATTCACAAATTATTTCTAATTAATGTTATTATGAAAAGTGAGTAATATGGGTGATTTATTTCCAAATTACGTAACGTCAATTGTAATTACTTATATTTATATTTGAAACGCTTGTAAAGGGTTTTTAATTAATTTGCGTTTCAAATGCTGACATTGAATTTCTGTAATTTAAATTGCATGTCAAAGGGGGCAGTGAGTCGTCGCGTACTTATCGAACAGCATTTAATTATATTTTTTTTTTTTCGGTGTAATTTACGCAAGCGCATATATTTTCAACACGATCGCGCTGAGAATACAACAGCGTTATGAAAAAATTTAGAAAATATAAATTTACACCGTCGAAGGTTGGTATCAATTTGATCGCGACCATGAATTAACTTTCGAGTACCCGTTAATACATAATTACGACATATACGTAATTTAGATGTTTTGTATATGGATGATGCAAGATAGATTAGAGCACTTACCTTCTCACTAAAACCGTTGACCTCATGCAAGCGTGGATCGATACAATCATATCATTGATAATCCGATTAAATTGCATCTCGTGATCGATGAACATATAAACGGGATTCGAGTTTAATTGACAAAATACCATTGTTACATAACTAATTAGCTCGTTATCATCATCACTATTACTGAGACTGTTGTTGATGTTACTAATTAAGTTATCGTTGTTGGTAATATTTATTGATGCCGTTTCGTTTTGGGCGGCGGCAACGACAGCGATGCACGTAATCTTCATGAAATTAATGAAAATGAAAGTTTCTATGACTATGCTGATGCTGATCATCTTATAATTAGCCCGAAGCATTTTATTCCGTTTTATTTTATTTTTTTTTCGGATCAATCGATCAATCTTATAATCTACGTGTATATGTACACAACTATTTTGTATTCCATTTGGTTTTTGATCTCTTCACCGTTCACAAAACGTATAAGATGAGAAATTGGATGAATCTGTCAAATATACAAAATTTGTTTAGGGTAATTAGGCTTATGACGAATTCGTGATTTAGAAAAAGATGATCGTTTTATATATAGCGGTCTTAAATAAAATAGAAATGAACAAGAACCCGATGTAATTGGCTCGTTTAACTCAGAAACATTAATTAACATTAGCATTAATCCATTAAGAAACCATCAAACTAAAAAAATATCATATGATTAAAACCAGATATAATCTGTAACATTTTTTGCACATTTTACTTAACGGGCGACCAATATACTTTCTTTCTTAAAAAATGCCAGCTGAATCCAAATTAGAAATGGTCGGTTAATTTCATTTTGTACGAGTATACGTTGTGATTAATTAAATTTGCTGTCGATTTATATCACTTCTAATCATATGCATGAGTAATTTGTACTTTGGCTTATAAGATTCTCAGACATGAATATTGGTAAATTGATCAAATTGAAATGAATTTGCTGGGAATTTTGACGAATTGGTTACAATTGAAATGCACTAAATACGAATGTGTTATTGTGGAATGCAGACTTTTGGTAAAATTGATACAAAGATAATTTTTCACACTTTCGATGAACTGTGTAGTTAGTTTTATTGCATTTTAATTATTGGAAGAACAATCAATGGAGCGTTTCAAGGGAGGCATTTCAGCACTTAAGCATTTCAGTTCCAATCACAGGTTAAATTTTTAGGGCTTTAGGGCGATACTTCGAACAGAATGTGCATTGCGAAGCGACGGGTGCGCAGCGACGCGCCTGATATAACCCGATCCTATGCTCTCGTTCCTATCGATTTTTTAAATTTTAAATTTTTAGATTAAGACAAAAAATAAATTTTTAAAATATCGCGTTTTGTACCATAGCGTTTTGTGTTGTATCGCGTTTTGTACCATATCGCGTTTTGAAATTTCGCATTTTGAAATATCGTGTTTTGATAATTCGCGTTTTACAATATCGCGTTTCAAATGGGACCCATGATCGTGAAGTTAGTGAAGAGTTTTATACGCTATAGCTAAATATGTTTATATAGTTAAGTAAATTGGGTCGCACAATTATTAGGCTTCCCTAAATAGGCATTTATTTCCCTTACGAGTTAATTGTACTCAGGTACCGATATCACTTGTGTTAGCTTTTTAAATGTGTCCGTCACGCCAGTCGGAACCATATCAGTCGGAATCAAGTCAACTGTGACACAAGTAGCACGATGTTTTGTGCATCATTGCGCATCACTGTGCACTCTATTTTATATTTAATTTAATTATGAATAATTAATTTTTGCTAATTATGAATAATTAATTGTTATTGCACATATTTGTAAATATTTCATATCATTTTTCGTTGTTTTTATTTCTGTATGTATTATTTTCATAGTTTTTTAGATGTTGCATAATTGTTTTTGTTATTATTGTAAATATTCATATACAAAAGCTAAGGCTTATGCATTAAAATAAAAATTATTATTATTATTATTATATACTTTTTCAGTCGGAACTTTATAAATCCAGCTATATATGATTTTTCTACAGCCAAACCAACTGTGACAGAACTTGTGCACAACTTGTGCAAAATTAAAGCACAAGCAGTGCATATGGCCAAGAGACACTCCACCAGCATATTTGATGTTAACGGGTGATTTTTTAAGAGCTTGAGAACTTTTTTTTAAAAAAAAACGCATAAAATTTGCAAAATCTCATCGGTTCTTTATTTGAAACGTTAGATTGGTCCATGACATTTACTTTTTGAAGATAATTTCATTTAAATGTTGACCGCGGCTGCGTCTTAGGTGGTCCATTCGGAAAGTCCAATTTTGGGCAACTTTTTCGAGCATTTCGGCCGGAATAGCCCGAATTTCTTCGGAAATGTTGTCTTCCAAAACTGGAATAGTTGCTGGCTTATTTCTGTAGACTTTAGACTTGACGTAGCCCCACAAAAAATAGTCTAAAGGCGTCAAATCGCATGATCTTGGTGGCCAACTTACCGGGCCATTTCTTGAGATGAATTGTTCTCCGAAGTTTTCCCTCAAAATGGCCATAGAATCGCGAGCTGTGTGGCATGTAGCGCCATCTTGTTGAAACCACATGTCAACTAAGTTCAGTTCTTCCATTTTTGGCAACAAAAAGTTTGTTAGCATCGAACGATAGCGATCGCCATTCACCGTAACGTTGCGTCCAACAGCATCTTTGAAAAAATACGGTCCAATGATTCCACCAGCGTACAAACCACACCAAACAGTGCATTTTTCGGGATGCATGGGCAGTTCTTGAACGGCTTCTGGTTGCTCTTCACTCCAAATGCGGCAATTTTGCTTATTTACGTAGCCATTCAACCAGAAATGAGCCTCATCGCTGAACAAAATTTGTCGATAAAAAAGCGGATTTTCTGCCAACTTTTCTAGGGCCCATTCACTGAAAATTCGACGTTGCGGCAGATCATTCGGCTTCAGTTCTTGCAGGAGCTGTATTTTATACGGTTTTACACCAAGATCTTTGCGTAAAATCTTCCATGTCGTCGAATAACACAAACCCAATTGCTGCGAACGGCGACGAATCGACATTTCACGGTCTTCAGCAACACTCTCAGAAACAGACGCAATATTCTCTTCTGTACGCACTGTACGCATTCGTGTGGTTGGTTTAATGTCCAATAAAGTAAACTGAGTGCGAAACTTGGTCACAATCGCATTAATTGTTTGCTCACTTGGTCGATTATGTAGACCATAAATCGGACGTAAATCGCGAAACACTTTTCGAACCGAACACTGATTTTTGTAATATAATTCAATTATTTGCAAGCGTTGCTCGTTAGTAAGTCTATTCATTATGAAATGTCAAAGCATACTGAGCATCTTTCTCTTTGACACCTTGTCTGAAATCCCGCGTGATCTGTCAAATACTAATGCATGAAAATCCTAACCACAAAAAAATCACCCTTTAGATGTTACAGAGGTGCAGATATGGACAGTGATCATGTACTTGTCGTATTTAAATATAAGTGCAAACTGTCACGTTCAACACACAAGCACAAACAACCGTACGATGGAATGTCGATGCTCTAAAAGACCAAGCGTCACTGCAGAGTTACTAATCAGCTGTCACTAACTATTTAGAGCGGCTCAGCGACAACGAAGGAGCTCCTCCTAATATCCAGGAGCAGTGGCACGCTATACAGTCAGCCATAACCACCGCGGCGCTCCCCTCAAAAAGCACAAAGTGCACAAGGATGTACAATCCATTGTGCTATTTGTTCCGTAGTTAGTTTCGCTGTATACAAATCGTATATTGTTGGATTTATAAGGTTCCATGAAAAATTACCGTATATATTCGACTCTAAGATGCACTTTTAGCCTCATTTTAAGGTTTTTGTAAATGAGATGCGTCTTAGAATCGCATTTTTTCTAAATTTCTTGCGTACAAATTATGCATTATATTCCATAAATTACATGGCACTGTGATCAGTTAAGGAAAAACTAAATATTAACCAATTGTAAATAACTTCAATCATTAATTGTTTTGTCAAAATCTACACTGCTCGTCGACAAAACCCGGACACTACATTTTTTCAGTAAATATTTGTGTTAACGGTAACTATTCGCATTATTCGCGTTATAGTTGTACGAATTAATATAATGTGCGCCAAAAGGCACTAACGGATCAAGATTTCGTTTAATAAAAGTAACCACAAGATCAAAACATTTGAAATAACAAAATCACCGAAAAACGGATATTGATATATCTTCATCTTTATTAAAATAAAAACCAACAACCAATCTAAGTGGTCGGTACTCTAGTGTCGAGTATTTCCGCCACGAGCTCTGATCACATCTAGTATTCTTTTTGGCATACTGTGCACAAGGTTTACAACGTACTCCTGAGGTATCATTTCCCATTCTTCCTGCAGAGCTGATTGAAGATGATCCAAGGTTTCTGGAACGACTTCCCTTTGCCTTAAATGACGCCCTAGCATATCCCACATGTGCTCAATGGGATTAAGGTCAGGGCGGCGAGCATGCCAAACAATTCGATCAATTCCCCCTCATCCAAATAATTGTTAACCACGTTTGCAACGTGGGGCCTGGCATTATCATGCATTAGTTTAAATTGCTGTCCAATAAATGGAACGTATGGAACCACAAATTCTTCTAGACATTCCACGATATACCTTTGGGCAGTTATAGTGCCGCCGCGTAGAAATACAAGGTCCGAAATGCCTGCCCACACCATTAGTGAGTGGCCATGAAATGGGACTCTTGGGGATATGGCACATTGTGAATATCGCTCTCCGGATATCCGCCATACTCTTTCCCGTCCATCCGGTGATCGCAGACTGAACCTTGATTCATCAGTGAACAACACGGACTTCCAGTCGCCCGTAGTCCAACTGACGTAGCAGTCCTCCTGGACTGCAATCCATGTTCATTTAATCTTCGCGATGCTGTGCTAACTGAAATATTGACACCACATTCCTGTGCCAATCGACCAGCGACGCTCTAGCTGTTTGGAAACGATCTCGCAGTAGCATTGATACCATAAACCGATCGTCCCGCTCGTTTGTTGAACTTTTACGACCTGATCCAATCGTTCGCTCATACTGTCCAGTTTCACGATATCGTTTAATAGCGTCGTGAACTGTACTTCGAGGGAAATTTAGGTGGGCAGCAATATAACGCACGCTACGGCCATCCTCACTCAAAGCGATTACTTTTGCGATATTTTCTGGTTTCATAATTATAATTTTTGCTAATAATAGTAACTAAGTACTGTTAACGTTAACTGTAATAATAATACTAACAATAAATGCTACTTTAAATGTTTCAAAACAATTGATAGATGCCCATTTATTTAGAAACGTAACAATCGAAATTTTGAATATTTTTCATTTATTACACTTTGTTGCTGTGATTGGATTTTAAATAAAAAAAATACGGTTTCTGTTACACCTATTTTTCGGTTATGTACTATTTAATATGACAGTGCCTTTAAAATAGCGTAATTGCTCTAGAAATTGAATATTTACGAAGAAATTCAAGTGTCCGGGTTTTTTTTTGACGAGCAGTGTACATTAGGTTATGAACATTTGAGTAAAGTACGGATTGGTCTATTTTCATTTGTACATCATTTCTTTAAAAAATATAATATTAGAATGCCATCAAAACTAACGCATTTTGAAGCGTCAATAAAGCGAAAAATAATTGTATACACCGAAATAAACGGCAATAGAGCTGCTGGGCGGAAATTTGATATTAGTGATACAAATGTTCGTCGTTGGAGAAAAAACCGAAAAGCCATATTTGCGTGGTAAAGCACTACAAAATGTTTCACTGAACCACAAAAAGGAAAATTTCCGATTGTGGATGAAGGACTGTTGCGCTTCGTAGCTCCTGCATCAAAAGTGGCGGAGTGAGTTTCGACGGCATGGTATCTAATTCCTGATAAGTCGGCGCAACAGCATTTAAAAAATGTTGTATCAGCAACGCGCCCGATAGCTCCGAGGACGACGCATTGTGGGGTGATGAAACTTCTGAACCATCTGAAATTTCTGAACCATCTGATACTTCTGAGATATCTATATCGTCACATAGCTCGGAGGGATCGGACGACTCCGACTTTCTTGGATTTATTTAACCCAAAATAGGACCTTGTGTTTAATACCCGCAGGTTTAAATTAATATTACCTACTAACCTATATGTAATAAAAAACTGAATTAAATATAACTACCTATAAAAACGAAGTCACACTATTAAAATAAATGCTAATCAGAAAATGTGGCCATTCCAATAAAAATGTTAATTCTAAAAGTTACTTAAATAGCATTTTCTAACTCGTAACAATTTTGTTGACCTGGTTAGAACTTTTTAATTAGGAAGGCTGGATGAGAAATTTAACATCCTATTTTAGGCGCTAATGGAACCTGAGGCTAAATCTCTGGAAAGGCGTATTATAATTGAACGTTTACAATTTTCCCTCAAATTCAAAATTAAAATACAAAAATTCGAAAGAAATTTGCTGTCCTGGTAAGGAGTTTTAGAAGAAGGAATTAGAAACGCAGGGTGAAAAATTTAACATCGTATTTTAGGCGCTATAATAGAACCTAGGTTTAAATCTCTGGGACGGCGTGCTTTCGAAAGTTTACAGTTTTAACTCGAACTCTAAATTGATATAAGAGATAACATATCAAATTGGCTGTCCAAAGTTGGTTGGCTGGATGAGCAATTTAACGATTTATTTCAGGTTGTAATATAACATCCTATTTCAGGCGCTAATGGAACTTGAGTTGACATCTGAGAAAAGGCGTGTTAATTGAACTTTACAATTTTCACTCAAACCCATAATTGAAATCTAGAAATTCGTAACAAATTTGTTGTCCTGGTTAAGATGTTCCTAAATAGGCTGATTAGATAAGCAATCTGACTACCTATTTCAAAATTAAAATTAAAGAATTCATATCAAATCTGCTGTTCTGGTTTGAAAGTTCCAATAAGGCTGATTTAATTGAATCTGAGTCAAAATCTCTGGAACGATGTAAATCGAAATACAAAATTTGGTAACAAATTTGTGGTCCTGATTAAAAAGTTTTACTGAGGCTAGATGAGCAATTTAGCAACCCATTTCAGATGATATCGCAGCCTGATCTCTGGGGAAGCATGTTTTTGGCCGTTTACAATTTTAGGATAATTCATGTAAAGTTTGCTGACCAGGTTAAGCATTCTATTTGTACTGGTTGGATGAGTAATTTAATGCTCTAGTTCAGTTTTTAATGAAACCTGAGTTCAAATCTCTGGGAAGGTATGTTAATGACCATTTACAATTTTCATTCAAACTCAAAATTCGGAAGTTCCAGGAATTTAATTGGGGTTTCAAAAAGGCGTTTTTCAGTCTTAAAACTTGGAAAAATGATACCACAAATCCGGAATATAATCATGACACCTAACCATTGTTGTTTTAAAAACATTCCTTCTGGTTTATATCATCTGTGAAACATCATTTGACGATAAAATCTTAAGTTCGAAATTCATCCCTATCCTCCGCCCCCTCCCTTCCGTGGCGGAGTACCCATAGCCGTTAATACATCATTGTGTAAGGAATTGTTGGATTTAGCGAATCCTTCGATCGAGCATTTGTTTGTCAAAATAGCCATCAATGATAATTCAGTACGAATTTACGTGGCATATATCCACCTGATTCGCCTATATCATCGTATACCAAGTGCTGCGATACAATTATGGAAATTACCAATGTGGCCGATCAATCAGACATAATTTGAATAACTGTGGGACTTCTCAAATTTTGGTTGGATTTATGATGAAGAAATGAACGAGATTATGCCTGCGTACACGTGAACTCGGATAACGAGCACCTACACATCGATACCATATTTGACTCAAATTTGAGTCAAATCTGCGAGATAAAAAATGGACTAGACCGAACCTTGGATCTAATTTTTATTAATAAACTAGTTTTATTAAAAACGGAAGAATCACCAACACCTTTCATTATTAAAGATATTCATATTCAGAAATTACCGAAACCGGAAACCATATTACAACTTCAAAAGGCCAATTCGATTAACTTACATCAATATTTTGAACAAATAAATTGGAATGCCCAGTTTAAGGAATCTTCTAAACAAGGCAGTGAAAGCGTTAATAGCCATTAAGCATTTTCACTCAAACTCAAAATTAAAATAAGAGAATTCATATTGAGTTTGCTATCCTGATTTGGAAGTTCTAATAAGGCTGGTTTAATGAACAATTTTCTTCCTATTTCAGGTTATAATAGAACCTGAGTCCAAATCTCTGGGAAGGCATGTTAATAGCCATTTAACATTTTCGCTCAAACTCAAAATTGATATACAAGATTTCGTAGGAAATTTGTTTATCCCGGTTAGGAACAATTTGGGGGTACAGTTAACAATTTGGAGGGGACAGTTAACAAATTTTTGTATTATGACCAAATATAATAAAATTTTTTAGGTCTACTGAGGTATTCCTAGAGTCCTAGAGATCTTAACACAACTTCAGATATTTAGGGTATTTGTTACAGACCATGCCAGTTAGAAATAATATTGAGGAGCTCCCCATCCAGGGATGGAATCAATTTATAGAATTTTGTATTATAACCAAATAAAATAAAAATTGTTAGGATAACTGAGATATCCCTAGATATCTTAACACAACCTCAATTATATGAGGTGTCAGTTGGAGACCATGCCAAATAGAAAAAAAACATCAGAACTCCAACATCCAGGGGTGGGAACAGTTTAGAGGATTTCGTATTATAACCAAATATAATAAAAACTGTTAGGCCAACTGAGATATCCCAAGAGATCTTAAGACAACCTGAAGTATATCGGGTGTTAGTTGCAAACCATGTCAGTTAGAAAATATATTCAGTTGCTCTCCATCCAGGGGAGGGGACAGTTAACATTTTTTTGTATTACAACCAAATATAATGAAAAAGTTTAGGTCAACCGAGGTATTCCTAGAGATCTTAACACAACTTCAGATTTTTAGGGTGTAAATTGGAGACGATGCCAGCTAGAAATAATATTGAGGAGCTCCCCCATCCAGGGATGGAATCAATTTATAGAATTTTGTATTATAACCAAATATAATAAAAATTCTTATTAAAATGCGGATGTTAACTGGTATAGAGCCTATTTATTTAAAATTGATAACAATTATAACATCGACGTTTCACACAGATATTCTGAGCATCATCAGGACGAAAAACTAAAATATTTTTACAACAAATATGAAAACGATAAAAATTAATTAATTGACAATAAATGAGAAAATTAAAATTTAAAAAAATAAGAACTTACAATTATATAAAGAACAAATTATTTTTATAAAAAATATATATAAAAATCTTTTTTTAAAATTGAAAAACAGAAACAAAAAAATTGAAAAGTCAAACTGTTATGAAAAAAATATTTCTTTACAATAGAAAAGATGGTTTGATATTATTGAAAAACTAAACACATTTTATAGGAAAAACCTAATTATAGAAAAAGAAAACGTCATTGACATTATAAACGCATGACATACAAAAGATGGACAAGTTCAATAAAAGATCCTTATAATTAGAATACAACATTATAAATATATTAAAAGAACTGATTAGGAAATTTTTTTTACAATAAATGATTGTAGGTATTTTGCAAAGTTATACAATCAGTTTGTTTGTTTAATCCATAACATCCTTCTTAATATGGATCATTTCCAAAAACCTTCTCGTTGAACAATTTGCCTCATTTTCTAGAATTTCAACATTATCAGGAAATAAATCGTGTTTAGTGTCATGTAAATGTACAGAAAGAGCACTAGCATTATTCCGATCTAATTTATTAAGTGTAATATTTTGTGCATCTTTTTTATGTTGGTAAAATCTGGTACCCAAAAGTTGTTTAGTTTGACCGATATAAGACTTTTTGCATTGACAAGTGCATTTATAAACTACATTTCTTTTCTTCAATAATTCTACAGGATCTTTTAGAGGTGAAAATAACGACCTACCTAAATTTAGATGGGCTTTTCCAACCACTTTAAAATTAAATTTACCTAAACAATAAGTTAATTGTTCATGTAACGATTTAATATACGGAATAGTTACATAATTAACTAGAACATTATTATTTAATGGTGGATCAAAAACCACAGGTTGAAAAAATCTAGAATTTTGATAAATAATTGGATTAACTAAAGAATTGATAAAAGAAATAGGATAATTGTTATTTGAAAGTGTAGTTTTTAAAAGTCGTAAATTATCTAAATGGAAAATGGGATCAGATAACTAGAAAATTTTATTTGCTAATAATTTAACAGTGTTTCTTTTATAAGATAAAGGTAGATGAGAATTAAAATTTAAATATCTCCCCGACCAGGTTGATTTATGAAACCAATTTGTTATCAATGATCCATCTTCATTACGGATTATTAATAAATCCAAAAATGCTATTTTATTATTACATTCTAATTCTTTTGTAAATTTAATATTATGGTTAAAATCATTAAAAGTTTGAAAAAATATATCAATTTTATCATTCGGAATTGCGGTAATTATGTCATCAACATAACGATAATAAAATACGGGTTCAAAATCTAAAGAATTTAAAACACTAGATTCTAAAAATTGCATAACTAAATCTGCTATAGCAGGACTAATTGGAGAACCCATAGGTGAACCAAAAAGTTGCTTATAAATCTTTTTATTAAAAGAAAACTCACAATTATTTAAAACTAATTTCATAGCATTAATGAATTGAGTTTTACTTAAGTTAGTATTAGAATTTTCTTTTATTTCTAACCATCTATCAGCTAAAAGTTCCAGAGCTAATTTACTATCAATGTTGGTAAATAGAGAAACAACATCAAGTGATAAAATTGTATAATTTGTAGGTAAAATTATATTTTTAATTTTATTTTTAAAATCTACTGAATTTTTTACTGATGTAGATGATATCTCAACAGTTTTGGGTATAAAGGTATAGTGATAAAATCGTTACCTTTTTAATTGCAGAGAAATATTTAATGACCAAAAGATGCTATTGTGCGTAAAATTAAATTAATATACAAATAAATTTCGCGATTCAGCAAATATAGAAACTATTGATATTGAAGGAATAAGAACTTTCTATAAATGAAATTTAAGGCATTGCCTAAGATTTTAAGCGAAATCCGAAGACGTAATTTCAAACGAGTAATGGTACCGTGATGTATATCATTAGACTCCTTGGAGTGTTTTCTATCATCCGACCAACAGACAAAGAAATTCTATCATTTTTTACGGAAATATCTCATTTTCAGTAATACCTTCCGTGTGATTTACGAATATAGATTGAACGGCTTGCAATTGGTACTGATACTAAAGTTAGAAGCAATTTTTGAAACGGAGCACCCTGTATATTATTTTTCCCGAAACTGAGACCCAATGCAATTGATTCCTGGTACCCAAAACCTCATTTTTTTAGCAAACTTTATTAAAACCGTTCGACGATGATAAAATTTAAAACGGAAAATAGGCCTCGACGGTGGACCTGATAAACAAGTTTACACGAAATTGAAACTGAACGCAATTGATTAGTTTTCCACGAAAACCCTCTCAGCAATTCCATCGTCTGACTTAGAAAAAAGTTAAAACGGAACCCGGGCCACGCGCCTCGATGGTGGGTCCAGTCAACGCGCCCAATAAAGTTGAAAAACAGCGCAATCAATTCCACTTGCTCGAAAACATAGATTCGGCAATTTTTATTGCAAGTATTTGAACTATAAAATTAAATATGGAGCCCGGATTCCGACGGAGAACCCTGTAAATGTTGTCTCCCGAAATTGGGACAGCACAATCGGATCCTGGTACTTAAAAACCGCCGTTCAACAATTTTTATCGAAAACGTTTAGACTTAAAAAAAATTTAAAAACAGAACCTGGGCCCCAACGAAGGACCTGGTAAACAAAATTTCCTTAAGCTAAGACCCAACACGATCGATCTCTGGCACACAAAAACATTCTTAGGGCTATTTTTATCGAAAGTGGGACCCGCGTCCCGACGGGGGATCCTGTACATTTTGTTTCCCGAAATTTAAACGTTATAAAACGTTTGAACATAAAAAAATGAAAGTGGAACCCGGGGCCCGACGGAGGACCCTGTACAATTTGTTTCTCGAAATTTAGAACTAGCACAATCGATTTCTGGTACTTAAAAACCTACTTTCAATATTTTTTACCAAAAATGTTCAAATTTAGAAAAAAATTAAAAACGAAACCTGGTCTCCAACACAGGACCCTCTAAACAAAATTTTCTTAATCTGAGACCCAATCCAACCGATTTCTGGCACTCGAAACATCATTTAGGCAATTTTTATCGAAAACGTTTGAACTTAAAAAAAAGAAAATGGAACCCGGGTCCCGACGGAGGACCCTGTACATATTGTTTCCCGAAATTTAGACCTAGCACAATCGAAAAGAGTCGAGTTGCCTCCTGGGGAACTCCAAATGAATCCGGCTGTATATTGATACTAAAGGATGGCTGAAGCTATAGCACTACCGATTTCCCCAAGCAGCTTCCTTTGTAAACGTATCCAAGTTAGAGAAATATAGGGATTACAAAATATGGATTGAGGACGATCCACATCCAGGTGTAGTAAAATTAATTTGAAAACGAATACTCACAACTCAAGAAGCATGCAATCGCAATGGGAAAAATACAGAAGAAGGGAAAATGGTTCATCATAAACAGACCGAAGAAAACAAAAACTGAAGGGTGCAGATGCATCTGCGTTTATGCAGATGTCATGTATTTCCTTTCTCGGTAGTGGATTTTGTACAATAATAGTAAACGTGGCATCAACATCAGTTGCAAAAATGAATATTCATGCCAAGAAAGTGTTACTATGTGTCTGGTGGAATTGGAAAGTAGTCATTTACTACGAACTTCTTGAACCCGGTTAAACTGTTACAGCTGAACCAGGCGCAATTGATCGAATTATGTGATGCTCTGGAGGAAAAAAGACAATTTAAGAGTCAAAAAAGGCGGAAGGTGATATTGTTGCATGACAACGCTCGCCCATATACAGCAAAATCGACCCAGGAACTCAACGTCTCTGGCTGAGAAGTTTTATAGCATGTGGCGTATTCTCCAGACTTGGCTCCCTCTGATAATTAATTATTCAGATCGATGTCGTCATATATTTCAAAGCCCAGCGGTTCACGAAAGTTGAAGATGTTCAAAAATGCCTCGATGACTGACTCCGAAACCACCAAGTTTCTAGCGCGAAAGCATTCTTTATCTACCTGATAAATGGCAAAAGATTAAATATCTAGTAATGGCGAATAATTCGATACTTGATTTTTGTGACAATTATATTATCAATAAAGGTGAATTTGACTAAAAAAAGCACTGTTTCTACGTGCACACCTAATATATAAAAAGAAATATAAGGATAGGGAAAAAGAATCTATTATTTTTATTTTATTTCGAGGCTTTATTTAACATGGCTACAATCATCCATTTTGGCTCAAATATGAGTTGTTTTTTTCGATAACTTGTTGCCATTTAGAAGGCAATTTCGTTATGCCGCTGTTCCAAAATGACTTCCCTCTATTAGCGAAAAACTGAGAGAGCCAGTTTTTACAAGCCTCTCTTGAGGCCATTTTTACATCACCAAAAAGACGTGATAATCGCTTGGTGCCAGGTCCGGTGGATGTATAATAACTTCCCAACTTAGCTTCCGGAGCTTCTGGCGGGTCATCATGGACATGTGAGGGGGGATTGGCCTTATCCTGGTGGAACGCGACACCCCCCTATTGGCTGATTATGGCCGCTTCTGGTCAATTGCTGCTTTCAATCGGTGCAGTTCATTCCTTGTTTGGCCACCGTTCGGGCCGCTTCACTGGCCTTCGAACATGATAGTTTCAGCTTGATATTGTCGTACATGACCAATTTCTCGTCGCCAGTTGCCACCCGCTTTAGAAATGGCTCGATTTCCTTCCGTTTGGCCAAGTATTCGAAGAGGGAATCACGATCCATCAAGTTTTTTGCGTCAACTCGTCGGCCAAACATCGAGGTTCCTTTTGAAGGACGGCCTTCAGCTCCTGAGCGATGCTACGACAGCTGGCCAGCTATTACTGGAACGAAATCAACGAAACCAAAATTGCGCATAATTGGCTGTGATCAGTATCGAAACCACAGACACCATTCACAATTTCAGCCGCCTGACTTGCGTTTTCGCCTTTATCGAATCAAATTGTAAAATATAGCGAATTTTCTTTTTGTTTAGCTCCATCCTCGAGCGCTAACTAACTGAAACGATCAATCAAAACCATGACAAAAGAAATTTTTAGTGAATGAATCTCCCCTATCTAACGAAGATAAGTATGGCATAAGGCGAAAAATACAGCACGGGATATACTATATATCACTAAAACAAACTAGCGAAAAAATAATGGATGTTGAAAAAAAAAAAATTGTTTGTTCCAATAAACGAAAAGAGTCTATGTGGAAAACGTAGAAGTCACATAGAAGCGGCCATTTCAAGAGAACCAGTTTCGGACAAAAATCAAGGGGACCGTCAATTTTTTGGAAAAGCTTAAGTCCGCAATTTCAAACCGCTCAGTCAATTCTTACGATAGACTCATAGAGAACTTTTTCAAGAGCAAATTTTCGATCATTGCCGATAAAACGAATGGTACATCTGCAAAAATCTCGAGGTCCTCGATCACAGTCTTGTTAATCACTTGAAAAATTGAGGCTGAAGGAAATTTTGATTAATCACATTTTTGTAGTTAGAGGTGCCAAATTTCTTTCGCTGGAGATTTTTTTGAGGCCTGCAAACAAGTAATAATCGCTGTAATAATTCGTGCAATTTTATTATTGTTGCTATCGACTTGTGACGTGGTGCATTATCTTGGTGAAAGTTCAATTTTTCTACAAACATTTGTGGTCGTTTTGCAGCGATTTCTTCTTTCCAATAACTCGATATAATATTCGCTGTTGATTTTTTTCCTTTCTCAAGATAGTCAACAAATATTATACCATGTGTATCCCAAAATACAAAAACCATAACCTTTCCAGCCGACAGCTGTGCTTTTGGCCGCTTCGGACAATCCATGTTTTTTCCATTGTCATATACCGCATAAAAAATCCTTTTTATTGCGCTCAAACAGCTTCAAACAGCGCGCGGAATCATGACGCGTTATTGTTCTTGATTCATTGTGTGCAAACGCGGTACTCACGTCGAACACATACCCGTGAAGTTTGTCCTAAAATTCCAAAAACAAAATTTAGGACAATTTTAGGACAAACTTCACACGTGTCATTCCACGTAGTTCAGCGTGTAGTGTGTGTTACTATTTTCCTTCTAGTTATTTTTTTAGAACTTTTATGAACCCGAATATTCGAGTTAGTGAATATTGATTGATGATATGGTAAATATATTACAATTTCTTTCGGCTTTTTTGAAGTTAACTGCCAAATATATCAAATAATGTTAATAAATTAAAAGTTACATTATTCCGCTTTATCCAGGTATCATTTTGATACGCACCAACACATATAAACGTTAAGCATAGTTTAGTAAAAACTTCACACTGCTTTATATACATGTGAAGTTTTTGCATTTTTTTTACTAGTACAACTTTAGCAGTATCTTCACATGCATGATTTTCGAGTTTGAGGGAAAATTGCAAA
Organism: Nephrotoma appendiculata; assembly: GCA_947310385.1. Lineage (NCBI taxonomy): Eukaryota > Metazoa > Arthropoda > Insecta > Diptera > Tipulidae > Nephrotoma > Nephrotoma appendiculata. Next base: position 289,924,941 of record OX371223.1, read on the forward strand.
TGGCCATTTAAACGCATTTCCAGGGGTTTCGACTTCCGTTATAACCTGAAATACGTTGTTACATTGTTCACCTAATTAGCCTAGTTTAGCCTTCCTAACCAGAACCACAAGTTTGGCACGATTCTTTGTATTTCAATATTCAGTTTGAACGAAAATTGTGAACTGTTATTAAACGCCTTCTCAAAGATTTAGACTCAGGTTACAATCGCACTTGATATGGTAAAATGTTGTGTAATTTATTCGAAAATGTAGGTGAGAACGCGGGACTTAATGTTGTTAATGTTTGAAATTGTTAAATATGTATATAGCAAATTTCAGAAGGAATTAAATCCTGTTTATGCATGTTTAGAAAATATTGGGTGTATAACTTAGTTTTTTGGATTTTCTAAGAGATGGCGTAACTTTAGTACTACACATTCTTTTTCAATGACATCTATGGGGTTTTAAAGTGTTGACATTCCACATTAAAATTTAGTTTGTCATTATTCGTGAAAGCGTAAACAACATATTTTTTAATCCCGTTTAAACATGTCGAATTTCGTACCAACAAAACAGCATTTGCGGGATGCATTACTTTTTTGCTTTAATCAAAAGAAAAAAGCTCCTGAAAGTTTTCGTTTGCTTCAAGAAACTTATGGTGAACATACACTAACTTAGCAAACTTGCGAACACTGGTTTAAACGATTCAAAAGTGGTGATTTTGATGTCAGTGACAAAGAACGTTCTGGTCAACCAAAAAATTCGAAGATGAAGAATTGGAAAGATTATTGAAAGAAAACTCAGCTCAAACAAAAAAAAAAACTTGCAGAAACAGTTAAATGTCACTCAAGCAGCCATAAGCAAACGTTTACATGCCATAAAAATGATGCAAAAAGGAGGAAAATGTGTACCACATGAACTGACTAAGCCAACATTGAAAATCGTTTAATGGCTTGCAGTTCTTTGCTTACAAGACACCGAAGATGGCATATATTTTGTCTCAAATTGTGACTGGCGATGAAAATTGGCTGCCTCGGTGGCAAAGTGGTCAGTATGCTTGCTCCAGCGACTGAAAGGCCCGGGTTCGATTCCCGGTGGTGACAAGGAAAAAATTTCACGGCTGGTTTAGGATCAATGAATTAATCACTCATTATCCGAAAAGAAAATATGATTATGAAACCTCATTTCAGAGAGAGAAAGAGAGAGATAAAAAGTGGGTTTACTACCATAATCCTAAACGCAAAAATCATGGGTTCATCGAGGCGAACCATCCACCCACTTATACAGCAAAATGAAACATTCATGGAAGTAAGTTTATGTTGTGCATTTGGTGAGATCAGAAAGGGGTGGTGTACTGCTAAAACCGAACGAAACTATGTATTAATGGTGAACGTTACCAACAACCATTGATAGATTTGAACCATGCATGGAACAAAAATCGTCCGATTCCAGCCAACAAACAGCGTAAAGTGATTTTGCTGCACGTCAATGCTCGACTACATGTCGCAAAACAAGTAAAAAAATACGCTAAAAGTACTTAAATAGGAAATTCTACCGCATGCTCCCTATTCACCAGGTTGTTCCCCATCAGATTACTATTTGTTCCGAACAATGCAAAGCGATCTTCAAGACCAGCACTTCAGAACCCACGAAGAAATCAAATAATAGCTCGACGAATGGATCGCATCCAACGATAAACAATTTTTTTCGATGGAAACCATAAATTGCCAAAAAGATGGTCTATAACGATAGAAAATATTTTGATTAAAATAAAATTTACCATTTCTTAGAAATAATCGTGTTCCGCAAAAAAAAATCCAAAAAACTAAGTTATAGGTACCTCCAAAATTTTGCGCTTTCTAAAAATAAAGGTGCAATGCCGTCGACATTTCGATCCGCGGGAAATTATGAAATTGGTAAATTGTGCAAAATTAATAAAAGGCGTTCAGGGTACCGTATTAGTCACCTCGAGAGTTTGTTTGATATATGTATTTGTAAACACTGATCGGGACCTGTGCATATATTTAGATCGCCCGTTATACATAAAACTTGATATGATCATTAAAATTGTAAAGTTTCACAAAACTATATTTGACAAAACATAGTAAAATCCATCATAGTTATATCCCATTCGCCATAAACCCAGTAGATTGGATGCTCTATTTGAAAATGTTGTTACGACCCCGTGAAGATTTCCGGTATTGGAAGGAATTTTATTTCAGAACGAATCTCAAAAATACCCTTTACTTGAACCTTAGAAATAGATTCGACGGCAGTACATTAAGAATCGTGTTCAATTTTATAATATTCATTATTTTATGGACAAATAAAAACCGTTTTTAAAAACTTTAGTGAAATAAATCACGAGGGTTCGAAGATTTTCACACAGTTTAATTTTATCTCAGTTTATAAGTTTTAAATTCTGATAATCATTTCCGGATTACATTATTTTGATTACAATCTCTCTTCGCCTAATCAATCTTAACTTAAATGAAAAAAAAATCTGTATTGACAACAACTTTCAGATCAAATTTATAATACGCGTCCACGCTTTCTCAATCAACACACCGACCATCACTTACACAACGTACGAGTATACCGTTCTCACATATTTCAAGTGCACGACCAAAAAAAAAAAAAAACTAAATCACCTTTGGTCATAAAATAACCAAACTGTCACTGAATGGTTTTCACTTATCCTCATATTCAATCCACAAAGATGTTTAACATGCATTTTGTTATTGGAATGAACGTAATGAAATTCTGATAAGCAAGCAAAACCGAAAAACACTTAAACCAAAAAATTTCCCTTTCATCGCAGCCTTTAATAAGCGATGCTTAGCGCGCTATACACACAAAGTTGATCCACAAAATTTTATTTTCTGTAACAAGATAATCACAAGAAACGCGTTTGAGAATAAAAACAAAATATTATTACAGTGAAAGTGTATACAGATTTTAAGACATGCTGGAACTCTGTACATATGCCGCATGAAGTGGTAAGATGAAAAAAAAAAAAAAATATTTAGATTAAAGATCTTAAATTACCTTTAGTAGAAGATAAAATTTTTTTTGGATGAAGATTTGAAAGTAAATTTAATTTTTTTTCTATCCGCACTAAACGGCATAAAACACATGCACACGATAAAATTTACGATGACATTTTCAAGAGTAATGTGAATATTGAACTTGTCTCAAAGTTGGCTTATGTCAGACTAACGATATATACGAGCATACTTTTCAGGTGATATAAAATATAACAACATGTCGTGTTTTATGGTGTATAGGGCGATTGTGTGAGATGATTGCTTGTGTTTTAATTTAATTATTTGATGGATATACTCGTCTATATAAATAGACAATCTGATAGCCTGTCATCGTTTTTAGCATTTTATGGTGAACGCCACTTTTATTTTATATGTATTTACATATATCGATTCAGAGCCATGGTAGCATGTTATACAATATTGTGTCAATATTTGAAAAATTGTGTGTCAGCACCTTTTATTATATTTTCGTTTCGCGATTTGTATAATATTTACAAGTAAATATAACTTGTAATAATCCATTCTTATAAATATTACCTTGTATTCCAGTTTCAATTCACAACTTTAACGATGAAGTGGTGCTCTATAGAGTCTAGTCAGCGCCACACTATGTAGTTTATATAGGTTATTGGTCACAATCACATTTAATGGAATAGGATTCCTATTTTAAACATTTACTAGGCGCTTCTGTTAGCTGGGCGGCTCAACCTTGGAACTGTTCGAAACCTTTTTACTACTGCTTTGGAGCAGCTGTTGCAAAAATCAACATTTTGATCAAAATCAATCGTAGTTGATCTTCATATTGTGGGGGAGTCTGAAATGAAAATTGAAATATAACAATTTTCTTTTCACGCCATTTATTTAAATTGCTTTATTCCGGTAGCTTTTTAAATTCTTCATGATGCGAAGTTGTGACCGTGTGAGAAGGCTGCCACCTTGAAATCGATCAATGCCGTCAAACATCTAGCCCTGGGCTTTGTTGATGGTGTTTGTAAGCTATCGGAAACTGTCTTCGCTTCAAAACGAACGGCAAAAGTGTATTTGTCGGCTAAAAATTATTATTCGCGGAATGATAACATTGTTGCCACGGTTGCATTGGGAGATAATTTCAGCAGTAATGAAATTTTACTCAAGACTTTTCAATTCTTTCTTCGGATCCAGATTGCGCATTATCATTACGATGACGATGAGTCCGCACTGTCGATAACTTCGCCTGTAATCATGTCGATGATCTTGCTATCCTGTTCTGTGTTATTTGAACTGAAACGAAAGCGTGTGTTCAATGCTCACCTACACCGATTTGAGAAAGCCATTCGTTGTGTTGATCCTGGCCTGCGTTGCGCTTGTTTGTCGTCAATGTTAACTCAGTGCAGTGGCTCCAAAAACTACTCCACTTTAGGAAATTTTCGAGCACATCACAGAATGCAGCCCCTATGGCGATTTGAAAAAGCCTTTCGATGTGTTGCTCGCAGAGAAGTGGCTCCAAAAACTACTCCACTTGAGGAAATTTTCGAGCACATACAGAATGCAGCCTCAATGGTCATTTGAAAAAGCAATTCGTTGTGTTGCTCCTGGTCTGCGTTGCGCATTTTTGTTATCAATGTTAACTCAGTGAAGTGGCTCCTAAAACTACTCCACTTGATGGTACTTTCGAGCACGTCACAGGACGCAGTGTCTATGCCGATTTGGAAAAGCCATTCGTTGTGTTGCTCCTGGCCTCCGCTGCGCTTGTTTGTCGTCAATGTTAACTTTTTTTTTAAATTCATTACCAACTTTATTTTTATTAGAAATAAAATACTAGTACAACATTATTAAAACTACGAAAATTTAGATGGTAAAATAAGCGAATCATTGGATCAAAAAACCACGTGACTGTTCGCCTGATTCTAAATTACAATAAAATATTGTACACGCACTACCAGAACATGATAAACCATATTTGCAAAATTGAGTCGGCTAATTATTTATTATTTATAAATGGTGCCTTCCTAAAAATATGGCTTCCTATCTTAGTTTAAAAGTTACCCCCGCCCCACCTACAAAGCGGGAGGTGGGGGACTATTTTTTTGCACTAATGTATTTCCCCCACGGTATGATTAAATTTTGATTATGGACATTTTTTCCGTAGAGTGTCTATTTTTCGAGATATTTGATTGTCTTAGTTTAAAAGAAACACCCGGTATATAGCTGGCAATGTCTTCAAATTTTGTACTTGCCCAAGTTACAGTCTTTATTCTCAGCACAGGATGTCCCTCAATATTTCGTTTAAGCTTCTATGGGACACAAAAATTATCTTGGTATAATAACTGGGCGAAGATCAATTTTAACAAATTTTATAGTTATACAATAAGTAGAGGTGGATCTATGTGCTTCCACTGATTTTCGTAAATAGCTATTTCAGCCTATACTCACTTTATCAGCGGTATCTCGTATATGTGAGCCTACTGTTTCAAAGTTTTTCGATAAAAATAGCAAAACTGTTTAAGAACTATGCTTTGTCTCTTTTGAGGTGGAGGTGGATGCTTTATCGTTAGGTCAGAATAAGTTACGTATATTTGTCGTGAGTTTCGCGGGTTTTTCGATATCTCACAGTATCTTTAGGCGACTGCGTGATACGGACCAGTCCTTCATAAACAAATGGTAGTGGTAGAACAGCCTTGTTGAATGCTGGATTCTGTCGTTTTCTGTGCACATTTGTCCACAAGTGAGTTTCTTATTAGCAATTTGTCGCTCTTTATTTGTCTATATCGCTCTACTCTCCATGAAGCTTCTGACTTCGTTGGTCTTTCGGTACTGGTTTGCTACTTCCCGTTCCGCTTAATCCAATCCTTATTATTTATGTTCTTGGGCGTTATATTTGAACACCTTTTCTCATCATAAAACGCCACTGTTGACGATCCTGATGAATTCCACTGAATGATAGTGCCTCCGTCCGTAAAGTAGATAGATAAAGTAGATTTCATTATCTGAGACAGTAGACAGTTGCTTTGATTACCATAAATACAAATATCGCTTCCCAAAATTTCGAAATATCCATTGGTCGATTTCGATTTGTGGTGTTAACATTGTTGGTGTGACGATTTTTGAGCAGAGACACTTCAAATATAGTTGCCCACGGTTAGATCCAGTTAATGTGGTATATTTGCGTATCCTCTTCAACGATGAAGTTCATGTTGTTGTAACACTTTTGGTCTGTTTTATTAAGGTGCGTCATTATTTCCCGCCGCGCCTCATATTTTAAGTTGATTTTGCAGACCCAGCAGTATTTCATTGCTTTTTTAAAAGAATCTTAATCATAATTTTTATTGTTGTTTAGTAGAGAACAGCTCAGCAGGATACGTATATCCCCATTCCACCGATAATTCTAGAGACTGAGCTATTTTTACATTGGCTGTCAGCACAGTACGGTTGACACGTTAACGGCTAGTTAGTGCTGTGCTTCAGTCTATCATACACATCAACGAGCTCCAACGATGAGATGTCATGAATACCTGCGGGAACTGCGCCTGATAGACATACACGTCGACTTGATTCCCCAAGACTTGAAAAATTTCCACCAGATGAGGGTTAGTAGAAGAGGCTACCATATCTGGCAAAATTATTTTGGATATTAAATCTAAGCTTTGTTTGATAAGAAATGGCCGAGTTTTGGAGGCATGAGAATTTTTGACCTCTGTGGCCAACTAGTTTGACAATTTAAAAGAAACTTGTTGGTCTCTTCTACTTCAATTTGAAAAATAAGGTACGAAAATACTAAAAAATTAAACAAAATTTTCCGCTGACTATACTACGACACTCGCTTCGATTATATCAAGACAGAGCTTACGGATTTGATTATATAAACGTATCAAACACATAACCGAGCGGTTGCAATGTTGGTAATGTTATTTTTGACATAATTTTATTTCTGTGATGCGTGTGGCCAAGTACCTTATTTTTGCAACCTATCGACCATTATGCCGGAGCTGTCACATATGCGGCAAGCTTTCTAGTTCCATAGATAAATCGTACCACCTCGATAGGTTAAAACGATAATTTAATTAATTTATAACCGATTAAAAGAATTCCAATTACCGTAAAGTTGTAAAGATGGAAAGTAGAATAAAATAAAAAATTATCCACTTGGCCACCAATCAATGTGCGATGCCTCATCTCAAACCACTTAAATATATTTTTATTTGTAATTATGTTTATGGTATAGTAAAATTGTAAAATTGTCCATTACTTTGATTAAAACTACACGATAATTTATGGAAAATTTCCATGTAATAAAATTTTAGGGACATACATATGTGTTGCCGTATACACGGTGGTGACAGGTTGACTATATTTTATATCCTTGTTTATACCAATTATATCGCTAATGTTATTAACAATAAAATTATTATCGTTAGTTTCACCATTTGCTTGAGTTTAATAATGTTCTTAAAAATTAAAAGACGGCAACCGTATACTTAGCTGTACAAGGCACTTCAATTTTATAGTTTTTTTCTTGTTAACGAGAAGTGTCGCACACAAGAAACTACTTAACATCGTTTGGTTTGTTGATTTTTCTCGCTTCATAGTGGATTTTTGACTAAAGAGCATTGTGTACTACAATATTCAACGAGACACTTTGGTTTCGAAGTTAATTTTCTTTACGCGTTAGGTAATGCACATGCCACACATTTTACGAATGGGGTATACCGGAAATAGTTCAGGTGTTAATGTTAGCATCGTGTGAAACACGCTTTTTAGGTGCTCGCCTTCATTATCGTTATTAAAATTGGTTGGGATGCAATAGAGTTTTGCACTCAATGTAACCACGCTGAGCAATGATCAAATAGACAATTCTACCATAAATAGCCGATCAACGTCGATTCAGCTTGGACCAAGGCAGGCAACGCATCGACGTGATCAAAGTGATTATAGCAATCCTCCTTTTCAAGGCAGTATTCAAACCAGCCATCCCGAACTAGTTCCTGTCTTTCAGAGTTTTCTAAAATTCCCTCTTTCCCCTCATTAAATGCTATAAAGGGGATATTGAAATGAAAATCCGGATATAGTACATCAAAATAAAGGCACACGACTATATTTCTGTATTTCGAAGTGTATCGTGTTTTTCCAATATCAGCATGTATAGAGCTGTTGATGATTTTCCAGCCTCAAACCGAGGTTCATGTGGTATCGTTATAGTGTATTGATTTTAAGAATGTACTCAGTATTTTCTGATTGGCTTCTGACACCAATCAAAGGGAAACTTGTGAGGCAGTGCTATCATCATTTAATTAATCCAATCGGATACATTTTATTGGAGTCCGCCGATGTTCTTAATAAGGTTTCATTTCTTTGTGTAGAACGACGCCTTCTAGTATTGACCGCCCGAAAATGATGTTAGTCATACCCAAGTGTGATATGGTAAGGGCTAGTACCTCTCGCCGTACAACGTTTTTATGAAAAACTTCAAAATAATTAATGAAGCTCTCTCGAAGTATCGTCCTCCTCCCGGGGAAGTAGGTTGTGGAAAAATTTACAATGTTGCTGCCGCCCTTTGGAAGATGCGTTTGTAACGAGATCACGCCTAAAATCCTGAAAATTAATTGGTTTATTGAGGAGCTAACAAAAAAAAGCCTGTTATAGATTAACTTCCCTATCATGTAATGAAGTCAAAGTATCCTAATATTTTTAGTCCAAGGTACACATATGAATACATGATCGCCACTCAAACTGCCGATTCTCTGATTGGTCATATAGAGGTCCTATTGAGCCCTGTTCTGTATGTTTTTACGAAGGCTGTTCATCACTTTTTTCTTATTCGTCGCGTTTCATCAGACTAAACATATTTTGGGCACGGGATTTCGTCCTCGATAATTTTTATACGTTTGTTTGCAGGACACTGTGTGTTTTCTGTCGGAACTGTCGTGGTACCTAAGACACAACATGGAGAAACTTCCCACAACATGATACAACATTCTACATCATGACGCAACATCTCGCAACATGGTGCAACATGATGCAACATGATGCAGCAAAAATTCCACAGCATGGTGCAACATAACGCAACATTGTACAACAACACGTAACATGGTGCACCTTCATGCAATGTGGTACAACATGACGGCCCATCCGGAGGGTTCCTAAATGAATCATTCAGAAATCAGTGCTCTTTGTAATTGTTTCCTTGTATTCGAAAACTTGTCCCGACATTTTTTTCCAAAGTCGTTGAAGCCAAAATCAAATGATAAATGAAGACCCAAGCCTCACCAATCCTCATGAATAAGGGCGGAATCAATTCCTGGCACTCGAAAACCCCCACACCAATTTTTATCAAACTCGTTCGAATCAAAACTGCAGTATCTGGCCCACATATGATTACCACTTAAACGGATTTTCCAGGAACTAGCACTCATTGCAATCCGTTCCTGCCATTAGAAAACACTTAGCACCGCAATTTTTATCAAAATCAATCGAGGCACAAAAAACTAAGAAACGATCCCGGGCCACAACCGATCCAAATCTATTAATGACTTTTGAAACCTCCTCTGATCAAAATCGTGCGTGCCAAAAAAAAAATAATTCAGCCCGGTCTCCACACGAAACCCCCTCATCCTTAAATGAAATGACTACCACAATCGGCTTTAATACTCAAATCGTGCAATCCGAAAAAAATTAAAAAAGGGATCCGATCGGAAGGGGTTTTCTCGAAATTAGCACCCGTTACAATTTAATTCTACCACTCTAAACCCCATGGATTCCAGACAATTGAAAACCCCGTTGAACCGACTTTTATAAAAATTAATAGTGGGAGCTAATGCGAGCCAAAAATAATTAATTAAAGAAACCCGGGTCCCAATAGATGTCGTCAAAATCGTTTGAGGCGGGAAAATAAAGTGAAAAGAGGATCAATGTCGAAACGTTAATTAGATAGCGGATGTTACAAATCATTATGGTTACTCATAACAACCAACATTTTCAAACGGACGCTATTTGTGCAACCACACAATGTCATTGTTATACAACCAACGCAACATTGCGCAATATGATGGAACATAACGCAATTTATTTAATTAAAGAAAAACACAAGTGCCCAACACGACATGACGGGTCATGGTGCAACATTTAGCAACATCTCATAATATGATGCAGCATTGTGCAACATAAGGAAACATAATGGAGCATCACCCAACATCACTCAACAAGACACAACATCAAGCAATAAGGTGATAAATCATGCAACAATTTGGTAATATCCCACAACATCGAGCAACAAAACGCAACATTGTATTATCACGAAACATAAAGCAGCACGGTGCAATACTGTGCAACATGGTGCAACATGATGCATTATGGTGATGAGTAGATCTGGATTGGTTCTGATTTAGGGAAAATTCATAAAGTGGAGATTTCCAATGCTAGGAATAAATTTCGATGGGTTTTAATTTCGGGAAAATTCGTTTAGGGGGGTATTTATTCAGTGGGGCTCGTAGATTTTTAAGCTCGAAAACACTCTGCCAGCAATTTATATAAAAATCGGCTGAGATAAAATTAAGGTCCCGGGCCCCGCCGGACGACCCTTGAAACAGATTTTGGCATTCGAAAGCCCTTCCTCACCAATTTCCGTACAAATCGTACAAACCGAAAAAATTAAACAGAAGTGACCAGTCGCATTATTCTGGCATTTTTGTTTGAATTGTGTATTTCTGGCCTACTGATGGTATCAGTTTGATTTCATGTGAATATTTTAAAAACAAAGTGGAATGGGAAGATTTTGCTCCATTACATTTTTATTGGGAAGAGTAATTTTCCAGCTAACCTTGTTTCGTAAATATTTACACCAAACTGATTTCATAAGTAGGCCAGAGAAATACAATTCAAACAAAAATGATGTGAGCATATTTTTCTCAATTTCCTTTTCCCAGGGAAAATCATTATAGCGCCACAGGCAATGAAGAGCGCATCGAACGGCTTACGCGCGGGTTTGTATTCTGATCATGTAAGAATATAATTGTCGAAGAGGCCTGATACTTCTTGTATACCTAAAATTAATCTTAATCTAAGATAGAGTTCACAATCTTTTTTGTAGATAGGAACTCTTCAAAAAAATTATGCTCTTTGACAATTAAAAATCTCTTTCATCAATTTTTATTAAACCGGCCAAAGAGCATAGTGGTTGAAGCTTTGGCTTTTGGATCGGTTTCGAATTCCGAAAGGGGCTTCCCTATCGGAGTGCTTAACTCACTCCGACCCTCTTCCATGTCAGTACTATAGGGTTGCATCGAGCTATGCAATGAGCAGATGGTTCTTCGTAAATCGGAAGTGCTTGTTGGAACCGCTTCGGTTCCAGAACAGATTGCAAAGATTAAATCATAAATTTTGTTTTATCTACATTGGGCAAGAAAAATAAAAAAATCGATCAGGGTTCCATCGGATAATGAAAACTCCTCCAGCAATTTTTATCAAAGTTATTGCAATTATTCTTTGGATTCGTCAATAAAATTATCAACGAAGAGAAATTCATTCATGAACGGACAATTCTTGATCGAGATTGCGCGACACGGGCAATTTTCGTTCGTTTCATGGTTATTCGTTTTCGTTTTGTATTTTGTGACGTTCGTTTAGGTCAGTTTTCGAATTCACAAATACCGACCATGCGGAAACGTCTTTCGTTTATTCGAATTCGATTTCCCAAATGAGGGCCATGCAATTTCTGTTGTATTACGCATTACCATACTGCATTGTAGGCTCAATATATATATTGAATTTGAATTCACGATTTTATTTTGCATCGATGTACCTTCATCTCATATTAGTTTGAAAAATGATTAAAAAGTTGTTAGATTACAGAGGACTAATTTTTTGAAACCGAAATTACTAGCCAACCATCGGGGGAAACTTGTTTCAATATTTTAATTCCGAGGAGTATTTCACTTCCAACTATGCTGTCCGTAGGCAAGATTGTTACGACTTTCAAACTGCACTGCAAGGTGGCGCCGATTCCTCTGTGATCGTAGTTACTGCGTTTATGTTCCTATTCAACACCTTTAACCATTATTTGAATGTTACCAGATTTATTGATTCTGCAATGTTCCCGTTGGACGTTTTATGTGATGATGATAGGGTGATAGCTACGAACGATTAGTTTGCACAGTAACCCTTCTGAACAGGTTAAAAAACAAGCGTAACTGATGTCATGCATTCGAAGAATTCATTTGTGTAGGATTTCACTGGCTACATTAGCGCCTACTGGCTATATAAGCCATACTGGGGGATGCTTTTCTTCCATGTTAACAATTACATTTATGCTGCTCCCAATTTTATTTGAGAATACTGTTTATACGATAAAATATATTTGCTCAAATGCTATTAACCACTTCACTTCAACATGTTGATGATGTGGCCCATGACATTTTCAAATTAATTCCAATTAATCCCATTATTATTATAAGCGGCGATAGATGAGATCTTATTGTTAATTTGTCATCGCATTATTTAAACAATACGAATATCTCCATTCAAAATATATATGCGAAGGGCAGTCACTTCTTGTATTCAATATCAAATATTGCATGTTACTCGTCGAAGACATTAAATTTCCATTGTTCCATTGCTCATAACATGATCATATTTGTATCTGTCTTTAAACGACGTCTCGGGGCTTTGTTGTTACTTTAAATGCAGCAAATGCATGTAATATACATTCTCGCATTTCAAATTTTATAAACAAGTAATTTCCGCAAACAAATAAATTGTATAAATATTTGCAGACATTAAACTCTCTCGTTACGTACGTAATGTACAACTAACTACTTATAGGAGACGACAATCGGGCATTGTATTGTTTTTAATAAAACTACAACTTTGAAATTTGCATATTTAAAAATTGTAATTTATAACTTTGACCACTTACGTTATACATAGTTATTATAATGAGCATTTTATGATTACTTCTTCTTCTTGTTTATTTTTAGATTTCTTCAGAAGTTGAAAGAAAATTATCAACCGATATATTAGAAATGAGAGACATGTATGAGTTACGATTGACTCAAGCCAACAATACTGCTAGCATAGAAATCGAAAAATTGGTAAGTACCTATTATAGATTGTTAAACTTTGATTACACTTAAGAAGATGGGTTTTCTTTATCCATATAGGAACAGCAGGTTCCACCTTCTTTTTCATGTATATACAAATTATTTGAATAGTTCTCATATGACGTGTTCTTTTCTTTTTATCTCATCCCATTCATGTATTTCATCTCAACGTATCTTTTATTGTAATTTGCAATTTAATATCAAATTTCATTATGTGCATTAAAATCGTATATATAGAAGATGTTGTATAGTGCGCGACTAAAGTAAATATTTTGATGGTCGAGTGCGCTTGTCGGCTGTGTATAGGATTATGCGGGGACACTTTTGTCTTTGTCTATTTGATATGATGTTTGGAGATTCATTTGCATTCACCTTGTTTGTTTGTTTGTTTGTTTTTAATTTTTGAAATCTGATGTGGGACCGAAGCACTCCAACTCCTTCGCAGCTGGCTTTTCGTAGTAGCCAAATCGAGGACGTATGGCGATAGATCCGATTTACGTAGAACCATCTGCGCATTCTCCGTGCCAGCCTATCGTATACTGACATGGAAGATAGGTCGGGAAGGTTTGCTAGGAAGGCGAGTGCCTCGCCAATTCGGGCTGCCGTTTGCTATCAACATTACCAATAAACCCATTCCAGGCAATTATAGTGAAGTTTCTGACAACTTAAAAATGACAAAAAACTTTACAACAACCCAAAAAGTGCAAATCTACATTTTCAAAACAACGTGTTATGCAAAACGAAATAAATCTTTTAAAAACATGTTCCCAATGGCAAGCTAATGTAGCCATAACCATTATTTATGTTTGCTAGGCGCAAACATATTTATGCGGTGGAGTAGTCATATTTTTTTTTTTTTTAATTTTACAATTTTGCTATAGTAGAAAGTGTATTTTGTATTTTTGAATTACCTTGCGCACAGCCCTTTTTCCATCTATAATCCAATATTTGTTCCTTAGATAGGCTAAAGTTAATTGGGTGCCCCCATGCAACGTTTTACGGTGGGCATCCTCTATGATCCGTAAAGTAACTATGTTGTTCCGGGTTAATATTAGGAGACTTTTTGCGGCCACTGGTAGATCGGAATTTTGTAGTCGGCCATTCACGCGCAACAGGGCGTTTACGTCAATCACTGGATTCAGAGATAACAGTCGGCTTTTCCGGTTCAAGGTGTTAGAGTCTCTTAAACACTCGAATTCGCGATTAAATTCTTGGTGCTGGATTGACTATTGCCCATTCTGCATATTGAAATTCGTGACTAGATAGCGTTTCTTTGTAACTGTTCTTGTGCGATTTGTGCTGAATGAACCGATGACAGTACGCTACAATTTGCTTTATTTTATCAAAGCTTGAATGCCGTTCGAATAATTTGTTAAACGCGTTGTCATTTGGTGTAACTAAATTAACTGATATATAGTCTTATCTTTTAATTCTTCTGGTTGTAATACTCCTCCAATGCTTTCAGCGTTGGCTGCATCAACAAATGTTTTGAATTTTCGTGGATCCCCATGAATCCAAGCCAAGGTGATGGTCGAATCTGACCAACAGTAAGTTCTAATGTCCGCTAGGTTCATGTCGCCTTGCACGTGTTTCATCAATTTTGTATGTAGTAATGGTGCATTGAGCTCTAACCGAGGGATGGATAGTTTTATTTTAATCGGTGCGACACGTGTTTTTGCCATTACTAAACTTGTGGTGATGTGGCCTCTTTCATCAGAGCTTCGGCAATAAATTGCTGCGGCATATGCTTACTCCGAAGCATCAACGAACCCATGTAATTCCATAAATGTTTTCCTAGTGGAGCCAATCCAACGCAGAATCATCATATGTTTCATTGTTAACATTTCTGTTTTGTATTGAATCCATTTGTTGTTCAATGTGGGAGGTAGTTCTTCGTCCCATCCAATGCCCAAAGTCCAAGCTTCTTGCATCATTAATTTTGCGGCAATGGTTATTGGTGACAACCATCCGATGGGGTCGAACAATTTTGACGAGTCCGACAATAACGCTCGCTTGGTTTGTTGTCCATTTGAGAAATATAGATTTGACACATCAAACTCAAATACATCATGCAGAGGATGATATACTATAATCAAGGTTTTGACGCAATCATTCAACTTAATTGATAAGTTACCTGTCCGATGAAATTTGCTTGGGATACATTCCAGGATATCCCTTGAGTTGGATGCCCATTTGCGAAGATTTAGACCACCTTACTCGGTAGTTGTTCTTACTTCATTCACTGCTGCTATAGCTTTCTCTAAGGTGTCGGCTCCCGTTAACATATCATCTACGTAGAAGTCCGATGATAAAATTCTTGAAGCTGTTGGGTAGTTCTCTTGTTTTTCTTGTGCTAGTTGTAACAAAGCTCGTACTGTTAAAAAACTAGCTGCCGTAGTACCATAGCTTACAGTGTTCAATCTGTAAACTGCCAAAGGTTTTCTAGAGTTATCTCTCCACACAATTCTTTGAAAATCCCGATCATCTTTATGTATCCATACTTGTCTATACATTTTTTCAATGTCGGCGGTTACGACAAACTTGTGCTTCCGCCATCGAAGTAAGATGTCGGTGAGTCTTGCTGAAGCTTAAGACCAGTCATCATTAAATCGTTCAATGATACGCCGGTTGACGTTTTTGCTGAGGCATCGAATACCACGCGGAGTTAAGTTGTGCTGCTATCTTATTTTAGCACTCCGTGATGTGGGATATAATACGGATTTTATTTATCGGATAGAAGTATCCGATTTAAAGGGAATCTTTACCGTATATTTACCATCCGGATTATGTTGTAAATTTGTATGGAAATGTTCTTCTATTTCTAATTCTTCTTCCGTACGATTCCTTTCCTCTGGAATGGAGTCGCTCTTAATGAGTAATTTGAGTTGCTCTTCTATCGCTTTGGTTGTTATCATGGTTGTGGCTTTCTGATTCTCGATGACCCGGAGGCTACCGATGATAATCCAACCTAGCTCAGTGTTTTAAGCTATTGGTTGATGTTGCTCGCCCTTTATTAGACCATTGGTGGCGATGAAAGGATAATAATCGGTGCCTAAGACTATGTCAATTGATTGCGATTGATTGTAATATGGGTCGGCGAGTTGAAGATTTTCCAAGTGTTTCCAGTTATTTGTGTCGACGCTGATTTCGGGAAACCTTTGAGTTAGTTTCTCAAAAATCAACGCATCAACGTTTAGAAGGAATTCACCTTCGAATCTCGGTGCTAATTTTAGACGCTTTGGAGGTGATTAATGTGGCTTGTGATCCCACGACTATCAGAGCCCTTTAGGTGACAGGCCGACCGTTACTCGAGACCGCCTTAATTATTGCAGTAGGCAACAATACTGGGGCCGGTTGGTTAACCAGCAGAGATAGTTTGACCGAAGAAGAAGCCGCGTTGTTGCAATGCAGGAATGTGTGATGATGTCCCTTACATACGATGCATACGTTTGCCTTACATGAACCAGTGTGTTGTTCGAGACATTTTACACAGAGGTTCGAGGCGTTCATCAAGCTAGATCTCTCCAATGTCGTCATTTTTTCGAATTGGCTGCATTGGTCCAGCGGGTGTTGTTTGGAGCAAGATTTAACCCAACAAGCAGGATTAACAGAAGCAGCGTTGACTCGCTTTAAAGGTTGCACAACCGATGAATTGCCTTGTGTTTTCCATGCTGTTGATTTAACACTACCCATTGCTTCTAAAGATTTAGATTCTTCTAAAGGATTCTGCATCTAGTTTTCTGGACCGAATGATTCGAATGTAGAACTTAATTTTAATCATTCGATGTTGTGGAGCATTTCTTTTGCATTGTCATGCATGTTCCGAATTGCGCCTGCAGAAGCCATTTGAATGATTGGTGCAGATAAAAGCAAGTGGAAGTATTTGTTCGCAAGTAGTCGCGGATTGTTGTACCTGGCTTGTAGTAGATCCCACGCCTTGTCGTAATTTTCTCCTACATTCGTGAGATAGCTGATAAGTTGAGCCGCACTTTTCACAACGTGTGATTTTAAATAAGTCATTTTGACTGTATCGGAGATTTCGTTGTTTGTATGAATGAGCTCCGTGAATAAATCGATGACCGAGCCCCAGGTTTCATAATCTCCGGTGAATGTTGGAATATCCACTTTTGGTAGTTTGATGCTGCGTCCCTCTTGCGGGACCGTATTTTGCTTGTGACCCCTTTGAAGCCGCACTATGGTGTCGTGGCCACCTTATCCGTTAAGGTACCGTAGTAATCTTTGGTGAAATAGTCAATATTTCGATCTTTTTCGTCTGTTTCTATTAAGATCGTCGTATGTAACTGGTCGGTCTCGTTCATCCGTTTTTGCAGCTTGTTGATGCTTAGCTGTAAGTATTCGGGTGGACGAACTTCGTTATCCAATTTGTACTCGATTTGATGTATATGTTGGTATAATTGGAGCATGAGTACATCTTGTTTTTTGAACAGCGGGTTGTCATGCTTCTCGATCGATTCAGTACGAGGTGGCTCCGACTCATTTTTCTCGTTGTTGTTGTCATTAGATGATGACGATTTTGATTGATCAGATAGCGACTTTAATCGTTGTTGTAATTCAGCCAGCAGAACTTCGTAATTTTCTGCTACCTGCTCTCTATTTTATAAGCTAGGGGTGGTTATCGCTTAGTGACGACGTCTCGATGATTTTGTCGTCGGCTGAAATGAATTTCGAATACAGCTCCTTCAGTTTTTCCATACGCTCTTGTAAATTATACTATGTAATTACATATACATGTTGAGCTGATCTTAACACCGTCAGTTGTCGACAATGTTCGAAATGTGCTGAATTCTCTCGACATAAAATCTCAACACCGCGATCGCGCTGCTTGGGACTCAAACGGTTAATGAAGATTGCGAAAATCCAAGGGCCAACGTGACAGCTTTGTGGTACACCAGCGGTTGCTCGTATTCTATTCGATGTTTTACCTCCTATTTCAATACATAAGATACGATTACTCAAATAAGGTAGCAAAGTTCAAGGCTACGAACTGGCTGGAAAATCTAAACTTGAAAATGTATTCCAAAGTTTTGCAATGGCTGACGGAGTCGAACGCTTTTGCAAAGTCAGTGAATTCCTGTTTGTTTGTTCCGAATGGGCGTCTCAGCCGCTCAATCGATCGCCTTGAAATTTTTACCATGTACAAGTTGCATATCCAGAACCAACCTTACGATATTTTGGAAGGGGCTGGACCCCGGGGTCTATGAGCTGCGGTATAAATTTTTTCGAAAATTTTAATTTTCTTTAAATTTTTCCACGAAAATTGGTTTATGCGGCTGGTTATATGAAATTACTGACATGTTCGAATCCGAGAAATGCAAATGTTGCATGTTCAGGACCAATCTAACGATATCGTGAAAGGGGTTGAACCCGGGGTCCAGGGGCCATGGTACAAATTTTTTCAAAAATTTAAATTTTTTTACGAGAATGAGTTTTGGAAAGAGGTTATATGAAATAAGAGACATGTTCGAATTCGGGGGTTCCGCCCCTGGATCAAAAATTCATTTTTACATGTAAAGATACAATTATTTGATTGTTCTGAAATAACGCCTTAGCTGCTTTACCGATCGCCATGAAATTTTTACCATGTATATGTTGCATGTTCAGGACCAAGCCCACGATACTTTTGAAGGGGCTGGACCCCGCGGTCTAGGGGCTGTGGTACAAATTTTTTCTCAATTTTCAATTTTTTTAAGATTTTTTGACGGGAATGACTTTAGGAAAGGGGTTATATGAAATTAGTGACATGCTCCAATCCGGAAGTCTGCCCTGGATCAAGAATTCATTTTTACATGTATAGATACAATTATTTAAATGTTCCGGAATAGCGCCTTAGCCGCAAATTTTGACACCAAAAAGGATATCTAGCGTGCGATTGTTATACACAGATCATACCTCTACTATAATTGATTTAATTATTCAAATTAATTTTTTAAATTTAAATTTAAGTCAATCTTTCATCACTTTAACTGAAGATAAATCTCTGAACACTTATATTATCTATACTAAAAATCCAAACAAAGTCATTTCAGAACAAAATTACGACGTTGGTCAGTTACGAGTTTTCGCTGAGACTCAAAAAAATCTCTTAGTGGATGATCAAAGACAGGCATACACTAAAGTGATGCAATACATAGCAAACGGTAATGGAAGAATTGTTTTTGTTGATGCACCCGGAGGCACTGGAAAAACATTTCTTCTTAATTTGATACTTGCTGAAGTAAGACAGCAGAATACAATCGGCCTCGCTGTTGCATCATCTGGAATTGCATCCACTTTACTTGATGGAGGACGCACAGCACATTCAACGTTTAAGCTACCATTGAGTTTGAATCAAGCGGATAATTTTTCTTGCAATGTAGCACGAAATTCGGGAATTGCCACGTTATTCAAAACATGTAAAATCTTTATTTGGAATGAATGTACCATGGCACACAAAAAAGCATTTGAACCAGTTGATCGTACTTTGCGCGATTTGCGACAAAATAACCGACCAATGGGAGGAGCTCTAACACTACTAGCAGGTGATTTTCGGCAAACTTTGCCAGTCATTCCACGATCAACACCCGCTGATGAACTTAATGCCTGTCTGAAGGCGTCTTATCTTTGGAAACACGTTACGAAAATCACACTATCTACAAACATGCGTGTGAATTTACATCACGATGGTACACAAAACATTTGCCAGGCAGCTTTTGGACATGGGTAATGGGAAATTGCCAAATGATCCTGTCACATGTGAGATATCGTTCCCGCCTAATTTTTAACAAATGCTGCCATCAATACAGGACGTTGTAATGAAAGTATTCCCAAATCTGCCAAATAACTTCAAAAATCATGATTGGCTGTACGAACGTGCACTCCTAGCTCCCAAAAATGACGGCGTTAATAAATTAAATAATGAATTTCAATCGCAACTACCCGGGCCACTAATGAAATACAAAT
Source organism: Nephrotoma appendiculata (assembly GCA_947310385.1). NCBI lineage: Eukaryota > Metazoa > Arthropoda > Insecta > Diptera > Tipulidae > Nephrotoma > Nephrotoma appendiculata. The sequence continues at coordinate 289,944,997 of OX371223.1, forward strand.
CTATCGACACGGTTACTGATGTGGATCAATCCGTCAATTATCCAATAGAGTTTCTTAATTCTTTGGAGCCACCTGGCTCATACACATACTATTTTTATTTTTTTAAAAGAGGGTTCACCAATAATACTGCTCCGAAATTTAGATCCACAGAAATTGTGCAACGGAACACGGACTTGTGTGAAGAAATTGATGCCGAATGTGATTGAAACAACGATTATTACCGGTAAAAGTAGAGGCGAAGATGTGCTAATTCCGCGCATTCCTATGATTCCAACCGATTTGCCGTTTGAATTCAAGCGACTACAATTCCCATTACGCCTTGCTTTTGCAATGACAATCAACAAAGCTCAGGAGCAATCATTGAAAATAGCTGGTGTTATTTTGGAAAATTCATGCTTTTCACATGACCAACTGTATGTTGCTTGCTCCAGAGTGGGAACGTCAACAAATTTATTTATTTACACACCAAATGGAAAAACCAAAAATATTGTTTATCAAAAGGCTTTATAATCAAAATTATTAACTAAAATATCTTTATATTTATTATTCACTTTGATCTGGTTGAAGGTTTGTAAACATGGAGTATAATTATTTGGCAATTGGTAACAAATGCAAGTTCCAAGCATTACAAAAGTTCACCTGGATGCATTGACGGAGGCACCCGTTACTGAATTCAGCTACTTATAATTTTCTTTTCATATGTGATTGCAACTACAGCGATGTAAAGAGAGAATTCTTGCATAACAATCAAGGTATTTGAATTCTATATGTATCTCTCGTGCAACGCCGGGTAACTCAGCTAGTTACTGATATTTTAGGCATAAAACCATGCTGATATTGTGATATATACCGCGGAAGCACTGCTTTGAATGAGTTGCATATGACTAGTTCAAATAATTTAGGTATAGCAGATATAGATGTGATCCTCTGTACAAGAAATGTCATTTCAAAATCCATGAAAATTGCAGTTGCTTCTTGCATTTTCTTAATTTTCGTGTACTTCTAGACTTGTGGACTTATGGACCATGATCCACGTTTACTTGTACAATATCCTTCAACATATTAAAATATATAATTTTGTAATAAAAAATTAAAAAGGACCTCTAATTATTTTCCATTTTTGTGGAAAAGTTGCCAATTTTAATGACTGATTGAAGAAAATGCTTAGAGGAATTGCCAAATTTTTAGAATTTGTTAAAAATGAAGCCGAAATACCATCAGGTCCACATCCTTCTCCGAATCTTACTAATGCTCGCTGGATGTCTTCTGCCTCGGTGTGGAGTAAATATGAATGTACCTATACTATTTCTACTAGTGGTTGGATCTTTATAATTATCAATGTCTTCTGCTTTATAAACAGATTGGAAAAACCCAGCAAACATGTTGGCTATGATTTGTGGATCTCAAGACTTTTGATCATTAATTTTCATCCTGGCTGGGTAACCATCAGTTTCACGTTTGGTTTTAACCAATTTTCAATAGTGTCTGCAATCGCCTTTTATTTTATCCTTTACATTGCGAATATAGATTCTGTATCTAAGTTCAAAAATAAGATTCAAAATTTTAGTTACACACAGTAAATGTCTGTTTAGGTTTAGGTTACTGCAGGTCGATTCTAGTTTTCCTATAGGAATTAGGAAAAATATTTATATAGCGTTTTTGTCAAAAATATCATTTTCTGGCCTACTGAGAAATCATGTTTGATCTAAATTTTTATAATTTAGGAAGTATTTTTTCCGTATCGAAATTGGATAGGAAAAATATCGGTAGGCGACAACTAGGCGACGGACGACTCGGCGCCGGACAACTCGGCGACGGTCAACTTGGCAACGGTAAATTCGGTGACAACAAACTCGGTGAAACCACCTCGGCGACGACAAACTCGGCGATGGTCAACTCGGCGACGACCAACTCGGCGACGGTCAACTCGGCGACGGACAACCGGCGACGGTCAACTCGGTGACGACCAACTCGGCGACGGGAAAAAATTAGGATAATTCAAAAATGAAAATAAAAATTGAATAATTATGGGAATGCTCTTTTGTCGCCACAAAGTGTAAATAAAGGATGATGCAGAAACATCTTCGAGATGTGCATATTTGGTTTATCTGTGTTTAATTAAAATTAGTGCTTTGTGGAATAGATATAATATTAGAATATAATAAATTCTAGTTACATAATCAAATTGTTAATATTAATATGTTTAATTAATTATTAATAGGCGTAATTGCCAATTTTTGCAGATGGGTTTTGATCAAGTATCAGTTTGTAAATTTTAGCGAATAAATTTTTATTGGCCGGGGCCCACCGTACACCTGTATTACACATAACAAAGTGGAGGGATAGGAAAGGTTATGTTAGTAAGGAGAGACTCGACCCGGTTAGAGACACCTTAGTAGTCGATAGTTAGTAACACAACGACACAATTCTAACTACGAAATAATTATTAATCATGTAACTGAAAAACTTCCAGTCATCTGAAAATTAAAAATAGTTATCCCGACAAACAATTTGCAACCGCAACAGACTCTATGGTTTCGAGACCGTAAAACGTCGGTTCAAATATTTAATTATTGAAGAAAATATCTACACGACGTCTATCCGATGTTTAACAAATCAAAAAAATTAAATAATAATCAAAAACAATATCTCGATTTTCGCCGAAGAAAGAATATCCACACGAACCCTCTCTGATTTTGCGAAAATAAATAAAATAATAAAAAACGGTATCTCGATTTATACCGAATTTAACTTGAAAATGAAATACTTGGAAACAAATACGAGAACTAGTTCTAAAGTATTAATAATTCGAAACCGTAAATTTATGGTTTTGGGACTGTTAAAGGCCGATTAAATGTTCCTCGGAGACTAGTACAGAAGAATTTGAAAAGAAATGAAAAATAATAAACGAAACAAAAACACTAGATAAAAATATGTATGTATAGATTTATATCGATGGTAACCGATTGCAAGTGTATGGATCGTGGACTGTAAAATATTATACCTTAAGAATAACGAACGTTATTAGTCTACACGAGGGCTGTCCGATTTTGAAAAACAAAATAAAGTATAATACAAAAAACGAGAAGACCCGTATATCGAACGCTGGTTACCGATTACCACTTTACGAAAAATTAAATTGTAGGTGACTTGAAACCGCATTGATTCTTCGTAGTCAAAGGTAGATTGGTGGTACAGTGATACAGTGTTTATTTAAAGTCGTATTTAAAATATCGGAAAGTACTTAAACCGATCAGGCTGCATATTCTTAAATTCCACAGATAAATTCCCCATGCGGAGACTCCTTTAGTAAATTTTTTTCCGTATATTATAAGAGAATTTCTAGGTGGAATTTTATTCAAAAGTACGTGCTCAGGTCTTCCAATGATACTTTTAGTAGACTTACGTCTGTACTTAATCAATACCTAAGGTAATTAATTCTGTAACTTGTACTGACTGACTTTAGTCGGTTATTCATCAATACATAAGGCATTCCAAAATATGAAATTATTACGTAGCTTCATACGACAAATAATACTCCTAATTGTCTGAACTATTCCGTGTCACGTCGGTCATTTATTGATACCTAAGGCATACCCAAAAAGCGGTTCATTGATATGACTTCTCGACAGAAACTGTTTGGTTAAGCGGTGGGGATATTCCAGCGTCATGTCGGTTATTTATAAATACCATATACATTCCCAAGTACGGTTTCTCAATATAGTTTTAAACAAAATGAGGCCTGTCAAAATCCTTGTTATTCCACAACTTCGGTTGGTCAATTGTAATTACATTTACGTTAAAATGTTCGGTGTATTTACTTACTCTTTATCAGCAAGTGGACTGTAATAATATATTTTATCCCTTCGTGTTCCGATTAGTAGGACCTCCTAACGTCTTCCATAACACCGTTTTTTGGTTGCGTTTGAGGAATAAATTGTCTGATAGAAAACCGTACGGTCCTTCAGACCCACATTGGTTATTTTGCAATACCAAATTTTCAAATTGTTATCCGGGTATTTAACTCTGCAAACTTATCTTCTTGAATTTTCATATACCTATTTTTAATAAAATCTAAAAGAAAGATCTAAAATAATAAAAAATTAAAATTAATAATTATTATTAAATACCACCCACTGGATGCAATACTAATAATTAAAAAAATTCTTACTAAACCGCCTAACTAAAAAAGGAGCCAAGCCACTGGAAAAACAGAGGTCTCTATACTACAAAATAGTCCAATAAAAGTTTTTAACTACTTCTGAAATCGGAATCTAATTTTTAATCATAACAGCATATCTATCGTGTAGCTAATTCCAAATGGTTTCAAAAAAGCTAATCTGCAATATAAGATCAATAATGTATGTTTGGCACAGCTCCAGAACCCCAACACCTAAACAAATAAAATAAAACATTTCAAGCAATCACGAATCTATAAGATGATAGAATTAATAATAATTAGCTAAAACAACTGTATGATTCTTCATCGTATCGTATCACCTAATCGTATTAAATAAATCATAAAATCAACAACCAGCGATAATTATTTATCCAACCCAGAACAATATAATCAAAACCTTCACCAATTTACAGTCGCTCGAAACAACCTAGAAAACCATTTAATTAGAGCATATATTTTTACATATGATGAACTAAAAATTATACAGTCTATACTGACCTTATGGACTGTAGAATCTTTATAAAATTATATTTTAGTACAATATCATAAACTTTAATTAACTAGCTACTTTAACAATTCATTCACTCTTTCAAAATTTAGAACGAAACTATCTCGAACTAAGTAATAAACATTTATTCATTCTCAATCTAAGAAAATAATATTATATAATTACTATTAGTAATATACATAAATCCAATTGAAAATGGTGTCGCTAATAACATTCGGTTACAAGAAGTATTTTGATGGTTCGTTAAATTGAGATGAAGATTTGAAAAAAGAAAAAAAGAAATCATAAGGATATGAATAAACTGATGAATGATCCTAATACAAAATACCTCATGGGTCCGAACGTTGAAAACATATATTTTATGAATATACATTTCTGTATCTATTTATTACCCACCCACAAAACACTAAACCCAAATTAATGTATACACACCTGCTGAAACCATCGCGGCACAAATACATCGCACTCGCTTCCGCAGGTATAAATTCATACGTGCCGTGCGAGCGCGACATACCCACGCCGGAACAAACGCCACAGTATGTACATATACAGCATAAAGAGCAACACAAAACACTTTCACTCCTTATGAAATTAACTCTCGTTCAACACAGTATGTCATTCGCTGACAACGAAAAACAAAAACAACTAAAAAAAAATTTCAAACAAAACACCACAATACAATGGAAAAAGAAGGCCTCAATTAGAAGGGCTCCACCACCACACAGGCCAACGGCCACACACAAATAACACCTATAAAATTATATAATACACAAAAAATCAAAATAACAGAACACTTAGCTGTATCTCCCCAGGTTGATTCGATTTGTGCAGTCCATCCCCCACACGTGTTGATCGGCCCTCGTGGTAACACCGGTTTTCTATATATCGCCTTGTCGCTAATGTGGTAGTGGTAGATGAAAAATCCGTTTCCTTTATTGACTCATATTTATCTCCAGAATCGGTGTTATCCTCACTTTTTCCTCCAGCAGCTGTACCCGTTGTAGTCGTATCCGTTTTATCAGGTGCTTTAGGTTGACCGAATTCTGGAGACGGAGCCATTTTGAAATTACACGAATTTCTTGCTACACGATTTTTTTTTTTTTATATATATATTAATCACGACACACACGACATGTTATATATTTATATTATATATATATATATATATATATATATATATATATATATATATATATATATATATATATATATATATATATATATATATATATATATATATAGGGTGTTTTACAGGCGGACCGACAACGTTTTATGGCAGATTGGGGGGGGGGGGGGGGGGTCATTGGGAAGCTTTCATCCCATGGAGCCGATGTCCTAAGTCTCACGGTTACTGAGATATGATATTTTAAGTTTTTTTTTAAATTATCCAAAATCTCACCTTTAAATGGTCATAACTTTTTGTTTGTAGTTGTAAAGACACGAAATAATTTTTATTGTATTCTGCATTGTGATTTTATTCTAAATAAATCATTATTTAATACAATCGGTTTGAGAAAAATGAGTTATGGGCTTCCAAATATTAAAACATGTGTAAAAGTATAAAAAATGTCTACATTCTATATGCATTTAAAAAAAAACTAGCGATTGTTTTGAAATAACTTTTGTTTTAAAAACTTCTCTATTTTATGCCCTTTCCAACGATATGCTACATGTCGTAGGAATCACTCATTTTGTGGACGAAATAAGTGATACTATTTGGTCAGGATTATTTGTGTCAGGGTTAAGAAAATACCTTTTAATTTATTGATAAAATAATCAACTCAACTGATAAAATAATCATTTATTACATTTAAATTTAAATAAGCAAACTGGGTGTTAATTGCCTTCACTTGTTTACTTGATATTACACTATCTGCTACCGGAAGTTTACGTTGTTCGTATTAAATTGTTAAAAACTTTTCGTTGATTTTGTCGTCGCTGTTGTTACGATGCCCATATTTAGTAACGAAGAGTAGGCTGACATGTTGTTGGCGTATGGCAGTGCTAATTGCAATGGACATGAAGCGAGAATAATTTATCAGGCTCGATATCCTGTTCGACGTTTACCGCACCATGAAACCTTCTCAACAACCTATCGACGTCTGAAGGAGACCGACATCTTACATTTTCACGAGCCGCCAGTGAATGTGAGGCAACATAATGTTGCAGTTGATGAAAGAATTTTAGAAGCTTTTAACGAGGATCCTACTATTCGAGTTGTCGCTGCCAGATTCAACTTATCAGTCTGGAAAGTGTGGTCGGTTCTACGGGTAGAAGGAAAGCATGCATTCCATTACACTCCAGTTCATGGTAATTACACCTAATTTTTACTTCTCTCAGTTTACAGAAACGTATCATATTTGAGCAATTGTCACAAACTCACGAATTTAATTAATTGTTCCATTTCTCGAAGAGGGTGATAATGCTAGACGGTTGGAGTTTTGCAGGTTTATATTGCATACGAATGTTAAGGATAATATGTTCTTGAAAAGGATTTTGTGGACAGATGAGTCTAACTTTAGTCGTGAGGGAGTTGTGAATATACACAATCTGCATCACTGGAGCAGAAAAGGCCTAAATCCTCACAATAAAAGGTAGGTTTCTTTCCAAAAGAAATTCAGTGTAAATGTTTGGGCTGGTGTTATTGGTCGAAACCTTATCGGCCCATATTTTTTGCCAGAACGCCTTTCCGGAGAAATATATCTCGAATTTCTACAAAATGAGCTACCTGAGTTGATTTTACCAGTTCTAGAAGGAGATGTGCCGATTATTTTTCAAAATGACGGCTGTCCGGCACATTACCAACAAACGGTAAGGGAATACTTGGATGATTCGTTCCCAAACACATGGATTGGTAGAGGTGGCCCTATTTCTTGGACCGCACGGTCCCCAGATCTCACACCCCTGGATTTCTACGTCTGGGGACGTGCTAAGGAATTGGTGTATGCAACAGAGGTACCCACAAAAGAAGTTTTAAAAGAAAAGAAAAGTGCTGCATTTGAACAAATGAGGAATGAAATGAAACTCCACACAACAACCGTGGAGATAAAAAAACAATGCCGTGCATGTATACAGAGTGGTGGAGGTCATTTTGAACAAAACGTAATAAATGAAGTTGATTAATATTTTATCAATAACTCAAAAGGTATTTTCTTAATCCTGACACAAATAATCCTGACCAAATATTATCACTTATTTCGTCCACAAAATGAGTGATTCCTACGACATGTAGCATATCGTTGGAAAGGGCATAAAATAGAGAAGTTTTTAAAACAAAAGTTATTTCAAAACAATCGCTAGTTTTTTTTAAAATGCATATAGAATATAGACATTTTTTATCCTTTTACACATTTTTTAAGATTTGGAAGCCCATAACTCATTTTTCTCAAACCGATTGTATTAAATAATGATTTATTTAGAATAAAATCACAATGCAGAATACAATAAAAATTGTTTCATGTCTTTACGTCTACAAACAAAAAAGTTATGATCATTTAAAGGTGGGATTTTGGATAATTAAAAAAAAAACTTAAAAATATCATATCTCAGTAACCGTGAGACTTAGGACATCGGCTCCATGGGATGAAAGCTTCCAAATGACCACCCCAATCTACCATAAAACGTTGTCGGTCCGCTTGGAAAACACCCTATATATATATATATATATATATATATATATATATATATATATATATATATATATATATATATATATATATATATAATTAAATAAAATAATTAAAGTTTTCAAATTGAAAAAAATAAAACACGTCCAGCTGACATGAAAGTCAAGGCTATCCATAAAATTAATTTTAATTTTAATTAATTTTAATTTTAATTAATTTTATTATTAATGCTTAAAAAATAAACATACAATTTAAATTAATAACAAAATATTTATTTAAAATAAATCTGTTGTGGAGTTTTATTTAAAATAAATGAGTTTAATGAGTTTTATTTAAAATAAATCTGTTGGGACGTACAAGACTTATAATTAAGAACTACCTATGCTAAGTACTTTTTCAAACTGATGAACCTTTACCCACTCCCGTCTTATCTTTTTCAGAAATGAAATTATTTTGTTCATTACTTCTGCACCATTTCTAGAAGTACTTCTTCGTTTGCTGGGTGTCTTTGGAACTAAAAAAAAATAGGAATCACTTAATTAGAATTTAAGCGTAAATGTGTTGATTTTCACTGTAATTATTACCTTATAATTAAATAAAACTGAAAAAACTCGGAAACTTATTCCTCTGCTACAAAATCAGAAACAATAAATTATTTTAGAAAATCCAAATGTCCAAAGTAATTTTTCACAATATTTTTTATTTAATTATTTATACTTAGATTACAATTTTTTCATTCAGAAAGAAACCAAAACATGCTCACATTATACTACAATCATCCAATCCAGTCTACTGCATCATCAACAGATGTAGATTTTATCTTTATCGACGAATTTCCCAGCTTCCTTGATTATCCATTCGATATCAAAATTTGTTGATCCATTGATATGTTTCCCTCATCTTTGGCTGATGTTTGTATAGTGAAAATATCGTTTTAAAAATACCCCAATTAATGGGATACCACTATTAGGTGGTGGAACATAGGTGGTGGAAATCCAGTCAAATCTAATTTAAATATTCTAATATGAATGCTGGTTTATTCTATTCTATAAGTATGGACCATTCATGTTGTACTGTGGGAAATGCAAAAATGTCGTTCTTCAAAAAATAAATGCAGTCGTGAAACAGTTTGCAGACACAACGGTGGAAAATCCGGCGCAAATAAGAGCACGAGTCATTGAAGATATGCCTGAAATACCTTGCACTGCAAAGTATTTTTCCAGGTGGAAGTACTATGTGCAGAAATATCCAAAGAAGGAGAATTAATAATTTAAGAGAATTGACAATTTCTCGATAACGAGACAATTAAACTCCTATATAATTTTAAACAAGAATAGTTCGAATCACATTCAAATCAAAAATGAATCTAGTACCCTCGTTTTCGAATCGAATTCTCAAATTGCCGGTGAATATACACGTTACCGATCAATTTTAAGCATTTCTTGTTAGGGGATTTACGAGGGCAAATCAAAAAGTCTTGCAATATCATATGAAAAAAAAGAGTGAGTGAGACAGCAATATTTTTATTTTTCGACAGAATCTCCTTTAAGGTTTATACATTTGTCACATCGATCAATTAACTTGCCTAAACCCTCTAAAAAAAAAGATTTCTTTTGCTCCATAAAATATTCATTTACAACAGACTGCACTTCATAATCACTGGAAAATTTTCGGCCCCTTAGTGTTTTTTTCAAATTGGGAAACAGGAAGTAGTCACTGGGTGCCAAGTCTGGACTGTACGGTGGATGCGGAATTCCCACGAAGTCGCAGTCCTTTAATGCAGCTTGAGCAATATTAGCCTTGTGCACCGGTGCATTGTCGTGAAGAAGCAAGATTTTTTTCCTAACTTTCCTTGGCCGTTTTTCCCGGATCGCTTTTTTCAATTTTCGCAAAACCTCAGCGAAATATATGCCTGTGGTTGTGGTTTTCGGTGGCATATAAACGATTATCAAATTTCCTTCAGCATCCCAAAAAATTGTTGCCAAAACCTTAAGAGCAGACGGTTGAGTTTTAAATTTCTTTGGTGGTGGTTCACTACGTTTAATCCATTGCAACGATTCTTGTTTGGATTCCGGATCCCAGTGATGAAGCCATGTTTCATCGCCTGTTATTATGTTATCCAAGAAATTTTCTGGATCTTCTTTGTACATATCTAAAATCGCCTTTGAAATTTGAACACGCATTTTTTTTTGTTCTGCATTCAACAAACGGGGAACCCATCGCGCACTTACTTTCGACATGTGAAGGTTGTCATGTAATATAGTATATGTGGTACCGTATGAAAGAGAAAGTCTCCACGCTAACCGTGGAACAGAAATACGCCGGTCCTCCAATACAATAGATTCGGCCAAAATTACGTTTTCATGGCTAATAGCATCTGCTGGGCGACCCGAGCGATTGTCGTCTTCTAATGACTCCCGACCACTTTTGAATAATTTTACCCACCTTGTTACTGTGGCATATGATGGTGCAGATTCGCCGTAAACTTTTGATATATAGTTGAATATATAAATTGCATTTTGTCCATCTTTACAGAAAAATTTAATAACGGCGCGATATTCAATTTCATTCATTTTAAGAAAAATTCAAAACACTTGTTACTAAATTGACAAAAACAAACGAACTGTAAAATTTACATCGAAATGTTCTTCTAGAAGTTTCATCGCGACAAAAAATGGTTTTGAAAAATATATTGTTGTCTCACTCACTCTTTTTTTTCATATGATATTGCAAGACTTTTTGATATACCCTCGTAGGTAGAGATCAACCAAACCCGCAACGTAATCTGGTCTTTGGCAGCGAATATCACTCAACGTGGAGTGAACATATGAAGGAGTTATATATGGATTGCACCTTTTGCTGTTCCCTCCTGTTTTCTCAACTTTTTGTTATACTTTCTAGAAAGAATAGAAGTACAGTTTTACCAGTAATGTTTTGCTTGTTGTCAGATAAAAGAGCTGAAACATATACAAAACTATTCTACATGTTATACGCGAAATTTGGCTTCTAATTAACCAGAAGGCATAAATGTGGATTACGAGCTAGCAATTAATCAAGCGATTTGTACAGTATTTCCAGAAACCAATGTTAATGCTTGCCTGTTTCTCCTAGTGAAAAATCTACGAAAACACTTGGCATCTTATCTTGGGACGATATAATAAAGATGTCAATTTCGCATTCCATTGCGAAATGATCACGTCTATTGTATTTGTTCCTGAATCGTCATACATGGAAGATATTTGTACGGTTTGCTCATAGACACGAGAAAGAATAAATAAATTCCTTTAAATAGATGTGTGTAAAATACACTACTACACGATAGCATACGTCGATTTACTTAGACACCTCTACGATGCCTTATCAATGGTCTTCGTATGGTTGAATTATTGAATTTTTATAATTCAAAACAGAATTATATAATTTTTTTGTTTTTAATTTTAATGACACAAACTAAATTTAAATAAAAATATTGGTAGTACAAATTATTTCGGTCCGGTTTTCGGACCGAATTTAAAAAATGCATTTATTTTAAAATAAAATTATTGTACAAATTAATCAAAATATTGTCCATCGCTGCTTACGACTTTTTCCACACCTCTCAGTCAATTTTCGAATCACATCTCGGAAAAACGTTTCGTCTTTTGAGGCGATCCAAATTTGGGGCCAATTTTCGATTTCTTCGAAAGAAGTGAACCGATGACCTGTCAAATCGTATTGCACCTATCGGAACAAACCAGTAACAAGAAGGAACAATGTCCTGAGAATACAGTGGGTGCGGTAAATCTGGCCTCCCACTTGAGCGTTTCCAAATATTTTTTTACAACTTTTGCAACGTGAAGCCGAGCGATGTCTTGCAGAAGAATAGTTTTATAATGCCTTTCCTCATATTCCGGTCGTTTTTCTCGTAATGCATGGCTCATACGAATTAATTGTAGTCTGTAACGCTCGCCTGTATTGGAATCGCCAGGTTATAGCAGCTCGTAGTACACAACGCCTCTTTTGTCCCACCAGATACACAGCGTAACCTTCGATCGAACCATGAATGTTCGTCTTTGGTGTTGATGTTGAGGTCGATGGCAACATTTGGCCGGGCAAAGCGTAGTATTTTTTCTTCTTGGGGTTATCGGACAAGATCCACTTCTGGTCATCAGTCACCTCGTCATCCAATGTAAAAACACCCTTTCTTGTTTGCCTTTGAAGCAGCTGCTCACAAGAAAATAAAATTACCGTTCCAAGTCTCTTGGTTTCAATATATGAGGGACCAATCGCGATGCTTTTGAATGATGCCTATAGATTTCAATCATACGAAAACTGTTTGTTGGATCACCTCACCGAAAAACTTCTCTTGCGTTTGAGTTTGATCTTGATCGAGCAATGCCTCTAAATAAACGTCTACGAATTTTTTGGCTGTCCTAAGCGATCTTTAACATTGAAATCATAATTTTTTAAGCGTTGAAAACATTCTCTACATCATCAAGATAGAACTTCTATAAATCAATAAAAAAACAAAAAAAAAAAATTAAAAAATAAGTGTTTAATTTATTCCATTACTTTAACTCAACGTATTTTGAATATTTTGGCATTTTTCGGGGTTTTTCCCCCAAATTGCAGGTAATTTTTTTTTCAAAAAATTACGTCATACATATATTTAAAATGAAACAATAAGCCAATTGCGTTCAAAAGTTTTGAAATTTTAGCAAAAAAAGACTCTAATTTGCAATAAAATATGTTTGCCCAATTTTTTTCCCAGCACTTCAGCTTCCAATTAAAACAAAAAAATAACACTTCCCGCAAATGCTGTTATCACAAAATCCGACATATTCAACACCGTAAAAAAACACGTATGAAACTCAAAGCAGTACAAACTGAATGTTAACGGCAGATGTCTGAAACAACTGAAATCAGCTGTCTTTATAAAAAATGTATTATAGTCAGAGGCACTTTTTGAAAACGGACCGAATTAATTTGTAGTCCCAATATTTTTCTATATTTTTTTTATTATCTTGTTTGTCAATTTATCAGATACTTCACACTGCCTTCCAGGCAACCGTTACACTACATTCGTCGTCGGGACAATGAAATTTTTTTTGTTCAAAATCAAAAATAAAAAATTTTCGTTAACAAAACTTTATGACGTTCGTTCACTCGAGTGTAAAATAATATTTCCAAATTACATTACCACTTTAAAGGCGTCTGCGCATTTAAACTTCGCCGCGGGCCGGCAATATTTTTAAAGAATTAACTTAAAAAAAAGTTATATAAATACAAATGCTAGTTGTTTTTGTTCTTTTATTTTTTTAAGAGTATAAGTCCAAATTCGTAATTGTTCAAGACACAGATGAGTCCTTACTCTCATCTTTGCAATTAAATAATTTATTTGTTTGATAGAAATTTTCTAAAAACAGGCTAAGTTCTAAGAAAATTTCTATCAAAAAAATAAATTATTTAATTATGGTAAGATGAGAGTAAGGACGATTGAACTGTGTCTTGAATATTTACAATTTTGGACTTACTCATTTTGCATTTCTCGCCGACGATAAGCTAAAACGCAGCACACACATGTTGTGGTTAGCGGTCACTAATAGTTGTTCATGCTATCACACATATGCTGTGTGAGCGGTCTTTAAAGTGTTAACATTTATCGCACTGCACCAGAGATTCAAACCAGAACTGAACCGTAAACCGAAAACCGGTATTAACCGATATTTTTGTTGAACTGAAACTGGAAACGGTAACGAAATAATCATAAAGGCTGGAACGTAAACCGTAACCGAAAATTTTAATTTATACTATTCGTTTATCATCTTCTGGTTACGTGGGTCTATTACTTTTTCGGTAATTCGTAATCGTCAAATTTCATGTTGAAATTCACAAAAAAGAGAAAATATTGAGTGGAGAACCACAACATAAAAAAATTTGCAAGAAACAACCGTCAGTACTTCAAATGGAATGTATTAAACCTGCAAAAGTTTTAGTAAATATGATTGAAGAGTCCCTTGTTCAGGCGTGTGTCGAATTAATAACTAAAAATGGCTATCCGTTTAGTATTTTACGAAGTTCCGGGTTTATGAAAATTCTTCAACCTTTAATTTCGGGAATGGATTTAAGCATTAAAATTAATCCACAAAATATCCGAGAAAAAGTCAATGAGTTTGCAGAACAAATAAAAGCCAATATTAGAAAAGAGGTTCGTGAAAAAATGATCAGTATTAAACTTGATATCGCAACTCGTTGCAATAGATCTATGTTAGGTATAAACGCTCAATACATTTTAGACGGCAAGATAATACTACGCACATTAGCCATGGCCGAAATGAAACAAAAACATACGGCAGACTATATTAAAGAGGTTGTTCTTAAGATTTTAGAAAAATATGAAATCGAATTGAAACAAATTTATACTATAACGACCGACAACGGATCTAATATGGTTAAGACTATGCGGCTTCTTGAGCTAGATTTAGAAAACGAGTGTGATGTTAATGTTACGGCTAGTAACGATAATGTTGAGAATCAGGAAGAAACTAGTGATATTGACGGTGAGTTTAATGATGATGACATCTTTGTAAATGAAAATGATATGTTAGCAAGTCATATAATATCCAATGAAAATTGCAATGATCCAACAGATTTAGAGTTTACAAATGGTACGACTGTAATTTCTTCTGTGCGATGCGCTGCACATACTTTGCAATTAGCTATATACGATGTGATTAAAGACAGAACCGTTTCGAATAAATTAAGTAAATGTCGATTTGTTTGTAAAAAGCTGCGAACAAACAATATGCTAGTGCTTACCAAAGCTCTAAAGAAAAAGATTGCAAGAATCGATTGTCAAACGCGTTGGAATTCGTCCTATGATATGCTTGAACGTTTATTGGAGCTGAACGATTTCTGCCAACAAGTCGAAGAAACATATCCTTTTCTGAAGCTTTCCGATGCAGAATGGAAGTTTGTTGATGAATTTGTGACATTATTCAAACCGTTGAAGATAGCAACAGCTAAATTACAAAGCGAGCAACTGCTAATTGGAGATTTTTAAGGTTTTTGGATAGAATTGAAACTGGAAATTGAAAAAATTGATTCCGCTTCAAGTATAGCATTGCAAAAAGCAATACATAATCGGGAAATAAAGTTACTTGAACACGATTACGTTGTATCCCCGCACTTTACCTTGATCCGCGTTATAATTTTTTACTTACGGTGGCGCAAAATATCAGAGCACGTGAATTTATAGCCATAGTTGGCCAATTTTATTACAATTCAGTTGCAAAGATTTCTGATAAACCAGAATGTGATTTGAAAATAAACGAGCAACTAACATCAATTGAAAGGGTCTCATCTGAGTTAGAAAAATTTTTATCGAAAAAGGAAAAAGAAAAGAATTTGCATATAGACAATATGTATGATGCATATGAACAAAAAACAGCAGTTTTAACTTCCCAAATTAGTACCTTTGCTCCTGCTAGAGAATCTGCTAGCATCGACGTTCTCAAATATTGGAAATCGAAATGCAGTATTATTCCAGAATTGGCAGAGATTGCTAAAGTTATTCTCGCTGTCCCTTCAACGCAAGTAAGCGTTGAGCGGAACTTTTCCGCTTTGAAACTTATATTGACTGAAAAACGTACAAATTTAACAGAAAGTAATTTAGAAAATATTCTAATGTGTAAATTGAATAGAAACTTCTAATTTCTAATGTGATTAAATTACGTACATCGTATTTATGTACGTTACTATCGTAATGCAATTTATATTTAAAATTAAACAATTCTATTGATCTAAAAATGAAATTACTATTTAAATGCTATTATTTAATTTATATGTATGTTTATTTTTTATGTATTTTTCTTGAAATATTATCAAAATAAATTTATTTGTTTACTGTTTATAATATTTTTCATTGAACGGTACGGTGTATATATGCATGTATCAATAAATTAATGATTAACTAAAAAAACCGGTTTGAACCGGTTTTGAACCCGAACCGGAACCGAAACGAAAAAGGAAATCAAAACCGGAACTGAATTGTAACGAAAAATAAAAGTTTGGATCGTAACCGTAAACCGGAACGTTATTAATTTCGGTTTGACTCTCTGCATTGCACACAACAGAATTTTTTTTAAGCTCGACCCGCTTAGTCTAACAAATACCGTCAATCTTACTGTCTTTTCGCATTTATTCGTTTCCCTTATAAAATCGACTCGGGTCATTTGCGTGAAAATGTCCTAAAGATTTCCCGTCCATATCTTATGTATATGAAGCTAGCCCGATACTCTGCCCGAAAAAGCGCGGTGGCAACATTAAACTATCACTATCGTGAGAGTTTACTATCACAGTCCGAAAAAATGTCACTATCGCGACAGTGACTAAACTCTTCATTTAAATGAAGCTATTCAGTTGAAAAAGCCCGTTAGCAATACTAAACTATAACTATCAAGAAAGTTTTATATACCAGCCTGAAAAAGTACCACTATCGCGACAGTGAAATGTGTCATGGTAATCTGTTATGACATTTAAAGCATTCAGCCCAAAATTATAAATATAATTTTTACGTATTTTTAAATTATCCCTTCAATTGTTTGGAAACCTAGACAGCCCAAACCTAACCTGAAAGTAACAATGCGGAAACTTAATTAGCATTACATAATTGAACACTATGAATCTAGCAGGAACTTTCAGTCCAAAATTTTAATTTGTTGTTTATAGTCGTTTGAAGTTTTGCCTACAAACTGAGAGATTTAAAACAAAAATTTATCGTGAATAACCGGGATAAAGACGTTTAAATCTCGTCTCAGAAACGATTCACGAGCACTTGGAATACACCACCGGATTCGTTAAAGTTTTGACTACAAACCAAGACATTTGCAGAAAAATTCTATCTGAAATTATTTAGATATAGCCATTTGAATCCCTTCTCACAGGCGATGCATGAGCACTTGGCATATACCGCCGGATTCGTTGAAGTTTTGACTATAAACTAAGAAATTTGTAGAGAAATTCTATCTGAAATTATTAGGATATAGTCGCTTGAATCTCAGGCGATGCACGAGCACGAATTCGGCGATATATGCCAAGTGCTCGTGAATCGCCTGTGGGAAGGAATTCAAATGGCTATATCTAAATAATTTCAGATAGATTTTTCTGCAAATGTCTTGGTTTGTAGTCAAAACTTCAACGAATCCGGTGGCATAAACCGAGTGCTCGTGAATCGTTTGTGAGAAGAGATTCAAACGACTATATCCAGATAATTCCAGATAGAATTTTTCAGAAACTCTGTTGGTTTCTAGTCAAAACTGTACCAATTCCGGTGATATAATTGTTATAATTTGCTTATATTTTGTGTCACGACAGAAGTTGTATTGCCATAGGTAAAAAATTAAAATTTTGGGCTAGCTTCACGGAGGTCCATATCTTCCAGTTCATAACTGTTGATTCGCATTCCCCATCTTTCGTTTAATTTTACGCTTATGATAAACTGTTCAGTATAAAGTGTTCCGCGCGCCAGACACTAGCATGTTTCGTCCAAAATTAACAAAGTAGGGCGTGTACTTAGACGATTCACGTACCGCTGATCTCGAAGAGCATGAAATTTCTCCAATCTTATCATCCCAATTTCACTAGGCCTTGCCTATACAACTATGTATTGCGGACAATATACTTCTGTTGACTCTTTCAGCCGGATTTGCCTGCGGTAGGTAGTACGCGTTTAAGAAATGCCGCACCTGGTATCACTGAAGGAAATCTTTAAACTTTCTTACAGTAAATTGACTACCGTTGTAGAAAGAATAATACCGATGGTACGTCGAATACCAGAAAAAGATTTTCTTCTAGGGACCGTATTATAACAACACGGATTCAGCATTTCAAACGGACTTTAGCATCTTAAATTTGCTAAATGCATCGATCACCCAGCTCGAGCAAAAATCGATTTCCCATTTTAGAACGCGTGTATTATCCCATATAGTCTATGGCTAATATTTCCCATGAACGCGTCAGATCTCTTAGTTCACCAATGGGCAACCTTAAAATCTCGCACTTCGGTTTATTTAACTGACATTGCTCACAAATTTTAATGTACTGTCGAACGTCGGCCAACATCCTGGGTAAATAACAATTCTCCTGTATAAAACACAGAGTTTTAAAGAATCCCAGGTGCACAGCAAAAACACTATCGCGGTTCTCATACAAGATTGATTTTCTATCATATCGCTTCCAGCTCCACGTATGCTTGGGGTCACCTTGAACTGTCTGGTAATATTTTTATACTTTCACTTCTGCAAGCCAAATTTAATATACTAGTGAGGATGATCGTTAACTCTTTTAACCGAAACTGTTCAATATTCAACAGCACCGCCACCACTCCAGTTTTGTGGCCGGATGAAATTTAAAGATAACAAGTATCTCTCCTTTCAAAGACACTAGGAGAAACATTATTCCTTCGAGTTGTTACAGGCTGGCTACTGCCAACCTGCAGATTTTCACTAAGCTCCTGCAGAGGCCTCCACGGTGATGTTTTGCCGGCTACGTTCTCAGCGAGAAGTGCGAGGGTCGTGGGGTTTGAGGCATGCAGGGCTCCTGGCCTACACCGTGATTAACAGAAAGTTGGGGAAACGCAAATAATAAATAAAAACCGTAGTTCCGCCGAAATTCGTCGGCCGGAACCTGAGGAACGAACAACTCTAAAATTATAAACCGAGAACGGTGCCTTGGTGCGCGCATCCATCCGAATTCAAACGGGGCCAAGCCCTGGTTACGGAATTGGATGCGGGCACCAAGGGACCGCCAACACTAAACCGACACAGAGGGAGTCTCCGCTCCCATCATACACAACCGAAAAATAATTTAGTATTTCATTTTATTTAAATAAAAAAAACAACGAAACAAAGAAAACCAGCTTCCCAAAAACGGAAAAGGAGGGAACGAGAGAGAGAGCGAGAGAGAGAACAGCAATGCGCATCGAGCGCGCACCCGCTGTGCGGCGCTCGATCACAAAACTTTGAAAATTTAATATAATATACAAAATATGAAAAAGATTAAATCAAAAAAAAAAATATATAAATAAAAAATGGTACCTTAATATATTAAATATAACAAATTGTTGCGGCCTTGCGCGGCCGTCATGCCACACCTGGACCGTTGCGGCTTTGTGTGCCGTTACGCCACCGTTTCGACCTTGGTGCCGTATTGTTGCGGGGCCTCTCCCCGATACCAATATAAATAAAAAAATCAATAGCTGGCTGGCTACCGTTAGTTGCGGATGCGGGGCTTTGTATGCCTTCGTTGGGCTTTGTATGCCTTTGTTGGGCTTTGTATGCCTTCGTTGGGCTTTGTATGCTTTCGTTGGGCGTCCTTCGCCTTAAGGAAAAATTTCAAAAAAATGAATGACGTCAACTGGCCACCCTGTACTGTACCGTTGCGGCACACCCTGGCCGGTAAATACTTTAAATAATACGGCTGGCCTCAACTGGCCGCCGAATCCGTTGCTAACAGAGTGGCCTCAACTGGCCACCCGTAAATAATTGTTGGGCGTTGTCTCGCCGCAGTCCGCAAATAAAGCAAATGAAATGGCCTCACCTGGCCACCCGTACCGTTGCGGGGCCCTCTCCCCGATACCAAATTCGAATTGCCAGTTACACAACTAAAAGGTGGAGTAACGGCGTTGGAAAATTCTGCGCAACACGCGTTGAAAAGTGAGGGATGCGCGGTGATAAATGCGGTGCCCGTTGAAAATTGCGCACACACTCGAAGAAAACACGACACTTGGTTATCTACTGTAACCGTAAACAATTGCGGACCTCCCTGTAAAATGGCGGCTTTCTTGGTCTCTTTTTACCATGCACTCCGTCCAATAAACTGCCTATACAGGTACTCGTATGTAGGCGTATCAAAATGATGGTTAGTGAATCTGGTCCTCACTAACTTTTATAGAACTGTACACCATCAATGGTTCCATTCAGTAAACAAAAATCACAAATTTGATATTTTCAAATCAAAAAAAAAAAAATGTTGCATTTTATAAATTTTATTAATATATTTTTTTTTTTTTTTTTTTGGTAAAATATTCTATACACTAGAAAATTCACACACTATATTATTAATTAATAGTTTTATGTACTTAACTAAGATTTTAAAAAAAATTATCAGCATCAAAAACACTTTTTCATGCCAACCTCAAAACTTGACCTCAATTTTACAAAATCACCCACTTGAATGGCGACCAAAAAAAAACATTCGAGCGTCGCACAGCTCGTAAAACGTTCTAGAAGAAATTAATCTCTCTTCTCTGTCTCTCCCTTATATCAAATTTTCGTTGATATAAGGGAGATAGACATATAAGAAAAACATTTCTTCCAAAACGTTTTACTTTGCACACACTCGATGCGCATTGTTCTCTCTCTCTCGTCTTCTCTTCACCTCCGCGCCACCACACAATGGGGAACAAAACAAAACGTCGCGGGTGCGTTCACAGACAAATACAGAGGTGAATAAAAACATAAGAGAAGATGGACGAAACGAAGACAACAACTGGGGTGAATAAAATAACAAAAAAAAATCGTCGTTGCGACCATACAGTCGTAACAGAGTAACAATACGAACGGTACGTTGGAAATTCAAGAATTGCTCTAACACACTAACACCATGGATTCCGCTGAAATTTTGTGCCAGCAAACACTTACAAGAAAATTAATCATTCAAATCAAAATCAACTTGAAAAAAAATGGGCCTCACATAAAAAGTATATTGCGAAGAGCATCTCATTAACCTTCAACTTCTGTACGACAAATTCCGCACAACAAACGCAGAATTCATACACTATTTGCCCGATGATCATCCATATCGCACACAAGAATATTATTAGCAAGTCCAGATGGCATTTGAAGAGACGAAATACATGCTTCACAAAATCAAAGAAAAAATAAGAGCAAAACAATCTAAAGAAGATAAGCAGAAAGGTAAGAGAAGATGAAATAACCGATGCCGCCTCCTACATATTTGGGGAAGATGGGGAATCCACTGGATCATCAACCACAAAAAAGAACAAATGCTACAAATCGCAAGCAGCCAAACCTGAGATGTTGAAACAAAACCTAAACAAAATAGAGGATTACGTTTCAACGCCAGAACCTAACAAAGTCTATTGCGAGCTGAAATTAAAGCAGCTAACAGACGAATGGAATTCATTCTACAATAATCACGAAAATATTACTGCAGAAGTCGAAAAGGAGGATTTGAATAGAGAGTATTTCGTGAACAACGTTTTTGGCAACATTAAACCAAATACGAAACAATTGTTATTGCGATACAAGAAGAGCTGGATAACGAGTTGGGCAGCTCAAACATTTGTAATGACAATATAAAGAAGAGCCCCAAAATAAAGTTACCTTAATAGGAAATTCCCTTGTTTTAGGGGGACTATAGGCAATGGACAGCCTTCTATAGTCCATTCAATAGAACTGTTCATTCCAATGAAGAGCTAGTCAACGAAGAAAAAATGTTTTACATACTTTCCGAGGATAAGCAACGAAGATATTCAGCCATTTAACATTGTCAGGAGAAAATTATATCACCGCATGGAATACCCTCATCAATAGATATGAAGACAAAAGGATGTTTATTTATTTATTTATTCTATCATAGGGAAACACACAGAAAAAATCCATTTATGTGTCCCACAGAAAAAAATAACAAGTTTTAATATATTTTTATACATAGCAGAAATATTCAAAAATATAAAAAAAAAAATATTTACTAGCAAAATACAAAAAAACAAAAAAAAACAGACTGAAGTATCAACTTAGGAAGCAAAAACTAGCGGAAACTGTCAAGTTACCCAGCAATTAAACACTGAGTTACTTAAACTAACTGTAAAATAAGGCACTAATTCAAATCGACATGCCGCGGAGATGCAATCTGTATTGACGAAGTGACAGTAAGAACAAATCCAAAGAACTGAAGAACTCATTGTGAAATAGCTGAAATCTGGTTATAGGATTAGCTAGACCTAAATTAGTTCTAGATCTTCTAGGCAGGAAAAGTTGGTTACTACGAATATTATAGGCAGGGATATAGAACATAATCTCGGATAATACAGTTGTTTCAATTTTAAAATCTACGATTTTATATAGTAACATTTCATCTAGAATTAATCTTCTAATATCCAAGGTTAACAAATTGAAAATCTTTAATCTTATACCATAGGAAATGTGCCCAACGTGCGGCATAGACTTATAAACTAGGTAACTAGTAAATTTTCTTTGTATGCGCTCAGTTTGGTCTGAGTGTTTGTCATAGAAAGGATTCCAGATTTGTGATGAGTATTCAAGTAAGCTTCTTACCAAACAGTTAAAGAGACTTATAAGTAGATTAGGGTCACGAAATTCCTTTCCTCTACGAAAAATAAAACCAAGTATTTTATTTGCTTTGCAGCATAACTTGTCAATATGCGGATCGAAAGATAATTTAGAATCAAAGATAACACCTAAATCGTTAATCTGATTTACCCTACATAATATTGTGTCAGATATATCATAAGAATACTGCAAAGGAGAAATTTTTTTTGTAAAGGAAATAACATTGCATTTCTTTATGTTTAAATTAAGTTCATTTACTATACACCATGAGTGCAGTTTATAAACATCAGATTGCAATAAAAAAGCATCGGAGTGGCTAGTAATTAGTTTATAAATTTTTAAATCATCAAATAGGTGAGGGCACTGTAACAAATTAGAAATATCATTAATGAAAATGATAAATAGCAATGGTCCTAAAGTTGATCCTTGTGGAACGCCGGAAGTAGGCGAAAATGGCACAGAAAAAGAACCATTAAATTTAACACTCAAAATTCTATTTCGTAGATAGGAAGATAACCACTTACATATTTGTGACGACAATCCAATTTTATAACATTTATCAATTAAAATGTCATGCGACACAGAGTCAAAAGCTTTCTCAAAATCAGTGTAAATACAATAAACTTGAAGACCCATGTCAACTTTGCTGAAAATGTAATTTGAAAATTCTAACAGGTTAGTTAGTACCGATCGCTTTGCAAAAAATCCGTGTTGTACATTTGTTATCCTGTTACTAACTAAATTGAAAATAATTTTATGGACTAACTTTTCAAATATTTTGCTAAACGAAACGCATTTAGAATTGATATCGGCCTATAATTTACAATGTCGCTTTTGTCACCTTTTTTGAATACGGGAATGAGAAATGCCGATTTCCATGTGGTCGGAAAAACTCCAGAATTTAACGATAAGTTGAAAATTATTGACAATGGTAACGCTAATTGCTCCTTCAAGTGAAAAATAAAATAATTTGGAATTTGATCTGGGCCAGGGCCTTTACAAGTGTCAAGCGAATTAAGAACAGAATAAACATCATCATATGTAAAGTATGCCACCTTACTATAATAATCTAGATTTGTATTTATCACTGATGAAATACTACCTGAAATACTATTAGGCGTATATACCGAATCAAAATATTTAGCAAAGAGGTTACAAATAACATCGCTATTATGGGAAACTATGGTCCCATATTTCATAGTGGCAGGGAAACCCGTTCTGGATGTTAGAGAATGAGAAAAGCTCCAAAGTAGTTTAGGATTATCCTTAAGCTGTAGCTCAATACTTCTTAAACAATTATTATAGCAGGTTCGAATTTCAGATTTAACCTGCCTACGAAACTGGGAAAAAATCTTATAATCATGCTCGTTCCTATATAACTTATACAGTTTATGAAACTTATGTTTTCGAGTAATTAGGTATCTCAGTTTATTTGAGTACCAGACGGGGAATTTAGCTGAGAGATTATTCTTAAGTAGCTTCGGTTTTAAAAAATTATTCAACTTTGAATAAAGTATATTGGTCACACTATTAACATCCATATTGGCGTTAATGAATTCGTGGTTCCAATCAATACCAGCTAGTTGACTTCTAATATGGTCATAGTTAAGTTGTCTTACATTGATAGATTGAAAGCTTATTTGTGATAAATTTTTATGAACAAGGCTTATTAAATCAATAAGCATCGGTGTGTGATACCTATCAACCTTAGAAAGGGGATCTAAGCAGGGCTTGATTTCAATAGAACCAGTTCTTAGATTCGAGAGTACTAAATCCAACACTTTATTAGTGCAGTTAAGCGTACTGTTATGTTGAGTTAAGTTGGCAAGCATTAATGTTTCTACCAGATATTGAGCAGTGCGTCCTTCGGATAGCGAAGGCCATAGGCCATCATGATTATAACTCCAGGTTATACAAGGCAAATTAAAATCACCAACAATTAAGTAATTATAATTGGTAAGTGAGTTTATTATATAATCAGATATAGGATGTTAGCCAGCAATCACATCAACACATTATTGGATTTACCTACCTTAACAGTAGAATCAGCCAACGGACTGCGAACAATGCATGATAATGCCTGAGAGTGTATACATGCTCTCACCAATTTGGGTATCCAGACAGAGCACTGGAGTGCTTTAATAATAACTATACTCTCAAAGAAGCAGGACACAGAAACACACCGCTTGTACGAAACCAGCATTAAAGCACCAAATGAAATTCAAAAGATGATTTTTTTTTGAATTTCTTGAAACAAGATTTCACAGCTACAGTTGCTAGAGATAGGATCATTAAGAAAATGGAATCACCACAACAAAACATCTAGAAAAAAGCAACATGTAACACGGACGCTTCCATCATCATGCTGTGCTTATTGTGGTGGTGATCACGAGCTGTGCACTAGCAGACAGTTCTAAGATTTGGCGGAGACAGAGAGGACCACAGCTGCTAAGATAAAGGATTTGTGTATAAGGTATTTACAAAATTTTCTCGGCCTCAAATGCCATAGTAAATGTGAAAAGTATAACGGAGCCCATCATACTTTGCTACACGACATTCAAAAAGAAAAGAAGCCACAAACTCTAACAAAGACATCACAGCAAACAGGTGTCAATACTATAAAAGGTAGAGTTTTACTGGCAACCGCCATGGTCAGGATAAAAATCGGCAACGGAGAACATTTAGTGCGAATGCTGATTGATCCAGCCCCCCAAGCAACATTCATCACTGAAGAAGCTGCAGATGGTCTCAAGTTATCGAGGACTCCTACTCAAGTAAACATTGCTGACAGGGGAATGACAACAGCCGGAACAGCGCTTTCTACTACAGAATTCACAATTAGTTCAAGATTCAAATCAAACTTCAAGCTAAAAATAAAGGCCATGTATTTCAAAAAATAAAACCGGAAATCTACCTGAAGTAGCAACCAATCCAAGTTGGAATCACACTAAAAACCTAATATGGGCAGATCCAATATTTTATGAATCCGGTCCGGTTGACATACTGTTAGGAGCCGATTACTGCGGCCAAATAATCATGGCTAATCTTTTAAAATGTGCACCAGATGATCCAATTGCATAGCAGAAAAATAAGGCTGGATAATCACTGGAAACGCAGCTCCTGACATAAACATGGAGGTCATTCAAACCTTAGTCACAACACCGACAAAGATTGACGAGCAGCTAAAGCAATTTTGGAAACTCGAAGAAGTAACAATGGAATGTGAAGAACTCTATACAAAATCCTTACACGTCAGACTGATGGAATATGCAAAGTAAGGATTCTATTTGACATGGAGCAACTGGCCTTAAATAATTTAAGCTATTCAAAGAAGACAGCCGTTGCACGTCTATTGCAAGTCCAAAAGTGGCTTGTAAGGAATCCAGAATTGGGACTAACATATAAGTAGTTTTTGGATGAATATGAAACTTTAGGTCATATGAAAGAAGGGGAAGCTGGAGAAGGCCATCACTACTACTTACCACACCATGCAATACTGAAGGACTCGAGAACAGCAGCCAAGTTCCGGACCGTTGTCGATGCATCAGCCACAGGAATATTTTTAAATGATATAATGCTAAATGGGCTCACACTTCAACATGCCCTGCTAAGCATATTGTTACGATGGCGGAAACATCTTTATAGATGATGGGAACAACACACTCTAGGAAACATTAGGCGCTTAGGAACAAATAATAGCATTACTCAAAACTAGATTCAATTTACGTAAATGGGCTACCAATCACGTCGCTCTGATTCAAGCCATATCCATGAACGTACGAATTATTTAAATAGCTGAATTCAAACTTGATGACACAGTTAAAACTCTCAGCATACATTGAAATCCAGTGACAGGTGGTTTCGGATTCCATATCACGCTTATATACCGGTGTGAAGTATTTAACATTTATCAAAAGTGTAGCTACACAAATTAACAAAAAATGTAGTTGTACACAGAAAACAATGTAGCAGGGTTGAAATTATAATTTTTTCATTTCATATCCACCTTTTTGAACGTAAAAACAAAAAGTAGAATTGAAAAAAAATTACGAAGAGTTAAAATATCAATAAGTAACTTGAATAAATAATTTAGAGTGAATTTTATTAATTAATTGTAATTTCTCCAATTTAAATCTATGTGAATATTTTAACTAAAATATTGAATGAATGTGAATAATAAATATGAATATTTTTGAATAAAATATATCATTATGGTTTTGAATTAATTAGGATTTTAAAATATAAAACTCGTTTTGCTAAAAAAAAAACACTTTGATGGCCATTAACACATAATTCTAGAGATGGCTAGAAACATATGAGTACTCTAGCGTTTTAGGCTTGCATTCGTGATTTATTTGCGATATGCGGCGACCCTCGGGGAATTTTCTATCAATTTTACAATAGTTGTGAATATCGGAAAGTGTAGGGTGAATCGTGTGGGTGTTTGATGTCCATTAACACATAATTCTAGAGATGGCTAGAAACATATGAGTACTCTGGCGTTTTAGGCTTGCCTTCATGATTTATTTGCAATATGCTGCATATCGATGCAACCCTCGGGGAATTTTCTATCAAATTTACAATAGTTGTGAATATCGGTAAGTGTAGGTTGAATCGTGTGGGTGTTTGATGTCCATTAACACATAATTCTAGAGATGGCTAGAAACATATGAGTACTCTAGCGTTTTAGGCTTGCCTTCATGATTTATTTGCGATATGCTGCATATCGATGCGACCCTCGGGGAATTTTCTATCAATTTTAAAATAGTTGTGAATGTCGGAAAGTGTAGGTTTAATCGTGTGGGTGTTTGATGTCCATTAACACATAATTCTAGAGATGGCTAGAAACATATGAGTACTCTAGCGTTTTAGGCTTGCCTTCATGATTGATTTGAGATATGCGGCATATCGATGCGACCCTCGGGGAATTTTCTATCAATTTTAAAATAGTTGTGAATATCGGAAAGTGTAGGGTGAATCGTGTGGGTGTTTGATGTCCATTAACACATAATTCTAGATATGGCTAGAATCATATGAGTACTCTGGCGTTTTAGGCTTGCCTTCATGATTGATTTGAGATATGCTGCATATCGATGCGACCCTCGGGGAATTTTCTATCAAATTTACAATAGTTGTGAATATCGGTAAGTGTAGGTTGAATCGTGTGGGTGTTTGATGCCCATTAACACATAATTCTAGAGATGGCTAGAAACATATGAGTACTCTAGCGTTTTAGGCTTGCCTTCATGATTTATTTGCGATATGCGGCATATCGATGCGACCCTCGGGGAATTTTCTATCAATTTTAAAATAGTTGTGAATGTCGGAAAGTGTAGGTTTAATCGTGTGGGTGTTTGATGTCCATTAACACATAATTCTAGAGATGGCTAGAAACATATGAGTACTCTAGCGTTTTAGGCTTGCCTTCATGATTGATTTGAGATATGCGGCATATCGATGCGACCCTCGGGGAATTTTCTATCAATTTTAAAATAGTTGTGAATATCGGAAAGTGTAGGGTGAATCGTGTGGGTGTTTGATGTCCATTAACACATAATTCTAGATATGGCTAGAAACATATGAGTACTCTGGCGTTTTAGGCTTGCCTTCATGATTGATTTGAGATATGCTGCATATCGATGCGACCCTCGGGGAATTTTCTATCAAATTTAAAATAGTTGTGAATATCGGCAAGTGTAGGGTGAATCGTGTGGGTGTTTGATGTCCATTGCAATGTCCTGCAACTGTTAATTGATGTCCTGCAACTATTAAACGGTTTCTGGATGATTTACTAGAAAACGTACCAAAAGAATTCAAGCCAAAGTTTTTAGTCACTGATTGGTCCTGGGCACTAATAAAATCTGTCCTCCTCAGCTGTAATGGAATGACTATATCAGAATATATTGATTATACGTATGATGTTCTTAATCCCAATAATGAATATAAAGAAACACCGAAAATTGCAACTTTTATATGTTGCGCTCACTTCGTTAATATTATTTCATCACAATTAAAAGAAAAATGGCCGAACGCAAACAGAATGTCAAAAAATTTAATACTAGATATATTTTGTGGCATTTTAAATTGCGAATCGTTAGAAGAAATAGATAAACTTTTTAAGATGTACTGCATAATATGTTGCACAAAATTTATGAATAAAGAAGTTCTAACATGTCTTGATACTGTAAAAATAATATTAAGTCAAATATACAATCAAGACGCTAGTCTTGCCATTGCCCCATCGGAAACAGCGTCATGGAGAGAACCACAAAGAACAACTTTCTTTAAAAAATCGTCATGTTACTGTTGTCCTTATTATTTACGGTTTAATTCTATTTTAATTGAATGTTCCGAGTTAATTAACACACAATCCAACAATGATAATTTTGATTCAAACGTAAACGAATATTATAATGCTGAATTTGTAAATTTTACAGTAAAAAAATACATGGCATTTTTACCTTTGTGGGGAGTTTGTTTTGCGAGAAAGATGGGTGTCTCTGGGCGCATATCGAATGCAAATGCGGAAAGTTGGTTTTCGATTGTAAAGAACCATTATACGAACCACCAGTCATTACGATTGGGGCGTTTTATAAGCGTTTTGAAAGATAAAACCGAAAAACTAACGAAACTTGTTGAACTTAAAAAATTAATTGAAACACCATTAGTAAAACACGAACAACAAAAACGATGTGTCGAAGATCCAGATAACGAATTTTACGAAGAAACCTGGAATAAAAAAAAGAAAATTATTGATTCTCCAAAACATTTTGGAAAAAGAGTTTTGGCCCGGTTATCTCGGTTAAACCTTCCAAACAAAAATAAATTAAGCAGTTTATCTAATGCTAATACAAACGCAGAAGTGTATATTTTGCAAAATGGTTACAGTGGTGTCAATAAAAATAATGAAATGACGATTATTAATAACACTTGCGCATTCGATGCAACAGCCCAAATTTTTTTAAGTTTGTTTATAGACTCAGAATATTTTAATGGCTTCTTTCAAAAATCTGCTAACCCTTTTTTTAAATTTATATCAGAAATAAATAATTATTCCGATGATTCTTTTCTTTATAAAGAACGGAATACATTATTTTTAGAAATATATAAACAAAGCCCAGCTCTAGTGCGGATTGAAAACACTATAAAACTAGATGCTACTTGTAGCATATCATTTATTTTAGAAAAAATTTTGCCTTTCCCATTGACAGAGATTCGTAGTTGTTTACAAAATAAACATTCAGCTATGTTAAGAGAAACATTTTATCTTCCATTTGAAAATGTATTTGCCGTTAATCAGAACACTTTATTAAACATTCAAAATGCCATTGATTTTAAGAATTCAATTTACCCTAAATGTAAAGATGATCGAAAAATAGATTACTTTAGTAATTATGGCATAATTGTGGTTGATGTACAGCCAAACAATAATACTTATAACATAAAAATAAATGACATAAGTGAATCAATAAGCCTTGGTACCGACGTTTTCTTTTTAAAAGGGATAATACATTATCAAAATTTTGGTAAAGGAAATGTCCCTGGACATTTCCGATCATATATAAAACGCAATAATAATATTTGGGAACAACACGATGAACTACTGGCATTTCCAATGGAAATTAATTCAAAAACTAAAATTAATCCGGCCATATTAATATATTCAAAATATTATAACGGGTGATTTTTTAAGAGCTTGAGAACTTTTTTTTAAAAAAAAAACGCATAAAATTTGCAAAATCTCATCGGTTCTTTATTTGAAACGTTAGATTGGTCCATGACATTTACTTTTTGAAGATAATTTCATTTAAATGTTGACCGCGGCTGCGTCTTAGGTGGTCCATTCGGAAAGTCCAATTTTGGGCAACTTTTTCGAGCATTTCGGCCGGAATAGCCCGAAATTCTTCGGAAATGTTGTCTTCCAAAACTGGAATAGTTGCTGGCTTATTTCTGTAGACTTTAGACTTGACGTATCCCCACAAAAAATAGTCTAAAGGCGTCAAATCGCATGATCTTGGTGGCCAACTTACCGGGCCATTTCTTGAGATGAATTGTTCTCCGAAGTTTTCCCTCAAAATGGCCATAGAATCGCGAGCTGTGTGGCATGTAGCGCCATCTTGTTGAAACCACATGTCAACTAAGTTCAGTTCTTCCATTTTTGGCAACAAAAAGTTTGTTAGCATCGAACGATAGCGATCGCCATTCACCGTAACGTTGCGTCCAACAGCATCTTTGAAAAAATACGGTCCAATGATTCCACCAGCGTACAAACCACACCAAACAGTGCATTTTTCGGGATGCATGGGCAGTTCTTGAACGGCTTCTGGTTGCTCTTCACTCCAAATGCGGCAATTTTGCTTATTTACGTAGCCATTCAACCAGAAATGAGCCTCATCGCTGAACAAAATTTGTCGATAAAAAAGCGGATTTTCTGCCAACTTTTCTAGGGCCCATTCACTGAAAATTCGACGTTGTGGCAGATCGTTCGGCTTCAGTTCTTGCAAGAGCTGTATTTTATACGGTTTTACACCAAGATCTTTGCGTAAAATCTTCCATGTCGTCGAATAACACAAACCCAATTGCTGCGAACGGCGACGAATCGACATTTCACGGTCTTCAGCAACACTCTCAGAAACAGACGCAATATTCTCTTCTGTACGCACTGTACGCATTCGTGTGGTTGGTTTAATGTCCAATAAAGTAAACTGAGTGCGAAACTTGGTCACAATCGCATTAATTGTTTGCTCACTTGGTCGATTATGTAGACCATAAATCGGACGTAAATCGCGAAACACTTTTCGAACCGAACACTGATTTTTGTAATATAATTCAATTATTTGCAAGCGTTGCTCGTTAGTAAGTCTATTCATTATGAAATGTCAAAGCATACTGAGCATCTTTCTCTTTGACACCTTGTCTGAAATCCCGCGTGATCTGTCAAATACTAATGCATGAAAATCCTAACCACAAAAAAAATCACCCTTTATAATAAAATGTACGAAATAGACAAACAAAGATGTTTTAAATAAAACATATGCCGCATATCTCAAACAAATCATGAAGGCAAGCCTAAAACGCCAGAGTACTCATATTTTTCTAGCCATATCTAGAATTACGTGTTAATGGCCATCAAACGTCCACACGATTCACCCTACACTTTCCGATATTCACAACTATTTTAAAATTGATAGAAAATTCCCCGAGGGTCGCATCGATATGCCGCATATCGCAAATAAATCACGAATGCATGCCTAAAACGCTAGAGTACTCATATGTTTCTAGCCATCTCTAGAATTATTTGTTAATGGCCATCAAAGTGTTTTTTTTTAGCAAAACGAGTTTTATATTTTAAAATCCTAATTAATTCAAAACCATAATGATATATTTTATTCAAAAATATTCATATTTATTATTCACATTCATTCAATATTTTAGTTAAAATATTCACATAGATTTAAATTGGAGAAATTACAATTAATTAATAAAATTCACTCTAAATTATTTATTCAAGTTACTTATTGATATTTTAACTCTTCGTAATTTTTTTTCAATTCTACTTTTTGTTTTTACGTTCAAAAAGGTGGATACAAATTGAAAAAATTATAATTTCAACCCTGCTACATTTTTTTCTGTGTACAACTACATTTTTTGTTAATTTGTGTAGCTACATTTTTATTTTTGTAAATTTGTGTAGCTACACTTTTGATAAATGTTAAATACTTCACACCGGTCGCTTATATCATCTAATAAGGAACCTACCAAACGCAACATTCTATCCGAGAATGTTAAAATCGACCCTCTAGGATGGTTAGCACCAGTTACAGTAGTGTCCAAGTTAATGATGCAAGATCTTTGGTTAACAGGGATCAATCACTACCTCCGGCTATAACCGCGCAGTGGTGGAGATTCAGAAACTCTCTACCGCCACTAAAAGAAATCACCATACCCAGATGGATCAATTATCACACAACATTATCAATTAGTCTACACGGATTTTGCGACGCATCTGAGAAAACTTATGCAGCAGTTATGAAATACTTTGCAAATGTATCGCCTTAGCGAAGCGAAAGCGATTCGTTAGTATTTCGTTTGGCGTATGAAAATTGAAATGGAAGCGAACCGATTTGTTTGTATCAGTAGTTCGCATTTCTTTTCATATCCAATTCATTGACGAAATGTTTTGGAATCAGACCGAAATGCAGGTGATATGAAAAAAGATCACTAGCGAACTACTTTTTATCACATATATACTTCGTTCGAATATACTTACAATGGGTTGTAATGCACTACAATCTATTATATATGTAATAATTGTATTATGTATTTTATGACTTTTAACTATTTTTATTTTTTTAAAAGCAAAATGGCTACATACGTAAAAGCAATATACATACAGCAAAAAATCAACTTATACATGAATGTGGTAGTGTTGGTGTCATATGAAAACGATTTACCTGCGTTTCGTTTTCGATTTGCTTTGGTGAGGCCTCGAAAATTCATATAGAGGGTTTTAATGATTAGAATATTTTGTATGGTGAGATGAGCAGGTTTTTTTTCAAACCCTTTGATGAAATGGTTAAAATTAAAAAATATTGAGTGATGGGGATGTAATTTATCAGTTAACCCCAGAAAATATAGATTAGACCTGCAGCCCCAAATATATAGGGTTGGGAACCCTGGTTCCACACAACAAATAAAACAGTTCACTTTTCGATCTCTAAATCACTCAATTTACAATCTATTCTATATCAGTTTGGTTACTTTAGTCACAATTTCTTTACACAATTAAACAATCACGAATAAATAACTTTAATACAACTCCAACTTTTATTTTTCAAATCAAAAAAATAAAGTTGTTATATGCAGCAACATAAATTGTCCATCCGACTTTCCGATCAAATTTTGACTGTCATCAATCCACCTCTTCTTCATCGTCTTCACCTTCTACCCATGAAAATTTGATGTATCAATATTGTCGTACCGGCGCCTACTCATATCCGAAAATTCAAGTTTAATTTTCACAAAATTCTTTCTGAACGACAACTCAACCCCTTTCATCATGATCGTACAATGTTTTAGCGGTTTTAATTTTTTCTCGCGTGGATAAATGCTATTCGAACACAACGTATCTTATCATTTATGATTGAGTCTCATAACGTTTTGCACGAATCCGACTTTGCTATCAACGTTACCCATAAACCCATTCAAGGCAACGTAGTAAGATTTATTTATGCACATATTTGACTACTAACTAAGTATTGCGATATTTTCCCGCCATTTGGGAATTTGATGGATTTAACTAAATCGTTCGACTTTGACCGGGTGGGGTGAGCGAATTTTATAAAAAATTAATTGGAATTTAAGAAAAGTTAAATACGGCATACCATTCCCATTGAATAATAACCCTTACTCGACATAAAATGTTGCTTGATAAGATGCTACACTTTAGTCACCTACTATATAATTTGCACTATTCATGAATGGAATTTTGTCTGTCCATATATACGTATACAAAAATTATAAAACTGATGACTGTGTGAACTATATCTCAACGATCAGGTTTTAACAATTTTATTTTATCCATCTTCAACATGTCTTGAAACTTGCATTAGTTATTAATGGAATTCATTACTACCATTATTGTTTATTATTTGTGTTATACGTTCTTATACATGTTATACAAACGTCTCGCACTAAACCATAACAGAGATGTGCTTCTTTTAAAATAAATTCAATTAAAATGCGAGGTACGAAACATAAATCATCGTACTATATACACCGAAGATGAATATATATAAAAGTAAACTCCCATTCTGGATTCCGTTACAAATTTCCAGCACACATAAAAACTATAAAAAGGATTTCAAAATTGGTTAGTTATTGCTTCGAGGCACGAGTCAACTGTAACAAAAAGATAAGAAAATATTTCAGTTCTCATCTCAATTTTTTTTTATATAAATAAATAAAATTACACCTTCTACACACATATGAATAGGTATATATGCAAGATGATATGCTGCAAGATGAAAACCCTTTAGGCCATTTCGAAAATAATTGCAAGTTAAGTAAAACCTCGTAACGAAATGGAAATCGAAAACCTGCAATTTTTTGTTTGCAATTTGATACTGAGATGATTTTTATTTTTAGAGTGTGGGAATTATTTTGGACATGCATGCCCTTACACGTACATGTATTTTAGAAGGGCAGATGACTAATCTTAAACCACCCATTACAAAAAAAATTATTAGCGTCCGTTAATACCTTACCAACAATTTTTTGGTAATACAATTTTACACCTTTCAAAAATCGATTTCTAAGAAGTTTTATTTTACACTCTGGTTACTCACCTATATATATTACAATGTTGATTGGTTCCCACGAATATTCTTGAAGAAAATAAATTGTTATTAACATTTTTGAATGGTCAAAAGTATATTACAAAAATATTATTATTGCAAATTTTTGTTATTGTATTTGTTGTGTGTGCAAATATTTATTTACATACGTATACGAGATGTACATATATACACCATTGAACTTACTGGATTTCTTCATATGCAAATTTAATAAAACGAACAACAACAAAATGATAAATTTTATTAAATTAACCATCACATATTATGTAAACGTAACAATAACAATCAATGAAGTTTTGAGTTCGTGATTTGAAAATTTTAACAATTTAAAGTTCTTTCACTGCGAGCCTCGATGATATGTATATGTGGCTCGATATAAATGAAAGTGTGATTGACTGATTAATGATGAGCTCTATATAGACGTAACATGTCTTGATGGAATAAAGAGAAACATAGGTCTGGCTTCAAATGAACAGATTTATACTTCTTAAATTGCAATCTCGGCTTTGATTATCTTTTTTTGATTTTTTACGATTTTTTCGTTGCAAAGTAATTTTTCCCGCTTAATATGTTCAGAGGCGCTGCTAATTAAGCCGCACGCTTCATTTGTTCTATTGTTCTCGAATTTCTATAGTATGGTTGATGGTCTAGTCATAAAATACAAGTGCTCTGCCAAGGTAATTTTATAAATACTTATTACAGTAATTACGGTATTTGAAATACAGTATTTGACGAGCAGTTACAGTGTACACTGTACACCATCAAACAGTGTTATCTTTAAATTTGACGCAGGTTTAAGTTCAGCTTGGAACAGTAGGCTGTTTCAATGAGCGATTATTATTCTAAATAAGCGACGGTGCTACAGAATGAAGTATTCTTCCCATACTGATCGGTAGTTAAAAAAGGACCAGAAAGATAAAATAATATAAGTGATAGTAGTGATATAAATCACTTATATCACTCATAACGCTTATATCACATGTATCACTTATATCAATTATCACACTTATATCACTTGTATCACTTCTATCACTTGTATCACTTCTATAACTTATATAATTTGTATCACTTATATCACTTATATCACTCATATCACTTATATCAATTATCACGCTTATGTCATTTATATCACTTAAAACATTTATATCACTTATATCACATACATCGTTTATATCAAATTATATCACTTGTACCACTTATTTCACTTATATCACTTATATCACTGGTATCTCTTGTATCACTTATATCATTTGTATCACTCATATATCGCTTATATCACTTAGTGATACAAGAGATAAAAGTGATATAAGTGATATACGTGAAATAAGTGATATAACTTGATATAAATGATAAAGTGAATCATGCGATATAAGTAACATGAGTGATTTTAGTGATATAAGTGATATAAGTGACATAAGTGATATAAGAGTTAAAAGTGATAAAAGTGATATAAGTGAAATAAGTGATATAAGACATTAAGTGATATAAGAGATATAAATGGTATAAATGATATAAGTGGTATAAGTGATATAAGTGATATAAGTGATATAAATGATATACCGGGTGTTTCTTTTAAACTGAGACGATCAAATATCTCGAAAAATAGCCACTCTACGGAAAAAATGTCCACAATCAAAATTTAATCATACCGCGGGGGAAATACATTAGTGCAAAAAAAATAGTCCCCCACCCCCGCTTTGTAGGTGGGACGACAGTAACTTTTAAACTAAGATAGGAAGCCATATTTTTTATTGCAGATACGGATTCTACGACTAAAAGTACGTATGATTTGAATGACATATTTTGTTCGGTTCATGATAGATGGCGTTGTAATCGACGAAATTCAATTTTTTTCAAACTGCAATACGTTTGAAATAAAAAAAATCACGTTTTCATTTGAAATACTCGAAATTCGTCATCAAAAAACAATTTATTCAGTTTTGTAAATCACATTTAACGTTTGTGTTATTTCTTATCTTCATGTTTTTCGTAATTGCAAAATAAACGATAAAATACTTTAGAATGGAGCGTTTAACTGTGCCAGAGAAAATTGAAATGGTTCTGGTTTATGGGGAAGCTGGCAGAAATTTTGAAAATGCTGTTGCTATTTACGCTGAACGTTTTCCGGATAGGATTCGTTCACGTGCTTCATTTGGCCATACTATCAAACAATTTATTACTGATGGAAATGTTCAACCGAAAAAGAGGACCCGTAGAGCAACAGTCACTGGAGAAAATAATGAAATTGCTGTATTGGCAGCAGTGGCTCATAATCCTCATGTTAGTACACGAGAAATAGTTCACGATTCCGGATTGTCCCGCACCAGTGTTTGGAGAATTTTAAAACGGCACAGGTACCATCCATATCATGTGTCTTTACACCAAGATCTTCATGGCGCTGATTTCCAAAATCGGGTAATTTTTTGTCAATGGGCACGTGAACAAATACAACAAAACCCCAATTTTTTCGTTGCGTAATGTTCTCTGAAGAATCGTCTTTTACAAACCATGGAACGGTTTATCGACACAACATGCATTATTGGAGTGTTACGAATCCGCACTGGCTTCGTCAAGTTGAACATCATCGTCCTTGGAATGTCAAAGTGTGGTGTGGAATAATTGGCAACAAACTCATAGGCCCCCACATTATTGAAGGCAACTTCAATGGTCAAATGTACCGAAACTTTTTGGAAAATGAACTGCCAATATTACTTGAAAATTTGAGCTTAGAAGTGAGACGGAACATGTGGTTTCAACATGATGGTTGTCCTGCACACTATTCGGTGGTGGCACGTGAAATACTTGATCGTGATTTTTCATGTTCGCTGGATCGGTAGAGCTGGTCCGATAAATTGGCCCGCCAGATCACCAGATCTTACTTCGCCAGATTTCTTTTTGTGGGGCTATCTCAAAGACAAAGTTTACAAACAAGAACCAACAACACGTGAGAACATGATTGAGCGAATCAGAAATGCGTGTGCTGAAATTCAACCAACACACTTCTCAGTTGTGTACAATAATTTGAAATGCGTATTAATAAGTGCATTGAAGTCGCAGACCATCATTTTGAACACTTATTTTAAGTTAAAATTATTTTATTCACCTGCCATTTACATTAATAAATTGTTTTGATGACGAATTTCGAGTATTTCCAATGAAAACGTGATGTTTTTTATTTCAAACGTATTGCAGAATCGAATGCGTGTGTTCTAAGAAGAAGAAATTGAAAAAATTGAATTTCGTCGATTACAACGCCATCTATCATGAACCGAACAAAATATTTCATTCCAATCATACGTACTTTTAGTCGTAGAATCCGTATCTGCAATAAAAAATATGGCTTCCTATCTTCGTTTAAAAGTTACCCCGCCCCACCTACAAAGCGGTGGGTGGGGGACTATTTTTTTTGCACTATTGTATTTCCCCCGTGGTATGATTAAATTTTGATTATGGACATTTTTTCCGTAGAGTGGCTATTTTTCGAGATATTTGATCGTCTCAGTTTAAAAGAAACACCCGGTATATGATATAAATGAAATAAGTAATTTAAGTGATATAAGTGATATAATTGATATAAGTGATATAAATGATATAATTGATGTAAGTGATATAAGTAATATAAGTGATATAAGGGATGTAAGTGATATAAGTGATATAAGTGGTATAAGTGATATAAGTGATATAAGTGATGTGATATATAAGTGATATACTACTGTGGGCAAAAATCTATGTTGGTATGACTGTCAGTGCAGTCGGCACATCTGTGCCAAATGTCACATCAAAAAAATCATTAGTGTTTAGTATACGCTTGTCTTTCTGAAGTACAAAAAGTGAATTCGGCGATTTTTACAAAGAGTGAAATTATTCAACAAAGAAGTTCCATTAAATTGTGTGTGCGGAGTCAATTTTGTGGTGCCGAAACGTTCAGAATATTGCAAGAGGCCTTCGGTGATAATTGTATGTCGCGGGCAAGTGTTTTTGATTGGTACCAAACCATGTCAAAGCAAGTCAAAAATCAAGGTGATGTTGACAGTTTTCTGCGATTATCGAGATGTGGTGCACTCCGAATTCTTTCCGACCGGCCAATCTTTCAACAAGGAATACTATTTGAGTGTTATGCGTCGTTTGCGCGAAGCTATTCGTAAAAAGAGGCCGTACTTATGGGTCGACAACTCTTGGTTTTTGCACCACGATAATGCACGTTCTCATACTGCATTGGTTTTACGTGATTTTTTCGCAAAAAATTCCACCCATATCGTTCCGCAACCACCGTATTCGCCTGATTTAGCTCCGTGTGACTTCTGGCTGTTCAGCAAAATCAAACGACCGCTCCGGGAAACCGTTTTGAGTCAATTGAAGACATTAAACGTGAATCGCTACGCGCATTGGAGGCTATTCCGGAAATTGACTTTAACAACTTTTTTGAGGATTGGAAAAAACGTTGTTACAAGTGTATTGAGCCCGGAGGGATTACTTTTAGGGGGACGAAATAGATTTGGAGAAATAAATAAAGAATTTTAAAATTATGAACAAAATCTTACGTTTTTTTGCCTACAGTAGTAAGCAATTTTTTTTTGGTTGGGATAGGTGAAAATGCATTAACGCAGAGTGTGTCGAGCTTTTCTTTCCAAACTACCGACTAAAATCACCTCCCCTTCTTCTAAGCTACGGTGAGACTGTTTGCCATATTACTTCGAAGTAGCCTCTTGTTCCTTCTCTCAGAAGAGTTCCTTCGTTACACGTCTATCGAGGTCCATTTTCTTCATCTTTAATATGCTAGTAACAAATTGTTTTGTCTGTCTCTACGCGTCCTTTTCATCAACCATCTTTCCTATCGCAACCACGGTGACCAATTTCCCACTTCTTTTCTAGTTGTGCTCAATTCTCGCACTTTAAAAATGTGTGTTCTGC
Source organism: Nephrotoma appendiculata (assembly GCA_947310385.1). Taxonomy (NCBI): domain Eukaryota; kingdom Metazoa; phylum Arthropoda; class Insecta; order Diptera; family Tipulidae; genus Nephrotoma; species Nephrotoma appendiculata. Next base: position 289,984,932 of record OX371223.1, read on the forward strand.
ATCGTCAGCAGCGCTTCTATTGGTATGCTACCTCGGAAACCATCCTCATCGTCTGTTACAAGATGACTACTGCCATCCTGCAGTTAATCACTAAGCGGATGCAGAGGCCTTCGCGGTGTTTTTTTGCTGGCTACGTTCTCAAGGAGAAGTGCGAAGGGTCGTGGGGTTTGAGGCATGCATGGCTCCTGGCTTACACCGTGATTAACAGAAATTTAAATTAAAATAAAAACGCAAATAAAAATATAAAAAAACCGGAGTTCTGCCGAAATTCGTCGGGCGGAACTTGAGGAACGAACAACTAAACCAATAAAATAAAATGATAAAAAAATAATAATAATAACGGAAGAGGTGCCTTGATGCGCGCATCCATTCGAATTCAAACAGAGCAAAGCCCTGGTTACGAAATTGGATGCGGGCCCCAAGGGACCGCCAAACCTACGCCAATACTATACCGACACAGAGGAAGTCTCTGCTCCCATCACACCACATCCAAAAAATTTAGTAATCATTTTATTTTAAAATGGAAATCGAATTCCCAAACCAAATTATCATAAAAAAGAAAACGCACGAGAGTAGAAAGGACAAAAATAGGACCGCCGAAAGTGAGGGAAACGAGACCAATGCGTATCAAGCGTGCACCCGCTGTGCGGCGCTCGATTACAAAAATTTAAATTTAAAGGAATTTAAGAAATAAAAAAAATAGATAAAAATAAAAATATAACAAAATTAAAAAAAAAAAATCGTACCTTAATTACAAAAAAATACTGGTGCGACCTTGGGTGGTCGTCATGCCGCAGGTGACCTTGCTCCACCCGGACCGTTTGGGGCCTTTCCCCGATACCAAATATACAATAAAAAACGAGGGGCCGGTTGGCCACCCGTACGTTGCGACCTTGTGCGGTCGGGCGTTGCGGGTCCTTTCCCCGATACCAAATATACAATAAAAAAAACGAGGGGCCGGTTAGCCACCCGTACGTTGCGACCTTGGGCGGTCGGTAAATATTTTGGCCTCAATTGGCCGCCAAAATAAGTTGGGCGATATCTCGCCGACCCCGTTAAATTTTTTCCCCGGTTGGGCCTCAAAATGCCCTTCTGTATTAATTTTCTTCGATGGCCTGCCTTAACCGAGGTTGTTGCGACCTTGACGCCGCAATTATTTGGTTGGGTGTTGTCTCGCCAACCGTAAGCACACAAAAATGTTGACCCAACAATGCGGATTTTTAATAAATTATATTCACTTGGGTTAGCCACTTAGGAGACACCCTTTCCTTATTTTTTTTTTTTAATATCAAAATATTCTAAAACTTTTTATTTTTTTGTTTTTTACTTTACATCTAATGCGCCATTTTAACACTACGTCGCACTTCCCAAAAACAATTATTTTCAATTTCTGGATTTTATTTATATAAGACAATATCGTGTTATACAATATAATATATTTTTATTTTTATTATACAATATAGTTTTTATCTTAATTATATATCGCGTGGTATATATTCTTAAACGTAAATTTTTGAAACCAAAAAAAATTACATTAACGTGAATCAACACCCAACTTTTCACTATACAATCCAAAAAATTTTTTTTCTCTAATCACATACCAATCAAGACAACTTTTAATTCACAATCCAAGAATGAATCTTTTTTTTAACACCAAAAACGAGTGTGATTTTTATGTCAAACAAAACTCGACTTTTTACCAAAAAAACCAAAACTCGAATGTCAATCACAAAAAATTCTTGCGCCCCACAGCGACGCGCAAAACATTCCAGAAGAATTGTCTTTCTTCTCTGTTTCTCGTTTACATCAATTCGCATTGATGTAAACGAGACGCATATAAGAAAAACATTCTTGTGGAATGTTTTAGTTTTCACACACCCGATACACATTGGTCTCGCTCTCTTATCATTCTTCTTACCCTCGCGCCATCATAAGAAGGTGTACAAAACAACAACCGTCGCGCGTGAGTTCAAAACACACCAAACGACTCCGAAAGTAAGGACATAAACCGAGGGGAATATAAAATACAAAGATTGTGCAATCAACTCCGAAATTAAGGATACCAACCGAAGGGAATATATAAAAAATACAAAAATTGTGGTTGCGACCGCACAGTCCGTCTGCGATTTCATACTGCAGGATACAATTCTTACAATAATTATTAAAAATCCTCGGCTGGTACCTTGATACGTTAAACACTTACTCGAGTGCGAAAGTCCCCCCAGCTTACGGAGTTAAATGCGTTTTTACATCCAACGTGATTTGCAGGACGATACTTCTCGAAAAGTTGTTGTGATCTTCCGCTCTACTGACTGCCTCTATGAGTTTTTTCGCCGCGTTGATAGTTGATAGATTTTTCCCGCTTTATGTAACGAACACAGAGATCGGTTGGTGACGGGAGCTCCGGGTCGCTTTGCCTCTATTTATCAGCACCAATCGTGCTATCTTCCACTGAGTGCTGAAAACGCCCTCTGCCAAGACTGGATTGTACATTTTCAACAGCATTTATGGATCGTATCGGAAAACCATTTTTAGCACCTCCGCTGGTATTCCGTCTGGTCTTGAGGCCTTTTTGTTGTTCAGTGTACCAACTGCTTTCTCTAGTTCTTGTCCCAAGAACAGCAGGGCTTGGACATTTCGATCGAAGATTTGTCAGTCCTCGCCATGTAGCTTGGTAAGAGCATTCATACTATGAACTCCATGGAAGTGGCGTCTATCGGGCTTGCCGGGATTTGTGTACCAAGTTTTTTTGTGACCAGCTTGTAGCCAACACCTCGTTCTCTATCGATGCTTCGATGACTTTTTTCCAGCAGTTGGCTTCGCAGCTACTGTTTGGTTTATGTATACTCGGTGTGTCTTTGGCTCCTAAAGCGTAGAGCAAAATATCTCTTGCGTGGGTCGGCCATTTTAGTGGTTCACCATATGGGCGGCTTGCCATGTTGTGGCATCTTGTGGGTCATGGTAGCCTAGCATGTAGAAGTGACAAAGTTCATAGTGGCAAATACCCTAGCTTAAGCTTCCATTCTTCCCTCTGTCCTTCGTGTTTCGATCTCTTTCGCCAGTTCCGTTGCAAATCGCGAAGCGTCCAGCTTATCTAAGTTCCACCTTCTCGAAGGTACTAGGGATGTACTGATGGTTGTTTCCACAGTAGTCGTTCATCGCTGTCCAGCTTTGGATAAGAGGTACCAGGATCTCAGAAGTAAAAGTGACTATGGGATGGTCTCAGCTTATTCTGGACGGCGGAAGGTCGTAGTCCCGCCTACATTTGGGACAAACAATCCAACTCTGGTGCCATCTCCAGCGTGAGTTTTCCTCTGGAGTCCGGATGCGGCAGTCCCCACTCGAGAGCCCTCGCATTGAAGTCTCCTCCCACCACCATCTCTCCCATCATTGACTGAAGTTTGTCCTCTAAGCTTGACTCTACATTTTGCGATTGATTCGTTGGGAGTGAAGAAATAGCTAAAGAAGATGGCTTCCTTGCTCTTAATCCAGGCGTAGTCCCGCCCTACAACATGATATTGTGCCTCCACATTTCCACTTGGGAGTCAAATATCCGGGTTCCAAAGTTTTCTGAATACCATCACGGAGGTCTCCTCTTGCAGTATTGCTCGGTTAATATCTGCGCCCTTCTAAGCTGCTATTTGTTGTAAGAGGCCGTCGGCAATTTTAGATTACGACGGATCTTGGCAGCCTACAGTGCCTCATACTTTGCAGTAATTATCTGCGTTACTATAAAGGTTGTCTCCGCATCAAATGTTGATGGTTTTGGTCGTTTAGTGCAATTTTATTGTCTAGCCTCGAAGCACTTTAATATTAAATAAAAATTGTACAAAAATCTAAAAATTAACGTAAAATGTAAAATGCTTTACGGATGGGCAAAACAAATCATTGGATGTTTCGTAACCAAAGAATCAAAGTTTAAATATCGTTTGTCGTTAGATCCACAATCATGAATAACAAATAAAATTATATATTTTATGCGCAAACTTTCAATAAGGATTAAATTGATCATCATCTTCTTCGATACCGTTCATTAGATAATACAAATCTATCATTTCCATAGTACGATGGTTCCTAGCAAAAATTTGTTCAGCATCACGAATAAATTCGATTATTTCGAAGTTGTAAGGAACTTTATCATCAAACATATTTTGAAATAATCGGTTTGCCATCACGGTGTCGACATCCTCTTTAATCATAATATGTTCAGCCAGCATATAGTGTAAACTAGGTGTGCATTCAGTCATTCCTTCTATGTGCAAATGCTGCAAAAAAATTACGCGTGTATGTTAATTGGTCGCGTTCCTTAAACAAATTAGAAATACTTACGTCAAAATCAATGTTTTTCAGAAGCATCATCACGGTGCTATCGTTAATTTCTAAGCATTCTGAAAACGTTACTCGCCTTTGTTTGGCAAGCGCAAGGCTTATTACGCTTATTTGTCCAGGTGGAAAACTCATTGCCTCAAATTTTACGTCATCAATACCGGTACCAATAGTTTCAAGAAATGAGTAGTCGACTAGCATGCAATTTCGGAACCAAATCGAAATGTCCACGTTAAATTTACCAATGTTGTTGAACATATTACTCATATATTGTACAAAACTTGACAATTTTTCGGCATTGCTCTCAATGCAGTCTAATAGCTTGATCACGATTCTTTTATTAGTTTCCCACCCCTTCCGTCCTTTTAAAATCTGATCTGAAAATTGCTGGTCCCTATCGAAGGTAAAGTTGAAATTTTTGTCAAAATGAATGTTGTACGTTTGACGCTTGTCCGGCTTATGGAGTAACGCCTGAAACCATGTATCAGTGAATCGAGTTGAATTTGTTATATTGTATTCAACTCGGTGATATTCTAATTTTAATAAAACTTCCGGGGTTGGTTGATTTCCTTTTAAATTTACAACCCCTTCGGATGTTTCGATTATCGGCAAATCATACCTATTTCTAATTTCTAAAAAATCCATTTTGTTATGGCATACAATAGTTATTTTATCATAAAAACGAGAAATCAAATATTCTCCAAGGTAAGATTTCATTTGGAACAACGGCATCTCAAATCGCTTTGGGTGTTCGGGTGCCAGCCGTGGTATTGCTTTTTTTAATAAAAGATTCAGATATCGGTCTAGGTACTCATTGTAATATGGATCTCGGAAATCTTTATTGGCCAAATCTAATTGTAAAATATTATCGACAGTAAAATCGGCAATTAAGTGACAACGACGCCATTCTTCGGCGCACATGTCCATAGCGACTTTATCTACTTCGATATAATCATCAAGTAGCCCTACATCATTACGATTCCAATAAGTTTCCCGATGCCATACAAATTGATCACATATGTATAGCGACGGGCGAGATTTCGAAATTTCTTGAAATATTACATCAATTTGATGCACACTGTGTTCAGACACAGGGCCTAAAAACTCATAAATTTCAATTTTTGGAATGTACAACCAATTCACGTCTAATCTTGTAGTAATGCACGAATCGTGTAAATTTAACTCTTCCAGTTTCTGCATTATCCGAATCTGTGAAATATATATACAGTGATTTATAGAACATAATTGGACTGATGTAAATTTGCTGGTCCCACTTTGCGCTCATCGAACTCCGAATCCATTCGAAGGAAATATGTTGGATTCCTTTTCCAAGGCATTTTATATTCCATTTTATATCTTATCATATCTAAAGCATGTAGTTCTAGCGACAACGTACTCAACCTGGATGTGGATGGCGTCCTATAGAATCTTATAAAATATACCGGACCATCCAAATTGTGGTGATGCACTTCTTCCACGTTGGCTCTCAAATGCTCACACAATATATCTTCACGTATTTCCTGTAGAAAAAAAATTATGTTTAAGGCAAATTAATTCTAGCTGCAATCGATAAATTTTCAACTGTAAACTATAAACCGTGAACTGTAGATTGTACACTGTAAATTGTTAATTGTAAGCTGTAAACTGTAAACTTTAAACTGTAAGCTGTAAGCTGTAAACTGTAAACTCTAAACTGGATACTTTAAACTGTAAACTGTAAGCTGTAAACTGTATACTTTGAACTGTAAATTGTAAACTGCAAACTGTAAACTGTAAATGTAAACTGTAAACTGTAAACTGTATACTGTACACTGTAAACTTTAAACTGTAAGCTGTAAACTGTAAAATGTAAACTATCAACTGTAAACTGTAAAATGTAAACTGTAAACTTTAAACTGTAGATTGTAAATTATAAACTGTAAACTTTAACTGTAAGCTGTAAGCTGGAACCTGTAAGCTGTAAACTGTAAACTTTAATCTCTAAACTGGAAACTTTAAACTGTAAACTGTAAACTGTGAACGGAAAATTGTAAACTGTAAACTGTAATTGTAAACTGTAAGCTGTAAACTATAAATGTATACTATAAACTGTAAAATGTCAATTCTAAATTGTAAATTGTAAATTGTAAACTGTAAAATGTAAACTGTAGGTGTAAACAGTAAAATGTAAACTGTAAATTGTAAATGTAAACTTTAAACGGTAAACTGTAAATTGTAAACTGAAAACTGTAAACTGTAAGCTGTAAAATGTAAACTATAAACTATAAACTGTAAAATGTAAACTGTAAACTTTAAACTGTGAAATGTAAAATGTAAAATGTCAACTGTAAATTGTAAACTGTAAATGTAAATTGTAAAATGTAAACTGTAAACTATAAATTGTAAACTGTAAACTATAAACTGTAAACTTTAAACTGTAAGCTGTAAATTCTAAACTGTAAAATGTAAACTGTAAACTGTAAATTTTAAACTCTAAACTTTAAACTTTAAACTTTAATCTTTAAACTTTAAACTTTAAACTTTAAACTTTAAACTTTAAAGTTTAAAGTTTAAAGTTTAAAGTTTAAAGTTTAAAGTTTAAAGTTTAAAGTTTAAACTTTAAACTTTAAACTTTAAACTTTAAACTTTAAACTTTAAACTTTAAACTTTAAACTTTAAACTTTAAACTTTAAACTTTAAACTTTAAACTTTAAACTTTAAACTTTAAACTTTAAACTTTAAACTTTAAACTTTAAACTTTAAACTTTAAACTTTAAACTTTAAACTTTAAACTTTAAACTTTAAACTTTAAACTTTAAACTTTAAACTTTAAACTTTAAACTTTAAACTTTAAACTTTAAACTTTAAACTTTAAACTTTAAACTTTAAACTTTAAACTTTAAACTTTAAACTTTAAACTTTAAACTTTAAACTTTAAACTTTAAACTTTAAACTTTAAACTTTAAACTTTAAACTTTAAACTTTAAACTTTAAACTTTAAACTTTAAACTTTAAACTTTAAACTTTAAACTTTAAACTTTAAACTTTAAACTTTAAACTTTAAACTTTAAACTTTAAACTTTAAACTTTAAACTTTAAACTTTAAACTTTAAACTTTAAACTTTAAACTTTAAACTTTAAACTTTAAACTTTAAACTTTAAACTTTAAACTTTAAACTTTAAACTTTAAACTTTAAACTTTAAACTTTAAACTTTAAACTTTAAACTTTAAACTTTAAACTTTAAACTTTAAACTTTAAACTTTAAACTTTAAACTTTAAACTTTAAACTTTAAACTTTAAACTTTAAACTTTAAACTTTAAACTTTAAACTTTAAACTTTAAACTTTAAACTTTAAACTTTAAACTTTAAACTTTAAACTTTAAACTTTAAACTTTAAACTTTAAACTTTAAACTTTAAACTTTAAACTTTAAACTTTAAACTTTAAACTTTAAACTTTAAACTTTAAACTTTAAACTTTAAACTTTAAACTTTAAACTTTAAACTTTAAACTTTAAACTTTAAACTTTAAACTTTAAACTTTAAACTTTAAACTTTAAACTTTAAACTTTAAACTTTAAACTTTAAACTTTAAACTTTAAACTTTAAACTTTAAACTTTAAACTTTAAACTTTAAACTTTAAACTTTAAACTTTAAACTTTAAACTTTAAACTTTAAACTTTAAACTTTAAACTTTAAACTTTAAACTTTAAACTTTAAACTTTAAACTTTAAACTTTAAACTTTAAACTTTAAACTTTAAACTTTAAACTTTAAACTTTAAACTTTAAACTTTAAACTTTAAACTTTAAACTTTAAACTTTAAACTTTAAACTTTAAACTTTAAACTTTAAACTTTAAACTTTAAACTTTAAACTTTAAACTTTAAACTTTAAACTTTAAACTTTAAACTTTAAACTTTAAACTTTAAACTTTAAACTTTAAACTTTAAACTTTAAACTTTAAACTTTAAACTTTAAACTTTAAACTTTAAACTTTAAACTTTAAACTTTAAACTTTAAACTTTAAACTTTAAACTTTAAACTTTAAACTTTAAACTTTAAACTTTAAACTTTAAACTTTAAACTTTAAACTTTAAACTTTAAACTTTAAACTTTAAACTTTAAACTTTAAACTTTAAAGTTTAAAGTTTAAAGTTTAAAGTTTAAAGTTTAAACTTTAAACTTTAAACTTTAAACTTTAAACTTTAAACTTTAAACTTTAAACTTTAAACTTTAAACTTTAAACTTTAAACTTTAAACTTTAAACTTTAAACTTTAAACTTTAAACTTTAAACTTTAAACTTTAAACTTTAAACTTTAAACTTTAAACTTTAAACTTTAAACTTTAAACTTTAAACTTTAAACTTTAAACTTTAAACTTTAAACTTTAAACTTTAAACTTTAAACTTTAAACTTTAAACTTTAAACTTTAAACTTTAAACTTTAAACTTTAAACTTTAAACTTTAAACTTTAAACTTTAAACTTTAAACTTTAAACTTTAAACTTTAAACTTTAAACTTTAAACTTTAAACTTTAAACTTTAAACTTTAAACTTTAAACTTTAAACTTTAAACTTTAAACTTTAAACTTTAAACTTTAAACTGTTAACTGTTAACTGTTAACTGTTAACTGTTAACTGTTAACTGTTAACTGTTAACTGTTAACTGTTAACTGTTAACTGTTAACTGTTAACTGTTAACTGTTAACTGTTAACTGTTAACTGTTAACTGTAAAATGTATACTGTAAAATGTATACTGTAAACTGTAAGTGTGTAAATTGTAAACTATAAACTATAATATGTAAACCATAAACTGTAAACTGTAAACTGTATACTTTAAACTGTAAAATGTAAACTCCGAACTGTAAACTGTAAATGTAAACTGTAAAATGTAAACTGTGAACTGTAAACTTTAAACTGTAAATTGTAAACTGTAAACTGTAAACTGTAAACTGTAAACTGTTAACTGTAAACTGTTAACTGTTAACTGTTAACTGTTAACTGTTAACTGTTAACTGTTAACTGTTAACTGTAAACTGTTAACTGTTAACTGTTAACTGTTAACTGTTAACTGTTAACTGTTAACTGTTAACTGTTAACTGTTAACTGTTAACTGTTAACTGTTAACTGTTAACTGTTAACTGTTAACTGTTAACTGTTAACTGTTAACTGTTAACTGTAAACTGTAAAATGTATACTGTAAAATGTATACTGTAAACTGTAAGCTGTAAAATGTAAATTATAAATTGTAATATGTAAACCATAAACTGTAAACTGTAAAATGTAAACATTATACTTTAAACTGTAAAATGTAAACTAGGAACTATAAACTGTAAACTGCGAACTGTAAACTGTAAATGTAAACTGTAAAATGTAAACTGTGAACTGTAAACTTTAAACTGTAAATTGTAAACTGTAAACTGTAAACTGTAAACTGTAAACTGTAAACTGTAAACTGTAAACTGTAAACTGTTAACTGTTAACTGTTAACTGTTAACTGTTAACTGTTAACTGTTAACTGTTAACTGTTAACTGTTAACTGTTAACTGTTAACTGTTAACTGTTAACTGTTAACTGGAAACTGGAAACTGTAAGCTGTAAAATGTAAACTATAAACTGTAAACTGTAATATGTAAACTTTAAACTGTAAACTTTAAACTGTAAACTGTAAATGTAAACTGTAAAATGTAAACTGTGAACTGTAAACTGTAAATGTAAACTGTAAAATGTAAACTTTGAACTGTAAACTTTAAACTGTAAATTGTAAACTTTAAACTGTAAACTATAAACTGTGAACTGGAAACTGTAAGCTGTAAAATGTAAACTGTATACTGTATACTGTAAACTGTAAAGTAGAAAACTCAGATTAAACAGATCGTAATTATTTAATAATTGATTAGGTTACCTCGACGAACCATTCCAATATTTCACCATGGATGTAATATTTTGGATCATCTAAAATTAAAATCACCATACATAAGTGATCAACAAATTAAAGTGATATCAACAAATACCTTCATGTCGTGCGGTATTAGTTATCCATTCAGTATCGATAGTCTTCCAAACACTAAATGGATCCCTGCGCAAAAGACATAATAGTTTAAATTAGTTTGTATGACCGAATTTATACATTCATTAAACATACTTCTCTACAGACATCATTTGCCAACCGTCACTTTTATCATATTCATTACTCGATGGCGTGTCTAATCCAATATTATTTAATGACATGATTTTGGTTTAAAATTTCACCGTAAACTAAAGTGTATAGTCAAAGTCAAGTATCATATAGATAATTTATTTTACGGTACCTTGATAAGAAATATGATATGCCTCAAAAATATAATATTTTGCTATATGTATTTACTTAACTGCGATCCTATTTGTCTGATTAGAATTCTTCATTGTACGAGTATTTATATTATTGAAAATAATGTCCGTATATTTGATGCTGTTGAGCTGAAACTGATGCGTCGACACGTGCCTTGTTTGTATCGCTAAACACTTTCGACGGGTGATTCCAAGTATTAGTTGTCCAGTTAGTCCAGTTATTCTGAGCTTTGTATGTTTTTCAGCTTCAATATCTTGATTTCGAATTTTGACATTTACCGATCAGTCTTTATCCTCAGTTGATCGACGACGATTTGACGGTTATCCATCGTTGTCTGTAACATCAAAAACCACTGCTCTTGGGTAACCTTTTGAACATTTCCCAATAATCTTGCATGGTTAATCAACCAAACTAAACTGTGTACAGGAGGCAATCCTCTTTTCTGTCATTCTACAGTTGACATAAAGTCTCTGATTATATTCTTTGTTCCAAACGAAGACATTTGAAAACAGGAATTTTTTGTCTGGGTATTCGAGAACTGGATATTGTAGCGCCTACCAACCTAGCCAGTAAAAATGATAAGTGAGTCATAGAAAACATCATTTGATAGGTTCTTGGTTTTCTCACCGTTTCTCGTTCTGCAAAGCCTTGTTGATTAATTAGCAGGCAGCACCATATACATGATATTTGAGGTTTGATGCTGCATAAGACAGCGGAAAATTGCCAGTAGAAAATAATAGATTACGCAACTTGTCATAAGTGGCAGCACTATCGTAAAAGAGAAATTCCTATTATTATTTTATCTGTTATTACAAAACCGAACACAATCATATTCTATAAGCCGTACTGTAGCGACACGCATGTAATTTTTCACTTCTGTTTAATTGTATTGTGCGTATACGAACATAAAATTTTATTCTCTATTTACTCGAAGTTGTGCATATGTTTCGGAAATACATTTAAGTAAAAAAATGTTTAAAGGGAAAAACAGAAAAAACAAAAACTAGGAGGTGTGTTTTGTTTGTTATTATATAATTCAAAAGTGCATTTCGATCACGAATTTTGTTTTAATTTCTATTTTTCATTATTGTTTTAGTCTTTTTACGCATAAATGAGGCGTGGCTGCGCATATCTGATCTTAAAATCTATTTTGTTTTTTGTTGTTTGTAAAAACATAAAAGAGAAATCTAGAACAAATGTGTCATATTTGATTTCTATTGGCCGTATACAAATACTATCAAATAGAAGTTAAAAATATACGCCAATACTATCAAATAGGAGTTAAAAAGTGGCATTATCCGCGTGTATAGCCGATTATTGTACGGCTTATAGAATATGATTGTGTTCGGTTTTGGTTATTATATTGATTATGGTTTATCTGTATTGTAATTCTATTATGTATTTTGAACAAGGTCTGAAATGAGTCAATGATGGGCGCTTCTCGTCTCATTCCTTACGAGTAAATATAAAAATAGGTGTGAAGAGTTGTATTTAAATTTTAAATTGGAAACTTGCAATTCTATAATAAGAAAATTAAGGGAGATTATCGGATTAAAATTCGCTAAGTGATATTTTTGTTGGCGGACGAATGATTAAGTTTCAGATTATTGCTAATATTCAGATTATGTTGCTTACATCCGATCCGTATAACCGGCGTCCGTTCACATGTTTACGAAAGCATATTATTTTTATACATATAGGGTTATCCAATTCGAGGTTGATAAAGTAGAAATCTGTATACCGACATCTGTCAAAGATAAACGTCAAGTACGCTGTCATTTATTTAGTTGACATTCTGCCATTTAAGAATATGGAGCATTTAACAATCGACCAACGCGTTAAAATTATTAAATCTATGCTGATGCTGATTTTTCGAACAAAATTTTCTTCAGTGATGAAGCTCATTTTTCGCTTGGTGGATACGTTAATAAGCAAAACTGTAGAATTTGGGGCTCAGAAAATCCACAATTGATTGTAGAGAAGCCATTACACCCGGAAAAAGTCACTGTTTGGTGCGCATTGTGGTCTGGTGGTGTGATTGGGCCGTATTTTTTTGAGAACAACCATGGACGAACCGTTACCGTTAATTCTGAGCGCTATGGCCGCATGTTAACCGATTATTTTTTTACGAAAATCGAAGATTATGATCTTGACGATATGTGGATCGCCATCCAGCAGGATGGAGCAACCAGTCACGTAACTGAGAAGAGAAATTTCCTGGACGTTTGATTTCGCGATTGGCTGATGTCAATTGGCCTCCAAGATCCTGTGATTTAACGCCTTTGGAATTCTTTTTGTGGGGCTACGTGAAAGATCGTGTTTACGCAAACAATCCTCAAACTCTTGACGAATTGAAAACTAATATTCGTAAGGTAATGGCCGAGATACCGCCCGAAATATGCCGAAAAGTCATTGAAAATTACCTCAAAAGAATCAAGGCCTGTAAGAAGTCCCGTGGAGGACATTTGAATGATATCTTGTTTAACTAAAAATGGCAAGGATCAATCTGTAAAATGAAATAAAAATTACAATACATTCCGAATATTTTGTGTGTTTTTTTTAAGTTTACTTTATCAAGCTTGAATTGGATAACCCTTTATTTATTTTCGTTTAAAATTGTACAGTTCACTCCAATCGACATATCTCATTACGAATGAGCAACTAGTGCTCAAAATGATATGTGTTAGGTTTCGAATGGGTTAAAGTTAGCAAAATTTATTATTGTTATAATTAAACAAATAAAAAAGAAAGTATCGGTTACATGGAAGGTTCAGAAATATTGGTCTATGGGGGTTTTAACCTATTGGCCATAATTTGAAACTTATTTATTTGGCCGCAAGCGAATTCTAAACGATAATCTACCTTATTTTTCTTGGGGGCAATCTACCTTGGGGACGAGAAGCGCCCATCACCACTCACGTTAGATCCTTTTTCAAAATACATATTGGAATTACAATATAGACAAAGCATAGCCAAAATAATCTCTTTAAATAATATATATAAAAAACTAGCGGACCCGACAGACCTGCGCGAACGTTGGCTTGCCTGCTATTAGCGGGCTCAGCAAACGCTTCTTCTATACTCGAATTTTCCATAAACTATATACTAAGTGACATTTAACATTTCTTTTCGTTTCATCGATGTGTGATTTGCTGTTGCCCACAGTATAATAAAAAGTGAGTGCAATTTCTCATTATTCTGCGTCGTCCAATTCTCGTGTCACGGCCGGATGATATTTGATGCTTTTCATTGGCACATTTGGCGAAAGAGGGGTTTTTTTCGTAAAATTGTTGGTAAGTTTAATAATGTGATTGCAAAAAAGATATTGCTGTTGTTGCATATGTGTAAATGTCAGACGGTTGTGTTTTTCATATGTATTAGCTGTGTGGAGAAGACTGTGTGAAACTCAGATGATCGGTGAGCGCATACTAGATTTACAAATGACTGAAGTGGCGTCTCATGAAAATGGGAGCTTCTACGCTGTGGATCCACTGACCCATATGTATAAAATTGAACGATTTTCATTTTTTGATTAAATAAACTCAACAGTGCCGGTGGATCGTTTTTCATACTTTGGACATGCATATTTATGTTAGCAATATGATTTTGTGTTCCAATGCGCGCAAGTATCAGTGAGATGAGGAGTATTTTGCCAGTATCTCCAAGTGCGTCAAAAAAAAAAGAATCCGCATTTTGCTCAGCATAGTGAGCGCCTGTTCATTATTTGCCACAAAAAAGGCTGCATCCAACTGTTGTTCACGCTGAACATCGCAGATAAATGATGTATGTTGCGAGGGTTAGGCGGTGGCATACCGAAATGAATCATTGGCATATTCGAAATAAGATATATCTAATCTCCAGCGGTGCAGCGGTGCAAATGCGATGCAGCAGAGTAGATTAGATTGATTGCCATTGAATGCGCAACTATATAATTGAAATTCGTTGAAGATCATATGCGGTATTCATTTCAACATTGAACCTTACACATTTTATTCAATGTAAATATACTTCATTTATGATGTAAAACGTTATTTCAATATGTTTCGCGATGAATAATACATTCAATATGCACGCAAATATGATACATGGAATATCGAAACACAGCGAACAGAAATTGAAATATCAAAACAACGCCAAGCAATGCTTGCGCATATTGATGCGTACGTCAAACAACACTGAATTCGACATCTGCGCCGCCTATGGTACACAAACATAACTATGAATTATTCTCAGAAAGTCAATTACTCTCTACGTATTTTTTCATTTTATAAAATATTAGGGGGCGCTGGGAAGGTGAAATTTTGGGGTTATATATTCTGATATGTGAAAAATACAAAAAAAAAAAAAAAATACTTTGTCAAAAAACAAACGAAAAAAATTCCTAGAACCCGATTGCAGTGCCACCTACCGGGTCTAATTGTGAATCTCAACCATCCAGGGACAAAATTTCATTAAAATCGGTTAAGCCGTTTAGGAGTAGATCAATTACAAACACGAGTACAGTAGAATTAATGACGTAAGTGTTTGTAACATTAAAGCTCTGTTAAAAATTAGTGTATATGTTCTATGAGGGATGAGAGTGGTTTATAGCTGAAAATGGTCGACCGGAAGTTGCAGCTTCCATAGGAACATTCTCGATCGATAAACTCAAAAACTACGAAAACTACAGCACCGATTTCAATAAAATTGCATATACATATAATATGTTCTATGGGTCGTGACGAGTGACTCTGTAATTTTTGGCCGAATACGGTCCACTGGAAGTGACAGCTTCCATGGTAGCTTTTTCGATGTTTCCAATTATATTGAAAAGATATCATCACTACTAAGTACCGAAAGATTCTAAATTAATTGTGCAACGATATCGGTCCAGATCGGTTTTTCAAAATTTAAGCGGAAATGACGATTTTTGACAAGAAACAAAAATTCGGCCCGTGATTTTGGTTTTCTCCAAAAAGTATCCTGTAACGATTTTGATAAAAAATTAAAAAATTAGTGTATATGTTCTATGGGTCATGAGATAGATTTTTAGTGGAAAATTGTCCACCGCGGAATTTGCAGCTTCCATAGGAGCATTTCCGATCGATAAACTCAAAAACTACTGCACCGATTTTAATAAAAATTTATATATATATATATATATATATATATATATATATATATATATATATATATATATATATATATGTTTTATGGGTGGTGAGGAGTAATTGTGTAATTTTTGGCCGAATATGGTCCCCCGGAAGTGACAGCTTTCATGGGAGGTTTTTCGACTTTTACAATTATGTTGAAAAGATATCATTTACAAGGGAAAGTACTAAGTACCAAAAGATTCTAAATTAATTTTAAAAGGAGATCGGTCCAGAACTGGTTTTTCAAAATTTAAGCGGAAATTACGATTTTAACATGTATTTCAACAAAAATTCCGTTTTAGATTCGAGATGACCTACTAATATCTACGCCTATAATGCCAATATGTGCATCATATTCGGCGTTTCCGGGGTACTGATTACGCCGAAAATGCCGATATGAGTGTCAGTTTCAGGGTTTTCACAGTGCGTATTATGTTACCGACTTTTGTTTTAATGAATTCGAGATGGGAAGGCGGTGTCTTTTTTGGTGTCCACCTTTACTTTCAACGCCAATTTGTGTGCTAATTTCAGAGGTACTGATTACATTACTCACTTTTGTTTTTTGCAGGGTGTGATATAGGGAGGTGGTATTTTGAAACCTACCTACTATCTACGCCTAAAATGGCGACATGGGTACTAATTACGTTACTGGCATTTATTTTTCGCAAGTCGATTTTCGGCATATCGATTACTTTATTGCTTTGGCCGGTGCTGTTTTTGGTACGATGAAGATTATAGGTAGAAAGCCGATATGGTTGGCATTTTCGAGGTTCTACTTCTGTAATTGAATTTTCTCTTATTTTCCTAAGAGGGTCCTTTACTAAAATAAATTTTAATTTTGCAGCTAACCTAAAATTCAAAATACGCACATGTACAATCATACTACATTATTTTCCTAGTAGTAGTGGTTAATATGTATACTTTTGATCTCTTGTTTAGTTTTGCTTATGAATGGAAAAAAATCAAGATAGTGTAGTGTTGTTGGTTTATGGAATGGAATAAAAATGAAACATATAGAAATTAAATAATTTGAAGTCAATTAGTGCATTCATGTCCTAATTTTCATGGAAATGTTTTTAAAAATCTCGCGTAAACACAAAATGCATTAATAATGCCTGTATCAACAACGTATGACGGGTATTTATAGAAACGTGAACAAAATGTGTAAGCAAAATAACTAAAGTTTAGTAAAAATTAAATTTATTTTCGTATGTCCTAACATTCTTACCTTTATAATTCGATCTTTATTGGTTTGGACACTTGCATAGGGAGTGCAAATTTACCGATTTTTCAATTTACCGGTAAACGGTAAATTTTGTGTAAGGTCGGTAATTTATCGAAAATTTACCGGTAAATTGAATTTAAATAATAATTTGGTAATATGCCTTAGCTATTAAACCAGTGAAAAAATAATAAACCAGTGCTTGAAACAAATTAATGTACGTTATAATATAAAATAATAAAAAAAATTCATTACATAAAATGAAATTCATATCACAAAATAATTGTTCATATACGCTGTGTTTGGCGCGTGGACCGACACCATTTTTTGGTAGATTGGAGGGGGGAGGGGCGGGGCTATCATTTGGAAGCTTTCATCCCATGGAATTGATGTTCTAAGTAGCCCGGTAAATGAAATATAATATTTTAAGTTTGTTTCAAGTAACTCAAAATCTCGCCTTTAAATTGTCACTTTTTTGTTTGCAGTCAAAGAGGCACGAAATAGCTTTTATTGTATTCTGCAATATGATTTTGTTTTAAATAAATCATTATACAATTAATTTGTACAATAAATTATATAATAAATCAATATTAATCATTGTACAATAAATCATTATACATTAGACGATTGGTTTAAGAAAAATGACTTATGGGCTTCCAAATCCTAAAAACTTTGTAGAAGTATGAAAAATGTCACTATCTAAATTCATTTAAAAAAAACTTATGGTTATTTTTAAATTAGTTTTTTTTAAATCTCTAGTTTATGCCTTTTTCAATGTATACTGACATGTCATAGAAATCGCTCATTTCGTGCTAAAATACAAAATATCAGGGTTAAGAAAATACCTTTTAAGATATTAATAAATTTGAAATCAACTTCATTTATTAGATTTATTTCAGAATGACCTCCTCAATTCCGTATATGCATGCACGGCATCTTTTTTTAATCTCCACGGTTGTTTTGCGAAGTTGCATTACATTTTTTTTTCAAATGCGGCGCTTATCCTTTCAATCGAAAATTCTCTTGTGAGTACCCCTATTGCGTACACAAATTCCTTAGCACGTCCCCAGAGATACAAGGGTGTGATAATAAATGGGAAAACCCCTACCAATCAGCATGTCTTACAAAACTGGTAAAAACAGCTCAGATAGCTTGTTCTGAACAAATTGGAGATAAATATTTTCGGAAAGGTGTTCTGGCGCATAATATGGACATGTAAGGTTTCGACCAATAACACCAGCCCAAACATTAACGCTGAACTTCCTTTGGATAGAATCCTGCCTTTTCTTGTGTGGATTTTAGCTTTTACTGCCCCGCATGGAGCAGATTATGTAAATTCACAATTCCCTCAAGATTGAAGTTAGACTCATTTGTCCACAAAATCCATAAATCTACAAAACTTCAGCCGTCTAGCATTATCACCCTTTTCGTGGTGACCTAGAACAATTAACAATTTAACAAGAACAAAGTGAAATACACGGGCACTTCCGGTAGCAGATAGGGACATATTGACTGAACAGCACAAGGCAATTAACACCCGGTTTACTTATTTTTTAAAATCAATCAATAACTTAAAAACATTTTCTTAACCCTGGCACAAATAACTCTGACAAAATAATATCTCGTATTTTGACCACAAAATGAGGGTTTTCTATGACATGTCATGGCATAAACTAGAGAATTTTTAAAAGCAAAATTAATTTCAAAATAACCATAAGTTTTTTTTTAAATTTATTTATATTGTGACGTTTTTCATAATACTACACATTTTTTTTTGGATTTAGAAGCTCATAAGTCATTTAAAGCCCATAAGTCGTCTAAAACCAATTGTATTAAATAATGATATATTTAGAATAAAATCATTAAATTGTAGAATACAATAAAAGTTATTTCGTGCCTCTCCGACTACAAACTCAAAAGTAACCATTTAAAGGCGAGATTTTGGGTTATTTAACCGTCTGAGTCCCAGGGGGTATTGAAAAAACACTGTCGAAGAATCCCAAACAACGCAATCGCGCTTTCTCTAAATGAGAGATGAAGATAAAATGAATGAGATGAAAAGGCAATCTATTGAGACAAACCTAATATAAAATGTAATATTTACATTAAAAGGAGCTGTGTGACGTACTTGCTTCAGTAATCTGACAATCGGTAACACGCCGTCAGTTGTCGACAATGTTCGAAATGTGTTGGGTTTTCTCGACATAAAATCTCAAAAGCGCGATCGCGCTGCTTGGGACTCAAACGGTTAAAACAAACTTAAAATATCATATTTCATTTACCGGGTTACTTAGAACATCAATTCCATGGGATGAAAGCTTCCAAATGATCCCCCTACCCCTCCAATCTGCCAAAAAATGTTATCGGTTCACGCGCCCACTCTGTATAAGTTCATTTCGTTGCATAAAATAAAATTCATTTTATAAATCTTCAGTAGGTATAGCTACTTTATTCTACATAATAATTAATGAGTGAATTCTATACCTTAAATAATTCCTTTGTTCAATTAAATTTAAAATATGCCCTCCATTTTTTTCAATGAAATGCGCCTTGTTATATACTAGCACTGAATTGTGCGCTATTAATTATAAAAATATTTTTACTGAAAAATCGGTAAATTTGTAAAAATTTACCGATAAATCGTAAATATTTTTTATACGGTAAAAACGGTAAATCGGTAAACGGTAATGCACTCCCTACTTGCCATATTATAAATTGCAACTTCTGATATAGCAATGATATAAAGATGGTTCCCAGAATTTATTACAATATACATAATAACAATTCAGTGATTACATGAAAATCACCCGTATGATTTGCCTAAGGGAAAATTGCATCCCAGAACAGTTATTATCATCAACCAATCAAGAAATCTTGACCACATCGATCAGATTAGACGGAATTGGCCTCAAACGATATAGACCTCAGATATGTACAAAAATGTCGATTTTAGTGAGTTCAATTATTTATTACACCAGACAGCCACCAGATATTGAATGAAACGTTTGTCTTCGATATACGAGGGTATATCAAAAAGTCTTGCAATATCATATGAAAAAAAAGAGTGAGTGAGACAACAATATATTTTTCAAAACCATTTTTTGTCGCGATGAAACTTCTAGAAGAACATTTCGATGTAAATTTTACAGTTCGTTTGTTTTTGTCAATTTAGTAACACGTGTTTTGAATTTTTCTTAAAATGAATGAAATTGAATATCGCGCCCTTATTAAATTTTTCTGTAAAGATGACCGAAATGCAATTTATATATTCAACTATATATCAAAAGTTTACTGCGAATCTACACCATCATATGCCACAGTAACAAGGTGGGTAAAATTATTCAAAAGTGGTCGGGCATCATTAGAAGACGACAACTGCTCGGGTAAGCCAGCTGATGCTATTAGCCATGAAAACGTAATTTTGGCCGAATCTATTGTATTGGAAGACCGGCGTATTTCTATTCCGCGGTTAGCGTGGAGACTTTCTCTTTCATACGGTACCACATATACTATATTACATGACCACCTTCACATGTCGAAAGTAAGTGCACGATGGGTTCCCCGTTTGTTGAATGCAGAACAAAAAAAATGCGTGTTCAAACTTCAAAGGCGATTTTAGATATGTACAAAGAAGATCCAGAAAATTTCTTGGATAACATAATAACAGGCGATGAAACATGGCTTCATCACTGGGGTCCGGAATCCAAACAAGAATCGATGCAATGGATTAAACGTAGCGAACCACCACCAAAGAAATTCAAAACTCAACTGTCTGCTGGTAAGGTTTTGGCAACAATTTTTTGGGATGCTGAAGAAATTTTGATAATCGATTATATGCCACCGAAAACCACAATCACAGGCATATATTACGCAGCGGTTTTGCGAAAATTGAAAAAAGCGATCCGAGAAAAACGGCCAAGGAAAGTTAGAAAAAAAATCTTGCTTCTTCACGACAATGCACCAGTGCACAAGGCTAATGTTGCTCAAGCTGCATTAAAGGACTGCGGCTTCGTGGAAATTCCGCATCCACCGTACAGTTCAGACTTGGCACCCAGTGACTAATTTCTGTTACCCAATTTGAAAAAAAAAATTAGGGGCCGGAAATTTTCCAGTGACTATGAAGTACAGTCTGTTGTAAATGGATATTTTATGGAGCAAAAGAAATCTTTGTTTTTAGAGGGTTTAGGCAAGTTAATTGATCGATGTGACAAATGTATAAACCTTAAAGGAGATTATGTCGAAAAATAAAAATATTGCTGTCTCACTCACTCTTTTTTTTCATATGATATTGCAAGACTTTTTGATTTGCCCTCGTATGTATAACGATTTATAAGCTCACGATAGAAAAGCCCAAACCATAAATTAATCTGTTACGATTGATATGATGATCAGTGTTTAGTGTGCAACGCTTCTTTCCGTATTGTCTCCATGTTGGTGTCGGAAATAGCATAGACAATTGATAGGTAGACAATGTCAATAATTGGTAGGATATGTAGAAAATTTGTAGATAATGTAGATTATTACTTTTTTGTTGTTTTTCATTGTTTTTCTGTATGAAAGATGACGACTTTTTAGTTTTCCAGTTTAAATTGGGTTTTATCTACATATATATTACGTCAGTTAAAATTCAATTTTTATTAAACAAATAGGTGAGATTGAAAATCTTGGTCGATCGATGTCTTTAATATTGTTACAACCATAAGCGACTTACAAGGCTAAATTCGGGTATGGTTTCGCAGTACCAAATGCGGTCTGTCATGAACATTTTTGGAACAAATACTTCATGTATGATTTTAACATCCGGTTTTGAGCAACGTGGTTGAGGTACTACAAAACTTATAGCGTAAATGAGTTTTGGTGATTGTTTACTGTTTTGGTTGTATATTTTGATCAAAATTGAATACAAAAAAAGGATGTTTCTACCAGTTAATGTAATTTTCCAGACTAAAATTGTCTGATAGCTGTGATGATGATCTTGTCATTAACAAGTATACAGGCGGGGTTTTTTTAATGTAGGTTATATCAATTTTCGCTCGATTTGACCCAGAGATTCAGCAATTGATTATCAACCGACGTTTGTGTTTCCTGGTCCTTTTTCAATGGAGTTATTTACCATGAAAATGGGGACGAGTGGCATAGATAGATAAAACAACAACTACTTGATCACCAAATTCAAGTAACCATTGCTTGGATTATTACAAGGTCTCTGGGTGATCACTTGGGAACATAAGAGAAAAAAGTGAGTAATGAAATGGAATGAAACCTCCTTCCAACTTATCTCTCCCCCCCTCCATCGGCCAGTGTACAAAAGAAGTATGTTCAGAAGCCCTGGAAGCTGGCTAGGATCAATCATTCATTGATCCGTATTCAAAATGATTACAGAAACCAATATTAGAATAAATAATGCAACATGGCAAATATTCGACACTATAGGTTATCGTAGACGGACACGAATTTTAAGTTGAAAATCAAAACTGTAACAGAAACGTGAAGGCTTAGCAATAATTAGAGAAAAAAGAGAATCGAAATTCTTGGCCCCCGTGCAGTGATATAAAAAACAGTAGTGAAATAAGACAAAATGAAATAACTTAATAAATTCTCTGGACGCAATGAATAAGGCGTGGGCACATTCCCTGTGCTCCTAAATTGTAGATAACGGGAAAAATAAAGCTTAAAGTATCAGGAGAGCATTCAGTCATATTTTGGCATTTATTAGGATTATGAACTCGAGGAACTTGTACTCGTATGGTCATTATTTGTCTCAAAATGTGTTTATGCTTTATTATTTTATTGCGTTGTAATGATGTTGAACATTGTAAAGGGTCTTTCAATAGGGGCGCTCGAAATTTGTTGGGTTATAATTGCCGCAAACATGTAGCAAGTTCCTGCACCTCCCTTCCACCATTTAATCCTCCCAAGGATAAGCCCTGTTTAAAACCGATTTTTATCGTGTAAATGATTTTAAAATTTTTTAAATTTGCTCATTCAACGATTTCGTACTTTAACCGTAACCTAAATCGCACTTTAAACGTAACATTACCATATCATATTTTTCAATGTGACGAAAGAATAAATTCCATCTTGAAATGGTTTGTTTGATTACAAAGAAATAATAGAATTTTGATAATTTTTTTTTACTTTGGTTTTCGATTGTAATAGTGTTATTGTGATTGTTCTGTATATTGGTCGCGACCTGATGAGAGAGAAAGCTGATTTTTTCAAATCAATAATCTCATCCGTTCGAAACTGATTGTTGTGATTCTTACACATTTTCCATCTATATAAGTTAAAAATTTAAATTTTGATAATTGCTAACAGAAATATAATTTTTGACATTGTCTACATTGTCAACGCCATTTTCTTAATTTTCTACATACATTGTCTACACGTCTAGAATATAAATTATCTACGCGGTGTAGACAATACGGCACAACACTGACGATGTCTGATCAAATAAGATTGATTTATGAGCTCCCATAATAGCTCAAATACCTATACACCAAATCCAATATAGAAATATTTAAATTTTTACTGTATAAATGGGTGGAGTTCATGCTAAAGGGCAGCAGTACAAAAACTATTCAAAATAATATTTTTAGAGGTGAGGCCCCAAAGGAGCTCAAAATTATTCATTTGGAGATTTCAAAAGCTCATAAATAGTTCATAGTTCCGCCTTGTTTTGTTTCTTGCATATGGTTCCCAGGCTAAGTAACTCAACAAACTTAAAAATTCCCATGTCCTTTTTATATCAATTTATTTTATATAGGTATATAACAAATAGGCTTTACATAAATAATAATGCCTTGTAAAATAATAAATTAGTGCACAACAAATAAGATAAATAAAAATATACATAATGTGTATCAAAAATTACACGTTATCGCCTTTATGTATGTCTTCATTGATTCATTGAATTTTTTTTAAATCGAATCGAAATACAAATCACACAACACAAAAAATCTAATATATTCTACATGTAGATGTACATTAGCCCATTTTTAACCATGATCCCCAAATGGGATTTACGTAATTTTTTTAAATAATGCACATTTTTTCCAAAAATCTACCGACATTTTTTTTTTTACTAGACCGATAAGTTTATATATTAACCGAGTGGCGAATATCAGTTTTGGTGTTCTGCTAAAATAATGGTTTTTGTGTAGTGGAATAAGAAAAAAAATTAAGAACAAAAAGTTGGTCCCAAATGGATTAGTATTCTATGTAGAATAAATTAGTATTGGTTTCGATTGCATAAAATTAATATAGAACACTACCAAATTCATTCATTTACGTTTTTTCCCTCCACTGTTATTCTCCATTCTTTGTGTAAAATTATTTACACATACACAAACATTTGATTCCCTTCTTGTGCGCGCACATACCAAACGAGTAATAGCCACCAATCGGAAATTTGCTGAACTTATTTTCATGAAAAATTTTGATAAACTATTTTTATTTTTATAATTTATATACAGTGAAACCTCCCAATGTGACCACCTCTCCATTCTGACCACCTCCTTAAATAGACCACTTTTCTACAGTACCAACACATTAACCATACAAATTTGTTCTAAAAATTCTCTTTAACCTGACCACCTCCCTATTCTCTTTAGCGACCAGTATATTTGCGAATCAAATCAACTCCTTTAATATGACCAAAAATATTTTTTTAAAATGTAAACAGAGAAACGTTCCAAATAACTCCGGAAGTAACTTTTCATCCCAATGTATGCCTGTTGTAAACTTGAAAACCGATTTAACTGATGCTGCTATTTCTACTCTATTTGTTTCATGAACTCCTCAGTGTTGTTCGTTTCAAAACGAGTTCATCAATAGAATGTCCAAGACTTTCTTCAACGACACTGATTAAATACAGTGCTGCACGATCAGTAACCTTCCACTTAAACAAAGCTGATAATATTCTAGGAGTAATGAAACATGTGCCCCTAGAGGAGGTTCTTTCTTCGCTTAGCACGAGCCAATCGATATTTTTGAAACTCATGCTATTATCAGATATGCTTTTGCTATCACTCTCCGATGACGAAAATAATGCTTGTGGGTCTATTGGAATTGATTTACTTTTTTCTTCAAGGTATCTTCGTTTACGATTTTTTTTCTGCCTCCAAACCTTCCGATTTCCGCTTTTCTTTGTCAATTTCATATTCTCTGGTTCCAGTAAAATTTCCAGGATGCCCTTTCTTACGCTACGTCAAGAGGAATCGCTTGTCGTCTTCACTGGTCATCATGGACAATCGGTATATGCGATATCGAAAGTATCATCCAGTTTACTATTAAAGGCATTTTCTCTTTCAAAATAAATTTTGAAGGTTTATTTTTATTCTTTAAAAGATTTTTCCACTCATTATGCAATTTTTCCCATTTTCAATAGAGTGTTGTTCCTTTTCCACTGGAATTCGCACTTTTGACCAAAAAATGGACACTTTTAGGATTATCAGAGCTGCACTTTTACGAATACAAGTTAATTTTACAGTACGGTGATGGTCAAAAGAAGCACATCACTTGCTTTTTTGAGAGTAACTTAGCACCAATAATTTGACAGTACTCGTGGCCAAGAATATAAATTTTTATCGTGGACCGTAAATTATCTGCCATTTTGTTAACTTTAGTAGCACTTTCTTAAAAAGATTAATAAAACTGTTAAACGAACTAGATTTAGTTATTACAAATTTGTGTCTCTTTCTCGAGAGATTTGGATTTAAACTGAAATTATTTTGCATTTCTCTTGTTTATATATTATACAATACAATGAAACATATTGGCCATAGCATTGAATTTAAAATCCAGGATCTAGAAAAAGCCTTTTATTATTTGGGTTTTTATTAGTTTTGGAAATTGGCAATAAAATCGCTATTTGTTAACCGATTTTTGATATCTTTGATGTTTTGGAAAGATGATTATCCTATGATATTACCTCTATTCATAACAATTTTCATTTAGCCTGAGAATTTTTTTAAATAATTTTTCTGTTCGTTTGAAAATGAAAAATTAAAAAAATACCGTTTTATCGAACTTCGCGCCAAGTTGCGACCTCTAAACCATCTTCGATTAACCCAATAGTTTTTCTGTTTAAGTTTTTAGCATAACCTCACACTTCCAGGGAGTATCCCGATATATATCTCTACATTTTTTCCACCCAATAGAAACAAGGACAACCCTAATGTACATACTATACATACGTTTGTATTATTTACCAGTTGCCAATACTTCTATAAAAAGACTAAACTCCAGAAATATAATTTTGGTCACTATTCAGAGAAGTTTCTTCATACCGACCACCTCCGTAAATTAACCAAAGATTTACAGTCCCGTAAGTGGTCGCTTTTGGGAGGTTTCACTGTATTAAAATTGAAAAATATTTAGAAAAGAATAAAACTAGGCACGAGATTAAGAATTCTAGTTGATTCTTGTGAAATTTTTTTTGTGTACTGTAGGACATTCTAATCGAACCTGCACAACTTGCCCAAGTTTGAGAGTTAATAACAAAAAATTAAAAGAAAATTTCGAAAAACTAGAAAAACTAGGCACGGGTTTTACATGTTATCTAATGAATATTAAAAATTTCTAGAAGAAAATGTTCACACTGGTGCTTATCGAACCTGCACAAGATACCATTACTTTGGTACAAGACCCTCTTAATCGTTTCCTCTTTTATGTAACCAGAAATTTCGAAGATACGTCACTAAAAAAATGTTCATTCAAAAAATTTTCGGTTTCACATTTTGGACTTTAAGTTTTATTAAATGAATATATATTTACAAGAACATTTACAAAAAATGAATAACAACAAAATCATGTTTATAATACAATTAAGTCAACTATTAATGATCAAAGATGTGGATTGCATTTTTAGATCCTCTAGGGTAACTGGAAAAACATTTTTGATATCATTACTTTTGGCCAATATAAGATCTCAAAACAACATAGAATTAGCAATTGTTTCTTCAGGTATAGCAGTAACATTATAAGATGGCGGTAGAATAGCTCATTCAGCACTGCATCTCCCATTAAATTTGCAAATAATTAAAAACCAACATGTAACATATCAAAAACATCAGGAATAGCCAAAGTAGTGCACCAATGCAAAATAATAATCTGTGGTGAATGCACAATGGCACATTAAAAACAATTAGAAGCATTAGATAAAACATTGCAAGATTTACGCAATGACTAACAGATATTCGGTGGTACAACAATATTATAATCAGATGATTTTAGACAAACACTAAAAAACATCATGTAATTTCTGGAGAAACGTTCAAAAATTAAATTTAACAAAAAATATTGCAAAAAAATTAATCAGCTGTACCATTTGCAAACCAATTATTAGACATTGGAAAAGGAAAAATTCAAATAAATATTGCAAATGGTTTAATAACATTTCCACAAAATTTTTATATTTAAAACAATCAAAAGATGAATTAATTGAAAACGTGTACTCAAATATAGTACAACAATTAAAAAGTCATAATTTGTTAAGTGAACGTTAATAGTATAAATTCTGCCATTCAAGATAGATCCAATGTTATGGATCAAGACGAAATGGTAAATTATTGTACAGAATCTGTAAATTCATTAGATTGGCCTGGACCAATCATTTCAATACGAAATATTAACCTACCAAAATTTTGTAATAGTACAGGATTTGCTGTTAAAAAAATAATGACAAATTAATCCCACGTAGGTATCCCTATAATTCCGCCAGATATGCAATTTAATTTAAAAAAAATACAATTTTCAATATGACTACCTTTTGCTATGACCATTAACAAATCGCAAGGTCAATCACTCAAGTTTGTGGTTTAAATTTGGAATATCCATGATTCTCATACGGTCCAATTATATATTAGATGCTTACGTGTAGGAACCCATCATTATTATATGTGTTCGCACCTGAAGAAACAAGATGAAGTGTTGTTGTTCACGAAAGAGCATTGGAATAAGTCAATCAATTTTTACATAGTCAAAATATTTTTAATTTCATCTTTTATTTCAATTTCATAAAATTCAAAAAATAAAAATAATCTTTAATTTAAAATCACACGACCGGCAAAGCGGGCAGGACACAGCTAGTAACATATAAAATAATAAGAGAGTTGCGTATTCTCTTATTTTCTGCTGGACAATTTCCGATGTCTTATACGGCATTGAGGTCTGCATTTAAGTTGGTAATAAAATCTATTTTGCAACTTTTGCATGACCTTTAAAAGCCTTTTCAATATCAAAATCTCGTTTGGAAATATTTGTTTGAAATCGAGCTTTTGTCTAAAAATATTTGGAATCTAGCAAATCCGATTCCATACCTCTAGAAGTTTGAAAGGGCCGAAGATACATTTTTTCAAAGTCATCCCAAGATGTTGACCTCTCCGACCCGTTTACGCCCGATGTATGTAGTATTATTTTGTTTTTGATTTATAAATATTAATTTGCGCATTTTATTTTATTATTTCCAGGTATGTAAACAACAATTTGACTTTCGACCAAAAGTGGCAAGTATTTTTATGATACTCCTATACATATAGATACTAACCACAATTTTAACATTTATAAAAATAATTTCCATCACCAAATAATTTTTTCCTATAGTATGCGCCTGAAATAACTTCATTCCGAAAATTGTATTTTTAAATTAAAGAAATAATCCTAACCCGAAAAAATTATTAAATTATGGAATTGTTTGCAGTCAAAAAAGTTTTACTTTAATTTATTAATTAAATATCTACAGAACACCACACTAAAAAAAATTAAAGATACTTATGAATTTTTTTGGTGTGATCTCAGAGAAGTTTCCCTTATATGGCTTATGGTGTTAGGTGTGCCCTTAAAGGTGAAAATGGATCATCCCGAAAAACGATTTTTTATACATTGTTTAGTTGAAAATATAATCATACTGAATTATCTTCTGGCGATCTCTCATGACATCTGGAGTAACTTAAATTCAGATGCCCGAATTCGAAGATCATGATCATTAATAGTGTTTTGATCATCCCGTAAATTTTCTATATGGAAGTGAAATTAGATTTTACTAGAATAGAATGCGTGTGAAGTTAGACCTAACTAGAGTAGAACTAATATTAGGAATAGTTTAGCACAAACTTCACACGCCTGTACATGCTTTTGAAGTTAAAACTAAATTGATCCTAAACTATAAAACAAACAAAAAATGAGAATGTATTGGTAAAGTGAAATAAAAATGGCATTTAGGCGAATTTTTAAAATATTTGAATCAATTTTTTATGTTTTGTAAAACATATAGGGGCCTAGTTTTTGGTTCATGTTACACTTTGCGTTAAATACTGCTATGTTAAATGTTGCGTTAAATTATTGCGTTAAACTGTTGCGTGTTCACATGTCACGTAAAATGTTATACAGAAAAACCTTGATTTAACAGACTAATTAGGGAGTCCGTTAAATTCGATTGTCCGATAAATCCGAATGTTTTTAAATTTAATCGAATCGATCGAATTTAATCTGGAGCGGAACTCAGCCATTTCTTAGCCGATTATGTTGGAATTGGGTATGTTGGATGGAAATGGAATTCTTAAATGATTTTCGGAAAAAAGTTCAGGAATATGTCCACCTGGGACGGAACTCGACCAATTCTTAACTCGTTATGATGGGACTGGATATGCTGGATGGAAATGGGACTCTAAACTGTTATTGGAAGTAGTTTTGGAAAAGGCCACCTAGAACCCGGCCATTCTTTAACTGAGTATACTGTAATTGGGTTTATTGGATGAAAATGGGATTCTTAATTGATTTATGGAAGCAGTTTTGGAATATCGCAATGTTGGACGGATCTCAGGCAGTTTTTAACCGATTACGATGGGATTGGATTTGTTAATGAAAATGAGATTCACTAATGATTTCTAGAAGAAGTTTTTTAATATGGCACCTGGAACGGGACACGGCTATTACTTAACCGATTATGATAGAATTCGGGACGTTGGATAAATATGTGATTATAAAATTATAAACTGCTGTACTCGCCAGAGTACAGCAGTTTATAATTTTTCTGATTATTGGTGTAGTGGAGAGTGTAATTATTGGTTGTTTTATGGAATTAATTCCCAGACCATTTACGCTCTTAAATTGCATAGTACCTCAAAATTGTGAATGTTTGCTTGGTTCGAAAAGTTCTGGAAATCTTAAGGTCTTAGAAGACATCATATTCCATGTTCCTGTGAACAGTTTTAGAGGTCATTATTGAGAAGAATACTATAAGTTTATCTGGGCCTTTTGTGTAAGGTTCATAAAGTGATTTTTGTGAGATTTGGTAGTTGGCCTGCCGCTAAACCACTAATTACGTGGGTCACGTACTGTTGATAGATGTTAAATCATCAAACCTTTTAAAAAATATGTTAATATCACAAGCCACTTACTTCAAGAAAGACGCTTGGTTGCCATATTCGAGAATTCCTTCCCAAAATCATTTTAGAATCCCATTTTCATTAAACAAACCCAACTACATTATAATCGGTTAAACAATGGCCAAATTCGAGGTGGGCTTTTCCAAAACTACTTACAATAACATTATCGGCTAAGAAATATCTGAGATCCGTCTCAGATTAAATTCGATTAACCCGTTGCCGCATACTTTTAAATTGACAACCGTGCTCAGAAACACACTTTTTTAAAATTGATTATGACTGCCATATGAAATTGTGCATCCTTTATATGTTTGGAAGTGAAAATTATCACATTTTATCGAAAACTCTCGACGGCTATAGCCATCATTTGCTTATCACAACATTTTTTCTCTGCCCTGAACGAATGACGCTATAGCCGTCAGATTTTTGGTGATATGTAGGCAAATGACGGATATAGCCGTTTTGCATATTTTAATTAATTTTAATTTGTAATTTGAAGTAAATAAATGAATTCTTAAGATCACGAATATTTTTGAAAATGGTAAATCGGGAAACATAGCTATAATATTGTTAACAATAATTTTTGAGCTGAATTTCTTTATATATTGTATATAATTATTTCAAAATTATTTTTTCCCTATGTTGCCATCGGCTAGAAAAATATATCTCGACGGATTATTTTCTCCAATACGTAAACCCTCGATTTAACGGACTCCTATTTAACGGACGCTCCAATTAACGGACCTCGATTTAACGGACGCTCGATTTAACGGACAATTCTTTATTTTCCATTTTTCGGTTATCGATTATGATGGGATTGAGTATGCTGGATGAAAATGGGATTTTTAAATGATTTTTGACGGAAATTCCGGAATATGGCCATCTGGAACGGAACTCGATCAATTCTTAACCTATTATGATGTGATTTTGTATGTTGGATGGAAATAGGATTCTTAAACGATTTTGGGAGAAAATTCTGGAATATGCCCATCTGGGACGGAACTCAATCAATTCTTAACCGATTATGATGGGATTGAGTATGCTGGATGAAACTGGGATTATTAAATAATTTTTGGAAGAAGTCCTGGAATATGCTCGCCTGGGATGAAGCTCGACAAATTTTTAACTGATTATGATGGGGTTGGGTATGTTGGATGGAAATGGGATTATTAAATGATTTTTGGAAGAAGTTTTGGAATATGGCTACTTAGGACAAGATTCAGACATTTGCCTACATATCACCAAAAATCCGTGGGCTATAGCCGTCATTTGTCTTTGTAGGCGGAAATATATCGAACTGTTAATCATAAAAAATCGCGCAAAAAAAACAATTGATATGCTATCTGGAATGATACATATTTTTTTCTTCAATAAATTACTGAATAAATAATAAATAAATGAATTAGTACAATTCGTAAGAATGATTTTTCTGTTTTAATTAATTAAAATATGCAGGGCGGTAATAGCCGTAATTTGCTTACATATCACCACAAATATGACGGCTATAGCCAACATTTGCGGGAACGGGTTGAATGGTTTACAGGTTCGGAAGTTCTAATCTTAATCTTTCAGAAAATCATACAGAACTAGGTGATAATCAGGCGAATTCTCAATATAATTAATTTCTTAAGAAAATCACAAATTCTTACTATAGCGCAGGTCATTAAAGTATTTATTTGACCACGTGAATCCCATTAGGTGATAATCAGGCGAATTCTCAATATAATTAATTTCTTAAGAAAATCACAAATTCTTACTATAGCGCAGGTCATTAAAGTATTTATTTGACCACGTGAATTCCATTAGCTTTTTAAATGGTTTACAGGTTCGGAAGTTCTAATCTTAACCTTTCATAAAATCATACAGAACTAGGTGATAATCAGGCGAATTCTCAATATAATTAATTTCTTAAGAAAATCACAAATTCTTACTATAGCGCAGGTCATTAAAGTATTTATTTGACCACGTGAATTCCATTAGCTTTTTAAATGGTTTACAGGTTCGGAAGTTCTAATCTTAACCTTTCATAAAATCATACAGAACTAGGTGATAATCAGGCGAATTCTCAATATAATTAATTTCTTAAGAAAATCACAAATTCTTACTATAGCGCAGGTCATTAAAGTATTTATTTGACCACGTGAATCCCATTAGCTTTTTAAATGGTTTACAGGTTCGGAAGTTCTAATCTTAACCTTTCAGAAAATCATACAGAACTAGGTGATAATCAGGCGAATTTTCAATATAATTAATTTCTTAAGAAAATCACAAATTCTTACTATAGCGCAGGTCATTAAAGTATTTATTTGACCACGTGAATCCCATTAACTTTTTAAATAGTTTACAGGTTCGGAAGTTCTAATCTTAACCTTTCAGAAAATCATACAGAACTAGGTGATAATCAGGCGAATTCTCAATATAATTAATATCTTAAGAAAATCACAAATTCTTACTATAGCGCAGGTCATTAAAGTATTTATTTGACCACGTGAATCCCATTAGCTTTTTAAATGGTTTACAGGTTCGGAAGTTCTAATCTTAACCTTTCATAAAATCATACAGAACTAGGTGATAATCAGGCGAATTCTCAATATAATTAATTTCTTAAGAAAATCACAAATTCTTACTATAGCGCAGGTCATTAAAGTATTTATTTGACCACGTGAATCCCATTAGCTTTTTAAATGGTTTACAGGTTCGGAAGTTCTAATCTTAACCTTTCAGAAAATCATACAGAACTAGGTGATAATCAGGCGAATTCTCAATATAATTAATTTCTTAAGAAAATCACAAATTCTTACTATAGCGCAGGTCATTAAAGTATTTATTTGACCACGTGAATCCCATTAGTTTTTAAACGGTTTACAGGTTCGGAAGTTCTAATCTTAACCTTTCATAAAATCATACAGAACTAGGTGATAATCAGGCGAATTCTCAATATAATTAATTTCTTAAGAAAATCACAAATTCTTACTATAGCGCAGGTCATTAAAGTATTTATTTGACCACGTGAATCCCATTAGCTTTTTAAATGGTTTACAGGTTCAGAAGTTCTAATCTTAACCTTTCATAAAATCATACAGAACTAGGTGATAATCAGGCGAATTCTCAATATAATTAATTTCTTAAGAAAATCACAAATTCTTACTATAGCGCAGGTCATTAAAGTATTTATTTGACCACGTGAATCCCATTAGCATTTTAAATGGTTTACAGGTTCGGAAGTTCTAATCTTAACCTTTCAGAAAATCATACAGAACTAGGTGATAATCAGGCGAATTCTCAATATAATTAATTTCTTAAGAAAATCACAAATTCTTACTATAGCACAGGTCATTAAAGTATTTATTTGACCACGTGAATCCCATTAGCTTTTTAAATGGTTTACAGGTTCGGAAGTTCTAATCTTAACCTTTCATAAAATCATACAGAACTAGGTGATAATCAGGCGAATTCTCAATATAATTAATTTCTTAAGAAAATCACAAATTCTTACTATAGCGCAGATCATTAAAGTATTTATTTGACCACGTGAATCCCATTAGCTTTTTAAATGGTTTACAGGTTCGGAAGTTCTAATCTTAACCTTTCATAAAATCATACAGAACTAGGTGATAATCAGGCGAATTCTCAATATAATTAATTTCTTAAGAAAATCACAAATTCTTACTATAGCACAGGTCATTAAAGTATTTATTTGACCACGTGAATCCCATTAGCTTTTTAAATGGTTTACAGGTTCGGAAGTTCTAATCTTAACCTTTCAGAAAATCATACAGAACTAGGTGATAATCAGGCGAATTCTCAATATAATTAATTTCTTAAGAAAATCACAAATTCTTACTATAGCACAAGTCATTAAAGTATTTATTTGACCACGTGAATCCCATTAGCTTTTTAAATGGTTTACAGGTTCGGAAGTTCTAATCTTAACCTTTCATAAAATCATACAGAACTAGGTGATAATCAGGCGAATTCTCAATATAATTAATTTCTTAAGAAAATCACAAATTCTTACTATAGCGCAGGTCATTAAAGTATTTATTTAACCACGTGAATCCCATTAGCTTTTTAAATGGTTTACAGGTTCGGAAGTTCTAATCTTAACCTTTCATAAAATCATACAGAACTAGGTGATAATCAGGCGAATTCTCAATATAATTAATTTCTTAAGAAAATCACAAATTCTTACTATAGCACAGGTCATTAAAGTATTTATTTGACCACGTGAATCCCATTAGCTTTTTAAATGGTTTACAGGTTCGGAAGTTCTAATCTTAACCTTTCATAAAATCATACAGAACTAGGTGATAATCAGGCGAATTCTCAATATAATTAATTTCTTAAGAAAATCACAAATTCTTACTATAGCGCAGATCATTAAAGTATTTATTTGACCACGTGAATCCCATTAGCTTTTTAAATGGTTTACAGGTTCGGAAGTTCTAATCTTAACCTTTCATAAAATAATACAGAACTAGGTGATAATCAGGCGAATTCTCAATATAATTAATTTCTTAAGAAAATCACAAATTCTTACTATAGCACAGGTCATTAAAGTATTTATTTGACCACGTGAATCCCATTAGCTTTTTAAATGGTTTACAGGTTCGGAAGTTCTAATCTTAACCTTTCATAAAATCATACAGAACTAGGTGATAATCAGGCGAATTCTCAATATAATTAATTTCTTAAGAAAATCACAAATTCTTACTATAGCGCAGGTCATTAAAGTATTTATTTGACCACGTGAATCCCATTAGCTTTTTAAACGGTTTACAGGTTCGGAAGTTCTAATCTTAACCTTTCATAAAATCATACAGAACTAGGTGATAATCAGGCGAATTCTCAATATAATTAATTTCTTAAGAAAATCACAAATTCTTACTATAGCGCAGGTCATTAAAGTATTTATTTGACCACGTGAATCCCATTAGCTTTTTAAATGGTTTACAGGTTCAGAAGTTCTAATCTTAACCTTTCATAAAATCATACAGAACTAGGTGATAATCAGGCGAATTCTCAATATAATTAATTTCTTAAGAAAATCACAAATTCTTACTATAGCGCAGGTCATTAAAGTATTTATTTGACCACGTGAATCCCATTAGGTGATAATCAGGCGAATTCTCAATATAATTAATTTCTTAAGAAAATCACAAATTCTTACTATAGCGCAGGTCATTAAAGTATTTATTTGACCACGTGAATTCCATTAGCTTTTTAAATGGTTTACAGGTTCGGAAGTTCTAATCTTAACCTTTCATAAAATCATACAGAACTAGGTGATAATCAGGCGAATTCTCAATATAATTAATTTCTTAAGAAAATCACAAATTCTTACTATAGCGCAGGTCATTAAAGTATTTATTTGACCACGTGAATCCCATTAGCTTTTTAAATGGTTTACAGGTTCGGAAGTTCTAATCTTAACCTTTCAGAAAATCATACAGAACTAGGTGATAATCAGGCGAATTTTCAATATAATTAATTTCTTAAGAAAATCACAAATTCTTACTATAGCGCAGGTCATTAAAGTATTTATTTGACCACGTGAATCCCATTAACTTTTTAAACGGTTTACAGGTTCGGAAGTTCTAATCTTAACCTTTCAGAAAATCATACAGAACTAGGTGATAATCAGGCGAATTCTCAATATAATTAATATCTTAAGAAAATCACAAATTCTTACTATAGCGCAGGTCATTAAAGTATTTATTTGACCACGTGAATCCCATTAGCTTTTTAAATGGTTTACAGGTTCGGAAGTTCTAATCTTAACCTTTCATAAAATCATACAGAACTAGGTGATAATCAGGCGAATTCTCAATATAATTAATTTCTTAAGAAAATCACAAATTCTTACTATAGCGCAGGTCATTAAAGTATTTATTTGACCACGTGAATCCCATTAGCTTTTTAAATGGTTTACAGGTTCGGAAGTTCTAATCTTAACCTTTCAGAAAATCATACAGAACTAGGTGATAATCAGGCGAATTCTCAATATAATTAATTTCTTAAGAAAATCACAAATTCTTACTATAGCGCAGGTCAGTAAAGTATTTATTTGACCACGTGAATCCCATTAGCTTTTTAAATGGTTTACAGGTTCGGAAGTTCTAGTCTTAACCTTTCAGAAAATCATACAGAACTAGGTGATAATCAGGCGAATTCTCAATATAATTAATTTCTTAAGAAAATCACAAATTCTTACTATAGCGCAGGTCATTAAAGTATTTATTTGACCACGTGAATCCCATTAGCTTTTTAAACGGTTTACAGGTTCGGAAGTTCTAATCTTAACCTTTCATAAAATCATACAGAACTAGGTGATAATCAGGCGAATTCTCAATATAATTAATTTCTTAAGAAAATCACAAATTCTTACTATAGCGCAGGTCATTAAAGTATTTATTTGACCACGTGAATCCCATTAGCTTTTTAAATGGTTTACAGGTTCAGAAGTTCTAATCTTAACCTTTCATAAAATCATACAGAACTAGGTGATAATCAGGCGAATTCTCAATATAATTAATTTCTTAAGAAAATCACAAATTCTTACTATAGCGCAGGTCATTAAAGTATTTATTTGACCACGTGAATCCCATTAGCTTTTTAAATGGTTTACAGGTTCGGAAGTTCTAATCTTAACCTTTCATAAAATCATACAGAACTAGGTGATAATCAGGCGAATTCTCAATATAATTAATTTCTTAAGAAAATCACAAATTCTTACTATAGCGCAGGTCAGTAAAGTATTTATTTGACCACGTGAATCCCATTAGCTTTTTAAATGGTTTACAGGTTCGGAAGTTCTAGTCTTAACCTTTCAGAAAATCATACAGAACTAGGTGATAATCAGGCGAATTCTCAATATAATTAATTTCTTAAGAAAATCACAAATTCTTACTATAGCGCAGGTCATTAAAGTATTTATTTGACCACGTGAATCCCATTAGCTTTTTAAACGGTTTACAGGTTCGGAAGTTCTAATCTTAACCTTTCATAAAATCATACAGAACTAGGTGATAATCAGGCGAATTCTCAATATAATTAATTTCTTAAGAAAATCACAAATTCTTACTATAGCGCAGGTCATTAAAGTATTTATTTGACCACGTGAATCCCATTAGCTTTTTAAATGGTTTACAGGTTCAGAAGTTCTAATCTTAACCTTTCATAAAATCATACAGAACTAGGTGATAATCAGGCGAATTCTCAATATAATTAATTTCTTAAGAAAATCACAAATTCTTACTATAGCGCAGGTCATTAAAGTATTTATTTGACCACGTGAATCCCATTAGCTTTTTAAATGGTTTACAGGTTCAGAAGTTCTAATCTTAACCTTTCATAAAATCATACAGAACTAGGTAATAAACAGGCGAATTCTCAAGATAATTAATTGCTTAAGAAAATATTATTTTCTTTGGACGGAAAAGATTATTTATTTTTACTGCGAAAATTCGAAAAAAGTTTTTTTTAAAGAATAATTTCAATTGTTAAACTTTAAAGAATAATTTCAATTGGAAAACTATTCAAATATTACATTATTTCGTCTAAATGTCATCTTTATTTAATTTTTACAAATATAAACACACTTTCGTTTGTTTTTATTGGTTTAGGACTAGTTTAGGTCTAACTTCAAAAACGTAGAATAGAACTAATTTTAAGAATAATTTAGCACACATTTCACACGCTTGTGCTTTTGATGTTAGAACTAAATTAATCCTAAACCAACAAATAAAAAAAATTAGAATGGATTGGTAAAAATAAAAAAACATGACATTTAGGGGAATTTTTTAAATATTTGAATCAATTTTTTTAGTGTTGAACTATTTTGGGAGGAGTTCAATAGTGCCATATACACATCACTAACATTAAACGGAAGATTTTTATTAAAAAAAATAATATCTTAAGATTTAATTTATTTATCACCTAGGACTGTATGATTTTCTAAGAACAAATCTCAACCTTGTAAACTTTAAATGGTTTAAAGAATTGATTGTCCCAATCTAGACCTTTCAGAAAAGTATACAAAACTTGGTGATCAACATGTTAAATCTTGAGATATTCAATTTCTTAAGAAAATCCTATGTTTTTTGGATAGAAAAGATTAGTAAAAGATTTACTATGGAAGAGCCTTTGGCCTTCAAAGATAAATTATTTCTATATTTCGCCTAAATGTCATTCTTACTTATTTTTTACCAATACAAACACACTTTCGTTTGTTTTTGTTGGCTTAGGAGCAGTTTAGGTCTAATTTCAAACGCGTTTTTCTATACATTATTCAGTTGACAATATGATCATTACGGAATTTTTGTGGCAATCGCAGGCGGGTCTCATACGAAACGACACATTTCACAACAGGATGTGCTAAAACAGGATG
This sequence comes from Nephrotoma appendiculata, assembly GCA_947310385.1. Lineage (NCBI taxonomy): Eukaryota > Metazoa > Arthropoda > Insecta > Diptera > Tipulidae > Nephrotoma > Nephrotoma appendiculata. The sequence continues at coordinate 290,023,702 of OX371223.1, forward strand.
TCACAAAACAGGATATCACAAAACAGTACATGGTACGCTACAGTACATGGTACGAAACAGGACCGATTAAAACAGTACAACACAAAACAGTACATGGTACACTAAAGTACGTGGTACGAAACAGGACCGATTAAAACAGTACATCACAAAACAGTACATGGTACAGTAGAGTACATGGTACGGAACAGGACCGATTAAAACAGTACATCACAAAACAGTACATGGTACACTAAAGTACATGGTACGGAAGAGTACATCGCAAAACAGTACATATTAAAAGAGAACACCACAGAATAGTTAATAGTCAATTTTACGGTTTTAATAACTAGTTGTGTGGGTACGGAAAAGTACCATGTCAAAAATTTATTTTTGTATGTTTTTTGAACCAACATACACATTTGTGCATTCCTTTCAAACTTATTTTCGCCCGAAAAAACACTATAACTATACACACAATTGTGTTGATTGTACTTCAAATCAAGCGATATTTTTTATCAAAAACGCCATTACATACTATGGTTTTTAACTCACACATTTGTGTGGTTTGGACTTAAATCGAGCCATTTTTTTGGTTTAAAAAGGGGATATATTTATTTATATATTTACTTAAATTTTTGATCTATTTTGCAACGATCAAGTATTAGCGATTTAAATAAAAATAATGTTATATATTGTTAGGTGAAGGGATATTTTATTATAACTTAAAGCAATTATAATTCTATATAGTATACTGTCTAATTACTCTAGGTGAAGGCAAATATCCACCTGATAATATCCTAATTACTAACCGCATTCAATAAAAAATATTTAACAAATCAAGCAGAAAAAATCATCCAGCTTAACGTTCAGTAAAATGTACTTTAGTGTACCATGTACTGTTTTGTGATGTACTCTTTTTATTGGTCCTGTTTCGTACCTTGTACTGTAGTGTACCATGTACTGTTTTGTGATGTACTGTTTTCATCGGTCCTGTTTCGTACCACGTACTTTAGTGTACCATGTACTGTTTTGTGATGTACTGTTTTAATCGGTCCTGTTCCGTACCATGTACTTTAGTGTACCATGTACTGTTTTGTGATGTACTGTTTTTATCGGTCCTGTTCCGTACCATGTACTGTTTTGTGATGTCCTGTTTTATTACATCCTGTTTTGAAATGTGCCATAGTGAGCGGCTTCGATCGCAGGCATATCTCACATGGAGTTTTTGTTCCAATAAGTACAGAACTTAAATCCAGGCGCCAGTTCGAAAATCATGATCATTAATGGTGCATATTGATCATTCCATATAACAATCTACGTTACATCATTCTATTTAGAATTCAGAATTGTTTTTCTGGTCTGGATTTCTTTACAAAATTATGTCCATAAACTTCACACCAGTTTTTGGACAAAATTGAAATTCTTAGGTAATAATTTAAGTTAGTGTATAGTTTTAACAGTGTATTTTATTAATATGAAAAATTATTTTCAATTATAATAATCAATGAAATAACAAAAATGTCAGAAATTGGCTCACATAGTCACTCTAAACGTATGCCCCGTGGCACCCGTACACTGGTATTTTCAAACCGATAAAGATTATATATCATTGGGGACAGCAGCAAATTTTCTGGAAATTCTTACATTTAAAATCAATCATGGCATAGCCACAAAAAGATTTCAAGCCAACATCAGCAACACCTTCAGCATTGTAAATACCTAACAAAACCGCACTAAGAGTATATTGCCATTAATAGTAAGTGAGCTTTATACACAGAAAACATCGAAACATAACGACCTCAAGTTGTGGGGTCTGCTTGTTGGCAGTTCAAATCGAAGATCAATCAAATTTTAGCAACTGCGCACGACATTTGGGAAGATTGGTTCGTGTCTCTGGAAATCGAAAATGAAGTATATACATTTTGACATCACATTGTAACTTGGACGACATATTTTTACATTAAGGTGGTTGATAAGCATAACAACAAAACGAAAGATAATTTGAAACCAACGAATCAAACTTAGGATATCGTCGTTGTAATGTCACCCTCGCTAGCAGGGTTAATATGTGTCATATCCCTGTGTTATATGTAATGTATTTCTAAATATCTTGAGCCATAGTTGTAGACTTTTCTCCATCAATATTTTTTTTTAAATGTAGAAGAATGGTCAGTCTTTCCGTAGTGTGTGGGAATACACAATTAAATGTCGATTTTACCACCCTTTCAATAATTTAATATAACAGATAGCCACACCAGATATCGGATAAATGTTACTCTCTCTATTTTATGGTACTCTAGTTTTATTCGGGCTTTGGAAATGGCCCAGCGTCTTGCACAATCATGAAAGATAGTTAATATGTAGAACTTTTACAACTGATAAAAAAAATTCTTTGAAGTTTCGTGTTGTCCGAACTCATGGATGGAGTTTTTCGTGGAGGTTTTTTAAGTGGCCACATTCTAAGTGTAAAACTTTTCTTAAAAAAAAAAAAACATGAAAAAAAATATTATTCAAGAAACGTACGTTTAATAAATTCTATTTTCAAGAAAAAATTTCTTGATTTAGCGATTATTTGGAATAATCATTCTGAGATTTTCTTAAACCAAGAAAATATAATTTAATGAAAATATCTCCTGCAAAACAAACTTGAGTCTTAATTCATCTTAATCATCTTATCACGCTGATACCGTTTTGCTCATAACAAGAAAAATATTAAAGTACGATTGTTAACAAATTAGTTTCCTATAACCACCAAAAATTAATTTATAACTAAGAATATGTTTTCTTTGCCATTATACAATTTCTTTCACGATTTCTAGTATTGAGAAAATATTTCTTAAACAAATACAATTTTCAAAGACTAAAATGAACCAATATAATTGACGGAAGTTTATTTCGATAGAGTATAGTAACAATGAATATTTTCGACCTCAAAATTTTTGCGGATTTACCGATCGCTATACCAAGAAAGTGTTTTTCATTTTACTGGATATGACTAGTTTTGATAAATAGTTTTTTTTCGCTAAAATTGAACATCTCTATGGTCCAGGCGGATTGATTATTCGGAATGAATGAAGTTTCACGGTCTTTCAATAAGAACATTTTGTTTTTATAATTGAAATTAAATACAGTCGACAATTTATGGATGAAAAATAATAACCGGGAAACGTTCAACAGGAGCACATTTTAAATTCTACATAATTAGGGACTCGGTTTCATGAATGACGCATTCTATATTGGGTTTGAGACTTAAACCATATCTTTCACACAACCCTGTAAAAATGATAAAATTGGTATCAGAACGTACGGTTCTTAGTTACCAACCAACATATCGCCACCGCGAAATTAATCATTCATCAAATCTGTTTCGCAATAACCCGGTTGTTACATTGGCTTTATGACATGTAGCACCGTTCTGCTGAAACCATACGTCGTTAGTGCGCATATCATTAAATATTGGCTATAATAAATATGTTGTCATGCCGCTGTAGCGACACCTATCGTGAAGTCGATGAACTTTGCTTCGCTGCAGCACTTTCTCTCGCTGAATATAATTCGGTTGAACGAGCTAAACGATCAAGTGTTGCTATAGATATATTTGCCACTGTACCAGTGGGCTCAAATATTTGCACTAAATGTTTAATAGTGGGCTGTCAGTTTTGTCTAAATGTTATTTTTACAGATCCACCATTTTCATAATGGATTTAAATTATTTTAATACGATTTTAAAGCGAAATTATTTTATTTTACTAAATGGTCAACCTTCTACTACTAATTTGTAAAATAAAACTGAACAACGGAACTTTTAAAATAGCTACTTTACTACTATTAGGCAATTAGAAGATTCTTACGAAATTTGTGTACGGGAAGTAGCACCTTGCATATAGCTTGTTTAATTTTTGCAATAATGTTGAAGAGGACAAGATTTAAAACAAATTACAAAGAGTTAAAAGATTTTAATAAATTTAAAGATTAAATTTCTTTTCTGAAATTTAAGCAGTGATAATGTTTTTTGATTATAGTTCCAAGACAGTTTTACCAAAAGTCTAAAGTTGAATTTTTCATCTTGGAAATCAAGTGTGATCAAGTGTGTGAGAAGAAGACCCATCTGTATCAACAATTCCTAAGAATTATAAATGATGCTTAGCTGGAACTTATTGATGACGATACGGTTTTTTTTTTAATTGATACTCTTGAACGTGGTCTTCTCTACATCCCAACGCGACTCTACATAATTCAAAAATGCAAACACCCATTTTTATTCAGCATATATATAATTTAGTAGATCATCTTTTTCAACCTGTTCGATCTCATTTAACAAACAATATATATCCACAATTTCTTTAGATTTATGATCGCGAGCAACGATTTGATCGCCATTATCATGAAATTCTAGATCATCCAGCAGCGTTGTAACATTAACCGTTTCATTAAAATGAATTGACTGTTTAGTTTTAACACCTTCCTTGTTCATAATATGCTCAGCCAATAAAAAATGAAGAGCAGGCGTACATGAATTCGATCCCACTACCCACAGATACTAAAATAATTTTAATTATATGGTTTAGTGTGCTAAATATTATCCATGATATACTAGATACTTACGTCCAACTGAATATTTTCCAAAAGTGTCATTACATCGCTATCGGTAAGATCATGACAGTGCAAGAAAGTTATGCGTTTCTGTAAGGCAAGTGCTTTACTAATTACTTTTATTTGGCTCGATGGAATTGTCATATAATTGAAATCGATATAGTCAATTGAGTCACCGATTTTTTCAAGAAATGTAAAATCTTCTATTACACAGCTAGTGAAACAAAGCGCAACCTCAACGATCGATCTTTTGCGTTCCTTGAACAAATTGATCATGTATTCGACGAATTTTGCAACGCTATCATTACAGCAATCTTCTATATTGAGAATTACTTTTCTGTGATTGTTCGTCCAAATAAAGTCGTATGCCAGGCGTGATGCGACTTTTTCATCAGTTTCGTATTCAAAACGGAATTCTTTGTCAAACTTAAAGTTATACTTTTGATGTTCGTTCGAATTATTTAGCAACGTGCGAAACAGTGAATCACTAAAATGGGGATATGTCGATATAATATACTCGATAGTGTGGTACTTCATCTTGGTTAGTTCTTGTGGTGGCGGCCCGTTTTCGTCTAAATACACCACCTCATGGCTCATTTCGACTATTGGTATATCGTAAGTGTATACAAAATTGGCAAACCGTTTATCAGAAGAGCTCAAAATTAAAATTTTGTTATGAAATCGGGAAATAAAATAGCTGCCAATTACCGAGTCAAATTCTTCCAAGGGAAATTCCAGTTTGTCATCACAGTCGGCGGCAAGTTCTGGTAATATTCTTGCCAACAAAATACTAAGATATTTGTCAAGGTAATCATTTACGAAGGTATCGCGATAATCTTTGTTGGCTAAATCTAAACGTAAAATATCTTGAACGGTAAAGTCTTTAAGTAAATCTAAATGTCGCCATTCACCAGCACAAATATCCATAGCTAATGTATCCATTTCAACGTAACCATCACGGTGCCATTTAAATTGGTCACACATATAAATTGAGGCACGTGATTTCGACATTTCTTGAAATATCGTATCGATTAACGACACCTGGTCCACTGGCAAATTATTTAAAGATTCAAATATAACAATTCTCGGTATATACAACCAATTGACGTCTAACAGGGTGGTTGTAAAACAATCGTGTAAGTTATGCTGCTCCAGTCCCCTCATTATCGCACTCTGAAATGAATATAAATAATATAAATTAATACTCTAGAAACTCCATAATTGAAGGGATCCGACCAACTTTTCCTTCGTCGAAATCTGAATCCACCCGCAAAAAATATGTTGGATTCTTTTTCCATACCAGTCGATACATTAGTCGATCTTTCATTTCTCGTAAAAATTTCTTAACTTTTTGGGGTCTCGGATTGCGGTCGCTTTGGTAGAATTTGATTAAATAAACCAAACCATCTAAATTGTGATGATAAACTTCTTCGACACTAGCGCGCACGTTTCTGTCTATCAGGTTTTCATTTATTTGCTGTGAATATATTTTAAGAAAAAAGGTTAATTATATTTTTTTAGTATACTCAAACATTTAAACAAGTGATTAAGCCTAAAAGACTAACTCTTGTCGTTAATTTTCAAATTTGGTGAGAGTTTGTGGAGCTTCACTGAAATTTCAATAAATTTCAGAAATTTTGTAGAGTTTGGCCATGCTAAATGGAACCTGGTAGTTTCTCTTGATTTTTTTATACTTGTTGTAAGCGATTTGAAAGGCTTTTCAAATAATATACACCCTATCGATTATAAACGTATTCTTTAAATAAAAATCGTTTTTATGGTCATGTTCGAAAAGACAGTAATTTCTTAATGAAGTATGAAATTTGATATTTGCATCATTAATTACTTTCAACATAGTAGCAAAGTCCATTAGAATCGGATGCCAATAACTATAACGGTATAATATTTTGTAATCTATCTGAAAATGCGGGTGAGAACTTGTGGACATTTCTATTTTATTAACCAAAGCAATGTTCATCACAACCCATGAACATCTCCAGGATTAACTGTACAAATTACTGAAAATAATCAAATTTCGTTTATTGTTTTAAATTGCCAAATACATAGCAAAGTTCATTAGGAATTAAGTTCAGTTTATACATGTTTAGAAATATTTTTAGCTATCTAAAAATATAATTGTAGTGCCGTGGATATCTCTAGGATTCGCGGTAAAAAGAAATTGTACATATAGCAAAATTTAGGAAACCGGGTGAATATTGATACCGTATTGGTCATTTCGTGAGTAATGGATGGTCTAATCTATTTGTAAACCCTATCCGGGATCTGTGAATATATTTATCTCGTTCTTTAGAAAACTTGAAATATATTCATCAAAATTCTGAAGTTTCTAACATCTTTAAAACATAGTAAAAACCATCATAATTTTATTTTATTCACTATAGACCCATGGAATATTGTTTGAAACCCGTACAAAATGCTTAATTCATAATATATTTTTTAGCAGAACGAATCTCAAAAATATACTTTATTTATCCTTTATCCTTTATCTTCTCAAAAATGTTAGGTAGAATCTGTAGATATGTCATGATTCGATGGCGCAATATTTAGAATCATTTCAATTTTTTTAGCTCAAACTTCATTATCATGCCTAGTTACATTCGGCATGATCGAATTCTAGAATGGGTTAGGTACGATTTGCCAAATCCAGAATTCCAAAAACGAAATTCCAAAATCGAAATTCCAAAAAACGAAATTCCAGAAACGAAAAAAAAAAAATACAAAATTCCAAAAAATCGATTTTCTGTCCATGCGCTTTTTATATTTCCATGGACATAAAATTCAATTGATTTTGTAATTTTTATTATAATTTATAATTAGGAAATCTTCGATAAAGATTTATCTATCGGTATGCAATTTGGTAAAACCGTTACAGTACTTATGTATGAAAGACTGACACAAGTTTGTTAGTATATATTGCTATGTTTCATCAATACGGTAAACAATGGGAATCATGTGGGAACGGGTCGGTTATCCAAAAATCAAAATGACCTAAATTTTCAAAATTCTAATTAACTAAAATATAAAATTCCATTTTACAAAATACCATAACAAAAAAATCAAAACTCAAAATTTCAATAGTGAAAATTTCAAAATTTATTTATTACAGAAAATTTTGTGAGATTTCGTTATTTCATTAAATTAATATTGGGAATGTGTCGGTTATCCAAAAAAAAAATCCAACTGACCTAAATTTCTAAAATCACAAATAACAAAAATATAAAATTCCGTTTTACAAAATACCATAACATAAAATTCAAAACTCATAATTTCAATTGAGAAAATTCCAAAATTTATTTATTTTAGAAAAAAAAATTCCATACATAAAATTCTTTTATTTAGGTTGGGTACAATTTGCCAAATCATAAATTCCAAAAACGGAATTCCAAAATAAAATTCCTTAAAACAAAATTCCAGAAATCAAAATTACAATAAAAACAATTCCAAAAAATAGAATTCCAAAAAAAACAAAATTCCTATACAAAATGAAAAATTTTAAAATTCCAATATACGAAATTCCATTAATTATTATACACAAGTTTTTTGTATATATTAGCATGTTTCAAGGGGGGAATGTATTCCAAAAAAAACCAACACCCTGTTTTCTAGAATCACAACAGGGTTGGATACGATTTGCCAAATTCAAATTTCCAAAAACGAAATTCCAAAATCCAAATTCCAAAAAAATAAATTCCCGAAAAATTCCAACAAAAAATATTCCTAAAAATAAAAGTCCAAAAAAACAAAATTTCTATTCAAAATGCCAAAATTCAAAATTTCAATGTACAAAATTCCAAAACAATTCCATTTTATGCCCATCGAAATTTGAAAGGCGCGTGCCTACAATTGAACTTATACATTTGAATTTATTTTGGAAATTTATTTAGGAAATTTTCGATTATAGTTTAGTCAACAGTATCGCGTAATTTGCTAAAGCCGTTACTGTACTTATTAATGACTGAACTATTAACAAGTTTGTAGGTATGTATCGATATGTTTGTAGAGGAACGGTTCTGTACTACAAAAATACCCAACCCTGTCTTCTAAAATCACACCAAACGTTAACCAATATGGTAAACAATGGGAATCGAGTTTGAGTAATAATGTTTATGAACAATTAATATAAATTTATTTAATTGAAATAATAAAATAATAATAATTAAATTAATTGAAATAGATCAATTAGAAATTTTGCGAAATGCTACGAATATTATTAAACTGGTCAAATAATGGAATTTTGTATATGGAATTTTTTTTTCTAAAATAAATAAATTTTGGAATTTTCTCAATTGGAATTTTGAATTTGGCTTTTTTATGTTATGGTATTTTGATAAATGGAATTTTATATTTTTGTTAATTGGGCTTTTAGAAATGTAGTCAGTTGGAATTTTTTTTTGATAACCGATCCGTTTTTATCATAACAAGCGTTGGGAACGGGTCAGTTATCCAAAAATAATAATTCCAACTGACCTAAATTTCCAAAGTCCCAATTAACAAAAATATAAAATTCCATACTACAAAATATCATAACATAAAAATCAAAATTCGAAATTCCAATTGAGAAAATTTCAAAATTTATGTATTTTAGAAACAAAAAAAAAAATTCATTTACAAAATTCTATAATTACGCGAAAATTCTAACTGATTTATTTCAATTAATTAAATTTAATTTAATGTTCTTAAAAATTCTATCTCAAACATGATTCTCATTGTTTACCAGATTGATTAACGTTTGTTGTGATTCTAGAAAGCAGAGTTGGATGTTTTTAGAATACCAACCGTTGGGTTGGATACGATTTGCCAAATCCAAAACTCCAAAAACGAAATTCCAAAATCAAAATTCCAAAAAACAAAATTCCAAAAATAAGAATTCCAATAAAAACAATTCTTGAAAATAAAATTCCAAAAAAAAAAAAATTCCTATACAAAATGCCAAATTCCAATATATAAAATTCCATTTTATGGCCATGGAAATATGAATGGATCAATGGACCAACACGGACTAACAAGCTTCCACACACTCGATGGGGTTAGTTCAAAATTTATTTCTCGAATATATTTCGGTAACTTAGCGCCACCGGTCCTTAAGCTTAGAAGTGTAATATAATCTGGTAAAATTTCCTAACGCGTTGCTAGGAGCCTCGGCATTCCACATGTGGCGTTGTTACTATATACAATTTTAATTTAAGTTCTGATTATAATCGAGTTACATATTTAACAAATCTAAATTAAATGTTGGTATACATGATATATGTTTATGCTATATATTCTCGGAATGGTTCACTCTTTACCCCACGGTGTATTTTTTATGGTGTTAGTGCAAAATGGAATATGGAATAGTATATGCTCTAACGGCTTTATTAATTCTTACTGTTTCGCGGGAGCTAATTGTGCCTCTTATGACGCTTAGCCCTCTGATGTGAAATAAATGACCCATAGTTTCATTTATGTCGGGGGAAGGTCAACAGACATTTCGTAACCATCGGGCCTTTGGACAATCGGGTTTTAATCGAGTAAACGAATTTAAAATATTAAAATTTCGGACATTTATCGATTTCGGACTTTAACCGTAACATATCTATCCCTTCATGCGGTTTCATTAATAATTATGACTCAAAAAACGACGTAAAATCAAGCTGACACCAAAAAATACCCCAATATTTAACGGTATTTGTGTGGTAGATAAAAATTGAGCATTGTGTGATAAGTTAATATAAGGAAGGCGACTTTTAACTGTGATGATATTTGTTTTCTTCCAACTAAGATTTTTATTTCCGACGTTGGTGAAGTTTATCCTAAATCTGTCCTAAAAACAACAATCACAAAATATGTGTATATGTGTTTGTATAATGTCTCGATAGAACGAATTTTACAATAAATGTTACATACAAATATTTTCTAACAAAAATTTTAATTTTTCTGAATGTTTTCGGGAATCTTATATAAACCAGTATTAATTAAAGTAACTATTGAGATGCTACTAGGCCCTATCTAATAGAAAAACTAGTTTATATTATTAAAATTGAGATTTTAGGGTGTTAAGGACAGTGAATTTGGCATCTACTCTTTATAAATTACTTGTAAGGATTTGATAAGTTTTCTCGAAAAATTCCATGAACCCAACATCAAAATGACTTATATTTTAAGAATCTTCTAGGTCACATTAAACATCAAAACACCTCAATTTTGACCAAATTGGGGGATGAGGGTGTTTAGGACAGCGATGTTGGCATCTGCTCTCTATAAATCACATGTAAGGTTTTCCTAAGTTTTCTCGAAAAATCCCAGGAACCCAACATCAAAATGACTTATATTTTAAGAATTTTCAAGGCCACATTTAAAATCAAAACAGGAGAGTAGATGCCAACATCGCTGTCCTAAACACCCTAATCCCCCAATTTGGTTAAAATTGAGGTGTTTTGATGTTTAATGTGACTTAGAAGATTCTTAAAATATAAGTCATTTTGATGTTGGGTTCCTGGGATTTTCCGAGAAAACTTACGAAGACCTTACAAGTGATTTACAGAGAGAAGATGCAATTTTCTCTGTCCTAAACACCCTAATCCCCCAATTTGGTCTAAATTAAGGTGTTTTTATGTTTATGTGGCCTAGATGATTTCTAAAATATAAGTCATTTTGATGTTGGGTTCCTAGGATTTTCCGAGAAAACTTAGGAAAACCTTACAAGTGATTTATAGAGAGTAGATGCCAACATCGCTGTCCTAAACACCCTCATCCCCCAATTTGGTCAAAATTGAGGTGTTTTGATGTTTAATGTGACCTAGAAGACTCTTAAAATATATGTCATTTTGGTGCTGGATTCCTAGGATTTTCCGAGAAAACTTAGAAAAACCTTACAAGTGATTAAGGAAAACCTTAACAGCCATAAATCTCAATTTTAATAAAATAAACTAGTTTTTCTATTAGTTAGGGCCTAGTAGCATCTCAATACTTACTTTATTTAATACTGGTTTATATGAGATTTCCGAAAACATTTAAAAAATTTAAAAAGTTTTGTTAGAAAATATGTTTATGTAACTATTTATTGTAAAATTCGTTCTATCGAGACATTATACAAATGCATATACACATATTTTGTTATTGTTGCTTTTTAGGACAGGTTTAGGATAAACTTCACCAACATGTACAGAATTGTGAAGTTTGTCCTAAACGAATCGTAATTTTTTTTTTTAGAACAGATTTAAGACAAACTTCACGCGAATCATTTCCGAGAGATTCATCATTCGTTTTTGTACCTCTAGTGCTATGTTCCCAACAATTCTATTGTGTAGGAAATGGATTAGAAATTAGTGACATGCTCTTACCAGCACCGACGATATTGCCTCGCTTCTGGATTTGCTATCATAACTCTCCTCGATTTCTTTAGAGCCTTTGATTCGGTCAATCACGATTTATTGTGTCATAAATTAAGTTGGCAGATTAGTTTTTCTAGTATCTTTCTGGTAGAGTCCAATTAGTTGAAAGTAATGCTAGGACGTCTAATACCATTAACATTAGCGTCGGAGTGCCTCAAAGTTCAATTTTAGATGTAAATGCCACATATTTGCTGATGACGTGGAGGATGCTAGTAAAGTTATCCAAATTAATCCAAAAAATACAACAACGACAACAAACTTATTGTAGTAGTATTGGTGTAAGGAAACATTCCGGCAAATTTATAATATATACTTTAGACGAGATGTGATTTTTAAATGGGCCTTAGTTATATTACAAAGTCATTCTAAGTATTTTATAGGCATTTAGCATGAATTTGAGTGATATTGGTGGACTACTGAAACGAAAAACAGTGTCCATAGATAGTTATGTGACTTTCTAATGGGTCTGACAGGGTGGTGTATTAGATTTAAAAATGTGATTTTTAAATGGGTCTTATCACACAGTTGGGTTTAGGTAGTCTACCAATGCACCACTGAAGTTCATGCTAAATGATTAGAATGACTTTGGAATGTAGCTAAGGATCTTTAATAAATCACATTTTTATATCTCATGGAACACCTTGTCAGACCCAATAGAAAATCAATTAATTTTCTTGAGACACTCGTTTGAGTTTAGGTAACCTACCAATATCACTGAAGTTCATGCTAAATAATTAAGGCTCTTAAATAAATCACATTTTTAAATCTCATGGAACACCATGTCAGACCCATTAAAAATCATATAATTTTCTTAAAACACTCGCTTGGATTCAGGTAACCTACCAATGTCACTGAAGTTCATGCTAAATAATTAGAAAATACTTAGAATGACTTTGGAATGTACCTAAGGCTCTTTAAAAAATCACATCTCGTAGAAATAACACAATATAAATTCACCTGAATGTTTACTTACACCAATACTATTACAATAAGTTTGTTGTTGTTGTATTTTTTGGATTATTTTGGATAAACTTCACTAGCATCGTGGAGGTAAGCTATTTGTTACGGAAGAAATGGGATTCCTCAGCCAAAATCTTACTAATTTGATACAGTGGGCTCTTAGTAATCAATTCTAGGTAACCCATCTAAATCAAATTGCATTCTATTTGATTAGTCGAACGTTGAAAATTTGGAAGAGCCGGTTTACTTGGAATAATCGTGTTAACAAAATGAGTGGCCGGATTTATGAAGGCGTACGTCGCCTGAGCATTACTGCCCATCTTTAATTTTATTAAAATTCAGAAAAGTTTTCATGCCCGTCTTCGATATGTGTATAATGTGTTGATTAAAACTCATACGAGTGAGTCTGTTATGAGCTATTTGAGTTGCGATCTATCTATCAGTATGTTAGAATCTTATTAGATCGTTAGAATCTTAACTCATAAAGCACTCTTCAAACTTTTTAATTGTTATTTTGCATTCTGTCTTTTAAAGAGTAATTTAATTAAATCAAGTGTGGTGTATTCGACATTATTCTACGTTCTTGGTAAAAGAAAGTTGGGTGTTGGCTATAACATATCACCTTTATTTTTTTAACGGACATTCTCGTTTTTCTTTTTTGTGAATTTTCCGGGTTGGACCTGGTAAGTGTTAGAAAGGTTTCTCTTCATACACATATATTTTCTATCTCAAACAATTACGCACAACAATTTTCACACGATATCGTGAATTTGGTATCACCAAACACGATACCTTTTCGCCATCTATCCTACAGTGACAAAAGTTCCGCCATTAAAAAGGTGGCGGATATAATTTCGATTGGCAATTCTTTATCGTACTTTGTATTGAAGAAATATTAAAAATAACCCAAAAATATTTAATTCAACACTAAAACCTCAAATCACAAATCAGTGTTGTTGTTTACACTGATAAATGTCAAGTCAGCTGACATAAAATGAGTGGGTTTATGACATTAAATGTGCGCGGTTACAGTCTTTTCGATAGCGGAATTCATAATATTAAAGTTGAAGCGGGTCGAAAAGAACATATCGCAATATTTTACGGTTCGAAGCGGAAATCATGATAGAACTGTTTTAATTTTGCGCTTCATTGTGTATAATGAAAAAATGTTAAAACTGGTCTGATTTTCACGGTCACGATAAACAATATTTTATCAAAATCGATCAAGGGATCGTATATTGAGAGTATATTTTTCTGAGCTTTTTTGCAACCAATTTACTACTGGAAATTTGCGATATTTCTCAATCTGCTGCGTGTTTTCGGACCGAATCTTGACATGAGATTCATTCACACTATTTGGTCTAGAATTTTGAAGATTTATTTTAAAATTGAACGATTATTAATTTCGACATTTCCGAAATTCGAAAATGTGAGTAAAACTTGTTCACAAACTTTATATATGGTTCTGAGAATGACACAATGATTTAAAAGTAACACAGTTGTAATTTAAACTTGTTGCAATTCAAAAATTAAAATATTGTTCGGCACACTCACCTCGACCATCCATTCCAATATTTCACCGTGCACGTAAACTCGAGCATCTAAAACATTAATTCATTAACAATTGCATCACTTAGGAAATTATGTTTTAAACTATTTTTTATACCTTCTTGTTCTGAAGCATTTTTCAACCATTCAGGCTCGATTAGATCCCAACAACTAAATTTATTTCTTATAGAAGGGATATAACTACATTAATATGTTTTGCAAAATATTTGTTGATCGTGTTACCTTTTACCATCTTTAAATTTGTTGTCATAATTTTTATCCAATTCTAATAAGACCTCCGGATCGATTTTAATTCGCTTAGCAGATTTACCATCCAAGTAATTATACATGATGTCGTTCTTATGCTGTACCGTCACTATAAAACCTTTAACATCCGATTCGTGTAAAGTTTAAACCGCTATTGTTTAAAATGCATGATTGTAGAATTACTCGATAACGAACTAATATTCCTCGAATATGTAATTTTTTGGCTAATGCGCTGTTGATAAGAGTGATAAGAATATTTAAGTATCCAAATACCGAAGTTAATTATAAAACAGCTGATGTTATTGTTCCCCGAAGTGGTTATAAAGGTTAATAAATGAAAATATGTTTGAATGTCTTATTTAAGCTATTTCTTGAATCTCGATATAGCAATAGTTAAATGTTTGTTAAATGTTAGAATGAAACGTTAACAACCTCTATATTCTACACCTACTGTCGCACCTTGAACATCATTTTATTGACACATTACATATGTAATCGGTGCATTTTTTACTATCAGCTTATTTATCGCGTACAAAAAGATAAAATTTTTGCCTTCTAAGTACCCTTATATGTATTTTGATTTCGCAACTGTTTCCGATTTATAATCTACGTGACTAATCCAATTCCAGCCGAATTTTATTTTATTCAAGTAGGTGTGATAATATGTCATAAAATATTTCACACAAAATGTGCGGAAATTTCTGATGAAATGCTAAATGGCTTCAAAACGGGATCCGCTACTTGGGTGTGTCCGGATTGCCGTACCAGTGCCAATAATTCTATTCTTGATAGTGTTGATGACGGCATTGTTGTGCAATTGAGTTCACACAATCCATCACTCAGTGAAGTTATACAAATTCTGAAAAGTATGCAGCATCAGTTTGAATCTTTCAAAAATTCCCTCAGTTTCCTGTGTAATTCAATGGATGATATAAGAGAAACTGTTACCCGTTTATCTAACGAAAAACAAGCCATGAATGAAAAAATTTCTGTTTTAGAGACCAGATATGAGGCGCAGGAGCAAAAAATTTACTATATGGAGGCTCAACTAGATCATGCAAACCAGGATTTAAATAAAACAAATATAGTTATTGTTGGTCTACCATCCGGAAATGATAGTGAGATTTCTAATTCAATAAGTGAAGTTGTTGACCAAATTGGAGTACAAATTTCTAATGAGGATATTATGGCAGTTAGTCATATTTCCCACAACAAATCATCAAATTCACAATTAAAAAACTCGTATATTGTCACGTTAAAATCATTAGAATTAAAATCTAAAATACTAACATTTCGTAAAAAAAGAAAATCAATTTATCTGCATGACCCAGCTGGCAACAACTCTTCAAATTGTCCGATTATCATTATGCACCATCTCACGAAATACCAATCAAGATTATATAGCGAAGCTAAAAATATTAAGCACAAGTCTAAATTTCCATTTTTGTGGTGTAGTAATATTAAAATTTACTTACGTAAATCAACTGATGCAAAAGTGTATCACATACATTCATTCAATGATATCAATCACGTCATCAAAAGCTGTTCCAGTTCCACAACATCTTCAGCGCAACCCAACATCCAGGCCGATGATTCCGGAAATTAAAATTATAAGTCATAAATTAAGTATTTTTTAAAGTTATTTTTTAAATATTTACTTCTCATATTTATATATTCTTTGAAACTTACCTTTTACAATGCTGTATATAGCAGAAAATTTCCAGTTGAAAAAATGTGTTTTGCTATTCACCGCTAGAGGCATCACTATCACAAAAATGAAATTTTTTCTGCTGATATTTTTTTTACACCAGCAGAAAATTTTTGATATTTTTATGCAAATTAAAAATTCTCAGCAGAAAGTTTTATGAAAAATCAGAGAATTTATGAAAAAGAAGAGAAAATGTATGTTTAAACGTTTTGAAGCGATGAAAGTTAATTTTCTTTAAAAAACGATTTCCAAATGTATAGTGTAAGCACTCTCAAAACATAATTAAATTATCACAATCATCATTATGCAAACACAGGGCAACATCAAAAAAATGGCCATTGTAGGAAGCACTCCATACATTTTTGAAGTCATTTTAATGTGAAATGTTTTCAGTTTTTTAACAAAAGTGTTAGAAAAACCCCCCTGTAACTACCCTGGGTGTATGTTTTTATTGTAGCTGAAATCATATTCTAAATACATGAGCAACATAAGATTCACACCTGGCGTCAGTAGCCTTCCATATTATAAGGATGATCTCAGCCACCATTAAAACATACACCCATGGTAGTTACAGGGGGGGTTTTTCTAACACTTTTGTTAAAAAACTGAAAACATTTCACATTAAAATGACTTCAAAAATATATGGAAGACTACTGACGCCAGGTGTGAATCTTATGTTGCTCATGTATATAGATTATGATCTCAGCTACCATAAAAACATACACCCAGGGTAGTTACAGGGGGGTTTTTCTAACACTTTTGTTAAAAAACTGAAAACATTTCACATTAAAATGACTTAAAAAATATATGGAAGACTACTGACGCCAGGTGTGAATCTTATGTTGCTCATGTATATGGATTATGATCTCAGCTACCATAAAAACATACACCCAGGGTAGTTACAGGGGGGTTTTTCTAACACTTTTGTTAAAAAACTGAAAACATTTCATATTAAAATGACTTCAAAAATATATGGAAGGCTACTGACGCCAAGTGTGAATCTTATGTTGCTCATGTATATAGATTATGATCTCAGCTACCATAAAAACATTTACTCAGGGTAGTTACAGGGGGGTTTTTCTAACACTTTTGTTAAAAAACTGAAAACATTTCACATTAAAATGACTTCAAAAATATATGGAAGGTTACTGACGCCAGGTGTGAATCTTATGTTGCTCATGTATATAGATTATGATCTCAGCTACCATAAAAACATACACCCAGGGTAGTTACAGGGGGGTTTTTCTTACACTTTTGTTATAAAGCTGAAAACTTTTTACATTAAAATGACTTCAAAAATATATGGAAGGCTACTGACGCCAGGTGTGAATCTTATGTTGCTCATGTATTTAGAATATGATCTCAGCTACCATAAAAACATACACTCAGGGTAGTTACAGGGGGGTTTTTCTAACACTTTTGTTAAAAAATTGAAAACATTTCACATTAAAATGACTTCAAAAATGTATGGAGTGCTTTCTACAATGGCCATTTTTTTTTAATGTTGCCCTGTGTTTGCATAATGATTATTTTGATAATTTAATTATGTTTTGAGAGTGCTTACACTATACATTCGGAAATCGTTTTTAAAAGAAAATTAATTTTCATCGCTTCAAAACGTTTAAACATACATTTTCTCTTCTTTTTCATAAATTCTCTGATTTTTCATAAAACTTTCTGCTGAGAATTTTTAATTTGCATAAAAATATCAAAAATTTTCTGCTGGTGTAAAAAAAATATCAGCAGAAAAAAATTCATTTTTGTGATAGTGATGCCTCTAGCGGTGAATAGCAAAACACATTTTTTCTGCTGGAAATTTTCTGCTATCTTTTACATAGTTTTTATCCATATCCATAGAGATTTGTTTACAAATTTTTTGTCATTTAGTTACATGACGTATAATGTCAAACTTTTGTTTTCACTCAGATTTTTTAGTTTAATTTTGTCAAGTAAAAATACATACACTTTTAGGCGCTATATTATAGAATAGAACCTTACAAATGTTTAATGAATTGATAATTGGTTTTGTTCTCTACTACAATATTGTTACGATTTTGCCTTGTCACTCAAGGTTCGAATCACTGGATTGTGAATAAATACAACTGCTTCAAATTTGAACTCACACAATTTATTTACTTAACACAATTTATTATACAACACAAAATTCACAATTAATTATTATAATTATAACACACTTTTTAATTATCACTTTAATAATTTTTCTATTTAACCTTCACTGTACCACGTTTAAAATAATTCTCAGCATTCCACGTCAACGCGCGCCCTTATATATCAAAATATTTGTTTCTAGAATAATCCTAAATGCGCATCGAGCAAATATGTTAGTATAGAAATGACGCCTAAATGTTGAGTATAAATCATAAATGCAATTGAACAATTAATGAAATTAACTTATTCTATTCTAACCTAGGTGTCACCGTAACACTACCCCCCACCTAAGCCTGTTCGTCCCGAACAGGATCCAGATCACCTCCTCTGTAGAGCGCCAAATGTTCTAAGTGCACCACCTTTGGTTTACCTTTCCGTCCTTTCAATATGCGATAAACCACGTCGTTCAACTTTTTAATGACAGTGTAAGGTCCTTTCCATGTGGGTTGCAACTTCGGTGATAATCCCTTCTGCCGTTGCGGGTTGTGAAGCCATACCAATTGCCCTTCCTCGAAGCCTTGATTATTTGCTCGTATGTCATATCGAGCTTTCATTCGATCACTTGATATTCGAATTTTATCCCGTACAAATTGATGTATTTCATTGAGTTCCTCTTTCATCCGGTCGACGTAATTCTGTCCGCATAGAGCTGCTGATGGAACAGCTCCAAACTTTAAATCTCCCGGTAATCGCAGGTTGTTCCCAAATATGGTTTTAGCTGGTGTCACTCCTGTTGTGTCATGTACCGCTGATCGGTAGGCCATCAGGAACATCGGTATATGTCGATCCCAGTTGCGTTGGTTCCTTTCCACAACCTTTGCTAGAAATTCCTCCAATGTGCCATTGAATCTTTCCACCATACCGTCCGATTGTGGGTGTAAAGGCGTCGTTCTTGTTTTATTGATTCCAAGCATCTGACATATCTCCTGAAATACCACCGATTCGAAATTCCTTCCTTGATCCGTGTGAATTTCCATAGGTACACCAAATCTGCTAATCCAATTGTTGACCACGGCATCAGCTATTGTTGTTGTCTCCTGATTGGATATGGGGTACACTTCCGGCCATTTGCTGAAATAATCCATTATTACTAGCACATATTTATTTCCGCTCTCGGTGGTCGGAAATGGCCCCGCCACGTTCATTGCAATTCTCTCAAATGGTGCCCCGACATTATATTGTTTCATGGTTCCACGGCTTTTTCGTGCTGGTCCCTTTACTGCCGCACATTGGTCACATCTTCGACACCATTCTACTACTGACTGTCTACATCCGGACCAGTAGAAACGTTGACGAATTTTGGTTAATGTTTTATGAATCCCTAGGTGACCTCCACTTGCTCCTCCATGATACTCCTTTAGCATTTCCGCTATCCGATCTTTTGGCACCACTACCAACAATTGTTTTACTTTACCATCCGTGCTTTCCCACTTTCGTTTTAAACATCCATTTTCTATGTGGAGGCTATCCCATTGAGCCCAATATGCTTTTACAATGGGAGTTTTGTCGGCTATCTCACTCCATGTGGGACGGTGTTCCTTTTCCTTATGTTCCATGATGAATGACAGGTCAGCATCCCGTAATTGCTCCTTCTTGATCATTTCATCAGTCCATTCCTCATCAGGTAGCACTTGCATAAGCCGAATATCGATGATGTTTTCCTTACCCTCCACACGACCACAATGCTTGCATTCCACGGGACATGGCCTTCTTGATAATGCGTCGGCATTTCCATGTGCGGTTCCCTTCCGATGTTCAATTTGGAAATCGTAGCTTTGCAAACGTTCGATCCAACGTGCTACTTGTCCCTCTGGATTTTTGAATTGTAACAACCAGCGCAAAGCTCCATGATCCGTCCGTAAAAGAAATTTTTGACCATAGAGGTACTTATGGAAGTGCTTAACACATTCCACTATAGCCAACAACTCTTTCCGTGTAACACAATAATTCCGTTCCGGTTTTGATAACATCTTGGAGTAATATGCAATAACTCGCTCCTCACCATTTGTTGCCTGTGATAATACTCCTCCTATACTAAATGAATTTAACGTTGGGTATAGGGTATGCGAGGATTGGTGTCTCGCACAATTGTCGTCTTAGTTCCACGAATGCCTCTTCTTGATCAGCCGTCCATTCGAATGCCTTATTCTTCCTGGTTAACTCGTGTAAACTCTTTGCGATACTGGCGAATCCTGGCACGAATCGTCTATAATAGGTGCACAATCCAAGGAAGCTCCGTAGTTCATGTAAATTTTTAGGTCGTGGCCATTCCTTCACCGCTGCGATCTTGTCTTCATCGGTATGGATTCCATTGGTTGTCACCTTATGACCCAAATATTTTACTTCCGTTCTAAATAGTTTGCATTTCTTTGGGCTTAGCTTCAATCCGGCCGCTTGTATCCGATCCAAAACCTCCGCCAAATTCCTTAAATGCTCGTCGAAATCCTTGCCCATAACGATGATGTCGTCCAAATATACGAGGCACGTCCTCCAATGTAATCCCTTTAGCACGCGCTCCATTAGCCGTTCAAAAGTCGCTGGGGCATTACATAATCCGAATGGCATAACGTTAAATTGCCATAATCCGTTACCCACACTGAATGCCGTTTTCTCGCGATCTTCTTCCTGGACTTCCACTTGCCAATAGCCGCTTTGCAGATCTAATGTCGAAAATATTCGAGCACCCGATAATGTGTCTAACGTGTCATCGATCCTTGGCAATGGGTAACTATCCTTTTTCGTCACAGCATTTAATTTTCGATAATCCACGCAGAATCTCATGCTACCATCCTTTTTCTCGACTAATACCACTGGTGAACTCCATGGACTGCTTGATGTTTCGATTACCCCTGCTGCTTGCATATCTTTTACCATTCGATCCACTTCTCCTTGCTTTGCCAATGGTAATCTCCTGGGTGGTTGGCGAATCGGCATTTCTGCTCTTGTATCTATTCGATGTTTAACCATTGTGGTTCTTCCATTATTGTCCGGTGTACTGCAGAATATTGGCATGTACCGCTCGAGCAATTGTTTTGCCATATTTTTCTGTTCGTTGGTAAGATCTTCGGTCCATTTCTCCATGAATTGTTCTACAACTTCTTTCTGCCCTTGCGAGTTAGTCGCCTTAATCGGATTTTTCTGCTCGCACTTCACTATCGCAGATATTTCTTCACATTTTCCGATTATTGTCCCTTTCTTGATGGTTTTCGTCTTATCCGAGAGATTTAGAGTCCTAATTGGTACTCTATTATCGCTGTCTGGTTTCACTAGGACTTTCCCGATCATAATTTCTCTGGCTCCGCTCTCCGCTTCATTGGCTTCAACAACCCACAACCTGGGTGACCCAGAATCTCCATCCAATCTTGCCCATACTATTGTTTCCGAGTTCGGTGGCAGCTTCTCCCGATGATCCATTATAATTTGCCTGGTCGTTTCTCCTATAGCGCTGACGTGAAGTGGCAACTCGATATTATCGTAGGTTAATACACCCCGTCCAACATCCACCACGAAGCCATTCGTTCCCATGAAGTCCATTCCCAAGATGACTTCGTCTACAATATCTGCAATCAGCACTTCGTGTTGAAAGTGATTTCGCCCAATCCTTATTTTTACGACCTTTTTCCCTTTTATTGCTGAATTTTCTCCAGTCGCCGTTCGTAATTTCATTCCATTAGCTGGTTCCATAACTCCATCGATAATATCCTCACGAACAATCGTATGAGTTGCTCCCGTATCCAGCGTGATCATGCATTTCTTCCCATCAATATCGGCTTCAATTGTTAAGCTATCACCGCTCCTTGCTATTCTCGAAACATGGATGGAGGTTATGGGGCAATCGGTTGTGGGAGTCAGCTTCTGCCCCTTCAAACTGACTCTTTTTAGTTTAACGACTCCGCTGTCGTCTGACCCTCCTTTCTGGATTCTATCTGCTCCTCCTTTGGTCTACGCTTCATAGGAGATGGCGACCTTGCTCGTTTCTTCTTAATCTCCCAACAGTCCCGTGAGATGTGGCCCATTCTATCACATACCCAGCATTTAATCCTGCCACTTCCATCTCTTGTCCTTGGCGTAGCCCGCGCGGTGTCTATTCTGGAATCAATCTCCACTCGACGAATTTTCATTGCTGGTTTGATGATGGTTTGCGCAGTTTCGTTTGTTAACGCACAAGCGATGGTTTCCGTGAAAGTTGCCTTAGGTGACAACATCACCGCTCTGCGCGTCTCGGGATCTCGAATACCGTCAATGAATGCATCCATTTTAATTCGCTCCATGTAATCGGCCGACATATTTGAATGTGCTAAATGCGCGAGCCGCTCAATTGCCGATGAAAATTCCTGTAGCGATTCTCCTCCTCTTTGGTATCGACCCTTCAATTCCATGCAATAGATTTCTCGTTTGTGGTTACTTCCGTATTTTCGATCTAACGCCTTCATAATTCCCATGTAAACGTTCCGTTCTTGCTCGGGAATGATTTGTAGTGTTTCTGCCGCTTCGCCTTTAAGAGCCACAATTAATGCTGCAACACATTGTTCTTCCGTCCACTGATTTTGCTTAATCGCAGTTTCGAATTGGAACTTAAAAATACTGAAGGAAGTTGTTCCATCAAATGTTGGTGGTTTTATCTTAACTGCGTTAACTGTCTGGATCACTTGACCTGTTGTTCCATTTGACTTGACATCTTGGAGCTCCTTCTCGAGACGTTTAACTTCCGTTTGAAAATCTTTTTTAACCGATTCAAATTTTTGTTGAACCGTCCCTTTAACATTTTGAATTTCTGCGTGTACTTCTGTTTGCAATTTTTCCACTTTACCGTGTAGTGTAGAAGATAACTCCAGAAACTTCTCGTTCATTTTCTTTTGACCAACTTCTATTTGGTTTTTAATGTCCGCTCCTTGTTGCTCCATTTGTACAATCTTCTGTTTAATTTCCTGGTTCGATTGTTTAATGTCGGCCCCTTGTTGCTCCACTTGTAACATCTGCTGTTTCATTTGATGTTTAATGTCCGCCCCTTGTTGCTCCATCTGCTGTTTCATTTGATGTTTAATTTCCGCCCCTTGTTGCGTCAACTGTTGTCCCATCATATTCATAGCAGCCATCAACTGCGATAAATCGAAACTTCCAGATGGGTTTTGTGTTGTTCCGACCATCGTTTGTTCTTCCTTTTCTTTCTTGTCCACACTGATCTCATCCGTGTTG